>OY759169.1:79205804-80448009 GCA_963662145.1 Sturmia bella
CCATCGAATTCGGACTTATCCTGCCGACTTTATTAGAATTCAGTAAAAATTTCGTTCTCCCTCTATACCAGCAAAATTTAATTAAACACCAGCAGGTGTTGCCAACTGAAATACCTTTGGAATAGGTTTAAAGTTGTTGGAAAACTGTTTTCGCCTAAATGAACAATCTGCTAAACAGCGTTGCCGTTGTTTAAAAATTTTCGTATTCAAAAATTGCACAAAAATGTGAATATGAAGTTAATTTTGTTGTAAGCTCAACAAAAAACCGAAATTCTAGTGGAAACATTTTTCAGTTTTAAAATTTGTGGAAAAAACGGCAACACTGACCAATACGTAGTTGGCTCGTTTAATGCGCTCCACAATAGAAAACAAGTATTTTAATGTGTCAACGCCGCAGTCAGTGTTGTGAACGACGCCAATAACCCGTCGTATAAACGCGGACTTGTTGTACTTTTGTCTGTTGAGTTTCGTTTAGAGGAAATTATTTTTCTGTTTTTTTTTTTTTTAACTACGTTTAAATTCAACGTCTACTCGTTTATTCTCAATAAAGACTTGGAGATTCAATTGAAAAGATGTTTCTTGCATTCAAACAATAAACTTGTGTTTTCTAATGCATTAAATTCGTTTCTGTATATTGTATTTGTAGATTTAGGTAGAATTTGGTCTATAAAATACAAACGTGTTACTAAATTAGTTCAAGATGTTTGGATTGTTACGCTTTATAGTTAGTTTTTATACAATTTTATTTATTATTTTTTCTTGTTTATTCAGAAACCCTTTTTGACTTATAATGGAACTTGTCAGCAGAAAAGAGAAACGGTGTGTGTGGGGTTCGATTAGAGTTTTATCCTGTTGTTTATGTTAATTGAAAAACAATATTATTTTTTTCAACATCTTATGGTTGTATTTAAGCCAGAAAATGTGGAATTGTGACATAGAAAGGCTTTTTCTTAATTAAGGACTACACACATGCACATGTACATATGTACGTATTTATACATCTCAATTTACCATAATAAATTTAAAAGTAAATTTAATTGATATCGTAAATAAAATGAAACAGAATCGTATGTTAATGTGCACAAACTCAATTAGAATGACTAAACAATTTTCTAATTCGCAAAATTCATATGCAGTAAAAACAAAAAATCACTGGCCTTGGATCATTTTTGAGTAGTATTATATAAATTCGAAAAGTCATTCGTAATGTATAGAAAATGTTTCTGAAACATTAAAACATTGTTAAAATACCTAAAGTGCTGATTCATTTACTTTAAAATAAAGAGCACGTTATGTTTTATTTGAATATGATTTCCGGCATATGGCAACCTTGTAGGGCGCATGTAACCCACAATAGAGCAAGAAGAAGCAGCAGAAAATGCAGCACTAAATATGGAATATTTTTAGCGTTACATCTTTAAAGATATAAAACACCTGACACGAGTTTTACATAAATAATTTCCTCTTTCCTATTTTCCTAGTACCCGTACAATGCAATGCATATATGTATACACATTTCTTCAAGAACTCTGATGATGGAAATTTCGATCATTATAGCTAAGATGTGTTGTAATTTTTTTTCTTTTTTTTATACTGGGACCTGATGCCTGAGTATCAAACCAATCATTTGTATTGTTTAATATTCTTCCTTTTCCAAATTCTTCATAGTGGGTGGTAATTTCTATGATCATGCTGCCTGAGAAAAACTATTTTTCAACATTTGACCTGAAATCACCGCTTTACTATAGTGATCGTAATTTGCATCACAACAGACTTCCGAGGAATAGATTAAACCGAAAGCTTGTATGGCATATTGTTCAATGATTTTCACATTGCTCTGAATTAAATTTTGCACAAATTACAAGAGGCAAATTATCGCCCCAGGGGAATGTGGTTTGACATTTGGCTATTTGCTACAGTTACTCATTCGTGGAGCTTACCGCTCCAAAGGATCATTTGAACATTTTTTTGTGCCAGCCAATTTTTTTTTCAGATTGTTAATAGAAGAAGTGATTAACATACCATTTAAGTGCAGTTAATTTAAATTCATGTGGCTGGCCTGTGACGACAGGATTTGAATGCATAGAATTTCAATTAAAATTTTCTGATTCGGATCACGGATTTTTCACGTTTAATTTGTTTTTCAGCTGCTTTCGGCGCCATTTATTTTTAGGGTATATTTTCTATAACGATTAAGATGGTGTCTGTAGATAAGCACATATTGGAATGCTCTTTCTGTTTATGTAAAGGGTAAAAGGATGTAATGTTGTAGATTGTGGCTTTGTGCGGCTTACTTTCAAATAGATAATATTTAATACCAAAAAAAGAAAAGTAAAAAATTGATGTGGAAACATTGGAAAGATTTCGTGAATTGGCCTTATATTATATGAACATTATATGAACCATTAATGAATGAATCATTATATGAACCAATAATAAGTAAACTTTTGCACAATACTCTGAATGAATAAACGAATGAATGGCAATAAAGAAAACAATTTTCGATGCAGTCGGCATTTCTAAAAGTAAAACATGTATGTGTGCAAGTACATGCTTGTAAATACTCTGGAAGTAAACTTGTTACTCACAATTATATCAAAATGCACTTCTTTCTACCTGCTTTTAAAATGTGTGTGTGTTTTTTATTTTTCCAAAAAATCCCAAAGTGCTAGAATGTCCTTAAATGGACACACATTAGTTGTTCACGCTTTTTACCTTCAAACAACTCTAATACATATATCTATTGTAAATTGAGAAAAAAAGGTAGACAATATCCAACAGTTTCTGGTGTCTTTTGAAAAATGTGTGTGTGTGTATTCTCCTTTTTTGTTGGGCAAACTGTAATGCAATTACAACTGCAGCAAAACGTTCCTTTGCGGCAAAACTTAAAGTGACTTTTTCTCATTAAATATTTAGTAGTACTTATTAAAGTTTCGACAAATTTCCCTTTCGCTCAAAAATTAATTATAAAGTTTTCTTGCAGTCTCTGTCACAGTGCGTTTCTACTTCACTGCAATTTTAATACAATGCAGCAATACACAATCTCTTACGCTCTCTGTCTCCATCTGTACACCTGTCTGCAACCCTCTCTCCAGCAACCCCTCTCTTAGATTTTGTTTTTTATTTTCATTTCTCATAATTAAATGAAAATATTCCAAACTATCTTGTATTAAAGTTGCATTAAAAAAAAGAAAATAATCAGACCATTAAGCACAATGATATGAACAACTTTAAAACCAGCTGAATACTTAATTATTCTTACGTGTGCAAACATTTTTGAGGTGGCCAAAGTAGATTTATCACAAAAGATAAAATTAAACAATGTTATGGTAACAGTTAATTAATTAATATCTCAGAAAGATGTGAAGATATTTTGTTCCTTTTACCACTGTTTTGTCCTGACTCTAATTATTTATCAACCGTAGACACGCATTTACTTAAACTTCCTCGTTTTTTTTTCTCTCTCTCTCTCTCTCTCTCTCTCTTTGCAGGTAAGTTAAATTAAATTAAGTGACAGTGAAGGGTGCAAAAAACAATAGTACGTGCGATAAGTACTTTGGGTGTTAACAAGGAAAACGCAAGTGGTGGTGACATGTTGTTAAGATTCGGGGCAAGAATTATTTTATTAGCCGTCACTTGGAAACGCATAAAAAAGCAGGTAGGTACGTTTGCCATCATGTCGATTGTGAGCTTTATGAAAATGGCCCTCCGACAGGATTCTGAGATGCTGAGGAAACGTAATTGTGGAATGTTTGAAAAAAGCCGTGATTAGTTTACAAACTTAAAGGCTTTCTTAGAAAGATTTCTATGAAAATTTTTAGCTGCATATTTCCGGTCATTTTAATTGAAACTGTGTATTACCATACGAGCTTGTCCAAGAGTAGCGTAGCAAGAGCTATTATTACAACTTGGCGTTAGTTAAAAGTGGGTGATTTTCATACAGATAAACCATTTTTCACTATTACAACCTCCCTTTAACAAAAAGTGAGCGGTAAATTATCGGAAGAATAATCCAACCTGTAAATTTACGAGAGGTTTAGACCTGCATATTAATTAATTCATTGAAGGAATTTGCCTGGAAAAATGAATTTACTCCTCCTCTAGAATTAAACCTTTCAAAAGTATGGTCATTAACAAATTTTTCCTACCGTAATAATGAAAATTGTTTACTGGCTCACTTCTTTTAACTAATGCCAACCTTACCGCCAAGTCGTTCTAAATCGCTTCACTCTTGCACGCTACGCTTAGCACTAGACGAATGTATTAAATCTTTGTACGAAACTCGATTTAAATTGTTAAAAAATTAACCATTGTATTTTAAAAATCTTTACAAATCATTACAATTCACGTAAATAACTGCAGTGGGATAAAATTTAGCGTTACCATCATATGTTGAATGTTTTATATTAGGGTACATTAACAAAAAAATAGTGATATAAAGTAGATTTAAATTATTCAACTAAAAATACAAATTTTCCTCGAATCGTGGCCGTCATTGAACAAATTATAAAAACTCTTTAGATCAAAGAGCTCTCAAAAATTTCAACGCCTTAAATTAACACCTTTTTTTTTTGGTAAACAAGTGTCAAGTAAAACAAATTTATTTCCAGGATTAGTTTTTCTATTTCTAGATCTCTTGTTAGAAAACTTGGTTGCATGCTCTAAAATTAGTGTGTGTGTGTGTGTGTGTGTGTGTGCAACTTACTTTTACATGACTCACGTGCAAATGCGTTTCAATTGATATGAAAAATTGTTGTTTGGCCACCTCTATTCAAATCAAAACAATATGTATGTGCTTTTGTTTATTTAATACGTATACTAGCACTAAGAAGATAAAAAACATAAATAACTTTGTATAAATGAGTAACTAAATGCATAGTGTAGTTGTTTTATGTAGAATGTGTTTTCTTTATTTCTATACGTATTCCGATAAATCACTTGGTGGTACATTCTACATCCATACATACATACATATGTATTTAAGTTGTTATAACTTTATTCCTTGATCATTTTATATTGTACACCTTTTTTTCTCTCATCTTTCGTGTTGAATAGTTCTTTAACAAAAAGAAAAAAAAATTAGTTTTCTGTTTGAAATGTTTGATATGTGTACTTGAAATGATATTGATAAATTTTTTTCCAAGTAGAATTTTTTTTCTTTTATTTATTCTATTTAAGAGTGATAATTTGTTTTACAAGTCGCCATCAGAGGTGTGTAAGTGAGCGTCATTGTAACTAAATGCATTTAAATATACCAGAAAGTGCAGAATATTTAAAAAAAAAATTCCACGAGCGCTGTTAAAAAATTGGCTTCGTTTTTAAAACTATTCGAATAGAAATTGTGGGCAATGGTAACCAAAACCAAAACTAAAAAATAGTTATATTAATTATGGTAGTTTCTTAATCATATCCCACGAGTAGACAACTGTTGTTCAGGCGGGTTTTTCTAAGTAAGAATTTTAGATAACTTCAGGTATTTAATTTACTAACAGTTTCGTTTATTACCATTTTTCGGTTATTGGCCCAAGAGTCGCAACTTTTTCCTCGAATCAGTTAAGCGGGCAACGCACACTCAATTGCTTCAGTAAGGATATTATGTGAACATGTCTTACCACCCTTTTGAAAAATAACACGCATAGTTACGCTTTTTTAATTAAAATTTTTGTTATTTTTTTCACACTATTTGTAAATAGTTTTACTTCTTAAGAAGTTATAAAACTGTTCCATTTTACCATCCCTGGCTTAAAGGCAAACTATTGAAAATCTTCTTATAAAAATGGCTGAGTAATAAGCAAAAGTCACACCAGCCTTACTAAGATTTTTAGGAGAAATTTTTGTTTTCTAGACGAGGAACAAGTGTTGTTGTTTTTTGTTTTGTTTCTTATAGCTGCAAATGTACATATGTACGTACATATGTATTTCTTATATGCATTTATTTCTGTTCGATGGTGAACCATTTAATAAATGCCAAGCACGTAATGCTACAAACTACAAAAAAAAAATGGATAAATAAAATTGAAAAAATAAAAACCTTTCGCTATTATTGTACTTCAGTTGAAGTTTAGAATTATGATAATAAGACTCCAAAGAGTATTGACTTTTTCAAAAGCAAAAAATAAAATGCACAACAATGATGGGTGGGCCAATTTGTGAGTAGACAACTCTTAAGATTTATTCAGCATAATCAGAGGTCGTGGCTTCCACCAGATTAGGCAGGAGCTTATTGTTGTTTTGGATATTTTACGAGTCAATATGTCTCACCGTTTATCTTTACAGTTTTTAGCTTAGAGCTGTAGGATGTTGTAGTGAAGTTTAAAACTCATTAAGAATTATTAATATTAACATCTAATTTCTTAAAAATTCAGCCACGTAAATTATAATGCATTTCGCTTCTCGTACATTTAAAATTTTTACAAACAAAACTAATAGAGAGATAGAAAAACATGAACTGAGAGTGACTGTAAGATTTTTTTAAAGTGGTTTTGCAAACATCACAGGTTGCTGTCTGACAGAAATTCTCATTTTTATGGATTACTTCTCTGTTTTCTTTTTAAAAGCTGCAGTGTTGCCGCTTAGGAATTTTTAACCGACTCAAAATCACGCTTAGAATGAGAGAAGTGCAGACACATTTTTCTGTCATAGACATTTAGAAAATACATTGTTAAATTTTTCTTTCCTACAACTACCATTATTTTTTCATTCTAAAGTGAAATTCAAATATTAAAACAAAAACATACGAGCAAGTTTTCTATTTAGATGCTGCAAACCGAAGCACATATTACATAATTTGTTTAATTTATCATTGAAAGGAAGCTGTCTCACAATAACGAATGGCAACTTCCTTGTGCATATTTTTAAAGAGACAAACAAACAAAATAAATAAATAAAAATGCTGATTGTCGAACTTCATGATTTACAATTGTTAATTGCTTAATTGGGCTCTTAGTTTATTTATTTATATGGGAATATCCCATGGCTGTTTCACGTCAACCACTACGATCATCAGCACCCAAATTGCTGCGAGCTCCGAGGCCATAACTAATTGCATTATGTTTTTTAGCAACAGCAGCCATCCTACAATCTAAGCTCTTCACTGCTGGCTGTCATTATATAATTTATTTTATTTCAACTTTCACTTTTCAACTGTGTTTTTCTGCTCTGGTTTTAAATACAGTACTAAGAGAGAAAAAAATCGCTTAGAAAAGGCAGTAACTGCCTAGAAAATTTCTCTTTCATAAATTTGCATTGCAAACAAAAATCTTAGTTGGTTGTTGTTTTCAAAATATAAATTCAAGAGAAAAGATGTTTGCGTGGGTAGAATACGTTGAGTAGATGAAAAGCAAAACTTGGTCACCCATGGGTATGCAAAAGGTTCCAATACTGAAAAATGCTACTTTTTAAAACACATTATGCATCGAAATATCGAATAAAAAATTTTGCGAAAGTTCTCATTAAATACATATACATATGTATGTATGTATGTAAATTAGACTTTTTCGCAAAAAAAAAAAATCCGTTTATCAAGAAGAAAAAAAAAGATAATTCTTATGCCCAACATAAGGGTTGCCTTTTTACAATTTTCCTTATATCTTTGACGATTTCAGTCGGATCTGAAATTGTGATACATAAATGTTTTTGTCTCAATATTGCCACTGGCTTGCTACTGATTTATCAACTTTGTTTGTTTATAATAATCCTGATTAAGGCAACGTTAAAAATTTTGCCGTTTGTTTTGGCGCTAACAACCACAATTGAAGATGATTAATAGGCTGTATCTAGCCCTTACAGATGTCAAATGTTGTCTATGTTATGTTATGTTATGTTTTCGGGCCGCCAGTACAACAGACCAGCTCACTTGGGTCCTAACAGGTCCCGTTGTGATACCCTGAGGGCAGCAGGTAACTCCTACTCCCCCTCCCTTGGTTCAACTTTGAACCATCCAGATAACCGGATGAAAGATTCCACCCTAAACAAGTCACATTCCGATATGTCCGCCAAACTGTCCAGTATCGGTCTGCCTATATATATCGCTCTGAGATTGGATAGAGCAGAACAATTACAGAGGAAGTGCTCAACACTCTCCTCCTCTTCTTCGTCTTTGCAGCTTCTACAAAAATCATTATACGGAAGATTTAGTCTTCTCGCATGTGCGCCTATATGACAATGTCCGGTTAGAACTGCCACTAAGGCGCTTAACCTTTGTCGGGGAAAATCCCACAGAGCTAAGGTTTTGTTGTGATCGTAAACGGGCCATGTGAGCCCCGATATTCGACAGCCGGTCACATTTGACCATCTGTCTTGAGCGATTCCTAGCAGCTGTTGTTTTATCAACTTTTTGCAGCTACTAAGTGGAACACCGACAGACTCGTCAGTGTCCTCCTGTGGTAGTCGGGTCCCAGATCTAGCCAGTTCATCCGCGACTACATTTCCAGACACTCCACTGTGTCCTGGTACCCAGAGAAGCTCTAGGCTTGAATGTCTCGCTATCTCATTTAGAGATATCCGGCATTCATGAACCAACTTTGATGTCGTGTAAACACCAGCCAGTGCATTTATTGCTGCCTTACTGTCAGTACAGATCTGAATATGCAAACCGTATATCCTGTAGTACCTCATCCAGTTGGCTGCTTTCTTTATCGCCGCGATTTCGGCCTGAACAACGCTGCATTTGTTATGCAGTCTAAAACTGATTCTCCGTTGAAAACGGGGAATATAGATACCCCCCCCAACACCTACATCCGACTTGGAGCCGTCCGTAAAGATAGCGATCATGTCCTCTGGTTGGTCTATCTCGACGCTTTCAGAGTTCATGTTCGATAAATCCACGCTGAAGCTTCTATCAGTCATGGGAGTCGGGGAGCAGTAATCAATGGTATTCGGAAGGCTAATTATGCTTCCAATTATCGACGCATGTCCTATGTTTGCATCTTTCCACATTCCTCCTGCTTGCAGGCGTACCCCTGAATTCATGGCAGTTTCCTTAACCATGAGATCCACTGGCAGCCAATGCAGCATTGTGAATAGCGCCTTGGATGGTGCCGAGTGTGGAGCGCCGGTAACCATTAAGGCAGATGTACGTAGTATTCTTTCCAGAATCTTACTGTATGTGGATTTTTCTAACGACTTCCACCATACAAGCGCCCCATACGTAAGTATGGGCTTTACGACTGCGCCGAAAAGCCAAGCAAAGTTTCTGGGATTTATTCCCCAGTTCTTGCCAATGGCCCTTCGGGACAAGTATAAGGCAACAGCTGCCTTGCTGGCCCTTGCCTGAACGTTCCGCTGCCATGTCAACTTGGAGTCCAGGTAGGTGCCAAGGTACTTCGCATTATCCGATAGTTTAAGTTCAGTCCCCTTAATGGTTGGAAGTCTGAACACCGGAGGCTTGTATCTTCGAGTAAATAGAACTAGTTCTGTTTTCTCAGGGTTAACGTCCAGACCACTGTTTGTGCTCCACCTACTTATGGTCGTCAGTGCTAGTTGCATACGCTGTGAAAGAATTGCAGGGTGTTTACCTGCAACTGCCACAGCAATATCATCGGCATATGCCACTACTTTAAACATCATGGAGTCCAACTCCACTAATAGTGAATTCAAGGCAATGTTCCACAGGAGTGGGGATAGAACCCCTCCCTGTGGAGTGCCTCTGTTTGCCACTTTACAGATGGTGGCACGGCCCATACTAGAAGTTATGACTCTATTAGTCAGTAAGTTCTGTACAAAGCCTAGTACAGACTGATCAATGTCTAGTCTGTTCAAAGCCGTTATTACGACTCCTGGTTCTACATTGTTAAAGGCTCCTTCTATATCAAGGAAAGCCACAAGTGTGTACTCACCTTGTTCTAGATTTTTCTCAATAAATCCAAAATGTTGTCTATAAGGAATCAGAAAATTTTTGATAAAGAAAGATATCTGCTGGAATATCAGAGATCTTTTGTACATGAGCAAAACTTTTATTAAATTACTATTATTTACTATTAATTTGCCTTTTTAAATTTGTAAAAAGGCAATTTGCCTCTGTTAGGAAAAATTATATTTTGGTGCTTGACGAATCAAGGAGTGGGAGTGTAACTCCCCTTTCACCCAACACTGCATGCGCGCTTGCACATTGCACGCCGGCAATGTATGTTACCTAAACTCTCTCACACACACACACTATGTGCAATTGCACACAAATCGGCAACACTAAAAGACTGGCAAACTTTTACATTAATTCTCTCCCAAGAGAATCGTGTTAAAAAGAAACAAAAAGCTAAGCAATTTAATGAGTCAGACCGAAATTACCATATTATTTTCTTTATAACAGTTGATTTTTAGTGTTTTCTTTTCAAACAATTACTTGGTTGCGTTTTCAACTGGGGTTTGTGTTTATGGCAACACCGGACCAGACCACCAAGTACTAATATCAGCCGCAGCCACATATAACAGCTGCAGTATTGTATATTGTAGTAAGGCCAAGTAAGCAAACAACAAGTCGTCATCGGCATAGTCGTCGTTAGCTGAGAAACAACAGATGACAGACAACAAAAAGTACGCAGCCAGCAGACAGAACTGGTCGAGAGTAACTTTAGTATGAAATTTTCTTTTGGCATGATTAGATCATAGCGGTAACATCGGTCTCATGAACTGATTTCGTTTTGTATGTAGTACATGACGTGTACGTGCACGTTTCAAACGTTTCGTTGTAGAAAAAATTTATACATTTTTATTATTGATTGGTTTTATTGTTTAAAGTTTTTTTTTTTTTTTTTTTTACTTCACCTAAGTTTTTATTATAAACGTGTTGTGGATATTTCGTTAAAAGAATAAAGTGTGTTTAATGTGAAATCATTAGCAGTAAATGGAATTTTTAAATGAATAAAAAATCTCTAACAAACTGAAGTGCACAATAAAACATCATTTAAAGTGACGATAACAAAATAATAAAAATTAAAGTGGTAATAGAAATTATTTTTAAACTACTAAAAAGCAAAAAAAAAAAAAAAATTAATATTTAGCAAATCATTGTGGTGTTTCAGATAAAAAACAAATATGTATATGACACATTTAGTTGTATTTTGGAGGAATTAAATGGAAATTAAGCGAAAAGATAAAAAAAACAGTTGCTAAAAATATAATACAACGAATACCTGCCTCTCTAGCTATTATTAAAAATGTTTTATAAAGTTTTTGCGTGCGCTGTTTAGCCAAGTAGAAATAATATGTATGAAAAAAAAAATTAAAGAAAATCATCACCGTCATCATTATTTTCTTTGTTGTTGTTAAAAAAAATTTTTTTTTACAAACAACGCCATAAACGTCAGTTTTCAGTTAGTTTTTTTTTTTCAATTAAATTTTGTTTTGTTGCCACTCCAACTCACTCAGCAACACAATTAAATTTTGCCTGTTTTACTGCCAATGATGCCAACTGCTGCTAATGCAACCAAGCGCAACATATTGCGAATGCCTCCATAACGTTGCAGTTTTTATTTCTTTGACATTTTTCTACATACATACATACATACAAATGTAAAGCATTTTTTTGCAATTGCTTTTGTCAGGAAAATGTTAAAAATTTAAAAAAAATCACTTGCTTGAGTTACACAAGTATTTTTGAATAAAAATAATTTTACGCTGATATTCATGAAAAATAAAATGTTTTTCAAGTAAAATTTGTTCTAAAGTGTATTCCAGCAGCATTTGAATTTTTATGAATACCGGCCTCAATCCATAAAAATTAAAATAAAATGAAGCAGTTATTTCGGAATTTGTTTGCCTCTGCAGTGCTTAATGAGCTGTTATGTTTGAAAAACAAATCAATAGATTCACCATGTACTCAGGGATGCAAAGTGCTTGTTGCTTTGGATCTGAAGCTGTGAAACAAAATCGCTTGAAATTTCGTGACTTTTATTAGAAGTGAAATATTTTGTCCAAACCCTTTTTTTCATCGTTTTCGATTCCAGTACTCGTAATAAAAAAAAAATTGTATTATCATGTGAAATGTTTTCTGGAATTTGGCTTAACTAATCTTTTTTTTTAATTTTATTCAATTAAGTGTGGTTGTCTTTAGAATATTGAATGTGCTGATTAAAGTATAACGAGTAGAGCGGAGAAGTAACCGCGAGTATCTCTCTAGAGGGAGATCGCCATCTTCATTTCTGGCTGATCTCGATTGAGGATCCTACTTTGACTAAAGCGTGTGGTTGACACGCAAACTCTTACCGTCTAATTCATAAAAATTATAACAGCTTTATAAAGCTCTTATTTGACAGATTTTCCATACAAATATGTCAAATAGCAGTGTTATAAGCCTGTTATCATTTTTATCAATTAGGGCGTTAGAATTTTACTGGTTCTGGCGGCATGAAAAAGGACATGGACCCAAATATCTCTCGAGCTGTTGTTCCCATAAAAACGGAGCATCGAACGTATTAACGGCTTAATTCTAGGGGGGGGCGGGGGTTATTATCTAATTCAAGTCGCAAGGAAACCTGTTCGAATTTCTACAATATGCTTTTAGCATTATACTAATTCAAAAGTAATTTGTATGGAATAACTAATTAATATTAACCAAAAAGCAGAGTTTTGTAAAAAAAAAAATCTTAAAAGCCTTTGAAAAATATTTTTTTTTTCGAATCGAACTACGAAATACCTAGCTCCTCTGACTTTTTTTTTTTACAGATTTTGACATTCGAGCTGTCCAGGGAGTTAGAATGCAGGATGTGTTATATTGGTGCATGCTCTGGATTTGTATAAGTTTCCATGATCGATGGTGTAACTGTCACAGAACTAGTCACATGGCGACGGCGGTAAATTGTTGGACTAATTCCCCATGTGGCACTATCAGTTTACAACCACAAAAGTTCAAGTTTTTCTGCACTAGAAGAATCAATCTACACTTATGAAAAATAGAGTCAAATGCCTTTGGCTTTATGTATTTTTTCTTTCACTACACTTTCTAGTGCGCAATCCACGATATTGATTTTCAAGATGATGAAATTTACACACAAAAAAAAAACGAAAAAAGCGTTAATAAAACAACAACGAAAAAAAATGCCTATTTAGCTAAAAGAATAAAAAGTTGTCAGTGTGTTAATTTTTCGATACATTTCAAATTTAGCACACTTTTTTTTTGTTCAAATGTTCAATATTTATTTACATTAACATTCAAGTGTTGTTGTATTTAAATTGCTACTGATGTTGCGCTCTTAACAACACCCCACTGCTATTAACGCTGTAGTTTGTGTTTGCCTAAAAAATATTACTACATAGTATATATGCACGTATGTATATACATATATATTTTTTTGTTTGTTTTTGATTTTGCTGACACGCTTACTGACTTTGCAGTACAATCATAAAAAGTTTTCCATGACTTCATTCCCATACAGAAAGAAGAAAAAAAAAACCAAATTTAAGTATTAAAATGCTGCCATTCTACACGCCACATGGAATTAAACAAAACCAGTCGCTCGCTCACCACTCCACTCATAAACAGTTTCCTTCCCAACTAAAGAGTAATTGCAGTTATAGTTTTTTTATTTATTTATTTATTTTTTTTTTTTTGTATTTTAATTTAATGCACGAAACATATGTTTTGTTTCTCGCTCGTACGGACTCTCAGTTGAAAAAGAGTTTGTTACTAGGCAGAGTGGCCAGATGCCCAAGCAAGGTTGTGTCTAAATTGGCTTTATAGAAAAAATTGAAAAAAATTGACACTAATGAAAAAAGGAGTTTTAGTCACTATATTTTTAACGTATGATAGAATGTAGTTAATGACTCTTTTTTTCTTGTCTATAACTAGGAAAACATATGTTTTCCCAAGTCCACTTCATTTTGTATACATGTATGTTAATAAAAATAGGTATTAGTTAATTGCTTTTTTTGTGCAGTAGTTCCAAAAAGAAAAAAAAACTATTTCATTCACATATTGGTTTTTTTTTGGCAAATTACAAAGTTTTCAAAATATAATTGAAAGTAAAAATAATATATATAATACATCTATATTAAATTACTTTTTCAGGCTCAAGTTCAACCCTTGGTTTGTCACTATTTAATTAATATCAATTAAGTAAAAAAAAAAAGTGACAAACCAAGGGTTGAACTTGAGCCTGAAAAAGTAATTTAATATAAATGCATTACAATATAATAGTTCAATGAAATTAAAAATTTTCAGTAAAAATAATAATATAAATATTGATAAAAGTCCCCATATTACCCAAAGTTTGCAAAAAAAAAAAAAAAATTCAAAATCAGAATTTTTATATAAGTTTATAATTTGAAGTGGGGGTTTCCTTGTAACCTTGTCAGTGACACAAACTTTAAAAAGCATAAGAGAGTAAGTTTGTTCCACTGTCACACTTTCAATGCATCATATTTTTATACAGAACATTTTTGATTTGAAATTATTTCTAGGTGCTTTCAAAACGAAAAAGAGTAGTAATGTTAAATCAATTAAAATAATACTAAAATGGCCACACTGGCTACTGCGATGCACGTTGATAAGTATCGCTCGCTCACTTACTGGTTAACTGTAACAGCTGGATTTGTTCAGTTAAACAGGACTGCCATATTACTGTTTTATCTACAGCTTTAGAAAGTTTTGCATTCAGGCATTTTTATTGTTTGTTGAATTTTAAATTAGGCTTTTGACCCATTTATGTACAATGTATTTTATTTCTTTGTTTTTGATAAGCCAATAACAATGTATGCTCAATGCAGTGTTTTTGTTTTTTTTTTGGTAATTAAATAAACATTTCTTAGTTTTAAAATTATAGAATTGTATTATTCATTATCTTCAAGCTGTAAATAAACAATGTTATTTGTTTGAAAACGCTTAAGGGATCTTATATATTAGTTTGTACTAAAAAAAAAAATATTATCTGCTAGTAAATAAAAGCTTTCGTTGTCACTCAGCGCTAGATACTGAACACAACTAAAACACCTTGACTTCAAATGTAATTTTATTCTAATAAAATGCTTGTTTCATATTGTTCTTTTATTTTGTTTAGTTTTTTATGCCCAATATGGCTGGACTTACGGAAATTTAGGTTTCTATAGCAATTATGTGAAAAAAAAAACAACTCACGGTATTTCGATTGTTAAATTTCTTGCGCAAAAATTCGCACATTGGCATGGTGTTCCCAAAGAGAAGTGCGCACAGTTTTGGATTTGTTTCTAATTGTAGTTTTAACAATAAGGGCAGACGTTTTGGCTTCACATGAAAAAAAAATGATGTTCGCATCTATACTTATTTGGTTTGGTGGTTTTTGAATGTTATTAATTTGTTGTTATTTAATAATCGTTAGTATTTTTATTGACAATTAAGTTGACGCCGTAATATTCGTATTATGAACAAAGTTCTCTTCAAAAATCTACACAATTGTATTGAGCTGCGCACAATGCCAACATTTTATTCTGCAAAAAACAGGTAAAGTGTCTACCTTCTGCCGATTTCTTTTCTGGAAAAAAGGGGACATTAATTTGGCACTTCTTTCTTAAAATGTGAGTTGTAATAGTTTAGCGTTATTAAAATCAAAAGAAAAAGTCTTCAAACTAGGAATAAGTAAAAAAAAAACACACTAAGAAAGAAATGATAATCTCCATATTTTGGGCAAAACAATATTAAAAATGTTATTATGGAAAAGAAAACGGCATTAGACGCGTTTTTTTTACCATAGAACTTTGCTGCGATCAAAAGCAACACCAACTTACTGTTTTATGATAAAACAGTTTAATTGGTTAAAATGAAAATTGTACTTTCATTTAAATGCATGGAAAGGTTTTTTTTTAGGTTTTGAGAGAAAAGTTATCTTTCAGACATCATAAACAAACTGACGATTTCTTTTTGATAAAATGGATAATATATTTTTCTTTAAGCCAACAAATTTCACTGAATTAAAGTTGATGTAAAATAAGTGAGGAACAAAATACTTTTATGGCGAAATAACATCAAATAAGTTTTTGCTAAAACACCAGCCTAAAAAATACGGCAACTCTTAATTTAACAGCCAGGCAGTTTTTCTGCTTCATTTCCTTTGGCTACAAATACAGCCATATGTAAGAGCATGCACACACACACACCCATAAGCATTCAGTCAATGTTGTGCTCTTCGTTCTCTTTTATGCATCAGCTGTTTCCTTTTTGGCTTACAGCGGCTGTTACTGTGACATGTGATACGATATAAAATGGCAGCAAAAACTGAAAACTACATTGATGTTAAAAAGTAAATTAATGATTTTAATTTAAAAATGAAAAGAATAAGGAGTTTTTAGCTGATAAAAAAAAACAGAATTTTGTTATTTTTATTTGTAAAATTTTATTTAAAAATATAAGCAAATATCAATTTCAAATATTTTAATTCAAAATTTTATACGATTTTTTTTAGCACATAGATGTGAGCCGTTGCATCGCTAAATGGTGGAGTCGAGCATATTGCTGTATTAATTATACGGAGTGCTAAAAAAAAACTAAATTATTCCCTTTAAATAAATTCCTCCATGTTGAAAACCATGTGCCAAATAAAAAAGCAAGTGACTTTATGAACGGAACTAAATGCGAATATACATACATACATATTTATATGTATCAAAAAGAAACCAAAAGTAAACCATAAAAGTATTTGTATTATTTTGGTTCTTTATGATTATTCTTCATAAATGCCAAGAAATTCTTATTACTATTGACTTTTTTGCAGAGCTTATTAACTGCTTATCACAAAGCGCCTTCAAAATAATTTTAAATTTCTTTGAATTTATAGTTTCCCCATATAAATTTATACATATGTATGTTAGATATACATACATGCACTGATGTTTGTATTCCAGTCATTTCGAATACTCTTATTCGACTTGGCGAATGCTCTCCTGCTTTATGGTATTCATATTCCCCAAATTCAAGAGAAGATTACGCTTAAATATGGAATAGATTATTGTTATTGGCATTAATGGGCGATTCCTTGCAAATAAATTTTAAATATCGAGTAGCGTTAATTTTTCGACTGAATATTTGATTTGTATTCGACGAATATGAAGTATTCGCGAATGTACATATAAAATCTTTTCGAAAACCCTGCATAAACCAAAAAAAAGTCATGCAAAATTTAAAAAAAAAACTGAAAAGCAAAAGTAACTAATTTTTTTTATGGTCAGAAAAACACAACACAAAAATTATGACTTCATTCAACTGGGTCAACTGCAGGATATTTCAATACGTGTACACCCACCCACCCATACACACACACACAGTGCGATTTGTTGTTGTTTTTTCTAAATTCATTTTTAATTATTTTTTGAGTGCAAAATTGATTGCCTTTTAAGCTTAATTAATAAACATATATTTTTTATAAATTTTTTTTCACTTTGTTTGTACTGGTTGTGTGTTGCTGTTTTGTTCTGTCCACAATATTGATGACTGTTTGACCTTTAACGGTGGTTTTTATTATCTTTTTTTTTTTTTTTGTTCATACTCGTAATAAATGATTTTTCGTTCAGAATTTTTTTTCCTTGTTTTTGTTAAATTTATTAGTTGTTGCCATTTTATGTGCATGAGAAAAGCTTCTCTTTTTATGGTTACAGGGAGGACAAGTTTTAAAATTCTCCTTCATACCGAGTATTTATTCGAAACTAATTGAATTAAAATATCGTACATAGAGTTTGACAGCACAAAAGCAACATTTCATTTTGTGGCTCTCCAAATACAATCATAGCTGTGCAAGTTTACACACATACACACATTTTCCTATGTATTTATGACAGTGGTCATTAAGCCAACAACAAGCCCAGTTTTAAAGTATCTGCTTTAAATAATCATTATTATTTTTTTCTTCTTTTGATAAGTAAAAGAGCCAACAAATTTTCATTGTCATTATCTCATAAAGAATATAATAAAAAAAAAACATAAATAAATAACCAACAATTTTCTCAGATAAAGGTTAAAGAGACTGAAATAGTTGCTTCTTCTAAACAGTACGAAAAGTTTTATCATGCTTTATGGCTTAAAATGAATTTTTATGCTTTAATTCTTATGTATAACAATACATTAAGTTCGAAATAAATATTAGTAATTTTCATCGTCAAATACACTGCAGATTTGTATATAAGTAGAAAATTTTACAACGATAGCGAATTTCAAAAGGACTCATATTATATTATATTTATTTATTAGTAGTATTTGTAATACTTTTTGGAAATTGCAATTCTTATTACACATCTATCTCGAGGACCACTTTAATTCATGGAAAGTACTATGAGGATAACAATTGACAACTTTCTAAAATGGTTCTGTTTAGCAACTTTACACGAAGTTTTTTTATGCTAGTTTCCTTGGAAATAGTTTTTGCGGCAATTTCAGTTTCAAAACACATAGAGTATTGCCGAAATATGAAATTTTCTAGAAAAAACCCTACAAGTCGCGTTTTTATAACCGATACTTTTCTTTTAAAATGTCGATCACTACAATGTTATCACAAAAATTGTTTTCTCAATTCTGAGGAGCTAAAAATTTAACTCAAGCTCGATAAATCATATAGTTCGACTATAAAATTAAATTAATGCTTAAAAAAATAAATTTATTATTGCTAAAATCAAGCTGATATGGGCGAAATAATTAGATTTTCCTTATCATAAATTTCCTCTAAAACTAAAAGTAATCGATAAACTAAAGAAAGAAAGAAAGAAACATTTTACTCTTAACGTTTTTCCAATTCGGAGTTGCCATACTCGTATGGTAACTTGAAGTATTCATTTTGTAAATCAATTAATATAAACAAAAATAAAAACATCGTTAATAATCGATAAAGATCGAATAATAATTGAGATAATTATTGAAGGCAAATTTCTTCATAACTATACTTAAGCTACCACTAACAATTGTGAGCTTTATAGGTCATTCATGACATTCAGGGCCTGAGATAGCTAATGGGAAATGGGGTATTTCCTATCCCAAAACCAAACAAATATAATATAGTATTCTACGCTTCCAACCACACGGTCAAGTTTTGCCATTCAATTTGTAATATACTTTGTATTTTTTGCTCTAACTCGCTCTCACTTATCGCTTTGACCACAAAATTGCATCTAATATTTCTTTTTCATGTGTCTGGCAATACAACGACCACAATTTAATGTGCATTCTTCATATTGCACTGTCATTGTGAGCTTTTCTTTGTCTCAGGCATTTTTTACACAAAATTGACTCGATGTCAACTTTGTGTGCTGGTTGCGCCACAGCTGTCAATTCATCTGAGTTTTGACAAGTAGTTTGGGTTATCAATTTGACGTGTGAGTCGTGCTGGATCTGAGCCAGAATGTGAGCTATAAACGGCCAATATCGCTTTTTATTTATAATTTTATTCATAAAAAATTATTAGATTTGCGAGAAATTTGACTTATCTATTAAACTCTAATAAACAAAAGTTACGTTATGAATAATGCCGTCCGTTGTTTTTCATTTATTACATTTTATTGTTTATTTTTTTATTATTCATCAAATGACATGTATTTTAAAAATATTGCTTGAGAAAACTCATGTTTACTATTTCCAAAAATGTGAATGTGCTTATAAGAGTGTTGCTTTATTTAAATATTGACTGTGCTCATTTTACACAGATTGTTACACAAATTGAAAAATTCATAGTATTGCAACATAAAATCAATATGTTGCAATAAAAAATTTAGAACAAACAACAAGTCTAAATATGTCGTCGTTTCTGTTTGTCTATTTCGTAGACAAGTGAAAATGATGGCACAAACACATCGAGAAGCATTGTTTATATTTTGTTTCATTCAATCGATTTTTATTTTACAGAAATGTGTTTGCATTTTAAAAGCTTTTCAGAAAACTAAAATGAAAGAAAATATCAAATAAACAAATGTAAAGCGTTTTGTGTTTTGGCAAAAATGTTTATATCTATTAAAATTTTGATTTATGTGCCAGTGATGAAAAAGCTGCTAAGATCGTGATCGCTTTGAATATATTTAGCCCAGATTTTGAGATACGGTAGCTGCGATTTTCTGTAATCATTACTGGAGTGAGTAGGAATAGTTTTGTCGAACAGCACTGTTGCTCTGCAATTCAAAAAATTATTATTAGTAGTAGAGTAGTAGATTGATACCAAATTGAGCATGACATTTTCCATCACTGGCATCTACTTGTACAAACTGCATATATAAAAAAAGTATGCAAGAGTAGCGCTCTTTCATTTGACAATTTTCTCTAGTTCTTTATTCTCTATCTCACCTTAATGCAGTATAGATGAGAAATTGGCCATGCAACCAAAGTTGAAAGAAAACAACACAACACAAAATGAAACAAAGTGTCAATGTCACCTGTTTTACTCATTTATCTTCATTTAACCAAACCAAAATAGCCGTGCAAACACTCACCAGCTCATACATTTGCATATGTATGTATGTATGTATGTAGATATGTTTTTGCGTACATATACATAAGTATGTAGGATTTTTTTTCATTTTGGTTTCTTTTTCAAATACTAAATATACCACCTATTGGTGGTTTCTTTGTTGTTTTCCTGCTCCTGCTTCAACAGCTGTCTTGAAGTGCTAAATTCATTCATATAATTAGAATCTTGTTAAATATGCATGCATAATATTATATTTTCACTTGCAGTAGCATTTTTGACTATTCGAAAAATTCTCCAACGTCATTTAAATTTCCTGTTACTCTTAAAACGAAAAAAACATTTTTTTTTTTGCAAAATTTTCTTTCAATTAAAATTTGATGTTTCTTTTTGAATTGTTCTTGCTGATTTTTAAATATTTTTGCCAATACAAATAAATAAACCCATTAATTATTATTACTCAAAAATGTGTAATGTAAAGTGATTTGAAAAATCAAAATTTATTTTCTTTTCGCTGGCAAACCAAAATCTTAAGGAAAATATTGAAATATATGTGTGTGTGTACATATGTTTGTATATTTATATTTCAAAAGCTTTACATTATAAAGAGATGATGACATTCTTAAGCGGTGATTTTACTTATGGTTTTTGTTACAAATTCATGACTCATTTCGTGTTATTATGTCGTTTCAGCATAATTTTTTGTAACTTTTGTTAATAATTAAAAAGAAATTTATGTGCTTTTGTTGTTGCCCTGGTATTATATTTAATCTTAGAACTTCATCATCTGCTAACATTTGTTTGGCCAACTCAACCCCTGCCTCGTCCAACTTAAACTCACCCACTTTTAACAATTATTCGCTTACTGACACTAGCGACAGAGCGTCAGTTTGTTTATATATGGGTGGCGTGTTGTCCTTGTTTTCCACTGCATCATCAGCAGTTGCAACCTCAACCAATCCATTGCAAAATTTTGATCTAAAAACCACCAGCACTGCGAGCAACAACAATAATAATTCTTCAGCTACAACAAGTAATGTGTCATCATGTTCGCATGCATCACAGATGCGTCAAGCACCAGCACCAGCACAACCACAGCAACAGCAACAACAACAAAATACAAACATATCAAAACACCAGCTTCAGAAATTGCAACAGCAGCGGCAACGGCAACAGCAGCAGCAGCATCACCGTCGTCATCAATCTTTGACAAGTTATATGCTGTTTAACGGATTTCACATGTACGCCTCCCATAAGTATATGTTTATTATACCTAATTCTTCTTCTTCTTCTTCTTCTTCTTCTTCTGTGACTTCTTTTGCCTTGTTTCTTTTTTTTCTCCTTCCTTGCTTCTAATATTTACTAACTATGCTGCTTCTTGTTCTATTGCTCTTATGGATTTTTTTTATAATGAATACACAACTGTCACTTGGCAAGCATTTCTGTTTTTCTTAAATAAAGTGCGTTTCATATACATACATACATACATACTATCCCCCTAATTCATAAAAATTATTACAGACTGTTATTTGACATATTTGTATGGAAAATCTGTCAAATAAGAGCTTTATAAACCAGTTATAATTTTTATGAATTAGACGTTATGTGTATAACCTCAATTTAGTTGAAATTCGAGTTATTAATCAAATCGTTTTCAGTGAAAAAATTTTCAAGGAATGAAATTCAAATTAGCTGTGTGTTTCAAAAAATTTTGTCCACTACTGTGGGACTAAATTTTTGTTCTAAAGCAGGCAGCTTGACACCAGGTAATTACAACAAACATATTTTGTTGGTAGAAATCTTTGTGGCTAAAAGCAGTAGTCAGCTGGGCTTGTAAGGCTACCTGGTATCCAGGTATCTTGGTTCTAAAGGAAAACTACAATTATTTTCCTAAAGCGACGTTTGTCGATGTCTGTAATAAAGGGACTTTGTCTTCAACTGTTTGCTGTCGATAGTAATGAAACCAACTTTAGGAACTTTGCTTGAGATTATGGCTGTTTTTTAATTTACTTGCATACACATCATTAAACGCTTCTATTCTAAGGTTAAGCTTTATTCTAGAATTCTTCGATAATATCGCTTACGTTTTTCACGAACAAAATAAGAATTCTGAGGAAACTAAAGAAAAATTATTATTTTTCATAAAACCGCTCGTCTTGTGATTGGAACTGTGTGTGTGTGTGTGTTTTTTCTTTCTCTTTCTTCTTGATGATTTAAAGAAAATTTGTTTCCTTTTAACTGAAAAATGTCAAGTACTTAATTTTTGTGTAAAGAAAATTTAATTAGCTTTATAACCCACGTACGGATATATGTACCATTGGTTTCACTCATATTTTCTCCTTTGATCCTTCAATTGATCAAAATACATATGTAAAGAACCCGAGTGAAATTCAATATAATGTATGAAAAAAATTCTGAATTAGGGGCGATACGGCATTTTAAACATTAAATTAAACTGTATGATTTACAATTTTTAATCAATTTATAGGTCTTTAGTTCGATTTTACTTCTCCCAGAAAAATGAGAAACATTTTTTTTTATTGTGAAATTAAAGTGATCAATATTTTTCAAGAAGACAAGAAAACTGACGTTGAAGACGTACTGGCTGGGGATCATACCTTGTCTACTTTAGACGTCCACCACGACGCTCATCAGCACCCAAATTGCTTCGAATCCAGGTCATGAGTAATTGTATATTGTTTTAAAATAGTAGCGCTTGGCCTCTGCGTTACTTTTGTCTATATATAATCTATTGATCAAGTTTCAATTTTATCCCTGTTATATTGTTGTTAGTTGGACAACAAGTACATATGTAACTGTTATACCATCATGTTAAAATTTTATCACTGTGTTGATTTATCATATTAAATATAGACAGTCCGTAATGAAGGGCGACACTATATTCAATCTGATTGCTGAACACAGTGATAAAATTTTAACATGATGGTATAACAGTTATATACTAGTTAGTTTTTTTTCTCTAGTCCAACTAACAACAATAATATAACAGTGATACAATTGAAAATTGATCAATAGATTAAAAAAAAAAGTAACGAAGAGCTCAGTTAGTAGGATGGCCAAGCGATGCAATTACTCATGTCCTGGATTCGAAGCAATTTGGGTGCTGATGAGCGTCGTGGTGGACGTCTAAAGTAGACATGCTGTGTACCCCAGCCAGTACAACAACATTACTTCTCTTGTCTGCTTACAAAAGTATATAATATTATACTCAATTCTGAAGAAATAAAATCAAACTCAATTGCGTTAAAATAATTCATAATCATAAATACATAAGTAATAAATAAAAATGATATAAAATTGAAATTTGAGCAAAAGAGCAAAATTGATCGCTTCGCATTCAATTTATAACTTTTTTTAGAACAGAAATTACTTTCGATATAACAGTTCATATCCAAGATCTCTATGCTTAAATAAATTGTCGAAACAACAGTACGCTATAAGAAAAAGAAAAAACATACTTGTTAAGACCTCTGCTTTTTTTTATTCTTAAATTTATCTAAGGAAAATTGAAATTTTTGTTCGGTTTTTCTTCGTTTTTATTTGTATGCATGTATGTACATGCATATGTATGGAATGCATTTAATTTTGTGTGACTGTAAGCGTGTGAGTGTGCAAAGTTTGTTTAGAAAGTAGAAAAAATATTCCATGCTTACTTTCTAGAATCTAGATGTTACCTAGAAATGTGCTTGAATGAATTATTATAAAATTGTTTTCAGCTAAAAAAAAGTTTTTTATTTTTTTTTTTATTTTCACATGTTTCCTAGAAATCATTTTGATTTTTTAATAAAATTCTTTTGCGAAACTCAGCAGCACAACACGCAAAGCTAAAATAAATATCTTATTGTGTTTATATTAGTAAATTAATTGCATATTGCTTTCAAACAAGGAATTTTTTTTTTTTTTTTGTATTAAAACTAGAAATTCAATGCAATATAAGTGTATAATAATGCTTTAATTTCATTTTATATATTCTGATTTTGTTAGATGTGAACGCGTTGGAGTAAATTTTTTAAAATTATATTCTCACCGTAATGTAACAACTTTGTAAAAAAAAAAAAAATAAGTAACATTTAACAGAAACGATATCCTTTAACAGTAGTGCCAAAAAGGAGATTATTTTGTACTGAAAAATTTAAACTAAATTGCACTATGGTGTTGTAATACATTTATATTAAATGACCTTTTAACTGGCTCAAGTTCTACCAAGTCAAGTTCTATCAAGTTGGTCACTTTTTTTTTTATCAATATCAATTAAGTAAAGAAAATTAAAATTTTATAGCTAGGTGGACAACCGGCTGTTTCTGGGTAGCAAACACCCTAAGAACTTTGATCATGTTGAATTTCACAATTTTAAATTCGCTGCTTTAGCCACTCGGCACACAAAGCTCACACAATTTTGCTAATAATTCGCTCTTGTTCTTATCTAATTCGTAAGTGGTGAGTGACTAAAATTGGAGGTTAATTGTCTAAAAATTAGATTTTTTGATTTCAGTCTTCAGTTTTAAATATGACCTATGATGTCGGGCAAATGTCTGCCTCTAGCGAGCTGGCAGGCGCTAGCTGTTTTTTTGGAAACTTAGTGGTAACGCCAAATCTACAAATTTATTGTACGCGAAATTTTTCATGCCATAACTGGCAGCGAACTCCGGCATTCGTGATCGAAAAAGTGGAAATAATGTAAAGCAAAAAAAAAAAAACACATACAGCATTCGATCAGGAATGCTGGCCCCTTGGCTGATCAGCACTTGGCGCCATCTTGCGGAGAGCGCAGGTCTCTATTGTCAACATTACGTCAAGTATAACCTCAAACATTGGGTCATATACATATGTATATGAAGTACTATTTTAGCCAGCAACATTTTGATAAGTTTTCACTTTTAAAAAGCAATTATTCGAGAGTTTAGCCCAAGGTCTACACTTAAATTCTTAATATGTCATCATCTGACAGCGTATTGACCTGCCAATCTCAAATTTGCTCACCCTTTTCTTAATTGTTTTCTTAAAAGCTTAATATAGTTTTACTGGAAAACAGTAATTGAATAAAAAAAACCCCCCTTTAAATGCTTAAATCTTATCATGATTTTCTTTAAAATTATTACATCAGGATTTATATTGTAGTAGTTAATTGATTAACTTGTTTGAATAAAATTTATTATCAGAGAGAAAAGTTTCAGCCATACAACTCTTGAAATTTTGAACAAGTCTGCTTACAAACTTGCTTAAGAAATATGCGTTATGATTGCAGTTTCTCAAATTAATTAATTTTGTAAACTTAAAATTTGTCGATTTCATCATGTGTCTGTCTGCTGCTTAATTTTTCAGTGTGTTTTCCACAAACAGCCACCACATCAAGTCTTGACTATTTTTTCGTTGGTACAGTTTGTTTTTTGTTTTTGTTTTTGTTTTTTGGTTACCTTTCGGTTTCTACACTTAACTTTGTCTGTTGCAACCAACAAACAATTCAAATGTTTAACAGCGTGTGAAATTTACTTTTTGCCACAATTTTATAACGCTCTTCTGCACATTGAAAAGAAGAGAAGAAACAGCAAACAATTGGAAGTTGATAAAAACAAGACTGTTTTAAACCACATGCCGAAGTAAATAGTTGGCAACTCAATAGAATTAAGTGCCATACCAGTATTGTTTCACATTTATAGAAACAATTACACAAATAACAATGAATGGCAGTTGCACAAACAAATAATGACTTCACTTAATCCCCATATGAAGTAGTTTTTTTTTTTTGAATGGAAAACATATTGCCACATCATGCAAAACTGCCTGAATTAAATGATGTAGTATAATTAAGACAAAAAAAAAAAAAAAACATGTATACCGTTAGTCAAGCGGTTCGAAAAGTCATTCCAGTCAAGACTACTTTTGGAAATGTTACGCCTGAAGAAGGCCTTATCTTTGAGCAACAGATAAGCTTTCGTATGGATACCGGGCCAAGAGGGACATGAGGGCACCAAAAAGGTGAACTGCTTAGTAAGCAGTAATATTCTTTATAGGTGCTGACCAGTTCTGTGGGATAACAACAGTTTTAGGGACAGCATTTTACGATAGTGGGCGGAGTAAAGCCTTGCTGACTACAGGAGAGACCTAAAGCTAATACTCAAGTGTAGGTCGAAATACCGGTACATCCAGAACAGCTGACTGTTTGGTGCGCTTTATGGGCTGTTGCAATCATTGGTCCGTACTTCTTCAAAAACGATGATGGCCAGAAGATTACAGTCAATGGTGATTTTTTCTCCTTCCTGAACTGAATAACCATGATGTCCAGGAGATGTGGTTTCAACAAGACGGCGCAACATGTCACACAGCTCGTGCCACAATCGATTTATTGAAAGACACGTTTGGTGACCGCCTAATTTCACGTTTTGGACCTGTGAATTGGCCTCCAAGATCTTGTGATTTATGACTGCTCTGTGGGGCTATGTAAAGTCATTGGTCTATGCGGATAAGCCACAAACGCTTGACCATTTGGAAGACAACATTCGCCGTGTTATTGGCCACAAATGTTGGAAAAAGTCATCGATAATTGGACGTCCAGATTGGACTACATCCGCGCCAGGCGTGGCGGTCATATGCCAGAAATCATATTTAAAATGTAATGCCACAAGATTATCTTTCGGATAAATAAAATTCATGTCAATCGAATAATCCATCGTTGTTTTATTGCAACTTAAAGTTCTATACATCGAAAAAAAAAACACCCTTTATTCGGAATTAGGTTTGTGTATAGTTTTAGTTTATTAGAGATAAAATTTTGAAGGCGAATTCTGAAAGCTCTTGACTTTCTGCAACATTTTTTGAACCTCTGTAACCCCATTTTCGGTTTGTTTCGTAAACAAGAAATTCTTTGTCTGTTGAGCAAATAATCAAATATATTCAAGTAACTCATTGTTACAGTACAATGTTTCTTAAATTTTTGTTTAAGAAATCAAACAATAAACGTCAACTGTTTATCAAAATTTAGCATACGCATTTGTTAATTGAATACACGTTAATTGAATATACGTGTACAGCTAAAAGATAATAATTTTCTAGCGATTGCCAGTGTGCGAAGTGCTGATGTAAATAATCAAATAATATCTGTTATCGATCGACATACTAAAGCCAATATGTGTAGTAGATAGATGCACATGTGCTTGTGGAATGCACGGTGGTACAAGTCATTGTTTGTTTAATTAATTGGCCAATAGCTACCAATTTTAAATGTTCGGTAGCGTGTGGATAAAGTTTTAGCTTGAGATGTGGGAAAGTCCCCACATCTGCTAAACTGTTTTGCGGACCGACTCAAGACTTAATTAAATTTACACAATTTTCTTTTAAAAAAATTACCGTTCAAGTTGCTGTAGTTTTGTGTGGCGGCAAATATCATAGTCATTGTTGTTGTTGTTGTTCTTCTTCTTCTTCTTCTTGTAATTATAATTATTTCCCTTTTGCTTTATGGCTATTAACGCTGTTAGTTGATTTGCTGCTGCAGTCGTTTTTTTTTTATTTATTTATGGAATTTTCTTTTGTCTTGTGTTTTACTTTACGGTTATTAAATGCAGCAGTGCCAAGCCAACTACACACACCCACTACTACTTCAGATAGGTATACAACCTTGTAAACAACAATAACAACTGCCTTTTCTTGTTATTACAATTCACCATGGCTTGAGGTTGGTTGGAGCGCAAAAACTATGTATATGTATGTATGTACTATGAAATGAAAAGCTTTATTTTCAGCAGTTTGTTTTTAGTGCCTAATTTTATTCCCTTTGTTGTTGGCTTAAATATGCATACGTATATAAAACAAAAGATTTGTTATATGTATTATGTGAGATGAGAAAATTGCATTTGGGGTTTCCTTTAAAGCTTTGTTTGCCTTTGAAGGAAATTTTATTTGTTTTTATTTATTTTTTTTTAATTTAAAATTTTTTGTTTAAAAATTTCCCTTAGTTTCTTTACTATGTATTTGCTTTTTCGAAACCATTTTTGTCTTTAGGGTTTTTGGACAATTTGTTGTTCACAATTACTTTTGTATAACATTGGGCGTAGTTAAAGGCGTATTTTTTACTTTGTCATCTTTATTGTTAAGCTTATAATTTTCTTACTGCTAATATTTATTATAATTTGTAGTCGTGGATTTCATTTTTCTTTAATATGTTACTGTAACGCACTAGCTTCTAGTAATAAAGCAAAAGAAATGCTTAAATGACTGCGTTTTCATTTGAAACGAAACGAAATGAAAATGACTAATTTGTTGTTGAACAAAATTATGTGGTTTCCACATTTCGCTGATTTAAATTTAAAAATTGCTTTCAAATAGAGAAAAAACTTTGACCTCATTTTCTGGCAAAGCATTTGCATTAACCATAGATTAAAGTATGAATAGAAATGAACACACTGGAGAAATGAAGAACTGGCAAACTTTTTCTAATTTTAATGTTTCTGTGGGTATTAAGAAAATGTAAAGAAAATTATGTTTCCTTAAAAAAAATTTGTGAATTGGTGAATTTTTGATATAAAGCTTTTGTTTTTTGTTTGAAATGTTCTTCGCACTTTCAATTATTTTTAACAAGGCACTTTTCGCAACGAAATAGATTCTAAACAATTCGCATTAATTCGTAGAAAGAGTTAATTTTTTTTTCACAGCACAGCTGTAAAAAGTGCACAGCAAAGGAGTAAATAGGTAGATAAACTTCGCTATAACGAACCTCGTTATAACTAAAAACTACATATAATTTCCTGCATTATTGCAAAGTATTCCATACAAAATTGGAGTCATTCAGAGAACAAAGTCCTGAAAAGTTTAATATTTTTTATTTAACATTCTTGTGCGAAATAGAATTTGTATAAAAAAAAAATTATAGTTATAATGATTTTTTTTCATGTGTTTACCTCACAAAATGTGCATACAAGACAGGGATGACAAATTGTAAAACAGACTGATTAGGAAATACTGAAATTCAAACATAAACTTAACTTAACATTAATGCTAACAGTTAATTTTTTTTAGTACGTTTGATCTACAAAATTGTGTTAAAAAGCACATACATGTATGTGCCAACTTTTGCATCCCTGATACAAAATTGAAAAAGTAAACAAACAAATAAAAAATATCATGCTAAAAATGTAAAAAAATCTGACAAGTCTGGTATTTAAACATATGGTAAAAAACAAACAAAATCTCACCTTATGTCAGCTTGAGGTGACGTTATTAATAGGCTATAATGTCGGTATCGGCCTAACTTCGCACCAGGTTTTTGTGCAGAACAGTTTATGAATACAAACCCCATTTGCATTAACACGAATGACATTTAATGCTATTAGTTTATAATAAAGAAGGAGCTATGGTATTGCGGAGCTGCCAAGCAGTCGCCCCTCACCGTATGATTTACTAAAAATGGTCTAAATTCTAACCGTCTAATTCTTAAAAAATTATAACAGGTTTATAAAGCTCTTATTTGACAGATTTTCCATACAAATATGTCAAATAACAGTCTTATAAGCCTGTTATAATTTTTATGAATTAGGGGGTATAAGCAATTACTAATAATACTTAAAATATTTATTTTATTGAAGTGTAACAGCAAAAATGTTAAATACAAAAAACCGCCACTCTCTTGCAAGTTCTTCGCTTTCATTTCTGATTAGAAATGAAACGATACTTCAAGGCTATCGATTCTTTTATGGGCTACGGTGATAAAAACTTAGTATGGGACCTCGTATCGGCTGAAAACAAGAATTGCCAATATGCTTGATACAGTTTGTTATTGTCATGTTTTGACAGTTTTCTCGGAATAACAAAACCATTTTAAAATTTTCCGGAATTCCTGGAAATTTTATTTCCACAAAATTCAGTTTTTTATGCGTCCAGAACTGCACTGCAGTTATCTGATGTCTGACGTTTCCCACAAAATTAAATACTCATGTTGAAGTGCTTTTTACAAAAGAAAAAAGAAAGAAGAAAGAAGAAAGAAGAAAAAGAATCAATTTAAAGCAAACCTTTACAAAAAGAAAAACTATTTCATCTCGTTTTTATCGAGGAAGCGGAAAAGTGTTTCTTTGGCTAAATCTTACTTCAGCTTAAAACTTGAAGAGTGGAAAAGAAATAGAAAACAAAAAATAATAAAGCATATTAAGCACGAACTAACACTTATAATTACTTTTTTTTTCTCTTTTGTAAGAAAAAGTAGATGAAACCCTCTGCTCTGACTTTGAACAATAATCGCACTGAGTCAGTACAAGCATTTCAATTTTTATAATCATCATCACCACCATCATCGTGAGCGCTCTGCAACAAACTTTCTTTTTTAAAAATTCTTAAAACGTAAAAATTATAAATACAAAAAAAGTGTACATACATATTTCACTTGTAGATACTCGAGCAGGGAATTGAATAAAATAAAACAAAATTGTAGAGGTACGAGTACCTACTTAAACTAGCAATTGGTAAGAAACAATCGAAACAAAAAACGAAAAAATAGATTCAGAAATAAAAACTAAACCAACGAAAAGAATGTTTTGCATACAAATTGTGTTTGATTATTTTCTCTGCATTCATTGAGTGATATACATACATATATTTTTTTTTATCATTTTCGTCATCAGAAACTACACAAACATACTCCAAGTGCAAAAGCACTTGTTATCCCTACAGAAGATTGTGCTGCCAGAAACTAAGTGTTGAAATGGAGATTTTAGTAACCGCTAGAGGTTAGGAATGTAGTAAAAAAAAAAAAATTGTATCCTTTTAGAATGAACTCAAAATTGTTGTTCTGAAATCTCCCTAAAGAAAACTGCTAACTAAACTTTTATTGACTTGATTATATGCTGTCAAATGTTAGTAGTACATTCTAAAATAGCAGACATGTTGTAATTGTGATTAGATTTATGTCAGCACCTGTCAAACCATGTGGTGAACGAAAAACGTCATATCGCCACTCCCGCTAATAGCAATGACATTTCTTTGCTATAATGTTATTTGGCCCCTTAATACAAACGTTGTTGCTGACGAGGTTGGGTCGTACACACTCTTCTGTGTTGCAATTCGTAAGAAGTTCTCTATAGGGGAGGCGACCGACCCCCTTATATGCAGTGCATTGTGCCGGAACTAGGAAAATATCCGCCGACATTTCGCTACTCAACTTGTCAGTGGACTCGAAAAACATTGAAACGCATTGAGGGCGGCATATAGACAACTTAAAGGCTATACAGAACACAATCAAAAAGGTCTTTCTACATCTAACGAGGTGGTGGACGTGAAACAGTCATGTTATGTACCCCAGCCTATAAGTGTTCAACTTTACTTTCCTTGTCTTCTTTAAAAATGCAGATCACAAAAAAAAAATCTTTCTTATTTCGAACTCAAGCCCGATTTCATCTATAATGTTCATCTACAAAGTTAAATTAATGCTTACAGTAATAAATGTCAATTTGGCTCTTCTGGCAAATATTGAACTCATTCTTGAATTTTTTAGTTGTTGTGTGCTTGCCACAGTTTATGGGGCAACCAATAAACTTTGGCCAAACTTGAATTCCTGAAAATAAAAACAGCGCAGTATGGCAGCACTCCCCCCCCTTCAAGAGATGCATCTGTGCTCATATGCATTGCCATGGCTGCATTTGTATGTGTTTATATTGTTTAAATGCTTTATTTTTTGTTGTTGCACACAAAAGTCGAAATGTCAGCAAATGTCAAATAAATGTTAATGAAAGATAGAACTTGCCGGAATATTTTTTATTTATATGCAGAATGCAAACAACAACCACATGAATGAAGTGTTAAACACTAACACAAATTTTCTTTCTGATTTTCTCTTCTTCTTTTTTTTATCACAGTGGGGTTATTAAAATTATGACTGACTGACTGACTGACTATAAAACATTGAAACAAATTAGAGAGATGAATTTAAAACTACCGTTTGAAAATTCATTTAAACAACTAAAAGGTTGGCATCAAGTTCAAGGCAATAAAAATACAGTTAATTGTAATTTATTTTTCGTTTTGTTTCTGTGGAAGAAAATGTGATGCGTTGGGTTGCTTTGTATGTAATATGATAACAACATGCTCTTTATGAACATACATACATATATATGTGTGTGTGTGTGTGTGTATGTGACGAAGTTTCCATTAATCAAAAAAAAAAGTTCATAATACAAAATTGTGATATTTTCTATTTCATTTTGAAAGGGCATTGTGTAAACTAAGATTGTTATAGGTATGAGGTTTTAAATACAAAATTCATTACAGCTTAAGACATGTATGTATGTATGTATGTATGTATATAAAAAGAAGCATTTTTAGAGCTTTCTTTTGTTTTGTAAAATGTCAAAGACTCGTCGTCAGCTCTTTTTGTTCAAACAAAGTGAAATGTTTTCTTTTAATGTTACTGTACCGTTATACCTAAAAAGAAATTTCAGCTAAAACTTGCGTTGGAAGATAAATTCGTCTGAACATTTTTTGTAGCTGGAAAAAGTGAATTTCCTCTTAAAAATTTATAAAGCGCCAAGAACAACTCTTCATTCTTCTTTTCTATTTTTAATTTATAAAGAGGAATACATAATACCTATTCGATTTAAAATCCCGCTTATAACTACAAAAATTCCATAAAAGGTAATCTGCCAGCAATTTTATTTTCAACCATTTTTATCTACGATAATATAAGTACATTTGCTTTAGTTTATTACCCATAATAAATTATGATGTTTTAAAATAATTGTAATGTAATTATGCTAATGGGTCAATAAACTCGTCCATTTAGATAAAAACATAAATAAAAAAAAGCTTTCAAAACAATCATATGTCGTTTTTAATATGATTTTCCACAAAAATGTAGATGAGAAGGGGTTTTATTGATTGTTTTGACACATATTTCTTTTCATCTTATAAATAGTGTTTTCACACCTAAATTTCAAATCAGGTTCGGATTCCGACAACAATCTGGTGATCGACTATACTCGACGGTAAAAATAGTGTAAGGCAACAACAAACACGTGGCATTCGTTCGGTCGCGATTGCCAGAAATTGGTCGGTCCCTGGTCTTTTAACGTTAAAATCGTAAACAGCTGATTTTGTGTTCACACACTAGAAATGAAATAAAATTCGCTAAGCTTTCAAAACTTGAATTTTAAGAAAACAAATGCAAAAGAAATGCACATTTTTTTCCCAGAAAAGAAATCGGCGAAATTAGGATATGGGTTGCGGCATATCCTCTTTTTAAAGCCTCATAGCAAATCTCTCTTTTTCCATGAAAGTTCTTACTTTTGGCACTTTTTGAATGATTTAATTCCTGTCTCCTCGATTTTGCCAAAAGGTACCTATGTGAACTGATGGTAAAATATATCAATAGAAAGACATATTATAGTGCAATAGTACTTATGTAGGTACAGTGTAAATTGATTTTTCCACAGCAAGCATGAAACGATTTTTTTTTTATAAATAAACACAAAACTACGAAGCCTTTTGCTTGTCTGCAGAAACATCCAGAGTCTTTGGCAGGAATCGAACCTGCGACCTCGAAAATTCTTGGTAGAGCACTTTACCAATTCGTCCATCGAGACGCTCCTGTCAACACTGTCACAAAATTCAGCTGCCTAAAAATAAAGTTCTGGGTGAAAATATTTTAATGGTCAAAAATTGAGCTTTAAAAAGTTTAACGCACATTACATATGTAGGTTTGTTATTATTATTAATTTTCTTTGTGGACGCACGTACATTTATACATATCGCACACCCAATTCAAAAGTGAATCAACTCAAAATATAAATTTTTCACAAACCGAAAAATTAAATGTTTTTTTTTTACCTAACGTAGCTTTTAGAGGCGGAAGTAAATGTGTTGAAAACACTCACATATTACTGCGCTTAAGCTCAGTAATTTCAGTTTTGATTGATATTTACTGAAGGTAAAATGCCAAGTCAACACGGTGGCCTCCTCCAACTGTAATTCAGTAGAATATTAATTATAAATTTTAAATTATTTTCTATATATAGAAGATATTTATAATATTTTTACTTTAAATATGAATAAAGAACACAGCTGCATGACAAATAGGTTTGGGAATAAAAATTATTTTTAAATTTATGCTTTTAAAAATCTAGCTGTATTTCGGTAAACTTTTCACTTTGACAACGTTTTTAAAATGCACTTTCACGTTTGTTTGATGAAGTGAGCAAAAAGTTTTTATTCATTTGACGCGAACAAAAATTTCATGAAAGTACTTTCACGTCTAAATGCAATGTAAATAAATTTTGTTAAGAACAAAAAGAAGTCACTGACTACAAAGCACAAAGAGATAATGATGTGAAAATATTTATTTATTTTTTTTTTTTTAATTTGTATCAGCAAGTATATGTGCCTAGTTTAAATCACTTTTGAGTTGAGTCACTTTTGAATTGGTTGTGCGATATGTATGTGTTTGTTCAGTGTTCGCAGGGGCATGTACATCTATAAAACTCAATTATGAAACGCTTAAGAAGAACTTGTTATATTTTTAATAGCCTTGACTTCAAATTATGTAATTAAAACTTACATCATACTTTTGCAAACAATGCTATTGATTCATTAAAATGTGATGTGATGCTAAGCAGTTGACATCACTGATCAACAATGACTTATTATTATTTTTTTTTGTAATAGAACCTGAAATTGTTAAACATTCGAAATGATCCAGAGAGTGAGTGACATAATAATAAACTAAAACGGCTGTCTTTTGTATTAAATTATCAAATCTATATAATGGGGCGATAAATTCCTCTCAGTTTTCTTTAAGAAAAATATGTTCTACATGATTGGCTTTTCTCTTTGTTGTTTTATTTTATATGAATATCTTCATTTTGCTTCTTTGTTTATCTTATTGAACAAGAGTGTTAATTAAGTATAGATTTATTAAAAAATATCCAACAGGTATTTTTAATGCAGCTGCTGTTATTTTTAACAAGTTTTTTTTTCTATCATCTTTTTAAGAATTGAGTGCTTAACAAGTGATTACATGATGATAAAGTTGGCTGCCTTATTAACACATTCTAAACAAATTTAAATGAAATGCTAATTAACTTCAGGAGGCTTTAAATATATTAAACATCTTTCTTTTTTTTGTGAATTTTTGTGAATAAGAAAAACATACTTATTGCGAGTTGTGTTTATTTAAGTATTGACACATGTTTTTAAAAGTTCTTAATAATTGAAAGACATACATATGTATGCATACACATAGCGATGGATGAATTATTAGAGTAACGAGGTCGCAGGTTCGATTCCTGCCGAAGGTTCTGAGTGTTGCTGCAGACAAGCAGAAAACTGCGCAGTGTTAAAAGGGAAAAAAACACAAAATTTTATTGTTAAATCTTGAAAATAATCAATGAAATTGCATGTGTTTCGTATTTGAGGTTGAGTTAATTTTTTTTTTTTTTTATTTCACTTGGAATAAAAATTTTAAAGGCTTTTTTTTTAGGGGGAGGGGGGTATAGAAATCAACTTTATTTTTATTTATTTATTTGATTTCAATACAAAGAAAGCCTCATGGCCAATAATACAACACGTATTGTTAGTGAAATGTCTATGTAAATTAATTTGACTAATTCTAAAATTAAAAACTAATTGTTAGTTAGAAGGCTCCCCAACCATCTAATTGTAACTCAAACTAGCTGAAGTGTGTTAGTATACTTTGAGGCAAATTATCATGCAAATATAACCACCACAGAATTTAAATTGATTTCTGAAATTCTCGCTCTGTTTGCCAAATTTGGAGCCCCTTTATAGAACAGAATTTGACAGGTTGCCACGAAAAATCATTTCCGTATTTCATCTATTTGTTTATTTAGGGGCAGCTCATTTTTTAAACAACTTCAAATCAATTGCTTTAATACTTTATTCCTTTTATTGTAAGAGCAACGATGTTTTTTTCGCGACATATAAATCTGTATTTATTAATTTAATCTCAAGTCCTGCTTCTTTTATTGCTTGTTGTTGCAATTAATAAAGACTTTATTTAAATTTTGATAAGAACTTATGAAATAATTCCATTTTTAATGTAAATAACATGTGAAATTAGCAAAAACAAATACATACATACTAAATCAAATCACGCAATTGCGTGGTGGTGGTGTGATTTTTGCTTCACTATACATACATACACATGTATGGGGCGGAGGGAAGTTTCTATTTTATAGCAATGCTCAGGCCTGACACATGCTTATGAATTTTGTTTTCAACTTATCAACAATTTGCCAAGTGCTCAAAAGTATAAAGTGCCTTTCATGATCGTTAAGCTTAAGCAGTGCCTCAATTAATAAACAAAATTATATAAACATAATGATTAAGTATTTTTCAACTTATCTGGCAGCTCTGTCTTCGGCACCGAAATGAAAAAACTGTTGCTGTTCAGATGTTTAAATAGGTTGCTCAATTTTTTTTTCTTTCGTTAAAAAGAAATGCAATTTATGGTCATTTGCAACAAGTCTGATTATAATGTAATTGTAACTTTAATCGTCTGTTAGACAAAAATACATTTCGCAGTGTTTGATGAAACTGTTGCACCGCATTATTAGATTTTTTTTTTTTTTTTTTTGTGAGAAAACAAATGAAAGCCAGCTTGAGAAAGGTGTTTGTATATTACACATAAAAAGTATTAAAAAAAAATGCAGAGGGTGGAAAAATATTTCTGAAAAATATATTAAGGGTTGCTTATTTTTTAAATAATTATTTTCAATAATTCTTCTTTTGTATTGCCATCAATTGTAGTTTATTATCTTTTGTTTTTGTATTGCCTCTTTTTGATGTATATTGTAATAAAAATTCGTCTTCTTTCTTTGATCTATATATTTCGAACCTCTCTCTCGGTTCATCTTCAGGATCAGATATTACAATATTTAAATTATTATAAATGTTACCTCGTTATTTTTGTTTATGCTATATAAAAATATTTTGATTAATGAAAATTAGTTCATATGGTAATTTAATTAAACCAATAAACTACCGAAGATAGGTTATTTTTTCAAAATAAAAGTAAGCTTGTAATTTTTTGATTTTCAATATATTTTTAAAAAAATTAAAATTTTCATTAATCAAAATATTTTTATATATGTATGTAGCATAAACAAAAATAACGAGGTAACATTTATAATAATTTAAATATTGTAATATTTCTAATAAAACGATTGTATTTAGATCCTGAAGATGAACCGAGAAGTTCGAAATATGTATATAGATCAAAGAAAGAAGACGAATTTTTATTACAATATACTACATCAAAAAGAGGCAATACAAAAACAAAAGATAATAATTATTGTCTTTCTTAAAATCTATCAAATATAATTTGTCTTATATACATATTTTCGATTGCAATAGAGTTTTATCACAATTTTTGTGGTGGAGTGGCAACAACTGCATAGAAAAAAAAAATAGTATGTAATTGCAAAATAGTTTACGCAGGGTATCGAATTTCATCAAGAAGCCTAAAGAGAGAAAAAATAAACAAACTCCAATAAACTTGTGAAAATTATAAACCATCAAGATATAACTAATAAAAATATTTCCCAATCCGCTGTAGACACAATAGAGATTTTTTTTCAACATCTTTTGCCTTACGTTTGCAATATGCATCTTCTTTCGTCGCCTTGGAAAACAAAAACAAACAACGAAATTTTCCCATGAAATAAAATTGTCGTGATTTTACCATGCCATACAAAAAAAAAAAAAAAAAAACAACTAAACAATTTAGATAAATGTTCCGACTTTGGATATCATTCATTCACTCACCGCATTACATTTTTTTTTATCATCTCATGCACGGATTGTTTTACTTTTATTGTATTTCCTTTGGTTTTTGAGATTATATTTTCTTTTTTTCCGCTTAAGACAAAAGGAAATAAACACCATTCATTCTGAAGACGTTTTTGTTTTCCTTTTTGAACAATCTAAAGATTAACAAACAGTTCATGAGTACATATTTATTTGTATGAGTCTGCGGGGCAACGGCAAAAGGGAATGGCAAAAGCCAGTAAATAAACATGTCTTGCAAACAACTATGCAACTAAATGCTAAATTGTGCAACTAAACGTTCCTTAAACCAAGCAGCTATTAATTGAGCTAACAATACGTCTACTAATTGTTTACTAAACAATAATTTCATTCCATCTAACTCGGCAACAAGCTTTTGCAGAATATCAAGCTTGTCACACGATATCGAATGTGTTCGTAGGCAAACAAAATCAAAGTTGCAATATTTCGGTAGAAAAACTCATGCTACATACGCAATATCTGTGGTGATAGTGACATGCTACCGAATCACTTTCTACCGACTCTAATGTTGGCAAACGCTAACATTGGAGATCGTGGGCCACCACAGCTTTCCGGCAAAAGCGGCGACACAAAAAATAATCTTATTCTAATTTGTTTTTTGTTGAGAATGTATTTATTATTATTATTATGGTTATTGAAAGTTCCACTACGGAAATGTTGACAACCAACAGACATTTAAGATTTAAAAAGTGACAGACAACCATCAAGGCAAACAAAAATGTGTATGTCCATCTTTAAGAAATTTTAAAAATAAAACAAATAAAAATCTTGAAAAAAAAAGAACACAAAATAATTTCCTCCAACTAATGCCAAGTTAATGATGTTGAGAACACCTACGCATATTGTTGAATTTGGTACAAATGCAACTACGACAACAACAACAACAACACCATTGATACAAAAACTACAAGCTGCAGCAGGTACACAGTACCAGTATCGCGATCAATATGCAATAAAAAGCAACAGCTATAGCAAAAATAAAAACAACAAAGCAACGGTTAAACAACTACAACAATCGTTTATCTATCACCATCAGCAGCAGCAACAACTACAACAGCAACAGCAGCAGCTTGAAACAATAGCAGCAGCAACGGCAGTTGAATATCAATTACAAACCAAGAAACAGAAACAAAAACAGTTACAAGCCACAAAAACACAAACAACAGCTGCTGCAACAAAAAAACTGAAGAAAACGAAAAAGGTTTCAACATCATCTTCCTCCTCGTCTACTACCTCCTCTTTGTCGTCGTCCGGCTGTTCGGCGATATCTACAACATCATCCAGCGACTCGTCAACACTGTCAGCCAAGACCACAAAAACAAATTCATCATCGTCATCAGCATCAGCATCAGCATCATCATCATCAACAACATTCACATTTAAAGAACATTTACTTAGTCGTGCTCTGCTGTCGGCGGCAACACCATTTTCGTTTATGAGAACGAAAAAATCAAAAGCAACTGCTGCAGCAGTAGAAACAGAAATTAGAAAAACATCTAGACGTCTGTTTGATTTCGAAGACAAGACCCAAACACCACCGCCACCATCATATTTAAGCAGTAACAATTGTAAAACCGGTGCTGCAATTCCAGAAACTAAGTCAACAACCACAACAACGACGACAACGACAACTGCAATTGCCACACGTACGGGTTACTTTTCCAATATTTTAAATAATAGTAATAACAACAATACCAAAAATATTCATAATAACAATAACTATATAAAGTCATTCACAACAACAACAACAACAAAAAGTAGACCAGTTACACCGACTCCGCCGTCACCGCCATCCAAAACCTCAATCTGCTCATCGCCATCCTCAACTTCAACGCCCAGCGCTATAGGTAAATCAAGTTGTGTAATTGCTCCTACCTCATTACTGGTAGCGGTTGTTGTTGCTTCGCCACCCATCGCCACCACAACATCCATGTCACCAACCTCACAAACACCGCCGTCAGCACGTACCTCGCTTTTTGATTCCTGTCATCGCAAAATACGTCTAATTGGCGGTGGTCCGGTAGCATTTTTGGGCGGTTTAGTTGCGTAAGTTTATTGTTGTTTATTTATTAATTATTTTTTTCTAATCATCATACATCATTTGTTCATTACTTCATGTTTTGCATTGAGGTATGTATGTACATATGTACATATATTCGAAAAGGTCTTTCTTTGAAGCTGAAGAGCGAAACCAACGGAGTAATAATTATTATTTATTTGATTTTAAGAAAATAATAGAATTTGTGCGTGATTTTCAGGCAGTTGAGATTATTTCTGACAGATTGATTATTGGAAAGAAAATACGCTAGCAGTTGTCCATTTACGAAGGCCCATTTATATGTATATGTTTAATGTGGGGAAGGGAAAGCCATATACATACATTTATTAGATTTAGGAAGAACTAAGCATTCAGCTGTTCGTTTTGGATCCTATCGAGTTCATAGCTTCAGCGAAAGAAAGCTTATAAGCTCTGTAAACTATCATTCCTGGGTCAGCATATGCGTGCAAAGTTTTGTACACTGCACACAGTATGAAAGGGAGTAGTCCTCAAAGCGGGGCAATCTCCCCTTCTTCACCTATGTAGTGTATGGGCGGTGTTATTGCCACCACAAGGCTCAAGTTTGATGGTGTTCGGCCATCGAATAGGATTTTTTTTTATCTGATGAAAATGTTGCACTTATGCTACAATTGGGTATTTTCTGAAAATATAATGAGACAGGGTATCATGTTTCTTTCTAAATATATTGCACAAGAAACTGGCGTGACATGTAGCATGTCCCAATTTCTATTTGAAGTAAGCGGACCTTTTGCTTCATAAATTTTTATACGAATGTCACATACATACTCAAAAGGCAGCTATATTGTTGAGAAAAGAAAAGATTTTTTGCTCCATTGTGTGTGTTAAATATCAAGCATACGGCCGTAATAAGATTTGCTAGTAGTCGTAGTGGCGGTCTGTAGGTAGAATCTGCTTTGGCGAGGTGCATAACTTATAACATAATAGTTACTAAACATGTAGCACTACTTGGGGGTGCTTAAGAAGCACCATTTATGTTCAGAATAGAAAATACTATTATTTAAAGATGGACGATGCGCATTAACTATAGAATATTTTCCTAAACAAAAAAGAGCGGCCAACTGGCCGCTCTTTTTATGGCCAGTTGTGGTAGCCTGGACTCCTCACATGCAGATGGTCGCAGCCTCTGCTTAACAGCCGTTACGTCGTGTTTAAAACAGCTTAGCATCAATTAGATCACTGAACATGCCCCTGATTTCCCTGGTCGCGGTTGGCCACCTTCATCTTTCCCCAATGTGAATTTCTCTTTCGTCACATTTTAATTTGCTAATTGCTTCTTTGCCTGACCATTGACTTTTGAGTTTCTATTGTTAAAAACGGGCGTTTGTCATGTCTTGGGAAAATAATTTTCAACGTTAAATTTCCCCTCAAAAAAAAAGAAGAAGAAGAAGAAAATGCAAGTATTTATGTATGTATGACATTTTGCCAGAAACATTTTACATCTTTAAAATATTTATTATAAGTCACCGCAAATTGCTGTTCACATACATTAACTTTGTTGTGTTTATTTATTTTGCGTTGTCAGCCAAAAATACGTGTATGTATGTATCTATTTATGTGCATACATACATACATACATATGTACGTTGTGACTTAGAAAAGTTGCCAGTAACAAACAGCAAAACAGTGCTGTCACAAAGCAAGAAAGAAAAATAATAATAAAAAAAATATGAACAACTCCTACACTCTCTGTGATTACAAATTGTTATGAGTTTAATAAACTCGTTCAACTTGTTGTTAACGCCAGGCAGCCATTTGATGATATTCGGTGGACTGTTTTCTTGCTTAACTAACCTATTTATGATTTTGAGTGTAAAATATTGTTTTTTGTTTTCAGTTCAGCAAAGAACAAGTTTCACAAAATGGTACAGAAATAAAAATTTGTAACGAAACTTGTAAAACGTATTTCTCTATTTTTATCGTTTCTATTGCAATGCAAAAAGAAATAAAAGCTAAAAAGTGAATATTGCTTCTTAATTTTAATCTTATTTATGGAAGTTTAAGCTCTTTTTAGGACCGGGGGTTTTTTTTTAAAAAAAAGTAAATTGTCTTCTAGAATTCGATGTAAAGTGGCTGTCAAATGAAAAATATACAAAAAAATAAAACGACAGTGTTGTAGTTTAAAACAGATGAAATCCATTTTATAAAAGTTGTCTGTAACTAAATTGAACAAATAAGTGATGGCTTTAACGTTTCCATTACTTTTTAATTTAAATTCAGTGCACATTTATTATTTTTTTTCTTTCAACAAACTGTAATTAAATATGTCTTTTTGTACAGATTGAATTAAATAAAAGTTGAACAAACTTTTTTTAAGTAAAAAATCTCAGAACTGATTAACTTAGTTTATTGTTTGTATTCAGTACTGCAACTTGAGCCAGTAGCAGGGGCATTCACGTGATTGTTAACAATATATTTTCGAAGCAAAAAGTACTAGTACTTTGAGCAGTTGTTATGAGCAAAGACGAATTTTGCACAAAATGAGAAGAAATTGGAGATTGGTAAAGCTTAAAATTTGCATTTAGCTTAGAGTTAAAACTCTAGTTTAAACAATCTTTGTTGAAACTTAGAGGCAGTTTAAACGTGGCTGTAGTAAAAATAAAAAAAAAAACAGTGAACCATTAATTATTCGTTATTTTTAGAAATAGAACTAACAAACAGCTGGATGTCTTGCACTAGTTGATGACTGAAGTTGAAACTCTAAATTTGCTTTCGTTTAGGTGTGGCATTGTTGGGATGACAGTTTTGAAATGCAAAGTCAGCTGTTCGCCGCTCTCAATTCTCAATAATATGACCTACTTCTCCAACCTGCAATTGAATGCTCTTAATATTTATTATTGCTGAAATAAATTGCAGTACAATTGAACGTTTTGTATTTCCGTGGGAATATTGTTGGATTTTAAACTTTTGTTTTCTTACCATATTGTACAAAATGTAAAGTTTATTTTATTGTCTTAGTTTTCTTTATTGCTCGCACAGAGTTATAATTAAATGAATCAATTTTAGCTTCATGCTTAAATCATGATGTTGCAATAGTGAAAATAAATCCCAACCACATTTATTGATTTCCTTATAACAAATATTTAACTCGCAATATTTTTTTTTTCTTTATTTTTTTGTTAAAGTTTTTAAACCACAATGATAAACATTTCGATTACAACAATAATACGTGGCTTATACATATTTGTTTGCTATAATGAGTTTTAGTTTTATAAGCAACGAGAGGCTTTGTCACCCAACCCATAAATAAAATTATGTATAGTTTCTATGCCATCCACTTAATAGTCTGTCAATCATATGCAAATAATAATAGAGGCCTGTTTTTTGCTTGTTTGTTTTTCTATTTTTTCTATATTTTTTTTTTTTTGTCGTGACTCCACAAATGCTTAATCGAGTAACCAGACTTTTACGTATGTTTATTTAAAGTGCTTCTGTGTGTTTGTTTGGGAGTAAATTTCCTGTTTCTAGCAGTGGCGGCACTCACTCTCCTCGCAAATCGCCATCCACTTTACAACAAAAGTGTACATACATATATTTTTCTAAAGGTTCCTGTTTGCTGTTTGAATGACGTTAGTGCTGGATTGAGTGGCATTGCTGTTTACCCGGTTATTTGGTTTATTTGTTGTTGCAGTTGCTGTTGCTTTGAAAAATTGCAGGCATTGTATTGCATGTTTGCTTTTCTTGCTTCGAGCGTCGTCCTCTATTCGTTGTACATTCTCTTATTTATTCACCTACCATGTTATTTTGTTATTTAACTAATTGTGTCACATTGACCTGCTGCAACAAACAAGATAATAGCAACAACAGCAGCAACAGCAACAACAAAAGAAAAATAACAACATTAACTACCACTGACTGACTGCAGTTCATTTATTTTTGCTTTCATATTTAAAATATCGCTGGCCGACCATAGAAAAAGAGTTTTTAAATAAATTTTGCCAAATTATCGAAAAAACAAAATAATTTTTAAAGCTGAACTGAAATAATACACATACACTGGAACAAGAAGGCTGGCTAGAACTTGGACCTGGCGGCTTCAAATAAAAATTAATCATTTTTTATTAAAGATACAAATGTAAACAATATGCGCGAACACACTTTAATCTTTAACCGCGAAGGTAACATTTTATACTCTTCAATTTATATATTATTCAAATTTTTTTGTTATCACAACTTTGTTCAATTCATTTGGGCTCAAGTTGAATTTATTGAATTGCTGTTTCAAAGCCTCAACGTCCTTGGCTGGTTTCCAATGAATGTTAATCACAAGCTCAATTTGAATAAATTAAACTTGAGACCGAATGATTTTTAAAGGTTGCGTACTCATACAGTGAAAACTGCCCATCCATCCATCCATCCGACCGTTACAGGCCCCATGCTCCCAAACCGTAAGAACTAGAGAATTGAAGTGTTACCAGTACATGCAGCTCTACCCCGCCGCAGAAAAAACAAGTTGCATGTTTAAGGCTGCTGGTAAATCTCGTTGTATGCCCTCATCTCTAATATACCATTCCGTGGCGATTTTTTGGACTGGATTCGTTGCATAATTTTTATGTTTGGTTGTGCTCCACAATAATTCAAAATCCATTTCCAAATTCTTTGGCAGATTGATACCAAACAAAGCCATAATTTGCTTGCAATCGCTTAGCACTTCGGCCAACCATACAAATAGTCTTAATTATTGTAATCACAATGCGGTACATACATTTAACTTTTAATAAACATAAATATTAATGTCTATACTAGTAAGCAGAACAGGATTTCTTGATCTGTAGATAAGAGGCGTTTGGGCATAGAGAGATGTAGACAGAGAGAGAGAGAGAGAGAGAAAAGTTTCTTTGCAATTTTTTTTTTTTTTTGTTTTTATCTTGGACGCATTGATTTATTTATTAGTGCCGGAAGTTTAATTTATACAAACGTACTTGTTTTGTGTATGCAGAGAGATAGACTTAAAAGAAAAATCTGTTGTGTGCTACTTTTAAAGCAAACTTCCTACATGATGTTTGGTGGTTTAAATCGTTCAGGGCGGCTTAGGGGACAAACTTGACATGACAGAAAAATGTATTTATTTTTTTGTGTGGCCATTTGAAAATAACATTTGAAATGCAAGCACATAAATAAACTTTCAATATAAGGTCAATGAAATAAAAGCGAAAAGAAAAAATAACTTTTTCAATGACACATTTTGAAGTGGAACTGACTCTCTCTACAACCTCTCTTAAGATCTTGTTCCATTGCGCTCATCCAAGTTCTTTCAATAGAAAGCCCGAACCTGGGTCATATTGTTGAAACAAAAATTTTGAAAAATTCTCTGACGTTTGTTGTTGAGTCCGTAATGCCACATCAAATGGAAATGATAAAATTGTGCATCAAAATGGGTACTCTGCGTATTAAACACATTTTCAGGCACTTTGCTTTGCGTATAAGACTATTCACAGTGCCGTGATTAAATTAGAGTTTCCTGGTTCGACAAACAATGAATTCACAGCCGTTTTGACTTTCAATTGTAATCCGCTCACTATAAATGTAATAATAACAGTCAAGTTGTTAGAAGTATTTGATTTGCCTTTGTTTTGTCTTGTCTGGAGGCTGCCAAACAAAAATAAAAACAAACAAAATAATACTTAATAGGTATGTACTATAAAACTTAGTGGGCACTATAATAAAAGTAAGGTCTTCTATTTAAAAAGCAACCAGCGTGGCCGTTCAGTAATTCCGCGTAGTGGCGCTAAACTGAGATTTAAATAAAAAAAAAGAAGATGATTGTTTAAAGATTTAACGATTCAAGAAAGATTTCAATTCGTTTTATTAAACGCATTGGCCACGCTTTTTCGTTTGCAAGTTCAAAATCCACTACTTTTAAGATCAAACATTTTTGTTACACAATTCTAAATGTTCAAAAAAACAAAAACAAAGCATATCTAAGGCAATTTAACAGCAGACATTGTAATTTATAATGTTTATGACCTTCTTTAATTAGCCAAATAATTAATTGTATAAATATTTCCTATTTTTTCCCATTGTTCTTTTTTTATATCAATGAGATTTTAGCATGTGTGTGGTGTTGTGCAGTTCAAACGTGCTCCAGTCACTGAACTATTTAAAAGTGTATATAATGAAATATACAAAACAACTAAAAACAAAAAAACAAAATTAAGTAAAGTGGTTTAAATGTTATTTTGTTTTTTTCTTATCCATTTACAAAATCGTTCCCCGCCAGCCAGCGTATAACGACAAATGATCAACCAACCAACCAACCAGCCAGCTTGTCATTCATTCATTTATTCTTGATTTCTGCGCTGTACTTGTTGGTTTTTGTACTGAAAGTCAAGGCTAATTTATAGAGCAATAATGTAACGCCATACCAACAATAAATGTTTACTACAAAAAATCTACTCTTTTTTTTCCCCCCTAAACGAATTCAAACTTTATTATTTAAACAACATTTTTCTGTCATCTATCAAAGTGTTTTTGGCTGAAATGAATGAAAGAAACAGAACTGGACAAATAAATCAACTGATGCAAGCAAATTTTATACCCAACCATCCATTTTAGTCCATCCAGCCGCTTAGTAACCAGAGACATTGATCTTTTCTTTTTGCCATTTTTATAAAACAACGAAAAAAATAACACACAATTATTGAAGGTGGAACTAGTTCGTTATATAATAATTGTAATATCAAGTACTTTACTTTTTCTCTTCACTTTCATGCAATGATCATCGCTGAGCACCAGTCCTCGGATGTTCTCTGTCCTTCGGTAGAAGGCATGAGCCTGGACTCTAATTTAAAAACCCTTTCAGAAATACATATGTACCTAAACAAGAACGAAAAGCGGCTCAGTTTCTTCCGCTTGGCTTTTACGCTGAAATCCATCCCATACCTAAACAAAAGCGGCCAAACTACGCCAAAACGTTGTAATATTTATTTTATGATTTTGTTCACAAAATTCGATTTTCAAATGGCAGTGTTTCGGTATGCTCCATACAACAATGCTCATGACAACAACAAAAAAAAACCCGCTTTCCGCTTTTGTTTTAGGTATGCCTGTTTCTGAGGTCTGCCTGGGGCCTTAACATTTCATTGCCACTTTCTTTTGCTGATTTCCATATCGATCCGCGCGTGCCCCATCGTCGACCACAATGTTGCACTTGCTATTGCCAAAATATTTTCTAGACTCGATGAAGAGTTGCATATAAAGGCTTGAATCTCAAAATCGCATTATTTCGAGATTTATTTCCGTATTTTTTCTGATTTAATTATTTGATATATATTTTCAGATTTTTATTCGAATTTTTTAAATAAAACTAATAAAATATTTTCTTTTTCTTCCATTTTAGGTAAGTACCATGGCCTTTTGTTTGCAAACTCTATCTATGCTCTTCTTAGCGTAGCTGTGTAAGTACAATTTTCTATACGTTTAACTGGGAATAAATGGGCGGTCAAGTTCATCCTCAAGTATGGTAAAGATGCTGGCAGTGTTGCGCTGCCATTTTTTTTTTTTTAATTTACCGGCGAATAAAGACAGTTCAATTGTGCCAAGTCAAAACCAAGACTAAATTCTACAGAAAGGTTTAGTATTTTATAAACTTCTGTTGAATCAGCCAAGCACGTTATAAAGTGATAAAGTTATATATGAAAAAAAAAGTTGGAACATCAAAAATTCGTCTTCGTAAGACCACTAAGACTTGGCAAGCCCGAATTGAATGGCAGTGGAATATCAGGAGTGCCTGAACGTAGAGCATGTGGGGAGGATAGTGAGTGATTGGATCAATAGTTGCGGCAATGCCCCAACCTCTCACAAATACGGTCCCGCCATCTAGTGAGCGACACCTTATCGGAGTATATGCTGGAGGAACTTAAGGGACTTAGAGTCAAAATTATTATGATTGAGTTCGCGGAGCTCACAACAAGCCTACACTGGCTTAAAAATCAATAATAAATGGTTCACTGATCACTGACCACAGTCAAGTTTAAATTGCAATTAATTCAGGGAAACGTGTTGTTAAGCCAGATTACCAACTCTACTGATTTTCTAGATCATACGATTTATTCGAACTTTCAAAACATTAATGCACTGCAAGACTGTTGTTCGGGAAAATTTGATGAATTAACAAAAAAAAAAATGTATAAAAACAAATAGAGAAATCAGCAACAAATGGCGTAGTGTCAATAAAATCACACAAAACTAAACTGTTTCGCTCTGCCTAAACCTCTCTTGTACCCAGCACCCAGTAAAAACCCCACAAAAACACTTTAATGCAAATTGTAGTGCTGATTGAGGTTCCCTTCTTTTTGATTTATTCAAAATTTTGTTTTCGAACTGACAGCAAATTCAATATGCAAACAACCAGACAGACAGACAGACAGACAGACAGAGTTTGTTAGCAAAATGCTTTAATGAATTTAATTCCAACAAAACCAATAAAATCAAATAAAGCACGTACCACGACGACTTGGAGAAGAAAAGGGTCTTATGAGTCATGGCAAAAGCAAATTTACACAAATCGTATGACTGTTGCTAAAAAAAAAAAAAAAAATGATTATAAAAAACGAATTTAATCGAACTTAAAATTCAAAGAAGAAAAAAAAAATGGTTTGCAGAAAAAACAGGATATTAGTTTTTTTTTCATTTTGTGCGCAGTGTTTGGGTCAAGAATATGAATTAGACGGAATGTGTATATTTATTATCAAGAAAATTAAATTTGCGTCATATTCTGCCATTTCGTAAAGACAAATTTCGAAAGAGCTGTTTGTCTGCTCTTTGTACAGCTTCGACATCAAGTGGCTCTTTGTAAACGGCATGGGGTTCTTAAGTTGTGATCTGTTTGTTGTTCTACCAGTTGGATCCTTATTGATCAGGCTGTGTTGTCCATACTTGATTGCAAGTTACTTCTAGGTTTCCCTAAGCGGACTATCAATTTCTCAGTTGGGATCAACATGAGCCGTTTTGCTCCTCGCCTGTTTTAGTTCGCACTTAAATTATTACCGCTTGCCTCATTTGAAGTACTACATACATACATATTTAAAGCTTTGCCGCCTTAAAACCTTCTCCGGGAGACACCTGATCGCTTCGCAATTGATGTTTCATTGAATGTTGATTAATGAGAACAAATTGTTTGATTATTTGTTGTCTTTTCCATCTGCAATGGATTTATTTGCTTTATAATGACATTTCCATTTGAAGATAAGAATGTTTGTCTGTAGGAGCGAATGTCTCTGCAACACAGTTTTGTCATAATATTTTGCATACATGCGGCTGCTAAAATTTATTGTTTCTACATGCCATTAATCACCCACTTGTCATTCAGCAAACACAAGAAAGTTTCAAAAATTAACTCAAAATCAAGCTCTAAAAGAGGACAAAGTCATGCATTGAAATGAAAGCGAGTAAAATAAAAATAAAAATTGTTTAAATGTTAATGTTTGGAAATTTAAATGGAAAAAGAAATGTATGCCAACGTATTTCAGCATTTGAATTTGATTTTCTTGTGCTGCTGCTGCTGCTGCTGCTGTGGTAATGATTATCATTGTGGTGGTGATCTTGTGACTTGACTTGACTTGGCTGTTGTTCCATTTGCTGGCTCAAGAGGTGAAATGTTTATTACAAGACCTTATAACAGTAATAAATGACTCCATTTAACTACTTTTCTACTTCTTAAAGGCGTTAATCATAATTGTTTGCTTTTTTCCAACATAATCTTACTAAGTTTGTTTGCACTAGAAAACTTCAAATAGCAAATATGATTTTTATTACAAAATTATGTGTGTACATATAATAATTGAAAAGATTTAGAGCGAAACTAATGAGCATATGATTATCTTCTTATTAAGTTTATTTATCATAAATAAACTGTGGAATAAATCTGCGGCACAACACAATTTGCAAAATTTGCAAAAGAAAAGCAATTTTAATTTTGCTTTGAACAAAAATCTGCAAGTTTTTGTTTGCCACAATAATTTTTATTTAACAAAAATCACTCGCCGGAAGGGAAGCAATCCTGGGAGCAAAAAATGAACACGCACGGTTGCTAACGAATGGTGATGGCTCCAAATACTTTTATATTTTTATTGTATTCATAAAAGAATTACGTTTATGCAGGTAATTTCAATTCGTCAAACTTTAGATAATAAATACTTTTAAATTTATCACAAACACTGTAAAAGGCATGTGTTTGAAGATAATTTTGAAAATGCAAACCCGTTGCAATAGTTGTGCTGTAAAAAGTTACAAAATCTGTTGGTGCAAATGTTTGCACCCAAGGCACTCGAAATCAGTGATATCTTGTCAGATCTTAAAACTAAATTAGCAACTAAAAGTTAAGCGCAAAAGAAAAACTGTTGTATAAATTTTAAATGCCAACTTTTGTTCTTGTTCTAGAGATTTTCTAGGCAAAACAGAGTCCTGTCGCATCAAAAAGAAAAACAAATGCAAGCGAGTAAGCAAAATCGAATTCAAAGCACGAAAAATTATTAACAATTATAAATCATATAGTCCCACTGTAAAGTTAAAATTAATGCTTAAAAATCGCTGGCTATGGCGAAAGATTTGAAAAAAATTTAATCACTGATACAACAGCAACAAACATAAAAATCAATTGGAAATCAATTGAATGTTGGTCAAAGAACATAAAAATATATTCCAATCAACAGAAAAGCACAGTGATAAAATGGAAAGTTGATTAATGATATTAAATATAGACAGCTGGATTCGAAGCAATTTGGGTGCTGATGAGCGACGTGGTGCTCGTGAAACAACCATGGTATGTAACCTTCTCTTCTTTAACAATTTTGTTCACTCCGGCGTTATCACCAACAAATCTTTCTCAATTTCGAGAAAGTAAAATCCAACACAAATCCCGATAAAATTACTAACAATTGGAAATCATATACAGTCAAAGCCCGGTTTAACGAATGATATAATGTTCAGACCTTTCGTTATTCCGAGATATTCGTTATATCGAACAGTAATTTTTTATCTTAAAATTTTATAAAAGACGTTGGTCCGCAGTTTTAAAAACATCAAAATTTAATTGTAATGACAACTCAGTGTAGAAATAAAACTTTAATTGATATTTTAACGTTCATTTAAGAATTGTTTTTATTTCTAATATGAAAATTCATTAAAAATCATAAATGTACATAGAGGCATATACATATTTAGCTATGTTTGGATGCTATTAACATGTGTAGGTTTATCATTACATTTCATTCATATTATTCATTTCTTAAGAAATCGACATCTCGTTTTCACAATGAACCAAATAAAACTACTAAAATTTTAACGAAAAAAGCAACGCATCACACGTGTTCTTTCAATCCAAAGAAAGAAGCCAAAAACACACACAATCCAACGGTATTTGCATATACGGTTTTGAATATTTGTCAAATTACAACTTATACGGGAAAGTGCCGGCAAATCTGCAAATGCAGGTCGTTTTGTGGTCTTCTTCTCTAAATATTTCCGTTTTCAAATTTTGTGAGGAAGAAGTATTTTAGAAAATACAGTAGAAACAAGTTGTGCCTCCGTGGGAAGGGGTTTTCCATACAGTTTTTTGGTTTTGAATATTTGTCAAATTACAACTTATACGGGAAAGTGCCGGCAAATCTGCAAATGCAGGTCGTTTTGTGGTCTTCTTCTCTAAATATTTCCGTTTTCAAATTTTGTGAGGAAGAAGTATTTTAGAAAATACAGTAGAAACAAGTTGTGCAGTACAGTAGAAACAAGTTGTGCCTCCGTGGGAAGGGGTTTTCCATACAGTTTTTTTGGTTTTGAATATTTGTCAAATTACAAATTATACGGGAAAGTGCCGGCAAATCTGCAAATGCAGGTCGTTTTGTGGTCTTCTTCTCTAAATATTTCCGTTTTCAAATTTTGTGAGGAAGAAGTATTTTAGAAAATACAGTAGAAACAAGTTGTGCCTCCGTGGGAAGGGGTTTTCCATACAGTTTTTGGTTTTGAATATTTGTCAAATTACAACTTATGCGGGAAAGTGCCGGCAAATCTGCAAATGCAGGTCGTTTCGTGGTCTTCTTCTCTAAATATTTCCGTTTTCAAATTTTGTGAGGAAGAAGTATTTTAGAAAATACAGTAGAAACAAGTTGTGCCTCCGTGGGAAGGGGTTTTCTATACAGTTTTTTGGTTTTGAATATTTGTCAAATTACAACTTATACGGGAAAGTGCCGGAAAATCTGCAAATGCAGGTCGTTTTGTGGTCTTCTTCTCTAAATATTTCCGTTTTCAAATTTTGTGAGGAAGAAGTATTTTAGAAAATACAGTAGAAACAAGTTGTGCCTCCGTGGGGAGGGGTTTTCTATACAGTTTTTTGGTTTTGAATATTTGTCAAATTACAACTTATACGGGAAAGTGCCGGCAAATCTGCAAATGCAGGTCGTTTTGTGGTCTTCTTCTCTAAATATTTCCGTTTTCAAATTTTGTGAGGAAGAAGTATTTTAGAAAATACAGTAGAAACAAGTTGTGCCTCCGTGGGAAGGGGTTTTCCATACAGTTTTTTGGTTTTGAATATTTGTCAAATTACAACTTATACGGGAAAGTGCCGGCAAATCTGCAAATGCAGGTCGTTTTGTGGTCTTCTTCTCTAAATATTTCCGTTTTCAAATTTTGTGAGGAAGAAGTATTTTAGAAAATACAGTAGAAACAAGTTGTGCCTCCGTGGGAAGGGGTTTTCCATACAGTTTTTGGTTTTGAATATTTGTCAAATTACAACTTATGCGGGAAAGTGCCGGCAAATCTGCAAATGCAGGTCGTTTTGTGGTCTTCTTCTCTAAATATTTCCGTTTTCAAATTTTGTGAGGAAGAAGTATTTTAGAAAATACAGTAGAAACAAGTTGTGCCTCCGTGGGAAGGGGTTTTCTATACAGTTTTTTGGTTTTGAATATTTGTCAAATTACAACTTATACGGGACAGTGCCGGCAAATCTGCAAATGCAGGTCGTTTTGTGGTCTTTTTCTCTAAATATTTCCGTTTTCAAATTTTGTGAGGAAGAAGTATTTTAGAAAATACAGTAGAAACAAGTTGTGCCTCCGTGGGGAGGGGTTTTCTATACAGTTTTTTGGTTTTGAATATTTGTCAAATTACAACTTATACGGGACAGTGCCGGCAAATCTGCAAATGCAGGTCGTTTTGTGGTCTTCTTCTCTAAATATTTCCGTTTTCAAATTTTGTGAGGAAGAAGTATTTTAGAAAATACAGTAGAAACAAGTTGTGCCTCCGTGGGAAGGGGTTTTCTATACAGTTTTTTGGTTTTGAATATTTGTCAAATTACAACTTATACGGGAAAGTGCCGGAAAATCTGCAAATGCAGGTCGTTTTGTGGTCTTCTTCTCTAAATATTTCCGTTTTCAAATTTTGTGAGGAAGAAGTATTTTAGAAAATACAGTAGAAACAAGTTGTGCCTCCGTGGGGAGGGGTTTTCTATACAGTTTTTTGGTTTTGAATATTTGTCAAATTACAACTTATACGGGAAAGTGCCGGCAAATCTGCAAATGCAGGTCGTTTTGTGGTCTTCTTCTCTAAATATTTCCGTTTTCAAATTTTGTGAGGAAGAAGTATTTTAGAAAATACAGTAGAAACAAGTTGTGCCTCCGTGGGAAGGGGTTTTCTATACAGTTTTTTGGTTTTGAATATTTGTCAAATTACAACTTATACGGGAAAGTGCCGGAAAATCTGCAAATGCAGGTCGTTTTGTGGTCTTCTTCTCTAAATATTTCCGTTTTCAAATTTTGTGAGGAAGAAGTATTTTAGAAAATACAGTAGAAACAAGTTGTGCCTCCGTGGGGAGGGGTTTTCTATACAGTTTTTTGGTTTTGAATATTTGTCAAATTACAACTTATACGGGAAAGTGCCGGCAAATCTGCAAATGCAGGTCGTTTTGTGGTCTTCTTCTCTAAATATTTCCGTTTTCAAATTTTGTGAGGAAGAAGTATTTTAGAAAATACAGTAGAAACAAGTTGTGCCTCCGTGGGAAGGGGTTTTCCATACAGTTTTTTGGTTTTGAATATTTGTCAAATTACAACTTATACGGGAAAGTGCCGGCAAATCTGCAAATGCAGGTCGTTTCGTGGTCTTCTTCTCTAAATATTTCCGTTTTCAAATTTTGTGAGGAAGAAGTATTTTAGAAAATACAGTAGAAACAAGTTGTGCCTCCGTGGGAAGGGGTTTTCCATACAGTTTTTGGTTTTGAATATTTGTCAAATTACAACTTATGCGGGAAAGTGCCGGCAAATCTGCAAATGCAGGTCGTTTTGTGGTCTTCTTCTCTAAATATTTCCGTTTTCAAATTTTGTGAGGAAGAAGTATTTTCGAAAATACAGTAGAAACAAGTTGTGCCTCCGTGGGAAGGGGTTTTCTATACAGTTTTTTGGTTTTGAATATTTGTCAAATTACAACTTATACGGGAAAGTGCCGGAAAATCTGCAAATGCAGGTCGTTTTGTGGTCTTCTTCTCTAAATATTTCCGTTTTCAAATTTTGTGAGGAAGAAGTATTTTAGAAAATACAGTAGAAACAAGTTGTGCCTCCGTGGGAAGGGGTTTTCCATACAGTTTTTTGGTTTTGAATATTTGTCAAATTACAACTTATACGGGAAAGTGCCGGCAAATCTGCAAATGCAGGTCGTTTTGTGGTCTTCTTCTCTAAATATTTCCGTTTTCAAATTTTGTGAGGAAGAAGTATTTTAGAAAATACAGTAGAAACAAGTTGTGCCTCCGTGGGAAGGGGTTTTCCATACAGTTTTTGGTTTTGAATATTTGTCAAATTACAAATTATACGGGAAAGTGCCGGCAAATCTGCAAATGCAGGTCGTTTTGTGGTCTTCTTCTCTAAATATTTCCGTTTTCAAATTTTGTGAGGAAGAAGTATTTTAGAAAATACAGTAGAAACAAGTTGTGCCTCCGTGGGAAGGGGTTTTCCATACAGTTTTTGGCTTTGAATATTTGTCAAATTACAACTTATGCGGGAAAGTGCCGGCAAATCTGCAAATGCAGGTCGTTTCGTGGTCTTCTTCTCTAAATATTTCCGTTTTCAAATTTTGTGAGGAAGAAGTATTTTAGAAAATACAGTAGAAACAAGTTGTGCCTCTGTGGGGAGGGGTTTTCCATACAGTTTTTTGGTTTTGAATATTTGTCAAATTACAACTTATACGGGACAGTGCCGGCAAATCTGCAAATGCAGGTCGTTTTGTGGTCTTCTTCTCTAAATATTTCCGTTTTCAAATTTTGTGAGGAAGAAGTATTTTCGAAAATACAGTAGAAACAAGTTGTGCCTCCGTGGGAAGGGGTTTTCTATACAGTTTTTTGGTTTTGAATATTTGTCAAATTACAACTTATACGGGAAAGTGCCGGAAAATCTGCAAATGCAGGTCGTTTTGTGGTCTTCTTCTCTAAATATTTCCGTTTTCAAATTTTGTGAGGAAGAAGTATTTTAGAAAATACAGTAGAAACAAGTTGTGCCTCCGTGGGAAGGGGTTTTCCATACAGTTTTTTGGTTTTGAATATTTGTCAAATTACAACTTATACGGGAAAGTGCCGGCAAATCTGCAAATGCAGGTCGTTTTGTGGTCTTCTTCTCTAAATATTTCCGTTTTCAAATTTTGTGAGGAAGAAGTATTTTAGAAAATACAGTAGAAACAAGTTGTGCCTCCGTGGGAAGGGGTTTTCCATACAGTTTTTGGTTTTGAATATTTGTCAAATTACAACTTATGCGGGAAAGTGCCGGCAAATCGGCAAATGCAGGTCGTTTTGTGGTCTTCTTCTCTAAATATTTCCGTTTTCAAATTTTGTGAGGAAGAAGTATTTTAGAAAATACAGTAGAAACAAGTTGTGCCTCCGTGGGAAGGGGTTTTCCATACAGTTTTTGGTTTTGAATATTTGTCAAATTACAACTTATGCGGGAAAGTGCCGGCAAATCTGCAAATGCAGGTCGTTTTGTGGTCTTCTTCTCTAAATATTTCCGTTTTCAAATTTTGTGAGGAAGAAGTATTTTAGAAAATACAGTAGAAACAAGTTGTGCCTCCGTGGGAAGGGGTTTTCCATACAGTTTTTTGGTTTTGAATATTTGTCAAATTACAACTTATACGGGAAAGTGCCGGCAAATCTGCAAATGCAGATTTGTAAAAATTTTTTAAATGTATTTTGCTTTGCCGTTCGTTAAATCGAGATTTATTTTTTTTTTGTCATTCGCTACATAAGACATGTAAAAATGTAAAAATTTCGCCATTCGTTATATCCGATATTCGTTAAACTGAGTATTCGCTATACCGGGCTTTGACTGTAGTTCCACTCACTATAAAGTTCAAATTGTAGCTTAAAATTGGAAATTATTTGTTTAGATCACATATATTTTATTCATATAAAATTAACATTTCAATTAAGTTTTTTTTACTGCGCAACCAATCATTGATATTAAAAAAAAAAAGAAAAGAAAATCCCCCTATTAAAAATTTGTGTTTATAGAATATCAAATAAATGTTTTATTTATTTAATTAACACATTAATCTTTAACATTATCATTGTCTAATGATATTATGAATATTAGAAAAACGTATTTATTTATCTTTAGTCCGTTTGATTTGAACAAAGCGAAACAAAATGTGGGTATTTTGCAAATATTTCTTGCATACCGCCAGCCAAACAGACACTCAGCTGGTCGGTCAGTCGATTGTTGTTTATTTGAGAAGTTGAAAAAAAAAAATTAAATTGTTGCTCAGTCAAAAAAGAAATGTGCAAAGAAAGAAAAAAGTTGTTTAGCTTTTGTTGCAATAAGTAATTTATTAATTATTTATTTCTCTTTCATATTCAACTTAGTATTTATTATTGCAGAAACAACAAAAAAAGTTCAAATTTTAAATACACTTTTACTAATAATACAATAATACACCAAATAATAAAAACGAGAAACAAAAAAACCCATTTGGGATTGAAAACAGCTGTTGCATTTCGACAGTTATTTAAAATTATTACAAACAATTCTTCCAGGGTGTACAAATGTATACAAACATACACCTCTGCAGACCTACACTTAAACATAGAACTGTTTTATAATAAATTGCGTCAATGCAGATCATGATAGAATTCAAATTGGTCAAATATTTCCCTCTTGATTTGTAATTATTAAATGGTTTGCACGTACGAGCTGCAGTTGATAATTTCTATGAAATTGTTGCTCAATGAAAAGCCACCACATCTCTACAGTGGTGGCGTTATAATTGAAAATTGAAACCAGACTACAACTGAGTTGCCAGGCACTGAACATGATAATGTAGTTGAAAAAGCATTGAAGGTCTCTAAATCTCTAAATATTTGCTTACGAGATTGGGCCAATAGGAGTTCAAATACTTGGTAAACAGATGCATTAGAGATGCAATATAGCAGCGAAAATAAAAATCAAAATAAACAAACAACGTTCTGCTTATAAAGGGTAAACAGAATTCTTAAAATAAAAAAAATAAAAAAACTACAAAATTATGTTATTTTGCACCAGATTGTCCTGAAAATGGTAGTATCACCTGCTGAACTTCTTTTAAATGCTTAAGCTTTAGAGCTTCACTTCAAGACTCAGAACTTTTTCGAAGAAATCATATGAAATAATAATATGGAATTATGGAATTTTGTTTTATGCAGTGAAAGTATAAAAATTTGCTTCAACTATTATTCAGGATATAAAACAAAACAATTTTCGACATAAAAATACCAATTAAAATTTTTTTTCTACACCAAACTTCGGTATGTACAGTAAGTACAGCATAGTGTACGACTTTTAAACTTCGAAATGTGAGGTTTAGAAAAAAAAATGCGTCAAAGAAAAGACTAAGGGGTGGAGGCAAGTTGCCGCTCATCGAGGTCAAAGTTGGCAAAAAAAAGTGTAAAAAATTATAAAAAGTTTCGCAGCTGCCCTTGACTCGTTCTTAGAAGGGTAAATTGTGAGACCGCCCACATATTTTCTCAAAATGTCAACCCTCTATTTTCCCTGTTTAGGGGCACTGCTAGAGAAATATATTTCCAAAAATTCCTTCCTCGGAGTCTTGGCCCGTCTCAGGGTGCCTGTAGAGAAGTCAATAGTTTTTCCTCTTCCACATTTTGCAGCAGCCTAACTCTCCTCTATCTCTACTACTTAAATGAGCTTCTATACAAACATGGTTTTATAAAATTTCCCCTTTGGTCCTAACTAGCCTCAAGGTGCTTTTCCCAAGGCCTCAAATGATGTGACCGATTCCCATTAATTTTTTATTCTTTACATTTTTGTAGAGCATACTGGTCGCGTACAAAAATGTTTTATTAAACTTTGGACCAGGCCGGGTACTAACTTGCGCCAGAGTGTTTCGGGAGCGGTGAATTGTAGCACCGGCCCTCATTAATTTTTTCTTCTTTACATTTTTGTGGAATCCAGTGACCTTGCATCTCCCCTCCTTATGGGAGCAGCCCCCTACAAAAATATTTTATTAAATTTTGTAACTCTAGTTCAGTTTATTAATAAATTCAATTAGTTCGTGTGTTTATTTATGGCTTCGTATCTATGTACACACTGTTCAGTACATATGCACAGTTCAAGAAAATAATTCTCAAAGATTTCTGTTGAAAATTATTTTATAAAAACAAGATATGGCAACATTGTAATCATATTCGTTGCTGTTTTCTTTAATTGCCACAAATGTGGACGCGTCATTTGGTCAAAACACTATGAAATTCTCACAAAACAAATTTGCTGTTATTGCAATATTATTATGCTGGTATAGGTATTTTTTCACACATTTTAGCGGAGACTTTAAGGAAATAATGATTGAAAAAAAAAATTAAACAAAATTAATAAAAACATTTATTGCTGCTGCTGCTGCTGCTGCTCCTGCTCCTGTGTTCTAAACCGTACAAAAATCTAGTGTGTGTCACAAAAGCTAAAACAACTAGCGACAATATAAACAACGAAAAAGCTCTCTCAAAACCCCCCACCAATCGACGACGTCAACAACGTTCTGTGATATAAATAATAAAAATAATAAAGTTCATGTACGTTTAGTTGTTGCTCTTTTTTTATTTATTTATTTCTTTTTTTTTTTGTTGCTTTAAATGACGGAAAAATATTCTTGAGGAAATAAACATCATCATAAAATAATCGGCAAAGCTAAGCCATGCCAACCAGCCCGCCGCCAAACCAAACCAACCCAACCCAACCAACCAACACTACTCAACACTATAATCTCAACACTCTGGCCCAATACAACACTGTTCAGCTGACTCAACCTTTCTGTGCGCCATAACAAGTATGATTTTTTAGTTGAATAGCACGCGAAGTACCCAAAAGACGACAGCAAAACAATAAGAAGCAAAAAAAAAAAAAAAAGTTGGAAACTTAAAAGAAACTAAAATTGAAATACATAAAAGAAAAACTATCGAAAATCAAGTGAGCTGTCTGTTGATAAGAAGCATACATATAAGAAAGGCCAATAAAAAAGAGAATGCCAATTTGTTTTGCTGTTTATTGTTAAGAAAATAACGTGTATTTTTTGCAATTAACAAAAGTTTTGGCGTGCAACAAATTAAAACGGCTAAAAAATCGCGCGTGTGTTTGCTGAGAAATTGAACGTCAATTTGTATTTGAAAAAAGGTGTCAAAGTGTGTGCGAAAATTTCGTTTATTTGTTGCTGCAATCGCTCAAATTTGAATATGTAACGTCGATACATTATTTAAGACAAGAAAAATATTTCTGATTTTATTTAACCAATCTTAACTTGCACCATTTCAAATGTCTAGCAATATTTCTAAACAATTAGTTTTTTTTCAGTTTTTTTTTCAGTTTTTTTTGTAATTTCGAGTGCAACCTTTAGCCAGCCCTGGCATCATACAAAATGAAACACCACTTCACTGGCATTACTTGTAGCTACTCCCACCGTATTTAAAAAAGTCAGGAAAGCACCGAAAATGTATTATTATGCAAAAAGCAAAGACTATAATTAAATCCACTTGCTCAGATAAAGTTTATTGTATCTGCCTGCATCTTATTGACTTTGATCATTTAAAAGATCATATTTATTGAATTATTATTAGTTTCTTTTTACAAATGCTCGTGTTGTTATTGTTCTTGTTGCCGTTTAAGACTATTGCAATATGTATTAAAATTGTTCTTGACACGAAAAGCTTTTTGCCTTTTTTTTCTAAATGGTCTTTTTTATTTATTTTTTCAATTCTTTATCTGCTCTTTTTTTTCAATTTAAATTTTCTATTGCCTAATATATGTGCATAACTTTGTACATATGTACATACATGCATGTGTGTGTGTGTATGTACGGGTATATATTAATGACTTATTCCCTATACATATGTATGTATAGTTAGGTACGTATGAAATACTTCTACATACATACATACATACATATGTATGTATGTGTATTTATGTGCACATACATGTTTTTTTTTTCTTTTTGTACAACACCATTTTACCCAGTTTTATTATTTTAATAATACTTTTCGTATTGTTGTTGCACACATGTATTTGTTTAATATTTTCTTCCGTATTTAATAATTTTTGTCTTTCTGCTTCTTCATCATAAGTATTGTCAATATTACAAAATTCAGTGTTGCTAAGGAATGAAATCTTCTAAACAAAAAATGAGAAAATCTCCCACAGGATTAAGGGTAAATCGGAAGACATGGGCTGTCATACTCCCTTCCCAACTAGTACATTTGATTTTTTGGCCAGAAATCCCGTACGTACTAGATTTGGCGTAGATGTAAATAGACTGTTTTAAAATTTACTATTTTTTTTTTTTTTTTATAATCGATCCATCGGTTCAGTTGGAATTCCTAAAGGCGGGTATTCTTCATAATCCTTTTAATAATTAGAATTTTTTCATAATAGAATGAATATGGAATAATGCCAAGAAGGCATCAAATAGCAACGGGGACTCAGAAAGCATGAATCTGGACTCCAAAAAGTTTGAGGAATAGGCCAAAGAACGGATTAAATATAGCACTATAGTAACATTGGCCTCGAAATACCTTCAATGTTCCTCATCCAACTCGTCAAAATACCACACAGTGAAGTTAGTCTAAAGGCTATCCTATTGAGTCGTACGATCTGTTAAAAATGACATGTGAGTGTCCAAAAAGTGTGATAGTCTGGACTAAAAGTGTATGTGTGTGAAAGACTTTTTGACAAGTCTGTCCGATTTGTTAATCTTTTGAAAATTTGCAAAAACTATCTTTTTCTACGCGATCAGAGTTGCCTTTTCGAAGTTGTTTACAAAAATATAATAGTGTGGCCGTTTTGATGCGACTTTTGAAAGTAGGACAGAATTCTATCAGATTTAGCTAGCAATTTTCAGTGAATGAATCGTACGATGGAGTAGGATAGTGTAACACGGCCTTAAGTGATAGTTATGAACGCATTTTCTTTTAACAAGAAATAAAGTCTGATTTAGAAAAGTATAGCCCTGATGCAGAGGGTGGAACTTATTTGTAGTGAAATAGTCTATCTCTCGCATTTCAACATGCGAAATGAAAATGTTTAGCAGCCACGAATCTTTACGAAATATATGTACCTATTCTAACTGGCTCTTACTGTGATAGAGCTGAAGCGATATTCTCTTCATTTATATACATATGTATGTATAGACGAACCGAACGCCATTAAGGCTGGGGAATAATTTTGCCTTTATATTCAAATAGCACACTATATGCCAAAAGAAGGTAGTCTTTATTATGAATTAATATACGTGGGAAAAAATATACTAAATTAAACTTTCTCTTATATAATGTATGAAATAGTATTCTGCATAAACCATCTGGGATGGGCGAAGGTGGTTCCGAGTTGCTATACTTAGTTAGGTAATCGATGAGCACTTTTTTGAAGCATCTGAAGTTACTCCTTATAACTTGGACATGCTCTCTCCCTGCGCACTGCCTCTTTGTGAATCGAACAGGTGCTGTCGCCTGGATGTTTGTGTGCAGCGTAAACGATCCATTTACTCTTTTTGATTTATGCATAGTTCGGTGTTCAATTGATTTCGTTAGTAATCACTTTCCTTCCTTTATTAAAAACAAATTTTCTTTGGGTATCTCTTTGACTAAATGTGAACACCCCTTGAAAGCTCTGCTCTATACTTTTGCAGCACTTATGACACAACGTTTGTTTGGTCTGCTTATTTGAGTGTGTGCCAGTATTTGTTTTATTTATTTTTTTTATTTTTTTATGTTTTTGTTTCTTGCTACACATGTTTAAATGCTCTTGTGACGGGTAATTGTTATTAATTAAAATTTCAAACTGTTTGATTTACTATGATTTTTTAAAGTACAAACGTTAATTCTAATTAAAAATACGCTATATATTTTGTTGTTGTGGAAATTAATGCTGACAGAAAGCAAACAAATGTGAACAGCAGTTTCAAATGTAACTGCATTTGTTATTATTTTAATATTCGTAATAAATATTAAAAAAAAAAAAAAACAAAAATAGGCCGCATTCGAAGGGAAAAACTTGTATGACGTAAAGCAATTATTGCCTGGATTTCCTAAAAGTTATAAATATAAGCTTTTAAAAACTTCTCATGCTTTTGTTTTTTGCATTTTCTCTTTAAGTTATTAAAGTCTTAATTAATTTGTAATTTATTCATACTACACCTGTCGGTTAGATACTTTCTTTCCCATTTCAAGTTTAATAAAATATTTATATCTATTGTAAAAGTTTCATCAAAACAAGGTGTTTTCGCTTTTTCTTCCAGTAGTCTTTTTTTTTTTTTTGTTACTCGAAAGAAATTAAACTGTTGTTATTTGCACAACATAAAGTAGTTATAAAACAATATAATGATTTTGCTTTTGTATGTTTAATTAAGAAAACGGCAATTAAAATCGTACGTTTAAGTGTGACCAACGAGTAAAAAAAATAAACTACCAATGCATTTAATGCCAGATCTCAGTATACACACGTAAAGAAATAAAATTGGAAAAAATATGTTAGATTTTATAAATGAGCTTAAGGTCACTCAATTCTCAATAAATATATTTTCTATTTATTGATAAGTTTTTTCGATATTTCGATACGCCTTTGTGTATCTTCTTCAGGAAAATGTGTTTTCTGAAGAAGATACACAAAGGCGTATCGAAATATCGAAAAAACTTATCAATAAATAGAAAATATATTTATTGAGAATTGAGTGACCTTAAGCTCATTTATAAAATCTAACAAAGTTAAAAAGGTCGAAGAACGAGTATCCAGAACATTGGAAAAAAATATATATGTATATTTTTAAATAAAAAAAGAAATAATTCAAACTGCAAAAAATCAGCATTATGTTTATTCTAAAATGTTGTGTTTAGAGTCTTTAATTCCCGGCAGAATGGGAATGAAAATGAATGTATTCTATGCTGCTTTTAAATAAAAACTTCCAAAGTCGCCAAGTAGTTTCATTTCTGGATGGTCTTGCTACTAGTTGGAACGAGACCAAAATAAGACGAATGACGTAACATTTACTGGTTGGAATATGGCATGTCGCGCTCTGCTTACATACAAACGCAATCGCTCAATCACTCACTCACTGAAGGCGGGTGGCTTATGATCTTTGAATTACTGAAATTAATCTGCTAATAATACGCAAATGAAATAAGCTGTTTAATATTTTTACGTATCTATATCTGAGCAGTTTTAATTGACTTATGTATGTATAAATCAGAGAAAATGAAGTTGCATGCAAGTGCAATTTCTATACATTTCTATATATCGAATAACGATCTTTCCAAATTACTATTATATAAAAATATATTTCTATGCAGCGATATCTATATCTCTTGAAATACATACAATTCTTTTCAAAATTAAAAATACATGCCGCTAGTGCCCCTTGCAATTGAAAATATTAGGTTAAGAATGTATTTTTTTAAATCTAATAAAGTATAATAACAATAATAAAAATACATGAACAGGCAGGCATTGAGAAATGCCAGATTGGGGATGTGACGAAACATGCTTTTTAACATCTGGCACTTCACTATCAAAATGTATGTAGTACAAGAATTTTTATTTGGTCGTTGTTAATTTCTTTTAACAAGTGCTAAGCGTTAATTAAAATTCGATCATTTCCAACCACCGCATGAATGCTAATAAAGTTTAAAGTGCACAGAAGGGGGTTTTTAAAACAAAACAAAAAAGTTTTACTGCAGTTTCTGAACGAACAACTAATAGAAGGGATGTATTTATGTATGTCTGCATGTATTTACGGAACTTGTTCATTAGTAGGAAAACGAAAAAGCTGAAAACAATTGAGTCGGAGATTAGTGATGCCAACTCTTGAATAATTTGAAATTATTCCCGTCTGTGAATTTTACATACCGTTTACACACCCGACTGCAAGTACAAGTTTACAGACGCTGTTAAAATTGGATGCACCCATTAATAATTTGGTAAATTTATTACAAAAATCTCTCGTATACATACCAGCAATAAAGCCAAAACAAGTATTTCGATGGATGAATTGGTAGAGAGTTCTACTAAGAGTCTCCGAGGTCGCAGGTTCAATTCCTGCCGAAGACTTTGGTTGTTTCGCAGTTTTGTGTTTGTTAAAAAAAAAAAAAATTATTTCTAATATTAAATCAAAAATAAATTTGCCAAAAATTACTGTGTTCATTCAGTGACTTATGGTCCAGCTTATTTGTCTGCGTTTGAGCTTTTTAAAAAACTGTTTACCACATACGATTTTTGTTTTGTTTTAATTCAATTCAAAACAAATGTTAAACAACTAGTACGTTTGTGTGAACATACAGATGTTTTTTCTTTAGCTCCTAATTTGTTTATAAAACGTGATGTTTTTACGCAACAAGTTAGAGTAAATTGTTCTCTCCCTCTCTCTCTCTCTCTCTCTCTCTCTCTCTGTATTCTTACGATCGTTTACCGCTTATCTTTGCCTTCTTAGCCCCAGCACTCCCATTCTGAATTTCGTTGCTGTTTTGTTTTTCTATTTGTATGATTGCAAACACTTCTAGCTTTGCTCATTTCTTATAGAAGTTTGTTGCTAAAGCAAAAACAGTAGGTTCTAGAGGCACTAATCGGGAATAGTACATTTTACTTTAATAACTCTGAGCATTTTCTTTAAATAAATAAAATAAACAAAAAAAAGTTTTCTCGAAAAAAAACTCGGATGGAAAGAAAGAAGTAGGCATTTTAAATATAAAAGAAATTTTAAAATTTATCACAAGATTCCACTCTTTTATTTAATTACTTCTTATTCCCAAGAAATTTACAATAGGAAACATATTTTCTCGGGAAACGTATACTCTTCTTTTGCCGCAAAACTGTATTAAAAAGCTTAAATTTGAACTGTTCGAGGGTGCCATAGAATCCGAACTCTCTGAATTGGATTTGAAACCGGCAAAAATATTTCTTAGATTTCATGACACCAAAGTAGTTTTTTGCTCGGTTTCAAATCCGATAAGATCGGATTCCATGATGACGGACACCCCCAGTTATTTTACGTTTGTATAAATTTATCATTTTAAGTTCATTTTGGCGGCCTTTTTTATTTTGTTATCAGTCCTAGTTAGAAGTCATTCTTTGTTTACCTCAATTTGTGCGAAGAAAACGTTTTTTTAAACAAATACAAAAAGACTGTTATGAAAAGAAGCTTTTTATCAGTTCATGAAAGAAAAACACATACATATGTATGTATGTATGTATGGTGTGTGTCTGTCTGTGTTCTACTTGAAACCCCAAAATAATAATTTCGACTAAAAGACGTGCAATAATGGCATTTTTAATCGAAATGCATGTGACTTAAAAATTTTCGTTGTTTCAACTTAAGATAATACCTACTCGGCGTATCCATCGTGTTGAAAATTAAACAAAAGAAAGAACAAGAATTTTGTTGTTATTTTGAAACAAACACATGTTGTCACATGTTTCTGATACAAACCTCAATTTGTAATTATCATATGTGTATTTTTATAGCACCTTTTGCTGGTATTAGTCGTTATCTTAAATGCAAAAAGAAATTTATTTAAAAAGAAAAGTATTGAAATCCCAAGAAATGCTTACACGCACTTCCAGGGAACCAGGCCTTTGGGTGGCATAACAAATCAAAATAGTAGAGCATTTATTACTACATATAAAATTATCATTTTTCTACTGTTTTATAAAGCAGAACATTTTGACGTACAGTGCTGCCAATTGATTGCCGTTTGTCATAACTACTTATCTGGAGTCACGTGTAGTTATTAGTTTTATATACATACATATGTATGTAGTTTCTTTTTTCCAAGCAATCATGAAGAATAATTCATGTGTGGCAGTCATAAAGTTGTTGCGATTACCACTCGCAAATTATGTTTTAGTTTGGACTTGAACAGGCAGGCTACACTCACTCTGCTTGGAAGATATGAATGACAAATTAACAATTAATTATTTTCATTTTTTATCTATGAAAAACAAAAACATCTGAAATTTATGATAACACTTTAAAAGAAGCAAAAACTCAGTCTCAATTTTTAGTGGTTAGTGAAGTTTATTGATTGTTGGACAGCTTGTCCTAACATTAATTTTTTTTTTGAATAAGCCATTACGAAGAAATGAAAAACTATAGAAGTTGTTCCTTTTTTGCGGAACATATGAGCCTTTTCTTTATTTGCAGGTACGTTTCAAGTTAAACGCTGTTTTTTGTTCTCTCTCTCTCTCTCTCTCTCTCTTTTGTATCTGTAACATGCGATTATCCGTAACTTTTGTTTTTTAATTTATACCTATTTCTAATTGTTGTGAATTAATTAAAATGTGTTATCAATTATTTACTTGCAAATTGCCAGCCAGGAAAAATTTTTCGAAATAAAATCTGTTATCAACAAATAAAATCTGTTAAACAATTTTGAAATAATACGGGTTATCCATCCATATCAAAATTTGTGTGGACTGTTACCTGCAACACAGTTTTTTATAAGTTGCCGATATCTACAGCAATTTGCCAATTAAAATTTTACACCGGTATTCATAAAAAATAAAACATTGTTGAAATACATTTTAGAACAAATTTTTCATATCAAATTTCTCCTAAAATGTATTTGAGCAACATTTTATTTTTTATGAATACCGGTGTTAGTGTATAAGAATTTTTTTTTAAAAAGTTTCTCTTCAAGAAATTGTTATCAGCAATATTAATTTACTATCTTAACTGTATCATTATTTTATTTATGTGGCATATCAAGTTCAATTTAAATTAGTATTTTTGATTACTATTTATGAAATGGAGTTAGTAAAATTAAGACAAGCTGAGAGGCAAACAGCGGTTTCGCAGCAGCCACGCTTCACCTCAGTACTCATCAAATTCAGGCTCCGCTGCAGAGTGCATGTTTCTGCAGTGGTGAGCAAAAGAATTACAACAAAATTATTAACAATGGTAAATTTTTAGTTGAAGTTTGTTATATTTCAATTGAAAAGTGCCGTCCATAACAGTTTTTGTGCAGAAAATTTTCAATTAAATAAACAAATGTTCCACCGAATGATTCTCTTGACAATTTTTGTACAAAAAATGCTGTCTGTAACAATGTTTCTATATTTATTTATTTATTAAAGCTGCTGAATTGCAATTAATTTCTAAAGCTTTTGCTATTTGGCAGCTTCAACGAAATTTTAACACTTTATCTTATTAAAAGAATTTTCGCTTTCATGTTCGGTGGTTGCCTGGCAATTCCATATTAATTCCGTATTGCTGTCGGCAACTGAGCCAAACAACTTGAAGGGAGAAAAATTGAAATTGATGTAAATAAGTCGTCAGTGCAGCGCCCCATTTACGGCTGGTGTGAAAAGCTTGGCAAAGTCCAAACTCACATAGCTACAAAATCAATATTGAAATCATGAAAAAACAGCCGAAAAACTACAGTTAAAAGGATTTCCTTGAACTGAAATTATTTTTAAATGAATGTCAAAACTTCGCGATAACAGCAACACAAATAAATTGGTTTGCTTGTAAAAGAATCGAAAATACGTTGTGTAAACAAACTGGTTCTACATTCGTACGTTGTTTAATTCCAAAACAAAGTGTGAGAATAAATTGATAGATATCATGTTGTATGGGGCTGGAGCTTTAAGAGGCTGAATTCATTGGTTTGTTGTAACGAATATGCCCAAAGTGAACGCTGGCAATTTCTTGTAAATGTTGATCTAGAAAATGTTTTTAAACGTCTTGCTGAAAAGCTGGGATTGGAAATGCCTCTGTAAGTCCACAGCTGGCTTGGACTTACAAAATGGGAAAAATTTATATTTTTATCTGAATAAGATAAAAATAAGAGTGTTTACAGCGGCAGTGTTAAAATTGTGAAATTTGACACTTCCAAAGTTCATAGGGTGCTGATGAAGAGCTATAAAAATTTTACTCTTCTCTACCTAATTGATATTGATAAAAAAAAAAGTAACCGACCAACGGTTTAACTTGAGCCAGGTAAAAATCATTTAATATAAAGATAGTTTTCTTTTTTTCTACATATGTACATATCGTCATATTTATTCTTAAGCCACCCACGTAAAAATCAAATTTTCGAAATTGTTTTCTTTTTCAATTTTTATGATAGAAAATAATGTGTTGCTTGTCGAAAAACATTTGAATTTGGAATGCTTTCTGTCAGTTAAAATAATTTGTACAAAACCAACTTATTCCTTCAAGGCTCTGGCCGAAATGTTTCGTGCTACTATGCCAAAAGTGTTTTTGGCAATTAAAAGGTTGTGAGCTGTGACGCGTGTTTGCTTTTTTCGTTTATAATATGATTTTTCACCACTTTGAGCATTTCTATGTGGTTACAATTTCAGCTACCAAACACAAATTTATTGCAAAAGAACTTCAAATGGTAAAATAAAAAGTAGAAATAAATACATGTGTCACATTAATCAGAGGTCGGTTTTAAAGTTTGTAGGTTCACATACACACACACACACACACACACGCACACTACCACCAGCAATGGTCTTCTAAAACAAATTTATTTAATAAAATTTTTTTTCGTTACTGGATTTCATGTATTATTTCATTCGTTTACGTTTCAATGCTGATAACAGCAACTGAAACCCCAACCATCAGATTACGAATGTTTTCAATTTTTATTAAGAAAAAAAAAGAAGAAGAAAAAAAAAACACAAACATTCTAAGGCAAGAGCGCGTAAAAAACACTCATTTATAAAAAACCTTTGCAAATGAAATAGCAAATTTTTTTCGCGTTTAAATTTGAATTTTTTTCTTATTTTTTTTATATCAGCAGAAGTATTAAAAAAACGTGACATGTTTCGAAAAGTTAAGACTTCTTTTTTTTATAACAAATGGCTGTGTTAAACTTAAAATTAAAAAAAAGTTATGAAAAATATAAAATTTTGTAAAAAAGAAAAATATTAAAAAAAAAAAATTTTCACAAAAGCCTTAATTTTATTAAGCAACAAAACATGCCAAAGAAGTATTATTATTTTTAAATAAGAAAACAAGCACACATAATCACACGAAAAAGTAAAGCACAATTAACAAAAGCACTCAAAAAGCAGCACCTGGAAAATTAACAACAAAACAAACAAAAATAGTCGGGAAATAACTCAAGAGGCAAAAAAAAAGAAAAACTTTGCTACAAACCTGGAATCAAGTCAGTGCGAACCCAACTTCCCCAAAAGCCTCAACACGAACGCACAAACACATGCTGCTCCACACCCGCCCTGCCGCACAGCAACAGCAGTCGCAGTCGCAGCAGCAGCATCCAACAACAAGCAGCCACATTAAACAATTTCACAGACTTTGAAACAAATGAAAGATATTGAAACTTCAGCGTCCGCACCGAATAGCTCCACCTCATTTGTAGTTAAATGTATTATAAAAACTGTGCGCTTCATGTGGCAAGTAACAACGTTACCAACAAAAATCGGTGAAACTATTGGCACGTTCTGCCGTTACGCCCAGACCTCAGTCGATGGTATTTTATGTGTAGCTGGGTAAGAAGGAAAACGGAAACGAACAGCGTAGTTTCAATGTTGAAGCGTCCCTTTGTGCTAAAAAAAAAAAAAAAAAAAAAAAAAAAAAAAAAAAAAAAACAGCCCTATGACTGGCATCACAATTTCCAGACGGCAGCCCAGCCAACTCTGGGCTTAGTCTTTTGGAAAACGTTGTTAACCGTGTCTTTTTAATAAAAACATATATATTTTTTAAAATTTAATTTATTTAAGCTTTATTTAGCAAATGATAATTTATATATGTATCTATCTCTCTCTCTTTCTCTTTACAGAAAAGCTCGTCGCAAAGAACGAGATGGTGATCAAAACTCAACAGATACCAAATTGTATTTGGAAGAAAGTGTTTTAGAACGTAAATTACCTGAAGCTGATCTCAAAGCTCTAGTGGATCTACCAGCTGGTTTAGACTATAATGAATGGCTGGCATCGCATAGTAAGTATTCTTTTTAGCAATAGAGTGAAATGGGAACCCAATTACTGCGACTACACTGTCGGTTCGGTTCGTCCATCCGTCACAGCGCCCATTCTTCAGAAAGATAAGAGCTACAGGACTGAAATTTTTACAAAATAAATAGTTGTCTGGCAATGAGAACAACAAATACAAAACGAAAAAAACAAAAAACAAAGAGTTGAGGTACCCACAACAAGTATTGTTTGGCTAAAGTGTATGTCGGAAGGCATGGACTATCACACACCGCCTACCAAGCTATAACCTAAACTCAGAGCTGTACCCATACAAGAAACTGCAAATTAGTTAAAGCTTTTGAATCGTAACACACAAACAGCAGAAATTTCTGCAAACTATAAAAAAACATATAAACATGGAAGGGCTTCTCCATACAATCAACGGTATTTGACCTTTTGAGTCATATTGAGCAGTTCCATCTTACGTTCATGAGAAGTTTTGTTCAATAGTCCTCAAAGGTACTTAAAGCCAATAGGTTAGCTTAGGTTGATTAGAGGGGTTTGTTTGCCCAGTATAGGCGCTCCATGGATTTATAGGATAAAACAAATGAGTACAAGCTAAAAGGAGTTGCCGTGCTACAACTATTTCCTTTTTGATAATATTAGAAATTCTTAACGACTGGATCAATTTGAACGAAATGTAATAGATCTTAAGTTTATTAAGAATAACCAGATTGCTTTTAATTATCAGGCCTGTTCTACAAATCATGTGTTTTCAAATCACATGATTTCGCAAATCGAAAATGTATGTTATAAAAATGTGTATTATGAGTCAAGTCCCCCAAAATAACATTTTAAGAGTCTTAACTTTTGGGCATCGTTGATATCTTCATAGGGATATCGTGAAAAATTTAATGTTTTTTGTTTATTCATTCATTCTTCAAAAACTACTGCAACTCCCAGGAACAGAAAACATGAGAAACCCTAATAAGAGTATGAAAGCAATAGACGCAAATGTTACAATAAAATTTGCACTTCATTGGCAATAGAAATTTTCCAGAAATCTACTATTTTTTTTTATATGACAAATAACGTGAAAGGAACACCTGCTTTATAATCTTATCACCAGCTTTTTTTTATTATTTATTTATTATAGTCTTCTATAGTATATTTACATTTTATTTATAGCAAATGACCTGTGCTGCAATGTAATTTTTGCAAAGTCAAAACTGTGAATATGTTAGAAAAGAAAAGTTTGTTGTTTGAAGATAGAGCTAATTTTGCTCAGAAAATTGATTAGTGACAGAGTGTTTCAAATGACTAGAGCGCGTCCTTATCAATGCAAATTTCCTCTTGCACCTCTTCCTTACTGCAAATCTTACAAATCTAGAAAAAATATTATAATAGCTTTGCTGCAAGAGCTATCAATGCAATTACATAAACAGAACATACACAGAGCGGTTTACTGTCTTAGAGGTTTGTTTGTACATTCAAGTATGAACTTAATTATTTATTTGCTTTAAGAGCCGATTGAAATATATTCATTCAGGTCCAAAAATATAACTTGCAAATGTTTTCTGTCTTTTTCATGCCGCCGACATTTCGTTGATGCTAATCAACTCATCAGTAGACTTGCACAATTCTTAAAAGAATGTTTGAAGCTTAACTACTTATTCCATAATTCCCATGCACAAAATGAGAATCAGTAAATGTTTGTTTAAACAATTATGATGCTCACTGTATTCATGGCATTATTAGCAAGATTTCAAACACGCCTTTTAAGTTTTTTCGAGTCTACTGACGAGTCTACTGAGTAGCATCAACGAAACGTCGGCTGAAAAAGACAGAACTTATAAGTCGAACTTTATACAGAGGACAGAAGCCCGAAGCCGTTTTAATAAGTAATTAACAACTGTCCTCAGAGTTGAAAACGCAATTTTTGTCGCAAACATTTTTAGAGATCAAGACTTGTACATGGGTATAACACAGTGTTCTTTTTAAGCAGTAACGTATGTATAGCCTGCTACTGCATGAGCTTTTAATCACTTTCTGTCTGTATATTCATATGTATTAATTATTGAACAACTGTCTGTTTGTCACACAATTACTGTTCCTTTTTTGGCAATTGAAATTATAGAGTTAAATAAATTTTGTAAGTATTTATGTATGTATTAATGTACTGACACAAGTAAACACGTTTAACTTGAACTTTCTTCTTCATAAATTTGTTCGCATGTTATGTCATATAAAAAAAAGGAGTCAGAAAAAATGTTTTTTGTTGCATATTTGCTTTAATGATCTTCAAAACAAATTCATGACTCATCAACAAAAATATCTTAAATGATTCGCAAAATTCGAAAACAGGTCCTAAAATCGTCACATCTGACAACCCTGGTGTTAGATATAATAATTTTACTCTTGATATTTTGACATCCAATCGTGACTACAGCAACAGCAAAAAAGTTATCGGCTGTATTGTCAACATCAGCCTGTTGTAAATTCGATTGTGTTAAATAAAAGATTTATTGTATAATATGACGGAATCACATCAACCTTCAAATCTTTTTAATCATCATTTCAATAAAAATATAAATAAATACAATTAAAACCTGATTTTCAATTCTAAATTGCTGTATTATAAAAATGAGGTTCTTATAGAAAATACTTAGGCCCCGATTATGGTTCACAACATTTGTTCTTTTATGTATGTATTTTTTGAAAAGTGATTATGGTTTACAACTATTGTGGCAAGTGTTGTCAAAATCTTACAACACATAATCAGATGTTGTCAAAAACTTACGACACCTACTGAAGTGTTGTCTTGTTGATGTTACCAGTTACATAAATTACGAAAAAAATTATAAAATTTTTAAGTGTGCATAATACAAAATGTTTTGCAAAAATATAAAAAAAAACAATTAATTGTTAAAATTTATTAACAAAATATAAATAAAAATACATCTATACACATAATTATTACCCATTTTTCGATTACAAAACAGTTTTATTTTGTATTTTGTAGTTGCAATGGATTTAAACTGCAATCTATAATTTTTTGGTCCTTTCATTATCATAACCAAATTAAACATCAACATTAACATAAATTTTTATGGCTTTGTTTGTACTTTTCTAGCAAAAACGTTTTTCATTCTTTTCATTTTTACCAATGCATTTCTACGCGGTAGTTGCGGTGTTACATGAAATTCAACACTCCATGTCTTTTTGTTGTAAAACTTGACAATGAAACGTCAAAATTTATTGTTTTTCGCTTGTGTATGTGTAATGAAAGCAACATACGCGTGCATCTTTCTGGAAGTGTGGCTTTACTTGGTAGTTTTTTGTGTGCAGGCATGTATTTTTGCGGAAAGATGCTCTACAAATGAAAAACAACTCTGTGACATACACAACACCTAGATGTTGTGAACCATAATCACAAAAAGAGTTGTAAGTTGTGTTGTAAATCTTACAACACAACATTTAGATGTTGTGAACCATAATCGGGGGGTTAATTTCCTAAAATTTTAAACAACTTTCATAAAAAAAAACTCATTAATTAACGACTTGACAAATATTACATCACTAGTGTTTTGAATATTCAAATACAATAATAGAAATAAATAATATTCCAAAATTAAGCATTTTTTATGGTTTTAGAAACTTTGCAAGAAAGAAAGAAGGAAGCGAAAAGAGTTGCTAACTACGAGGGTTAACGCAAGAGAAAGACCAGGGATGGGAAATGAGATTTTGATTTTGATCTCAACAAATTTTTTAAAGTTCTCTCATTTGATTTTAAGATGAGAAATTTTTTTTTTTTAGGAAAAAACTACGAGTGTTAACGTAAGAGAAAGACCAGGGATGGAAAATTAAATGTTGATGTTGATATCAAAAAATTGTTTAAAGTTTTCTCATTTAATTTTTAGACGACAAATTTTTTCCTACTGAAGTATTAAAAGTAATTTGAGAAAAAAACTACGAGTGTTAACGTAAGAGAAAGACCAGGTATGAAAAATTAAATTTTAATTTTGAAAAATCAAAAAAAATTGTCTACTGAACTATTCCAAGTAATTTCATGAAAAACTATATGCCATTGAAGCTGACATGATTTTAGATTTGCCTAAACTAATCTAAAGGCTGAACATCGTTTCAACTTTACTTAATTTTTTTCTGAGTTTTGAATTTGGTTGCTAAAATTGCAGATTCTAAAAAAATTAATTTTGATGCCAAACAAAATATTTAATTTTCTCAATGAAAAACTGATTGTTAAAATGATTCCTAATCTTTTATCTAACGCAAACCAATTTACAACAGTCTGATATTGACAGCACAAGTGATAACTTTTTTGATATTGTTCAAGAATAAACTTGTCATATCTTTCATCAGGCTTGTCAGCGGTTGCGGCTATTTTGAGACCTTTTTTGACAAGGCGTCATAGACCCTAAAGAAAAGGTTATTTCTTTAAGAACTTACCAAATTTGTTTAGTAAATTTTGGTGCACAATAATTTGAGATTGAAGGAAATCTTGAGATATTGGATTCTGAGTCCTTATATCAGCCAATACTGTTTCTACTCCCTTGGAGGCATTTTATGTAAAGTTGCTGTCACTCTGTTGGGAAAATAGTGTGGGAATAGAATTTCAGCCCATTACTACTAGCAAACAAAAAAAAAAAAGTACAAACGTATCAACTTCTCCATCACTGAAGTAGACAGATTATTTTGCAGTTTTGTTTCAAAACAAATTTTGCCATTGTTTTTATTGTTTTCAGTTTATTAAAATAGTTTCACTTTCTTTAAAAACAAAACAAAAAACTAGAAAAACAACCGTATTTCTTGATTTTTTTTATTTCATTTAAATTTATGCTAATCGTTTATAATTTTTTTTATTTAGTTTCTATTTCTCGCAGTTTTGGCAATTTGATTAATTGTTTTTTTTTTTTTTCAAATACTGGCTTCGCCCAGACCGTTTCGCTGATGATCTGATATTTACACCAACACAATTAGTATCTAAACTCATAACAATGAAATGTTCAAATCAATTAACAGTGAGACAAATTAAGAGATTCAATAAGATTCATGTAAAATATTCAGCCTTATTGTGAATTTTTTTAATCATCGCTAAAATAACGACGGAATTTCGTTTTCGGCTTTTAACGCACTGGGCCTGAATTTTACAAGCTCAGCTGGTAGAGCCATTATTCCCAATTAGTTTCAATTGCCCGTCATCGTCATAACATGCAAGTCGATGTAAACAATTTGGCTACCAACAATTTCCAGCTACCAGCACTAATTAAAGGTGATTAACAGGCTTCAAAAGATGTGAAATGTATACAAAGAAGCAGAAAATTGCTGTCGAAGCGCCAATTTTTCGATGTTGACTTGATGTGACGACGAAGAAACTTTCTTATTCACAATATGTGGAATGGTTAAAGAGAATTCTCACGGAATTATTATTTATGCAATAAAACTCTTAACAATTTTTACTTTTTTGTGGCTTTTCGTCAAGCAAATCGTCCGTCATATGATTTAAAAAAAAAAAGCCCGATTCAAAATCGAGTTTTTGGCCGATTGTGATGAACCTGAAATATGAAAATGCATATTATTTGCAATCTTACCATTAAAAACAGCGGTCTTAACAACAAAACTCTCCGCCCTTTGACCCTTTTCTAAGCCTCACTCTTCCATTTGTAAAATTAAAATCGTTATTATGATGAATATGGACGGCCTTGTCAGGGAAAGAAAGTAGAACACATCGTTAAAAAAAATGTCAAAATTTTCTCAATGTAACTTAAGGCCTCGATTCACTATCCTACACAAATGTAACAAATTCAAGTCGCTAACTTTGTTTGTATTCTTTTTATTTTGAACTTTAGCTTTGGCTCTCTTTGAACACGTAAATTTGGTTTATGGCACCATTAGCGAATTTTGTACCACTTCAGGTTGTCCCGATATGACAGGACCGGGAAACAGGTTAGTTCGTATTATTGTAAGTCTCTGTTAATCAATTTAAATAATCAAATGTGTTTTTATTGAAATTCACCAGAACGTACTTATGGTTTGATGAGAAAGGTAAAAAGACCCGCGTAGCGGCTCCTCAATATATCGATTATGTGATGACTTTTACTCAAAAAACGGTCAGCGATGAATCGATATTTCCTACCAAATATGCCAACGAATTCCCCAGTTCGTTTGAATCGATTGCGCGTAAAATATTACGTTTGCAATTTCATGTGATAGCACATTTGTATGCGGCGCATTTTCGAGAAATCGCCTTGTTGGGCTTGCATACGCACCTTAATTTAACATTTGCCCATTTGACCGCTTTGCACAGGCGCTTTAATTTAATTGATGAAAAGGAGACCGATGTTTTACGTGATTTAGAAGTGGCTTTAAGGTTAACAGATGACACAACCGGCGGCATTACTGGTGGTGGCAGTGGTAGTTCACAAAACGATGCAACAGAAACAAATTCCTCATCGTCTGGTGGCGGTTGCTCTGGCGGTGGCGGCGTTGGCGTTGGCGGCGGTGTAGATTCAATTAAGGGCAGTTTAGTAGAGGATGTCAATTCAGTGCAACACAATAATTTAATGGACTGCAATGCGCCGGCTCAGCCTCCAATATGTACACAGCCCGAGGCCAATCTGAAGTCACAACAATTTGGTGGCGGTGGCGGTCTAATTGGTGGTATTTTAGGTGATTTAAGTAGCGGCGAATTTGGTGATACTATGCATTATTGTACTTCGGCAGTTCCTGCTTCCTCTACTACTAATAATACCTCCTCCAATCACACTTCTACTCCCAACACCTGCTCTACGAACAGCACCTGCACGACGGCCGAGCAGCAGCAGCAGCAGCAGTCATTAGTAGGGGCCGTTACGGCAAATGGTAATAATGGCGCGGGCGCTTTAAACTTTCATCTCAATAATAATAATAATAATAATCATTTAGCTCATCACCCACACACGCACCACCATCATCATCATCATCACCATCACAACAATGTGCATCACCACAACCATCCATATGCGCAAAATACAGGCCTAATACAGTGCAATGCTAGTAACGCTCCTACAGCAACAAACGCTACCACTTCAACAACCACAGCATAGCTGATTTAGATTAAATATATAAATTTATTATTACTATTATTATGATTCTTATAATATTATTCTTTTGTTGTTATCTTTTTTCCTAAACTACCTACAACAACATTAACAACAACAACATCAACTGCTACAAATAAAAAACCAACAACAACAACAACAAACAAATTAAAAAAAAAATTTAAACAAAAACCTTAAACTATCTCTCCTTTATAACAAATAATAATAATAATAATGAAAAAAAAAAACAAACACACACACACACACACAAAAGAAGTAAGAAAAAACAAACAAAATATTAAATATAGTTTTAAACCAAGTTAAGAATTAAAGAAAGAAAGATAAATGTTAATTATAAAAAAAGATTAAAAAACAAAATAAAAAAAAACACAAAATATAAAAATGAATAGCAAAATGTTTTATTAGTTTTTATGCCAGAGATAATAAATAATAACAACAAACTCAAAAATAAAAGTAGTGAAAAGTAAAAAAGTATTTAAAAATAACACTGCAGCAAATTTTTACTTTCTTCTTAATTTCGAAAGTGGCGCGAGTCCAAAAACGAAAATGTTATGTATCTTCATAACTGTTGTAATGGTTTGTTTGAAAGATGTCTGTCTACATCTTCTCAATTGCTTTCACAAAGGAAAGTGGCATAATTTGAAGGGTCCACCTCCCATAAAATATAATTAAATACTAGTAAACCTGTTCCACGGACTGCTGTGCCGGAGGGTCCTCATGAAAACATCCCAAAGTCTCGTAAACCGTGCAATAAAATGCCGAAAAATGTTCGAAAGAATTCTGTTAGTCTGGTATTTTGCTCGAATTTTGAAAAGCCCACTAACTAATCAATCAATCAGTTACTTATCACCTTTTAATTAAAAAAGAATTCCAAGTATTTTTCTTTCACAACATCCATCGAATATTCTTAGAAGTTGACTTACTTTAGTATTAATACTTTTTTATAAAAACCACGTTTGCCCAATAGACTGACTCATTTTGTGTGATATTGACAAAGCCGTTACTAGTTTTTTATTCCGTTTTTTTCTTTTGAGTCAGTCTATTGAACATATTTGTAAGGAATTGTGTTATATATCTTTTTATTTGTTTCTCCAAATGTTCTTAAAAATATTAGAATAAAATAGTATTTAAATTTGCAATCATTTTAATAACAGACACATACACTTGACGTACATTTAATATTAATTTTAATAAAAAAAATTTTAGTTTATTGTTTTTTTCTTTCTTTTTTTTATATACATATATATACATATATGTATATATAAAGTGAAGAATTGTTAACTGCTAAAAGGTTGTTGATTAATTTTTGCTTTGATATATTTAAAAATGTTTCTTTTTACAATTTGATATTATTTTCAAGTTGCCAACAATATAAGCGTTACTTTTACAAAAAAAAAAAAAAAAAGTATATATTACACAAGCGAAAATAGCATTTCCTTCATCTAAGCATAACATGTTTGTTTAATTAAACTTCGTTTGGTTTATAGACATCTACATATACAAATTGGTTCAAACGACTAACTTAGAAGCTAATATTGTGTTTAGAAAATACATACATATGTATAAAAAAGGAAGAAGAAGAAAACAAAAACAATTTAAATTTCCCAAGAGAAAACACGATCTGCTTTTGACTGTTTGTTTATACAGCAAAATAATGAATGTATCTTCTAAGCCAAGGTACCTCGAACCGGGTAGCTGTACAAGACCAGCTGTCTACCGATTCTATCTTGAAGAACTGTCAAAATACACAAAACACAATTGCGAACAAATGAGTGGCAGGCTGTAAAGTATTTCTACCAACAAAATACGAGCAGTGTTTGCTGGTGTTGTAGTTATGCATCTACCTGGCATTAAGATACCTTGTTCTAAGCTATTGCAGATTTCAGAAAACCGAATGCATTTGTGGAACTAGAGTGCTAAAGCTCGTTAAAATTGATAAAGTTGATATTTTTTTTTTTTTAATTAAAATTTTCACAAGGCTGCAAGTGCATGACAAAATTCAATTCTCCGCCTCCTGCAAAGAAATGGCTGTTTCCTAACAACTGTTGAAGATATCAGACAACTGAATGCATTTTAGGAACGGGGAGCAAAAAACTCCTTTAAATGGCCACGAATTTTATTAAAATTGATAAAGGCAGCCTCCTTCAAAGAAATGGCTGTACATTCTAAAGCATTGCAGATACATATAAGAAAACCAAATGCATTTTTGAAACGGCGAGCACAACTTTACACACAAAATGGCCTCAAAATCGATATTTTTGGTCAAATTTTTTCACATGCCAAAATTCAGTTCTTCAAATATAGCAACTTATCTGCCAAGGTGTTGCAGATATCAGAAAATCAGCAGCTAAAACTCTTACATGGCATAAAAATTTATTGAATTTGATAAAGTTGATATTTCATGATAATTTTCAATCTCAGCCGACTTCAACGAACGTGAAATCAATGTATTTTTGTAAAAGAAAGCAAAATCGTTTCTTTGATTTTAAGAATGTTGACATTTTTGGTTACAATTTTTACAAGGTCTTTCTTGTTAATTTACAATTTTTGACGACTGGAAAGAAATGGCTATATCTGAAGGGAATTAATGCCGTCTCGTGAAACGGAGCAAATTGTTTTACCGAACTGTGCAGGAAATTATTAAAATCATAATTAGAATGCTGCTTCGCGATTTCATTAATATGTATTACATCATTTCCTTTTAACTGTTTCTCTCGAGTAAGGACACAGTAATACACAATCAATGACAACAACCATTTTCGATTACTCGGATTAAACGGTGCCACCTTTTTGTATTGATAATATGTTTTCACCACTGCTTTTCAGCTGGGCAAAAAAAACAATAATTTTTAGATGCCTAAAAGTATGCAGTATTATTTAAAACATGAAATAACTGGCCACATAAGGTGCTTGCAAGATTGTATGTGAAAACTAAAAATTAATTTGCACTCAAAACCATTCCGGCTGAATTTCGAGACAGGCCAGCAGTATAATAAATAGTTTTATGCAACGAACGAAATTGAGATCGAAATTGCAAATGGAAAATAATGTTTTATACATATGCCTCCATTACATTACATATGTATGTATGTATATTTAAATTAATACCTGGGAAGTGTTTCCAAACGTTAATCCACTAATTTTTGAACGTGTAACTGCTAAAACTTATTATTCATTTAAGGTATAAAATAAAACGTTTATACTTAATCACATGGTGTGGGATAGACATACATACATACGTAATAATAATTGTCGTTTTGCTTTATCTACTGGAAAAAGAAAATATACATACTACATATATGATTTTAGTTTGTTTTAAAAACAAAAGTATAAGATATTTGTTATTGGTGTATTTATGTGTATTAACAAAATATTAATTTAATTTAATATTAACTTTTAGCTCTTGTTTGCGCTTTAGTTTCTTAAAAATTATTGATTTCCGTTTCATTTTTTCTAACTTAAGAGAAGAATACATATTTTTATTTCCACTACGCTTTAGCTTGGTGTTAAAAAGGATTTTATATATATGGAAAACTGATAGTATAAGTTTGATGCTTGTGATTCGTTTCTAAAATGTTCATAGCGGCAAAGCGACTAGAAAAAAATTCAGCCGGCATATTCGATAAAACTTTTTCCTTTTAAAAGGGAAAAGCGGTGCTCTGAGTTCGCCAAAATAGTACGATTTTCATTTTCTCAAGAGAGAATATGACAAATTTAAATGAAGCATTATTTAGTACTGCTTATAAATATTCTATTCATCAGACGTTTAATTTTCTACAATAAGTGCAACATTTTCAATACTGCTTTGTACAAAAAATGCAAATGAGATTGGTTGTTGTTTATTTTTGTTCGCTCGTGAATTTGACGATTTCGCTAAATTTATAAAACGCAGATTTTAGGAACAAAGGCAACAGAAATGACCAATTTTTTCAGAAAAGAAATCTGCATAAAGCGCACATTATGAGATGGGAAAATATGTTTAGCGTTTCTGTTCGTCACGATACCTGTTTGACGTTTTGAAATCGCAAAAAAAATTTGTTTCGGTTTGAATTGAAATCCCTGCTGAAATAAAATTATGACCAATTTTACAGTCTCTGAAGAGCAGAAAAGTACGAAATAAAATGATTAATTTTATTTTTATGAAATAAAATGTTGCATTTAGCTTTCCCAGAAAGCATATCAATTTAAAACTTTAAACGCACTCAAGGAAGTTATAGAGCCTACCAAAATATACATACATATATACATGTGTATGTGCAGCCTGGTAGTATATTATAATTTGCAACAAACAGGCATAACAAAATATCAAATCTTTGAAAGACACTTCTGGATTCTTTGAAGGCAATATGCTTTACAGGCTGCTTGCTGACCATCACGCTTGGGTCATGGCAGTAGGAATGGTTTCATTCAGTTTTTTTTCTTCTTCATTTTTGATTTGTCCAGCAAGTAAAATCTGATTTTAGATTATGATTATTTTTGGGTTCCCAATTATATCAGGAATTTGTTCAGGCATCATATTTTAAGAACAATATTTTTTGCATGTATTCATGAAATGGTTTCTTTTATAGACATCAGGATGTTCTAATTCATAAATAACAATATTAATTTGAGTGGCTGGATTGCTGTTGTTTTTATGAAAACCCATCACACGAAAACAATTGAATTAAAGAGTAAAACAAAGTGAATATTATTAGATTTTGTTTTTCATGTAACATATGTACATATGTGTGCTACCCGGTTAATCAGGTTAACCAAAAATCGATCTTTTTCGCCACTCACTCTAAGAACGATATGGGTTTCCATGCCCCCGCCTGGCAAATTTAATTTCTTATATTTTTCTTCGATTAAATATTTTGAGCTAGAGAGGTAACTTTTGTTTTAATAAATACATACAAAAATTTGACTACTCCTTAGTGTATCAAATTTCAAAACTGAAAAAATTGAAAATTTGTAACATATTTGAAAAAAAAAAAACATTTTCCAAATGAAGGAGTATCGACATTTCGATGTTTTTAGAAAGAAAAAAAAAAATATTATACAAAAGTGACCTTTCTAGCTCAAAATATTCAACGAAAGACAAATTAATAAAAAAAAAGAGAGACTAGTATCAATCAAGAGCAGTTAATTTCTCATAAATAGAAATTAAAAAAAAAAAATAGTTTCAAGGAGTTCTAAAAGTTAGTTTAAAACAAGTTTGTTTTTATTTTTTTGTATTCATTCATTTATCTTTAGTTTTTGTTTTTATCTTAAATTTAATTTTATAACACAGATGACTTTTTTATTTATCGCAATTTCATTAAACATTTTGTTACAAGTTTTTATTATTAAATTTTTCAACAATGACTTTCTGTTAGATATTCAAGAATTTGCTTAGCAGTGTTCTTAAATAAACAAAATGTTTTCCTCTAAAAGCTAGTTTTTTGTGTTTTATTTATTTTGACAAAAAAGAAAAAAAAAGTTTAAAAAAGACATAAAGACGCATAAATAAGTTAAACAAATTTTGGAAAAGTTAAAAAGACATGATTTTCGTTAAAGCAAGAAAATGAAAAATTCCAAAACTGCTTCTTCAAACGAAAATTATTTTCAAATGAAATTTGGAAATAATTCTAAAACGAATAGTTTTTTTGTTTTTACTTCAATCAGGTGTGAAAGATTTCCGGCAGCTACAAAACTTCTAATTTTCTAAATAAGTATTCAGTTAGAGGTACTTTTCAAAATTTCTTGTTGATTTGAAACTTTAGAAACAAACAAAAAGAAAAAATCTTAAAAATATTTACATACTAATGCAAATTGTAAATTAGAATATTGTATTTTTTAATAGCATTTTGTAGTTTATTATGATATAAATAACGTTTTTTTACAAGAGTGTAATTTTTGTTGTTTTTTTTTTGTTTGTTGTAGTTATCGTTATTTTAAGTTTAATATCACATCGACTTTGTTTTGTTTGCATTATTTATCATCAGTAATTTGAGTACGATCTCAGCTACAAATGAACGTTTTTTGTTTGTGTAACATATTTCCTAATTTGGCTTAATATCTACTAAAAACTAATTTGTATTTTCCTTTTTTTATATATGTACATATACATATATTGTGGAATTTTAAGAAATTGTTTGTTGTATTTAATACTAAAATTGAGTTTTTTGTTTGCAGTTTTATTACGTTCTCTAGAAGTATGTATGTGAACAAGAGGAAAAAAGAAAATGTGGTGTAATACTGGCTAAAATGTATGTGTAGGTTTTCCTTTTATTTAATTTTTTTTTTTTTTTCATTTTCTTTCTTATTGTTATTGTTTATTGCATATGGGGAGAACGGCAAAGAAGGAGGAAAAGCGTGTTAAGGAAACTTGCAAATAATCTGTACAACATTTGTTGGTTGAAACTTGGTATGTTGTATTTGTTTCCGTTTCCTTAAAGTTGTTTGTTTGACTTGCTGCTGCTACTGTTTATTTTATTTGTGTGGTTTGTATGTAGATGGCGGCGGTGGTGGTGGTGGTGGTGTGTGTGTATGTGTGTGTGTGTGTGTGTGTGTGTAGGTGGCCGCATAAAGAACAAACAAAAATTTCGGTCGGTTTTTAATGACAAGCAAAAGTTTTCGTTTTTGTGTCTTATAAATGATCAAGTCGTTTTATGGATTGTTAAATACTTTTCCATTCTCAATGTTTTTGAAACTATTTAAAGTGTTGTTGCTGTTGTTGTTGTTGGTTTGTGTTATTTGTTAAGTTTGTTTTCGTAAATTTAGATTTTCATTACTATTTTGCCAAAAAAAGGTCAGTCAATTCGTTTTTGTTGGTTACAATTTTTCTATTGTTTACAATTGGGTGTGTAGTAGTTGTTTGAAAAATAAATTGAATATAAAATAAATAAATTCTGTGTGAAAAAGTAGAGTTTCATTAGAATAGTGTTTATAATTTGTAAGAGGCGTTTGCCGTTTCATTTTAAATTAAGGGCGTCGTACATGCTTTTTTGTTCGTAAAAAATTTATATAGTATTTTTCATCTTCTAAATACCTACATATGTATGTATGTAGGTATGTATTTGTATTAAATAGTTGAGTTGAAAAGTTTTTGTTATGAAGTTTTCTTTCGTGCTGCATCAAGAGATTGTTAGCGAAAAACGATGGTCCTAAGATTTCCCAGCATTATAAGATTTGTAATTTTTGGTTTTATATACTATATATTAGTTAGTTGCTTGCATGACATTGTCAGGAATTAACAGAAGAAACTATGTTGGGGATTCTTCATAGAAAGAGGAGAAAGAAGATAAATTAAAGCATGCATTTTGTTTCATTTGACTGCATTATTATTGGATATTTTTGTTCTGAAGACTTGTCCATTTTAATCGGAGGGATTAACTAGTATTTTTGTTTTTCATTGTTATTTAATATCAGTAGCTGTTTAATATTGAATATCATAATATCTGTATGTATGTATGTATGTAGTTAAACACAATTGACAATGCATCCATCCTCCAGCTCATTTTGTTTTCTATACTTTTTTTTAGTTTTTATTATTATTAGTTGTTTTCAAACTTGATCATGTTTTCCATTTGCAAGATTTTTTTTTTTTTTTCAATTTCCTAACTTAAGATCTAATTTAAATGATTTCTGATTAACTTTTGTTTTTCCATTTGTACATTTAAGGTGGTTTTTTTTCTAAAGTTATTCTTTGTTTGATTTATTTTCATTTATATGTATGTATTAAAACTTTTTCCTACTCACAGGCATAAAGTTTGTGTTTACTTAATGTAAAATGTGGACTTATTAAAATTGTACTGCTGCGGGTAAGGTTTCTGCAAAATAATGGAAGAAAACAAAATAATGAGAAACATTCTGATGGATTACTTTTATTTTTTATTTATTATAAAAATCATACAATTTTTTTTAAAGTATGTATCCCGCGAAGCCATAAAGGCTTGTCTGCAGGTTAAGATTTTAGCTCAAATCGTTTAATTATGGCAGTGAATATTGCTTTAAAGTGGGCACTCATCCTTGATCTCTGGCATGTACTAAATGTACGTGAAAATGCATTTATTTTTGAAAATATGCTTTAGCTTATTTGTATGCAGCATCACTTTATTTATTTTTTAATCGTAGGCCCTCATGATTCGGACTGTCACGAATGACAAACTAATGTACTTATCGAATACCTTTCTTTCAGAATATATTCGAGATTACTGCACTCATGCAATTATTTATTTTGTAGTTGTTGCTTGAATGGGGTTTTCCATCTGGCAGTTTTTGGTGCACTCTCCCATTCGAATGATTGCAACAAGTTTAAGCAGTATGCTTTAGCTTATTTGCATGCACCTTCATTTTATTTGTTTTTTGATGGTAGCCTCTCATGATTTGAACAAGGACCGTCACAAATGACAAACAATTTACGGACTTGCTTTACAAATAAAGCCACTCTTTTGAATATAATTTTTGCATTTGCTTTCAGAAAACAATGCTGTGCGTAAAACTGCGTCCTAAAACGGCGCCATTTTGTGGACAAAAATAATATACATTTTGCTTCGTACAAGGTTAACACCGGTATTATTCATAAGAAATAAAACGTTGCTCAAATAAATTTTAGAAAAAAATTTTATATGAAAATTTTTTTGTAAAATGTGTTTCAACAATGTTGTATTTTTCTTTATACAGTTTTAATGAACTGTTGAACAAAATACTCCATAAGAGGGGAGGTATTATTAATATTTAAAAACATATATTTGAGGCGATAGTAATTTGATTGTTTTGTACTCACTTTAGAAATTGTGGCAATAATGAAGTCCAGCCACTTTTGTCTTGTTTTAAGGTTAAAAATAATTCGAAGGTGGACACGGTGTTTGGATCAATTTTAAAGGAAGCAATGCGCCTAAAAAGAGAAATAAAACGTTCACATAAATTTAGATTATACAATAGTGTTGTTTTTTTTTTTTATAATGAAATAATATTAGTATTTCAAAAACAAACAAATAAAATATATGAAATAAAAAGAAATTTAGCTCAAGAAAACAGCAAATAAAACCAAACATTAATTAAATAATAAAAACGAATTTTATTTAAAATTACACTTGATAAAATCATATGTAGTTGTATTGTATATGTATGTACATACTTATATCTATTTCCTTTACAGTATTTTAAACAATGGCTGTAACTTTGGGCTTTAGAATTATCGAAAATAAAAACAAAACAAACAAAAATCAAGGGTAGGCAAAACAAAAATCGGGAGTTGCAAAAAGCAAAAGATGTTTTAAGCTGTGATGTTTTTTTTTTACACCAAATTCTTACCTAGCACTGCCTGTCTCGTCTTCAAAATCTATAAAAATAGCACAGCCACGAACCCCGCATGGTTCTCTCTCCGACGTCTTAATAATATCTGCTGCAATACGGGGTGTCAAGTCCCAAGGCAGAGAGACTTCAGTGCATGACAAATGATGACTTTTGGCAGCACGTAATTCAGCCTGCAAACGTTGCGAAAGTTCATTAACAGCAGTTGCATCTACATTCTCATTGTGTGCTATGCCAAAATGCTCTGTGGCTTCGGTGGGTGTGGACAAGTTTGAAGAAGCCGGCGAGGGTGTTAAAGCATCAATTGGTATGCCGGTGAGAGGAGAATGAAACGACGTGAGTGCCGAAGCTGTTGTAATGGTGGTAGTATCCACTGTTTTCGTACTGGATGAACAACATAAATGATTATTATTGTATGTATAGAGATTAGAACCAGATGTCTCAATGCCAATTTTGGGTGAAGCAGAAGTTGCAGTCTCCATGTCAAAATTATTACAGCGATGATGCGGGTGTGATGGATGAAAGGTGGTGTGAGTTTTAAAAACTAAATTGTGTTGTAGTTTAATACCATCAACGACGTCAAAATGCTCTATTGGAGTTTGGAGAGAGTTACAAGCTGTGATGGTGGTCTGTGTTGATGTTGCTGGCAGATTTGTAGACGATGGAGTTGTTCCAGATGAGGGTGGTGTAAGGGAACTTGTCCAATCTGAGCATTCGGAAAATAAAATATTTTATCTGTTCAAGTTTTTATATTACTACTGGTAGGTACTTATTGCAATTAATATATGTACACATGTAAGTATGCACTACATTTTTCCCCTTTCGATAAACACAACCCATCACTGACAGTCTGCAAAAACAAAGAAAACATGGCCGTGAAATTTAAAAACAGCTGTTTTCTCAGTAGAGCGCAGGTCAAGAATTGACTAATGGCTGTCGCATGCAGAAAACATGTGCTCGAAAATCGTTCTCATCTAACAAAAAGCTTTTTTCAAGCCACTCAACTCATTTCGTTCTCTGCCTTAAAAAAAATGGAAGCACACTGGAAAATATGTGCTCTTTTCTATTGTGAGAATAACAAATGCTGCCTTTTTATTTTGAGCAGTTACTTAAAAATCTATGCATCCACATACATACATATGTATGTATCTATGCATATTTGTGCAAACATGTAGGTATGTACGCATACATATATTGACATTACCATAAACATTTGGTTTATTTATTACTGTGTTGTTCTAATCTAGGACAGCAAAAAAAGGCCGGCTAAAGGGGAGGAAATGGAAAAAAAAAATTGCAGAGCATCACCTGGCAACTCAGCTGTAAAATCAGCAGTTCGAATGGAAGTGCACTCACATACATGCATATGACAAAAACACACACACACACATGGGAGCATATCTGTTTATGCATGTACATACATATGTATGTATGTAAATAAACATTAGTGTATATACATAAACTACCCAATTGACCAAATTGACATAGAGTGCAAAATCAATGATGCAACTCAGCTGACACATATAGATATGTGCAAGGCAGATCTACCAGGTAAAATCACTAAAACAGCTGCTCGTTGTTTATTAGCAGCTTAGTGTCAAAAGTTTGTTTACAAACCGCTTAACGTGCTCTGCTTTTTAGGAAATGTGCAAGTGATTTTGCAGTTTTTATTGAAGAAAAATGTAAAGTAATAAATTTTAAATTGTTTAAATAAATTTATTTTGTGAAATTTGTGTATATATTTTTTTTGTATAGGTACCATAGTTGCAACTTTTTCACCTATTATCACATTAGTAGAAACCTAATAGACTTCACAGCCTGTTTTGTAATGGTACCTTGGTACTAGTTAGCTGCATAACTACAACTACGAAAAATGAAGATGGGAAATGCACCTCAATACCTACTTATGTATGTGAACAGCTTACGTTGGTGAGGCAAATACAACACTACCAGCTATCACTTTTTTACAAAGGTCTTAAATCTTTATAATAATCTTCCCTTAGAAATAAAAACGAACCAAATGAGAATAGTTTCAGAAGAAAGATTGTTCAATTTGTAAAAAATTCATTTTCATAGGTAGTCTGTATATTTTTTTTTTACTTCTTAAGTTAAATTATAAGAAACCAAAAACTATAATAAATACTAATTAAATCGGAAAAAAAACGGAAATTTACCATCTTTGTTTTGGTTTTCATGAATGGACGGAACAACTGCGGTAATTTTGTTTTTTACTTTCCACAAATACAGTGATATATGTACTTACATATGTAAATATTTATGCAATAGGTACCTACATACATACATACGTATGTATGTATGCATGTATGTATATAGTAGGTATAATGATAATTTTATAAATACATAGGTACATACCTTTTTTAACTTTTGCGGAATTAATAACACCGAATTGCTTTTCAATGTGATGACTTTGTACAGATAAAACTTCCATTTTCATTTGGAATGATGTGATCCAAACCGATCAAATGGTAATTGCTGCTCCGCTACGCGGTTAAATCAATGCTATTATTGCTAATGTGAGCTAACGTGAAAATGGTGTGTTTTCTGGATAATGATAAGTTATTAGCCGCCGTTGCTGGCGAACTCGTAAACGGTGTAGGTGAAAATGCTGTGACGCTTGTGGGACAACCAGAACAGCAACTGTTAATGTTATGAATACAACATTGACCATCAATGACTGTTGTTTCGACAGCAACTTCCAAGTGTAGAGCTTGGTGTGTTAATAATTCACTTCACACTAGTACTAGGTTGGTATGGGTTGACGTTTATTTGAAGCGTAATTTTAAGTTGAACATTTCAATCAAATATTTAAATACCAAATTTACTAAAAATATTTTTAAAAAGAATCATAATAAAGATCAACGCTTTGTCTATATGTATGTAAGTACATATGTACATACGTATCTGATGAATTTATGTCTCGATAAATGTCAAATTCTATATGAAATAATAAAAATATAAGACAAAAATTATTTCATACAGGTAGAATTTAGCATTTATCATGATATAAATTCATCAAGTATGGATACCGGGGTAATTAAGTAGGTATACATACATATGTATGTACATAGGTGTGTTCCCGAAAAGTGAAATAGCGTGAGCCTTGGAAGCAGAGAGGTTTAGGCGGTAGGGCTAAAATGTGAAATTCAGCACGACCAATGTTCATAGGGCTGTTGCTGCTATCCTGAAACAACCGGTTGTCCACCTACATATGTATGTATGTGCTATAAAATTTATTCTTTGCTTAGTAATAACAAATACATATGTATGTATGTATAGTGATGATCCCCCAGCGATTGAACTTGAACCAATTAAGAATTATACATGGTAGGTATGTATGTATGTATAAACAAACATTTTTGTTTGTTTAACAGAACAATAAATTTATTAATAGGTATTTATTTGTTCCTTGTTGATAGGCATTTTTTCTAATGCAGAACATAAAATAAATTCACAAGCATATTTACATACATACATACTTATGTACATATGCATAAATAAAGAGTTGGTCGTACGTTGTTCCTGTTAATCGTGGACTGCAACTGTGTTTGTTTATTTTCTGCCCATGTCTCTCTCTCTCTCTCTCTCTCTCACTGTTTGCAGCAAAGTTCTACTCATTTTCAACTCACTTGGAATAAAACTGGAAGCTACTTCATAATGTTGTTTTGATGTGGGAGAACGAAAAGAAAATTTGTGCAAAAGAAATTTGAAATAAAATGTTATGTACATATGTACATACATAAATATGTTTGTGTGTAAATTTTATTAAACTTTTTTAATTGCTAGCTCTCACGCGTATAAATTTGTTTATTACATTTTTTCCAAGAATGCACATACATACATACCTACATACATATGTAGCTACATTTTTGATTTAAAAAATTTAGCTAAAATGAAATTTGGTGCATAAGCACCCCAACTTTATACATAACTATGGAGGTATCTAAATATGTACATACATACATATGTATGTATGTATGAAGGCATAAAGCAAAATTTGTTTACGTAAATACCAATTTACATATTTATGTATGTAGGTATACTTACATACATACAAATGTACGTTTGCACAGTATTTTTCATTATTTATATTGTTGCTAAGGGTATAAATAAGTATACATATGTATGTATGTACATATGTATTAAGTACCTACATACATACATCCAATGTAGGTACTACATTGCATCAAATACCTACAACATTTCAGGAAGCAAAATAAATTTTCACACACTTTCCATTAAGTACCTACATATTTTCATCAAGTTTCTTCACAATCTATGTAGTTATGTGTGTAGGTGTATATGTAAGTACATACACATGTGCCTATGAACAAGTTACATACATAAGTACATGCCTATATATGTATGTACATATGTACATCAACCATGTCAATTTAGATTTTCTTCAATATGTAGCGTTCCTTAGGCAAACCAAAGAAAATCCCTTCCGTAATCTGGCAAAGACGTGTATGTAGGTATGTATGTAAGTATGGATGTAGTAGGTACTAATTTAATCAGCAATTATTTTGAATTGCAAAATAAAATTTATTTGTTTGAAGAAAAACATTTTTTAATGTCAACCTTTAGGCAAAATGTCGATAAAATGCTTTTGCGGTATTTTTCCTAGCTTGTACTTTTGAAGGTCTTATTAATTTTCAAATCAAAGAACTAATTTAATATGAAAAACATTATTCATGCGACTAAAAGAACATACATACATACATAGATATGTATGTATGTACATACCCTCTGAAAACTACCCAACTATGTACATACATATGTACCTACAATGCGAAATTGTTTACCAAAATTACACTTGGCGCGTTCTGAATAGGATAGTGCTGCTATTGTTTTATAAATAGCTGACGACGCGCTTCAAGTCACACACAGTAACGTCATCATAACTTACATACATCATTATTGTCTTCAAGTTCAGTAATTATATGTACACACAAAGTTATACATAAATTCCCTTTGTTCCAATTTAATACTTTTCGGCAAACACTTTTTAACACTGGATGATGTTGTTAAAAACAATTCAATCTTATGTGCACATGTAGTATAGCCAGCCATATGTGTATGTACATACATACATCTGTATGTAACTCACGAAGCACTGGTAAACAAATTTAAAGTATCGCAACAATTTTCTTTTTTAAAGTTTCGTGTTCCAAATTAAATTTTTGCTAATTAAAGTTCTTTTCTTAAGCAAAGTTCACATTCTGTATTTTTGCAAATCACTTGATTCTACTTCTTCCACCAACCCAACACACGTTATCCAGCAGTGCTACAAAGCTACTATTCCGGCCGGTTGCCATGCGGGGTTTTTATAGTTTTCTCTTAAGACACTCAAATGCTGAGTGAGTTCTTTTATGATGTACTTGATGTTTTAACTCGATTCTCGCAGTTTATGAATTTCATTTATTTAATGCGCAAGTCAATTTAATTGAGATGATGTTGAAACTACAAACAAACATTGAAATGTTTGCCTCACATGTTGGTGGTTGGTAACAAACAAACCAATGTATCTTAAAATAACCATTTTCCTCATTTAAATACGGACTATCTATCAGCTGTTTATTACGAGTCTCTTCATAAAAGCACACACACAGAGACTTGCGCGCCGCGACGACTTCAGTCAGCCGCTGAATATTTTTGATAGTCGCCGCCGATAATCGTTTTATTAAAAACTTGTCGCCGATTTATTTTTTTACGCATTTTTTTTAGCTTGGTGCAAGGCAGCTCGATACCAGATAGCCTTACAAGTCCAGCTGACTACTGCTTTTAGCTTGTATAACTGGCAAAATACACAACACGACCACACACATACGCGAACAAACGGATGACAGTAATACATGCAGTGTTTGTTGCTGTTGTGTTTGTTGTAATTATGCGATTACCTGGTATCGAGCTGCCTTGAGGTTGGTGCTGTAATACCAGGTGGTATCGTAATTTCAGCTGACAGGCACCTAAGCAGCTTTATGAATAACACTCAAAATTCAATAAAATTGATAGCTGTGACGTAGGCTGCATGCAATTTCATAACAATTCGTTTTCAAGATGCCATCAAGAAGAAAATTAAAAATAGCTTTTTGCGTATTCTGCTAAAACAAATTAAAGCAAGACCTCCTTTTCTATATTCTACATTGAGCCCAGAAACTAATTCAGATTCCAAATCAATATTTTCTTTTAATTATTTAAATATATGTACATACATAATCATAATATACAAATATCTCTTTTTAAAATTAATAAATTTAATGGAAATCAATGTAAAAATAAAAGTAAACAATTTTTTGGTTTTGCACGTAAACATTTTTATTTCTATTTTTAAGCTTGAATTTGTTTAATTTTTATCACTTTTAATTGCAACTTTCAAACAAAACAAAAAAATATTTGCAGACAGAACGAAAAAAAATTGTTGTCAGCTGTTTTCTTGATTGTGACTTGATGCTCTCTATGGAAAGCAAAAATTGCCGTCAAGTTTGCATCAATTTTCAAAATTGTGAGTGTATTAGTAAAAAAGTGTGAATGTATTAAGACTTGAAAGGCAAAACTTGATCGTGTAACCCCCAAGTAAGCCAAAAAATATGAGAGGTGGGTATTTGGATTTTTCGATTGTTAAGTTTTTGGAAATTTAAAAATGAATTAAAAAAAAAATAGAATAGGTATTCAAAAATTAACTTAATTATTTATTCGCTATAACAGTCAATTGAAATTTATTGTTTTAAGTTTAAAAATATACCTTAATGTTTTCTGTCTTTTTCAGCCGTCTATATGCTGCCGACATTTCGTTGTTGCTAAACAACTCATAAACTCGAAAAATCTAAAAAGAACGTTTGACGACTCTAAGAGCGCTGCCACATAAATATCTGGCTCCTCGAAAATTAATTTATTGATGTGGAACTTTTCTTGACTTATCGTAAAATCGATGACAAAGTATTGAAAAATATTTTTTTCCAAACAAATCGACCTGGCCTAATGTATATGCACACATACATATGTATGTATGTGGGTATAGGTATAATTAATTTGTTTTTTTTTTTTCTCTACAAATTTAAATTGCAGTACAGCAATTTGGCTCTCGACTTAATCAAGCTGAGCGTAATTTATTCAATCAACAAACGAGTTCAATTGCTGAAAGTGTTGTGAATAATGTCTAAAAGAGTGTGTGGACGTTTGTTTACATCTACAAACAGCAAATTAAAAGTCAACTAAAAATAGACATACATACATACATGCTATTTTAATCATTTAATTTAACGTTTTCCAGCAGTAAGTAATTTAAACTAAGAGGAGCATAATTATTTCAGGGCCTCACAGTCCACAATTTGTAGTGGAGATAATGTTCGCACATGAGACAGCAGAAGTGTTGACACAGAAGTGAAGTATGTTTAAACCAAAAATCAAAATAGGTCTGTTCACCACTAACTGTACTCGCAGAGGCAGAGCAACGAGGAATTTAGCAAAATTGCTCTCAAAAATATAAAAAAGTAAATGAACACTTGACCAGCCAAAATTTGCAAGCAAGATCCGGGGCCGAACTGCGGCATTCGTGATCGAATAAATTCGTTGCTGTATGCTGTGTGTTTGTAGCTAATTTCTTACAAGATTCAGAAAGATTTTCCACTTCGCGGTATGCCAATGTCTAGCTTGGCTCACATATCGATGGCACAATATCGATTGCTAAATAAACCGATCCTAACACACATACTTACATGTAAATATGATATACATATGTACATACATTTATTTCCACCCTACGACTAAATACGCACATATGTATGTATGTATGCAGCATTTATCATTCTTGTCTTTTATTTTCATCGACGAAGAATATGCTGAATTGTTTATTTTTAATTGTTAAACAGCAGCAAAATTTTACAAGTTTTAATTAACACTAGTAATTATTAAAAAAAATTTTTACAACGTAGGCATGTTTTTCATCGAATAGATTGGGTTGTAAACTCATCATTGTGTTAAAGAGTAAAGAGCAGGAGCGGCAAGTAAACGTACTACATATAAACATCTTGCCCCAAGCTGTTGTTCATTATATTACAGGCAATGTGTAAAGTTAATTGATTCTTATGTACATTAATAAATGTGTACATATGTATGTACATGCAAATTTAAATTAATTCAGTTGTTTGCTCATATTCACACTAGTGGCCGAAATATTTGAGATATCTGAGTTTTGAAAGCAATTTCAAATCGTTTTGTTGGAGCATGAAGGCATTCATCTGTTTTTCCTGTTTTTCCTCCCACCATCCAATACCGGGCGCAATGACTAAGAAAACTTTGTATGTAACACTGGTAGGTAGGTATTCATAGAAAATAAAATGTTGCTGAAATGAATTTTAGAACAAATTTTTCAGCTTTAAGAACACCAGCCCAAGTTTTTCAATATTAATCTCAAACTTAATATGTGGAAGGCTGGAAGGGTACAACGCCCTCTGCAATTCTGTTCAGATTTTTATCTACATATAGCACTATACAACAAGCAAAACGTTTTTTTTTTTTTTTACAACCAAAACATTTTTTGATGTGTTATGATCATTAAAATCATCAGTATTTGAGATTCTATTGCTAGAATTTTTTTTTTTTTTTTTTGAAAGTAGGTATAAGCTTTTTGAAAAGGCTGCTGCAGACATCTCTTTAAAGGCCGTGATTCACTATCTTACTGAATCGTACGATCTGTTAAAAATGACATGTGTGTCCAAAAAGTGTGATAGTCTGGACTAAAAGTGTATGCGTGTCAAAGTTCAATGCGATCAAAGTTGCCTTTTTGAAATTGTTTACAAAAATATAATAGTTTGGCCGATTTAACGCGACCTCTTAGGTAAGTAGGACAGAATTCTATCAGATTTAGCTAGCAATTTTCAGTGAATGAATCGTACGATTGAGTAGGATAGTGAATCACTCACTGCCTTAATAGGCATAGATATTTGACAAAAAAAAAAAAAAAAAAATGGGTGCATGGGTGTGAGCGTTCGGTTTTATTACACAATATGTCCAAAAATTTTAAATTTTCCTAGCTGCTATGATACAATTAATAAGGTAGCCGCATTAGCTGAACCGTTAATTACCTGACTTCGTAAAATTGTCAGAGTAGGTGTATAGAGGTGAAAGGCGGCCAAAACGAGAAAACAAATCAACGTAAACTCTGCTCATCTCGCTTCTGTAAATTCTTAATAAAGCAAGAGGACCTGAATATATGATCAATGAAGTATTATTTTCCATCATCTCAGAAGGCTGTTAATTTTTTTTTTTTTTTTGCCAAATTCAACTTTATGTGCTTGTTGTTTGTGTTGTTTCAATTGTGAATTCATTCTTTATGCTCTTTAAACTAAAACAAGCTACAGGCTCACGCGATAACTAGCAGTTGTTGCCAACATTAAATTTATTATTTAATTATTCAATCTTTGCTATAATAAATTTTTATAGTATTTTAAATTCTTATGCCCAAAAAATCAGTCACTGTTGAAACTCTTGTTTAACAAACTTTGCTGTGATGTAACTGCAGCTTAAACGTGACTGTGTTATTAAATCGCTGAGATTGACTGTTTTTAGTTCTAGAAATTTGGCAACGTTGCAAAAAATGTCAAGCAAGTGATTTAACTTGCACTGATTTTTTGGGTTTTAATCAGGCTTAAGTGAAGTTTTATAAATTATTGCTTGCCACTTAACACTAATTAAAAAAAAGAAAAGTAAAACTTAAGCCAAGGGACACCTTTTGGTTTTGTTAAAGTTTTCGCCACCACTGTTGGCAGGCTTGTACTCTGACGTTTGGTATCATCAGTTTTTTAATTGGATTAAATAAAAAAATGCATAAATATGTATATATGCATATGTACATACATACATACATATTTACATCTACATCATACATATGCGTACATAATTTTTAAATTAGTTTATAACGCCAGAAGAACAAAGCCGTATAAAAACGTTTCAATATGTAATCAAATTTATTTCATGCATATTTTTACATTAAATTGAAAATCAACTCATAGTTTTCTTCTTAACTTGGTTTGCATGTAAAAACTATTGCTGCCCATAAATTTAGTAATGCATTTTCCACAACTGGACCGTAGATCGTTTGACATAGCAGATAGAAAGGGCTTGTCAATGAAACGTAACAACTTCAATGAGATGGGTGAAATGTTGTCTTTATTGACTTACAAATTTCATGATATTTAATCAGTAAGTATAATTTCTGGTCTATGGCCTTCGCTTTGTTTTCTTTATATCTTGGGCCAGTACCCCTATATGTTGTGTTAATCTTATCAATAAGAATTTCATTTTGTGTATAGGAGCTTGAAAGATCGGTCTTGCGTGCGTGCACACACCACAAACTACTGTCAAGCATAATAAATGGTTTGTCTTTGCCGCTACTGACGCTCCGAAAACAGAAATTTAATGATCCATTAAATACCAAGCTATGTTGCAAAATGCGATTAAAAACTTTTCTATACTCCACACAGATATTGAGATATAAACACGTCCAGCCCAAGAGAGAGAGAGAGAGAGAGAGAGAGAGAGAGAGAGTGAGAGACAGTGAGTGAGGAAGAAGAGAGGAAGGGCAAACATTCTAAAGAGGCTCAGAATGGGTAGAGAGGAGGGTGAAACGGAGAATATCGCAGACTCGCGCACTGAGATGGATCCAGCCAACCGCTGCTCCTAAGAAACGAAACAATCCAGAACACAAATATATCATTCAAATTTCCGACAGGTGACTAAAGAAGCTCCTTCTAGGCAAAAATGTTTGACAGGACGGGAAGTGTAACAGTCACCAATCGTGGTTGCCAAAGATGCAGTGTCTAATCTTAATGCTAGATCTGGGAAGTTCCAGGCCTCCTTAAGGTGAAGCACTTGGGTTCTGAAAACCATCTTCATTCTGCCTGATCCAGTGTGAAAAGTCCGCAGAGAGGATCGATATCTCTATTCCGGAGAGACGTCTCAATTTCCAAGGCTTGCGAGTGGACATAACGTTTGAAAAAATGGACTGAAAGATTGCTTATTACCTCAGAATTTGATTGTTTGGCGTGAAGACAGACATGGTGCTGATGTAATGAACACGCTCCACTTTATTTGGTTTACCGATTCATGAATTTGCATTTATTGTTTGTCTAGCCGCTACATTTCATGAAGTAAGAATAAAGCAGACGTCGCGACGTCTTGAATCACTCTGCGTCAGCTAAAAAAGGCAATTTAAATTTTAAATCTTCCACTGTGCCAAAGTGCCACTTTTTTCATCTGTTTTAAAATGTCACCATAAATTGCCCAACAAAAAACTGTCAACTAAGGTTTGGCCATTTGGGAGGCATTATTCTGTAAATTTGCCCTCTTTACGTAATAAATAAGCATGAAATGCACTTGTTTCGTTTTGTTAATAATAAATATTTCAATGTTAAAAAACAAATCCTTAAAGAAATGTGTATTTCAAAACAACTTTATTTTTAAATTCCCTCTAGTACAATATTGATGTAAGATTCTGTCTCTTTGTTCCTTGTATTCAACCATGAATCCGAAAAAAATCTGTAAGGATAAGCAAAAAAAAAAAAAAAAAGAAAAGGAAAAACAAGCAAGCAAGTTTCCAGCAACCCAACTAATTTAAATCGAATTCTTTCTCTCTTTTTCAAACACATGAAAAATGATTTCGTTTAGGATTTCGATACACGTTACAAGTAGCATTTCATTATAATAAAATACAAAAAAAAAAAAAAAATGTCCTTCCAGCAATTGTAAGGATTTTTCATTATTCTTAAGTTTTATTTTATTGTGTCCTTTAACGGATCAGAACTCTTTGATTTTTTTTTTTATTTATAAGATGCTTTAATACGTTTGCTTTTATGATTATTTTTAGTTAAATCTTCCATTACTAAGGAAAATATTAAATTTATTGTGGTCATTTTAATTTAAGTTAAAGACCAATAACATTTTGTAAACAATCATCTGCAATTTAATCAAAAACTACAAATTCAGCAAAACAAATGTGCCGTGGCACAAGTACACTTAAAGAAAAAATACGAACAGTGCATAAAACTACATACATACATATGTAGTATGTAAGAGTATTTTTCTTTGACAAAACCGACTCTGAAGGCCCGGTTATTCGTTAAATGTTAGAGAGATTGACTGATCTTTGGGAATGTTGGAGCAATTGGGGACAGAGAACAGCTTCCCTCCCCCTTGTCATAAAAAAGAGGTTTTAGTTTTAGAAAGAACATTATGTGCCCAGCGTATTCTGGTGATTCAGTTTTAGACTTGCTTCAAGAATATTGCTGGCTGTAAGTCAGTCGTCACAATTAACACATACAAGACGGTAATTTAGATCTCTTACCAGACTTCTGATTAAAGCGGCAACATTCTCGCATTCTTTCGCTGTGATGTTGGATCTCGTTGACCAAGTCTGTTGGGAACCACTATATTAAAATCTACTTACATATGTATATTACTGTACTATAATATTTAATAACTTTAAATCAAAGGAACATTTTGAAATATTGCTTTGTAAAATATAGAAAATTAGAAAAAGAAAAGAGTCAACTTCTTCCCTACACTAAGAACAACTTCAAGAAAAATAAAAAGTTGAAAATTATAAAAAAGACACCACTCTTATAAACTTTAGAGCATTTACAGAAGCGAGATGAATGGAGTTTATGCTGATTTGCTATCTCGTTTTGGCTACATTTCTTTGCTGTGCCGTATACTCTGGAAGTTTTACGAAGTCAGCTGATTAACGGTTCAGCTAGTGAGCGCCTGCCTTATTAATTGTATCATGATCCATATTCTCTCTCCCATTTGTTCGCGTTTGTATGCTTGTGCAGTGTAGTGTATTTATGCAGTTTGTAAACAAACTTTTGAGATCTCAACGGCTAGAAGCAGTAGTCAGCTGCTACCTGGTACAAAGCTACCATTATTTGCTCAAGTGTTCTCTGACCAAATTATACACATTTATTTGATTGTGTAGTCTATCATTTTGGCAAATGCCTTCCTTCGTGCGTGTCTCAGAAGTTTAGATTTTTGCAAATAGTTTTTTTTTTTATAAAAACGATTTTTTCAAGTGCATGTTTGTATGTTCAACTAAAAGTTTCTATGGCTCAGTAAATACAAAAATCTCTGTTGTACATTTTGTGTATACAATACATACACACCAATGTATGCATGCGTGCGTGTATGTGTGTTACTGTGAAGTATGCTTGAATTCGATATTTTTACTTGATACTGATAGATTATGTTTTACCAGCTATGTTGTAATATTTTTCTTCTTCTTTTTTTTCTAACATTGCTCAAAAGAAAATAGCAAAAACAAAAAAAAGAAAATAGAAAATAGAATTACAAGATATACATACACACACTTGCACATGTACAAAACAATAGCCAAACAAATATCTGCATACGTGTGTTCCTTTAGATGAGGGCAACTAAAAAGGGAAACTTGTGTTTCACAAGCACATATGAACGGGTGCACACATACATATGTACACATATAGAATTTAATGAAATTGGTAACCAAAGTACCTCATGCAGGCCATGTTTATTAGGCCCGTTTCCCCAGCTTAACGATACGTAAAGTTAGGATTTTATGGGCCAGATAAGCTATTTTTCATGATCACAATTTATCTTTAACATGAAAGTGAGCGATAAGTTATCGGGAAGATGGCCAAAGCTGTAAATCTGTTAACGGAAGGTTTAGCTTCTACAATTGTGTACCACATTTTGCTCTGTCTTTGCTATATGAAATTGCAATTGTTGAATGATTGGAAACATTGATTCTTTCTTCAGACTCGAACCTTTCAGCGGTATTGCCACACATTGAGAAAAATAAAGTTTTTCTTATTCCTCCTACCCGATAGTTTACAGCCAAAGGTACTTTTAGCTAACATCAACTTTATCGGCAAGTCGTGAAAATGGCCCCCAAACCTGTGTAAAGGTACACATTTTCATCTACACCTCTACTAAAGCATGAATACACAGCAAAACGATATTGGTAATATAATATGTACCTACATATATAAAACAAGAAAAATCTAAACATTTTCTAAAAATAAACCAAAGGCAATGTACTTTACTTTAGTATGTTATAAGTAAGTAAGCCTCTTTGTTTGTATAAATGTATGAATCTGTGTGTGTGTGTATGTGCAAGCGATCCACAAAGAGTATAACAATAAGGCGTTGGTTGCTTTTTGGTATTTTAAGGATATTCTATACATATGTATGTTTTCGTTTTTCTAATGTCAACGAATGAATAGTTGTAGTAAAATAAAAGCGAATAGGTTTTGAATTGAATCAATACAATAACAATAAACATGAGACTAAAAGAATCGACATAAAAAACGAAATCGACAAAAAGTAAATTCTCAAAATAGAATTCGTACAATAGAAACAAGAATAAAGTCTAAGCAATATTTCTATTACTTTAATGGTACACAGTGAATGTATCTACTAGGGTGTATGCATGTAAGCGTGGGGTTTCCAAAGCATTGCTAGTAAGAAAAAAAAACAAAACAAACTAATAGTGTAATGTGGTACGTACTATATGCTACAGTAACAAGAATTGCTTACTACAGCATATCCTAGATACAATAGAATATGCACAATAGCACATAGAGTTTTTTTTTTGTTTTTTGGTGCTAAAACAGCACAAATAAATCATGAGTTGAAACAGAAATGTTGCAGTTTAAGGTGTGTGAAAGAGCACATCTTGTAGGACATACATATATATATCAAATTTTATATACATAAGTATGTTTTCCACATAAACACTAAAGAGGACACCCCTAATAACAGGGAACGAACTGTGACATTCGTGATGGAATATACTTGATAGTGTATTCTATGTGAAGCAAAAAGAAAATTTGTAACAAACACACAGCATTCGATTACTAGTTGGTTTGAGCACGAATGCCACAATTTGGCCTCAGTTGTGGTCTGGTTGAGCTTCTTTTTACATACTGAATATTTCCTCAGACTAAAAATCCTTCTTTAAGAAAACCTTAAGCCTCGTTTAAATAAATTATTTGATTTTTATAATTCTAAATATCATTTAGTTTGTTAAATTTTTCGTACTAGTACTCCAGCAAAATTTTTTGCTAAAGCTTGGGACTAAACTATTTTAATCGAACAAGAAAGACAAAATTTAACGACTTAGTCGAATGCTGACGAGAAGTGTTGTGGCTTCGAAACAGAAACAAAATATTGCCACTTACCTCTAATTTACACAGTTAAAGTTTGGCCGGTCAAGTTGAAGGCAAAATAAAAATTAATAAAACAAAGCGTTCGTGTGTGAACGTAAATGAAAGTGCAAGAGGGCTCTTAAGATTATTAATTTTTAAGTTCTTCTTTTAAATTACAATTTACTTGAGTATCATCAGCTTTGAGAAGAGTATTTTGCTCCATAGTGCAGCTACAGGATTGTTCAGCTTAAACTGTTAAACTCATGCCAACAGATATGTATGTATGTACATGTGTACATAAATCGAAAGGCAAAAGATTTCCACTATAACATGGCTGACCTGGGGGGCTTTGGTGTTGCTATGTTGTAAATAACTGCAGCCATTGTTATTCTCGTTGTTGCATGAAGTTGTATGAATTCTTACAAAACAATGTTGTAACTGCTGATTCTTTGTTTCGTTTGCTTTCGTTCGTTTTGCTTGTTCCTGCTCTTACTGCTATTTTTCTTGTTTATGTTTACAGGTTAAAAGTGGATTCATATTTCTTTTCCTGTTCAGTCTTTTTTCCCGTTTTGAGGGAGCAAACGTTTTTCAATAGAAAAAAGTATCGAATTATTGAAATTTTTCACTTATGTCTGCATGTACATATGCACTGCTGTATGTGTACATTTGGTAGCAAAAAAAAAAAAAAACAGTCTTATATTAATGGTAACTGCTATAAAGCAGCATGTTCCTTTAGTTACTTCGATTTCTATTTTAAAGTATAGAAACATGCTCAATTATTAAAAGATATGATATAGTATTAAATAAAAAAAATATACATATGCTTTTTACCGTGCCCTTAAGCCGAAATTTCGGTGTGGTCACAATATTTATTAGCGGACTTCTTTTCAAGAAAGAAACGACGGGCAGCTCCACCCAAAACAATATTTCTTCTTCTCAGTAAAATAGTAAAACAACTGCAACTGGCATACATCATGCTATAGTCATTATACAAAGACGAAAATGCGAAAACAAAAACGCATTCTAGAAGCTACCGCACAACACAGCCCTGGATGGTAACAAGATAGTAGTTTTTAATGGAGAAAGAGACAGCATCATATTCAAAATAGTGCCCCAAGTCGCAAACACTCTGTCAATCATTACACAAGTTCAGCGCTCAATGTACAGTGCATTTTTGTAGTGTATGGTGGCGTTTGTGGGGCCTGTCTAAAGCAGTGAACTCAAAAGTGTCTAAGACTATGGCAGTGACCTTGCAGCTGAAAAAGTGCAGTTCTTGGCTGTCCTTGCAGGGTCAACGATGAAACATTGGAGTGGAGAAAATAAAGTTTCCTTTACGTCCCATAAAAAGCAGTGATTGTAGCATTAAAATTTAGAAAATATTGAAGTCCAGGAAAAACTAATTAATACATTTATTAAAACATACATAGTTCAATTATTTTAGGTCTAAGAGTAGACCTCATTTGAAATTGGCAGACAGTGCTTCCCAAGGACTCTGTAATGAGGAGAAAGAAACGACGCAACACATTCTTTTCCCGCTGCGTTTAGACGCAGAACCACTTGCCTGAGCGCTGGGTTGTTGGATCCCAAGGACATCGGTAACATCAGACCTACTGCCGCAACAAGATTTGCCTATTGTCAAGGTCTCGGTCTATATGGTGGAGGTGCACAAATGGCCCGGCCACATGTGATAATAATTTAAGTAAATAGTTATATGTATTCATCTTTTCTTGTTTTCTAATCAACTTATCTATTTCCATACATTCATTCATATATACCCATAGATAGATAGACTTGTAGAAAGCTGATTAATTTGCTTTTAAATTGACGATGACTTATGATCGTTAAAAATTTCATGGACTTAAAGTGAACAGAGTATGTTGTCTAATCATTTTCTCGTCTGCAACTTAAGCAATTTACTAAATAAAAGGATTCTTTATTTCATAAAAAAAATTTTTTCTTTCTCATTTTTAAGGCAGCTAGAAAAACAATAACGGCAGGCAACGCACACACACACACACACACACACACACGCACTCACCCATGCAACAACCATCTCAACAACCTAAAAAATTAATCAATCAAAAGTTAATTTTTCTTTTTATGTTTTTAAAGTATTTTTTTTAATGTTTTTTACGCCACGTTGCTATCAAAACAAATATGTAGCTTTGTATGAATTACAGCAGTAATAAGAACAGAAATTATATTATATATGTACATACACACATACATACATACATATATTTTTTAAACTGAAGGAGCTGCCACCGTTGGCATCCTGCAGTAAAGCGTTGAAACTGGCGATTCAGTTGAATGTGTTGTGTGGCCAGTGTGACCATTTCAGTTATTTGATTTTACATACCAAAATTATATTTAGCTTCCAGTTACCTTTTTGAGCATTTTTTTTAGGAATTCATGTAAATGTGTGTACTCAAAAACTTCAAATTAAAAAATCAATACTCGGTTTTTAAACGACCACAAAAAAGCATAAAGTTACTGACTGAGTGTAATTTTTTAACCTTTGCTCGTCCGTGAGTGAAACTGATGTTAAAATTTTTATTTTTGTTGGAAGTGTGTTGGTTGCAGTTAGATCTTAATTTTTCAGTTTTTTGTATGTTTTTAAAAATCGGACGGATCTGGCTGGTGGCAAATTAATTTTTTAATGACTTCATTCTGTCTTCTTTTCAAAAGGGCAGCAAATGCCAATGCTATCTTCCCGACAACTCATCTCATCGCTGACTTTTATGCTAAAGCGAGGTTGTCATAATGAAAAATGATTAATCTAACTGATAGAATCCTAGTTTTAGCTATCGGCAAGTCATGAAAACGATCCTTGACACCAAATGCCTTGACAAGCCATTTGCTAGTGCTGTAGAAATTACACACTACATGGTTGTGAGTACCATCTAGAAGTCAGTCTGAATTCTAAATTTGTAGAGCAAAGATTGACTTGAACCGTATTCATAGGCAAAGCGACTTCGATAGCCTTGGACTGTGGTATTGTATTATGACTATGTTGGTCCAGGATGGGCCTTTGCACTGCGACCTCTGTCCCTCACGAGTTTAATGCATCAAGAAACAGTATTAGCTCCTTCTGTGGAAGCCTTTGCAAATCCTGTGAACAGGCGACAGACTGTGTCTGCTGTGGCCTAGTGCCACACATTCGATAATCAAGTGCCCCATTGACTCCTCTTCTTCTCCGCAAAATCTGCAGATTGCAGTATTGGATAGGCCCATTCTGTATACACACACAGTGTCCTTAGGTTCTTTCTTTTCAGTTTTAGAGCAAGGTCTGCCCTCTTAGCATCAAAGCTAAGAAATTTCTTTGAGTGTTCCAGACCCCTAGTGTCGTCCCACAGTTTTTCTGTGATGGATGTTGTCCATTTCCCCATTTCGCCCTAGAGGAGGAGTTTACTAAAGTCAAAGGATGGAGTGCGTGCAATGAAAGCCCCATTGGCTCCCCTTTTCGCGTAAGTGTCAGCCAACTCGTTACCCTTGTGCCCCTCATGACCTGGTACCCATATCAGAGCAATCTGGTTGTGAGTGGCCAGGTCATTTAGCCTGTCGTGACATTCCAGTGTTGTGCTGGAGTGTTGAGTACCGACTGACTATCGGAGAGTATCTTGATTCTGACTCCCCTTTCGGATAGGATCCCTACAGCTTCTATTATAGCATATAGTTCCACCTGGAAAATTGTGGTGTGCTTGCCAAGTGTTATTGCCCTGCGTGCCCTAGGTCCCACTATTCCCGCTCCCACTCCCTGGATCGACTTGGATCCATCAGTGGTACCATTTTTGTGAGTCATCTCGTAGCCACCTTGGGTTTGAGCACCACTCCTCCCTTGTGGGAAAGAAGACCCCATACTTTCTACCGAAGCAGTGTATGGGATCCATGTGATCACTCGACCGAGACATACATATGCAAAACGTCTCTGAATCCCCTCAGGATCATAAGATGTCCCATAAGGTTACCCTCCTTCAGTCCCTCTCTTACATATGTATATGGAGATAGCCCGCATGGCTGTTTACTCCTGCACACATGCATGGAGTGGTGTCAGGTTAAGAAGCGCCTCCATGCCTGCTGTCAGGGTGGATCTCATGGCCCCCGTGATGCATATGCATGCAAGTCTTTGTAGTTTACACCGCCCTGATATGGCTGTTTTTTGTTTGGTCTTACCGCACCAAACTAGTGCCCCGTATAGTGCCTTATGGGTCTGACCATTTGGGTATATATCCAGTGCGTCATCTTTGGACTGTGGTAAAAAATAAAACCAAAGTTTTGTAGCTGAATATTCGAAAAAAGAAGTAGTATGTTATTAAAGCTGAGATCAGGTTGAAACAGTTTTACGTGTTTTGCGGAAATTTGAAAGTTAAAAAAAAGTTTGCAGTACCATGCCAGGACATGGTCTGTGCAATTTGAAATTGGTCGCGTATACCTTACAAGCAAATTCAATTCATTATTCATCTTTTATTCAGACGCTGTGCCTTGTGGCTTTTAGATACATACATACATATGTATGTATGTATGTATGTAGCAATATTGTATACAGTTTTTGTGAATTATTCTTAAAGTTTTGTTCATAAAATTTGATCCATTGCAAACGATGAAACTTATTTTGGGTTGTATAATTTGTACTTTTGTTAGCAATAATTTTCATTTTAATATCATTTGACTTGTGGAGGAGTAGAGTAACAGCGGCAGCCAAATTTATGTAGATTACATTTGGCGATACATTTAAATGCTGAACATTCCCAGCTCGCCATTAAATCTCCCCAGCATTATTTTCTATTTGTAGCTGTTGAAATGAGTTCTTTTTACGATTTTCCATTTTGCTTTTTGTTTCATTCTTTTTTTTTTTTTGATTCTTTTTTGCAACATCATCACCGGTACCATCGGCAGAAGGAAACAATAGTGTAACAAGCTGTCGTCAATAATGCATTATTTATGATGCCAAAAACCCCAAGCAGCAAAACAATTGAAGTATAAGCGAAAGAAAACGAAAATAAAGCAAATAGTAGGTACATACATACATATAAACAAAACGCAAAAGAAACTTTTACAATTTCGGTTGCCCCTCTGAATCAAGTATTTTTGGTTGTTGCTTTTTTGGTGGCTGCTATTTCATCTTCTTCTGCTCCAACAGCTACTGGTTTGCAAGTTCAATCTCGCACAGGAACAAAATCAAATGCGCACAATGGCATAATGAGATATACTTTTAAGTCGCATAATCTCCTTAATTTTTTTTTTTTTTTACCTTCTACAAATTAATAGCAGGAGGACACAAATTGTTAAAAAGAGGCTTAAAAGCTTTGATTTTCCAAAGTAGTACATCATAAGAAATTAATGCAATATAAAACGAAATGAAAAATGATTTTACTGTTGACCTTTTTCACGAAATTAATCCTCAAGGTGATTTATTCGGCTTCAGGTGAAAGGGAAACAATAGAGAGTGGTTTGAAAAAAAAAAAAAAGAAATTGAAAGGAAATAATAAGTTCTTAAAGATTTTCCGCATACGAATTAAAAAATCGCTGTACAATAAGTAATAGGAAAGAAGTCAGGCGCAGAATATTTTTTTTTTTCATTTTGTATGTAGAGAAATAACATTTTGAGCTAAAGGAAAGCACTCAAAAATAGTTAAATATTCAGTGAGAAAAACGGAGGCACCTTAAACATTTTTGAAAAGAAATTTACTGTTTTTATACCCATTCGCCCCACAGTGCCGAAATCATAAATAAAATGAATTGCATAAAAGTACATAATTTTCTTTTATGTACGAGTATTTGAAAGCAAAAGAAATTTCTGTTGGCTGGTACGTACTACTACTTACTTACTCGTAACTAATAAACTTATGTTGGTTGGAGCAGCGAACACAAAATTAAAGTTAACAAATTGTTTTTTGCTAAAATAAGTTGTGACTCCAAAAAGTTGACGTGATAAACTAGTTTTCTTTTCTTGTTTGCTTTTTATTTGGCGTTTTCTTTTTCTTTTTATGACTCGAACGCTTGAACTTTTCCTTAAAACACCTTTTTTGAAAAGCTTAAGTATAGAAATGAATTCGTTTTGGTATCGTTTTTTCTCTTTTTCTTCTTCTGCATTTTCTATTCGAAAATTGCCTTCCAACGTTTAGTGCGTTCTGCACGATTGCTAACAATAGAACGGCGAAATAAAGTGGAGTAAAAAAAAGTTTGATTGGCTTTCAAATGTGAATTGCTGTTGAAATGGTTTTAAGGGATCGACACTTCCTTTTTTTTTTTTAAACAGTCTTTATTTATAAACTTCGAAGAACAACTTTAAGTGGAAAAGAAAAACAAATGTTAAGACAACTTGCTGTTCGGTTTAATTTATAAGAAATAATGAGTGTGAGTGTGTGTGTGTGTGTGTGTGTGTGCCCGTTTGTTGGTACATACAGTCATGGACACAAGTGTAGCCACAACTTGTTCATTAGCATAAAATGTAAATTTTTACAAATTTCAGAACAGAAAATAAATATTATGCAAACAAAAGGGTATTAATTTCAGGTTTTTGAAAGAAGAAAATGTGTTTTTTTTACAAACACATGAAAAGAACAAAAAAAAAAAAAATTAAGAAAAACATTTGTTTCAGCCGAGAAAACCTAGATTGAAAAACTCAGTTTTCCGTAACACAAAATCTTACATCCAAAGCGAAAATTTAACCGCTTAGTTATTATTTTGTTTGCACTCGTAATCGATTTTGTTTTTTAGCGGCCCGTAGCCTATTTGGCATGGAATGTAGCAATATTCTTCTTAAATTTTATAACACTCTTCCTCCTCTGCACTGCTGCTGTGCTCAGCTTGTTTTTGTTTACCTTGGGTCCAGTTCTTTTCACAAATACTCGATGGATGTCAGGTTTCTCGCCTGGCATGTATGGGTAGAAATTTTCTGCACATTGTAGTGCTGGAATGTGCCATTCTGAGCCCGACGTGACTGTGCATCTGGTACATGATATATCGTCTCTACTAGAGATGTGTGAAATTGTGCTTTCTTGAAACTATGTTTTATGACTTAGGCTTTTATCGCTTTCGACCACAGTTTATATTTAGTTTCAATACAAACGTGATTGTTCGTGAGAATTTTTTTCGTTTTTCGTGCGTGAGTGAAAAAATTTTGCTCGTGGGCATGCGTGACGGGAGGCTCAAAAACATTTTCGTGGGTGAAAGTGTCTAGTCCCTACCATGCCAAACTATCCAATATGCAAAAACAGTTCTTCCACACCTCATCACCAGTGCTCTGCAATAGTAGTTACAAATCATATTACTTTACCAGAGAATATTATAAACTGCATAAGAGAGGTTTAAAAGCCTAGCCTTTTTACAATCGAGTTACATATGTTTGATCTCCAGAAATGCATAGATTTGCATGTAGGACAGTTCAACGTAATGGAGACAATAACAAATACATGCTCAGACCCATCGCTAGGTCCATACGTGATGAATTTATATCATGATGTATGCCAATATCATGATGAGAATGTATCTATCAGGTCTAGACTACAATTATTAATACTGTGTCAGCGTTATGATATAATCATCACAGCTCTCAGGCTAATGATTATGTCATGACATGAATCGTAATTCATTTCATGTGTGATATTTATTGATTTATTTATGTAAAGTTGTTATTAAAGAGCTTGAAACAAGAATTTTTTGTGACAAAACCGTAAAATTTCATATTTTTGATTAAAAAATAAAGAAATCTGTTTATATGCATTACAAAAAAAAAAAAAATGATTTATCATGACATAAAATCATTAACGTCTACCTCTATTTATTGATATTAATATAAAATTGACATTTCCTCTGCTGGCATTACACACATTAGCCACTGATTTGTTCGCTTAACGAACAAATTCTTGGTCACACATGAATTCGACTAATGCAGACCACTAATGTTCATAGTTTGTTCCCATTCAGACAGTGTTGTTTGAGCATTCAAGCTTTTTTTTTGCAAACATTTTTATCTAATGCGAGTCTTTTTCTACTCTTCTGGGCGATTGAAATAATCGCTTATGCTCTCAAATTAATATTTTTTGTGTGCTATTGTCTGATAGAGTGTTTCATGCAAAAAATCGGGGCAAAAAATATACTTTAACATATCTAATGTGAAATGGTTCTCTATAAAAAGAGATTTTCATAAGAAATTGCACGATTTCGTATTGAAATCATGTAAAATTATTATGAAATATCAAATGAAGGCAAATCATAAGCATTTGATTTTGCTTCACGAGCTCCTGCGGAATAAATCATGGCCTTCAGACGAAATTTAATCAGTTTGGCCACATGCACCTCAATACATCCAGATTCTTTTTCATTAACGCTATTAAGCTATGGAATGGTCTACCAATATACATATATTAAACTCATTCAGGGAAAAACAGTTTTACTAAAGCACTTTTGGATTTCTTCTCAAATAAATAAATTCAAATCTCTTTTCTGCATATTTCTTAAATATTTATCAATTTACTTTAATTTTTTTATTTTTGTATATCTTCCTTTTTTCGCTTTTAAACATTATATTATTATAATGTGATAAAGTTTACATAATACAGTATTTTTCGGTTAATTGACCCTACGGTTAATTGGTTTCCACGCTTAATTGAACCACATGATCGGGCAAAAAAAATATTGCATACGAACACCATGTGAATTTCCTCGGATAATTGAACCCGGTTAATTGATTTTCCCGCTTAATTCGTTCAAAATTCATGTCATCAAAAATAAATTTCCTCTTACTTTTACCCGGTTAATTGCATTGAAAAATAATCTGGCATTTTTGCACATACATATTTGACATCATTTGTGAAAAACACTGGGTGACATTTCTACTATACACATATAGTACATTTTTTGCTGTTACTTGCATTTTTTTTTTCGTTTAAGGTAAAAAAAAAATTATTTTGAAAACCCTAAATTGCACATATACGATTTCTTTTAATTCATTAGTACATAGTTTCAATTATGCGTGATTTCTGTAATTGAACAAACTGTTCAACTGTTCTTGTAATTGAACGAATTGTTCAATTAAACGGGTATCGGCTAATTGGTTGCTCGGTTAATTGAACAAAAAATTGTGCAAATTTTGATGAGCAATTAACCGAAAAATACTGTACTGAAACTAATTAGTATAAGATTTATATTATAAGTACATGTATATTTTTTCCGTTTTACCATATATGTCAATGTAACATTTTAATGAACCATAAAAGAATTCTATTCTTAAGTGTTCTTGATATAAATAAATAAATAAATAAATAAATAAATAAATAAATAAATAAATAAATAAATAAATAAATAAATAAATAAATAAATAAAATAACTGACATTGAATGCGAACAATGGAGCCCTCAATCATTTGCTTGCTGTAAGAAAAGCATTTTTAAGTTCTTAAACACATACATACATACATACATACATACATACATACATATGCATGTGTGTAACTGAAAGCGATAAGAACTAATCCGTTTGTTGATTTGACTTGGATCAATTCATATACATACATATGTATGTATTTTTACAGCTTTATATATTTGTACGAAAACTATCGAAAATAGTTTTTTATTGTTCTCAATAAATGTTTTTGGAAAATGATGTGGCGAAATGTAACAAGGAGAGCGCTTGGTATGTTCTTGGTAAATGACACTAAATACACTCTATTACGTAAACGTTTATTTATGTAGACATATCCATAACTGTGTAGAACATACTTTATTTACATATACATACATACATACATATGTATGTATGTATAGGGTATGTTATTTGTTTATTGTAACAGGCGGAGGAAAACAATATGATAACGCTATTATAACTTTCAGCATTACAAACATAACAATGTTTAACTACAAATAAAAACCGACCGCTATAGAAATTTATAATTTGTGCTGACATAAGGGCGGCGTAAATTTCGCTTTTTGCTAAAGAGGTAACACTGAAAAAGTTTATATGTTCACACGTGCAGAGCATGTAAGCGGATATGGGGTGAGAGAGAACACTTTGTGACTGTTCTAAAGGAAATGTTTATCACGTTATTCAGCAGTTATTATCATTTCGAGACACCAATCACATACCTACAAAGCATTTTGAATTAGATAATGTTGCCACACCATTAGTTAGCACTTACAGTGTAATATTATTTATTGCTGCCATAAACAGTGTATTTGATCGGGATTTAGCTCGGTTTTACTTGCTTCGAAGTGAGAGAGAGAGGAGCACATCAGTCGTAAAGAGCCCAGTATTTGTAACAGGAAATGAGACTGTTGTTATTTTAACCTCCCATCCCCAATAACTGATGCAAAAATATGCCTTTCTTTAAGTAATAATCAAACAACCTTGTCAAAATCGTATGTATGTAGATATGCATGCCAAGCTGATAGAGTTATATGTAAATATAGACAGTTTGGTCCATCACCATTTCACTCACAAATACCATATTTTAAGTTTAAGCCAAAGACGAGTGTAAGAAACATATTCAAGTGCTTATAAAATCTGTCTGATTTCATTTATAAATTTATCTCTTTGTTAAGTGAATTCATCTTAATCTGTCAGTTTTGACGTAAAATTTTTTACTGACACAACCAGAGACTTTCTGTATTGAATTCACCTCCCGTCATATTAAAAATTTCCTCTAATAAAACAAAACTTATTTGAGGCATCGTTGCGCCCTAATGTTAACACTTACAAGTATTTTCGTTTGCTGTTTGAATCAACCAACTACTTGTGCTCATATGTTGTACATAATAATGTATTTATGGTGAGTTATTGACATTAATTTCATGTTTTCAAACTGTCATTTACAGTTTGTTGAAGAAATAAATTTAAATGCTTGTGTTCGTCGATTCAAAACTTTTACAAAACAGCAACCAACTTAAATAAAAGAAGCACAAACAGATACGGATTTGTCTATAAATATTTATTAAACGAAAGGAGGAACAGTGAAGAAGCGGAAGGAGACAAACATCTCTAGACACCATGCACCACGGCTGATGACTTGATGAGACTATACAAAACTTACGACTTCAGAACATGACGGACAGAGAGCAGAAAACTTTTTAATATATAAACATAAAGTATAAAATATTGTCTATAAATAAATCGTAAACAAATTGGTTTATTTGATGTCATGTGAAACTTATAATTTTTACAAGAGTCTTGTTTGTTTCTTTTACCAAATATACTCGTGCGGATGAAGTCATTTTAAAATAAACTTTTGAAATGTTTAACAATATTGTAATCGTAGAGCATTTGTTTCCACTTTGTTTTAGTATCGGAATTGTATTGCATGCCATGCTTTTTCTAAGCACAGTGGAACACAAAATTCAAATTCATAACGTTTAAGGCGGGGCAGATAATTTGAAAAGCATACAAATCCTTTCTGCACAATAGTGCTGCGATAACATGGATGGTTCTGTGTTCTAAGTGGTCAGCATGTCTATATGCCGTCAACATTTTTGCCGGTGGACCTGAAAACACATACGAAAATACATAATTTCAAACATTCTACTGCATATTCTATTATGTATTTGTAAACAATTAGTGAAAATTCCAAATATGGTAAGAGAACAACTTCAAAAACCAGAATACATACAACTCAATTGTATTGCTAAAAAATTATTCGCTGCGAATCAACGAATTATTTAATTAATTTTTAGCCAGCAGCGGGATTCGCTACATCAAGGAATTATCTCATTGCTTCAATGAAATGTTTTCATTATTTCTATGACCAAAAACTTGATTATATTAATGCACAATTTTACTTGAGATATTTTCCTTGAAATTATGCACCACATTTCTTTTAGTCTACAATTTTTTGTTTGTTTTTTCAACATTTACTCTAGTTTTGATAGCAAACAGTAAACTATTTCTTCTAAATTATATCGATAGCCAGTTCACGGTAGTTCCCATTTACGGGACTGCAAAATAATGGCAAGCAGACAACCTGGTCTCGACAGGGCATACTTTTTTTTTTTTTTTTTTTAGACCAGTACTCAGGGAATGATCCCTATATATAATTTATTTATTTTTATTTTTATTTATTTATTATTAAGTCAATAGATTATTACATCCTTACTGACTATATACGTACATATGCAGTGAAAAACACAAATTACAAAAATAAATTATTCAGATATTAAGATAAACTATTAGCTTTTTCTTTAGAATTTCAATATTATCAGAAAAATCAATTATATGGTAGCATTCGTTGAAGTTCCCACAGGCACGACGGAAAGAATCGTTATTGGCATAAACAGATCGGTAGAATTTCAAAGCCAAGAATGTAAAATTACGGGTTGGTCTTACTGGAACGTTGAAGTTTATTTGACTAAGCAGGAACTCGGAGTCAACATCACCTCTTAACAGGCCCAGAACAAATAACGCGCTCAGCATCGTGCGTCGACTTTTTAGTGTTGGCAATTTAATTAAAGCCAGCCTGCTTTGATACGGAGGCAGGATATACGAATTCCACCCCAGACCACGAAGGCAGAAAATTAAAAATTGTTTTTGAACAGATTCAATGCGGTTAATATGAATAGAATAGCAAGGATCCCATACAATAGATCCATACTCAAGAATAGGTCGAACAAGTGACGTAAATAGAAGTTTAGTAATGTATGGGTCCATAAATTCTTTTGACCAACGTTTCATGAATCCAAGTACCCCATTAGCTTTGTTTACTATCATTGAAATATGATCACGAAAATTAAGCCTGTGATCTAACAATATGCCAAGATCTAATATGGTTTGAACTCTATCCAATATGCATTGCATTGTATTGGAATTGGGAAAATAGGAAAAAGGGATTGGGGGGTATAAAAACGAAAATGGGAAGTGTTCGTGAACGTTTGACTAAGCACAAAAATTATAACATAAAAACAGGTAATTTATTTTTTCAAATCTAAATAAGTCAGGATTAAATGTTGCTAATTTGTCTGTTTAGTGTCCAGTGTATATATGTACCTTCGACACTATCCAGTTAACATCCAGCTTTTTCACATTTTGGTTCAGCTATGCATGGTGTCAAGTTCAGCTAACGAGACTTTTGAAATTGTCACAGAGCTACAAGCAATGGATATGATATTGGCATTCTACTCAAAATTATGACATTTTGCGGTTTATTCATAAATTTGGTCCTAAAATATTTGAAAATAAATAAATACATATTGAGTACAGCTCCTCAGCAAAACCGATGTGAACAAATCAGAGGCAAAAACCAAAACAGCACGAATGAAATAACTGCTTAAGGTGGGATCACACGATTGCCGCAATGCACCAATTTTACACAATTTTTATTGGGCTGAATTGGAGCATAATAAAAAATTTGTCTCAATCAAATTTTCTGCAATCACATGATTGTGACATTTTACTGAAATTTTATTGTCGCAAATTGCCGCAAAACAATTTAGTACTAATAATTGCCGCATTAAGGTGGGATCATACGATTGCCGCAATGCACCAATTTTTGTTACATTTTGTATGCCAATCGTGTGATAGCACAATTTATTGGCTCATGCGGCAACTAAAACGAATGTTGTTCCTATTTGTCCCAATCAAATACAACCCTGATGCGACAACCGTGTGAACACTTGACATACAACTAATCACCAATAAAAATTCTAAAAATGCACCAATATTTATTGTGTTCTCATGCGGCAACCAAAGAAGACAATGCCCGCCAATAATCTACATACATACATATGTATACATTTATTTAGTTTCAAAATTGTTTAAACGCGTCTTCCAAACATGATTTCTGCTTTTCAATCAGTAAAATTCAATTGTTGTTACTATTCATTTTTTGCTTTTTCAGCCCGTACAACATTATAATAATAGCCGAAGCAATTTTCTCTCTTTTTAATGAACAAACCATATTTTTAACATTTAATTAATTTTTTTTTTTTTTGGGAAAACAAAGTTGGGATCAGCTACAACAGCTGTTTCTCAGAGTTGCCGTATAATATAACAATGGTGTGACTATAAAGGTGGGATCACACGATTGGTGATTAGTTGTATGTCAAGTGTTCACACGGTTGTCGCATCAGGGTTGTATTTGATTGGGACAAATAGGAACAACATTCGTTTTAGTTGCATGAGCCAATAAATTGTGCTATCACACGATTGGCATACAAAATGTAACAAAAATTGGTGCATTGCGGCAATCGTATGATCCCACCTTTACAATCATGCGATTTTGATTTGAATGTGAATTTTTTTCAGAACTATTATTCCAAAGTGAATTACACATTAAAAAGATAAATACATTTTAAGGCGAAATTTTGGGAAATGGGAAAAAGTTTGTGGGAAAGATGAATAAGATTTTTAGGAGCTTCAACAAACGTTGATTCTGTCCCACTATGCTTTGTAACAAATAATTTTCTTTTTAATGACTTTATAACCTTTTCTTTGTTCCCCATTAGCTTGAGCTTCTTATTATTGGTTTTTTTTTTTTTTTCAAAATAATTTATTAGCTTTGTATATTTGTTTATGTCAAAATGCTAATTTTGTGGATTAATTATTGACAAAGTTTTTCTTCGTTATGGCTCATTTAGTTTTTGATCTCTTTTTCATATTTGCGGCGTATTATGTTTTTTTTTTTTAAAGGGAGGGACCAAATTTAAGATTAATTATTGGGATTTACGAGCTTTAAGTGAAGCTCAAACTTTTTTCTAAGTTACGAACTTATTGCATTGTATTTACATCCAGTATTTGGAGACAAAATATGGCATTCGTGGTAGCATTTTAAAAGAAACTTTATTTATTTGTATTTGCTACGATTCGATGATTTCCATTTTGCCACTAAAAATATTGAATTTCAATATGATGAACACAATATGGCGGGCGACTTTTTTAATGAGTCCCCCATATTAAAAACATCGATGTCATTGTGGGCTTGAACAATTTACGGCAAATACTTGCTTAGAAAAAATTTCTTTGTATAGATATTTAGCATATTTAGCCTCCAAGCAAGAGAATTGATAAGAACTTTCAGAAAATTAGATGTGCAACTACAATTTGAGGGCGTTGGTGTGTCGTCTTGCTTTCAACGCGTATGTGAATCTACTTCAGTTAAGGACATGTACTGACGTAAATTGATTCCTAGATCGGCCTAATCAAGTCCTGAGACCCCTAAAAGATTTTTGCAAGGTCTAAACTACTGTTCCAGTTTCAAATTGATTCCCTGTATATTCTTGCAAATCATTTGCATAAACGAGTATGTATGTAAATCTCGTCCAAACACTAAAATCAAAGCAAAATAAAAAAAAAGTATTTTGATTAGATTTGAAAGTGGTATAACTTTCGTTTTGAGCGGCAAAGTCTAGCATGCTGCTTGACAAAAAGTTTTAGAAATACTTAACGAATTAGTTAATTTATATTTTTAAGGAGCACAAATTAAATCCCCTTATGTTTTGCTAATTGTCAACGGGCTGGATGTGTCTCCGACTTGAAAATATGTAAATCGAATGACGCCACTTTTACAATAAATGACTCCAGTGACAAATTGGAAACTTGGCTGCACCTCTTCTCTCCCCTACACTTTTCGGCAAGGTAACAGATTTATTTTCATTTCATTAATAAAAATTAACGCCTTCACCTTTTGTTCTGAAACATTTTCCTAAATGTATTGAAATCAAATGCATTAAACGAATAAAACAAAAAGGTGGGGCAAAATTACACACAAACTACTTAAGCTTCAGCTTTTAGGCGAACTGAACTTATAATGTCTTCATTATTCTAAACACTCAAGTTATGGTATTCATTTACAAAAACAATTTTATTTAAAACATTTTCAATTTGGCTTGGTGTGATTGCGTGCGTGTACGTAAAAGTAAGTGTGTCAAGCTGTGAGTCTGTATGCATGTGTGTGTGTGTGTATTTAGTTGGGTTTAGTGTGGCGTTCAGGTAAGCCCCTCATTAAACATTGTCATTTCTTTGTAAATTTACTAAGTAATTCCACGCTGTCAGCGAAATATTGCCAGTCAGCTGTCATTCATTCAGTCATTGACAGTTTGACGGAATGTCATATAAAACGTATTAAAATTTCAAACGAAGCATAAGAGCGCGAAATTGTGTATGATTTTTGTCAGTTAAAAAGCTTCACAGTTTCTGCTTTCCATTTCACATTAAATGCTGAGTTGTACGACAATGGTTAGAAAATTGCTTTAGAAGTACTAAAAAATGATACTGTTTTTCGCTTAAATTTAAACAGCCTTCCTTATTCGTAACAATTCTTTCAGCTTTATCAAACGCTTATTTGACCAATTTTCCATATAACTTGATCAAAGACTAGTTTAGTGAATCTAAAGTATTTATGCTGAATAAGATCCATAATAGAAGAAAATGACCACGAAAATACTAAATATCAAATCAATCTTGAGTTTTAATTTTATTTTCATTTTAAGCTTTCCACAATTTCGCTAACCACTGGGTAGTAGCAGCAGGGATGGAGATTTTGTTTTTTAAGGTGCTTTGCAGAAAATGCTCTTATTTATTATGGTATTTTTTACCATACGATATTTCAAAAAAAGACCATAATAAACAAAGTTTTCTTCCCGTTTTTATGTAAATCGACTTAAAAAACAATACCTCCATCCCTGCTGATATTACCCAGTGGTTAGCGAACTATTGGAAATTTTAAAATAAAAATAAAATTAATCCTCAATATTTATTTAGCATTTTCATTTTCAAATTAAAAAGGTCGAAAAATCTACAATTATTCCTCAAAAGTGGCAACTAGCTTTTAAAAATTTGAAAAAGTTGTCAGATTTTTACGCCTTGTTTTGTGAAGCACAACTCCATATCAATATCATTGTTTGATTTTGGAATGAAATCTATATCGAAGAAAATTCCTACAAACAAATTTTGTTGTTGGGACGCTAAAAGTCCAAAAAGATGTTACTGGAAATTATGTGGTGTACTCCCTTGGGGTATACCTGTCACTTGGGGTATACTTGCCACATTTCTATGATTTCTTGAAGCTAGAGCTTCAAATTTCCCAGGTTTTGCTCGCAAATTTAATGAAACTCATTGATATCGAACTTGTTCGAACGTTCGCACAAACACATTTGAAACCAAATTTTGGAATTGGTTTTTGTTTCAAGTATACATATGTAAATATTAGCAGCGGTATTCGTAAAAAAAATTGTTAAAGTGAAATATTATGTTCTCCTAAAGTGCTTAATTAAAAAAAAAAAAAAAGCAAAAAATTGAACGAAAGCATTGCTTCATATTACCCTGAGCATAATTCCATTAACATAGTGAATTAAAGCGTCGATCCACTTTTAAGAACCGCCCTCGTGTATATTTTTTTTCTTATACTTTCAAACGCTATTGCTGATTTATCAAACTTGATTATTTCCTTACTTTCAAAGAAATTTTCAATAAAACTCTTAGTTCACATTTCCAACGCCTCCTTCATCAATTCTCCTTTCACTGAGTTAAAGTTGCACACTTCTTCCTTTTAGTTTTTTTTTGTCATATTTCTTCTTTACACTCTTCTTATCCTCATAGAAGTGAATATTCCTTCTTCTTCCGATGCTATTTTATTTTTATTACATTGATGGTATTTTTTCTTTTAGTGATTTTTCATATACGAATCTTGATTAAAGACAGAGACAGCTGTAAAAACACTCTTTAGATAAAAAACTAATTTGTAATTTAACGCACAAATATTTTATATTTTATGGTTTAGTTAACCTAAATTTATGTTTAATGCAAAGCAGAGATGTATCCATCTTCAAAATACACATCTGAATGCCTCTTCACAGTGAACATGATTTTCAGTTTGCCTTCAATGTGGCATTTAAGAGTTGTAGTGAATTTACTTAAATAGAATATTGTCTTTAGCCAATAATAGACTGCATGCTTGTCATCTTAAAGGCGTTTGTTTTCGTTAAACAAAATTAAAATAGTTGCTTGAAAAATGGTAGGTATTAGTTTTTGAATTAAACTGGCTGCCCATCCCACTAGGGCCCTGATTTGTGTCCTGGTGCTGCCCCCTTTTCAAACCCTTCATCTTCTTCAATAATATTGTTCAAGCTCAAAAAAAAAACCTTGCTCATCGCAATGTCAAAGTAATGTGCTGAACTAAGATTGAATTGCTCTTATTAGAACAATGAAGTTGAACTGGATGTCTCGTTTTGAATTTTAATAATTCGAATCTCTAATTATATACTCTTTTATTTTTAATCCAATAAATTTTCGGCTACCAATGGGTTAATTTACTTGTAAACATTTATGCGCAATATTACCAATCGCAAAATGTTTTAATAAACAGAGTCTTTCTGGAAATCAAACATAATTATGTGTCTATTCATGAATTATTTCGTTTTCTTTTAGTTCAAATTGGCCTGGCTAAGTCATCAACGATTTATAATCACTTGCTTATTTTCAGCAGGAAAAATGTCAGAAATTTGATTTATGTATTCTTTTATATATTTAGGAATTTCCAATAAGATGTAATTTTGGCAAAAACATATTGCACGGTTTATTAATATTCAAGTATATCATCATCACTGGCACTCGAAATCCACAGAACTGCTTTGCGGCAAAGCGTTTGTTAAAACAAGAACTGCGTTTTCATTAAGAAACCAATTTTATTTATTTAATATTCCAAATCTATATTTAAACAGTTGTATCTTATCAATTATAGCCGTTGAGGGGACTTTGATAATCAAAAAGTAATCCGACAAATATTGCTTCCGTATGTAGCATATTTAAATTGATTATTAAAAATATTATTAAAATAAAATTTAATTTAATGGCATACGGTCGTGAAAGAGTTTCCGCTTTTTGATTTTCTTGCAGTTGTAATCACAATTATTGTTGTTATGAAATCATTCAGTTATTTTTATTCAACGCTTATTCCTTTCATAACGTTGTCCGTTTCCTTTATTCGCACAATTGTATACGAAATACACGTACATATGCACTAGTTATGTTCAGTATTTGAATGGCAGAATCGATGTGCCCGGTCGGAAATGGATTAAACCTAATTATCATTACCGCTTGCCCAGGGGCCGAATTAAGAGACTCGCGACTCGAACGCTGTGTATTTTGTTTTCGCCTTTTACTCGATTAAACAATTCGATCCCGAATTCCGTGATTCGCCCTGAGGTGAAGGAAACCCAATCGTCGAATTCATGAGTGAATTCCATCACGTATGCCGGGTGTTTTCTTTTTTGGTTTTATTTAAATTGTTTTTTCGAGTGCGACAACTTGTCCCCGGATGCGGAAATTCTTAGACAATTATTTTGTTTGACAAGTTCACTTTAATTCAAATGGGAAAATTCCAACTGGGTATGTTGTATAGTCGTTAGATTTGTGTCTGTGTGTAAATTTCTGTATGTTCATTGGAATGTATTGATGCTGGCTGAATGATATTGGTCGTTGAATTGCAATTTGTCCATTGAAAGGATATTTCTACCAGTGCGCTTGTTGTTGAAATTACTTCCGTTCATTTAAATTTTGATTCAGATATTATTTCCGGTTTATTGAATATCGTATACAGAATACTACAACATATCAAATGTATGAAATGATTTTTCCATTAGCATTGAATTGTATACGCATGCACGAGTAACACAAATGAATGGGAAAAAAATTGTTTAAATAACAGAACGCTCCATTCATACAATACACGTAAATAATAAACTATGTAAAAGCATGTCTGTGCATGCATTCATACATATGTATGTATGTATGTACATTAGGATGGCAACGTTTATAACTTTTTCTTGTTATACAAAATTGGAAAAGAATTTTTCTAATATTGGCTTTTGTGAGACACAAGGATAGAAACTTATAGACTTTCAGTTACAAGCAAGCAATATGAATAAAGCAACAAATGACACAGGAGCGTTTTAATTTGATTGCTGAAGCAGTCATAGAAACAAAAAAGGTATAGATAGAGCTTTGTAAAGTAATGTGATGGGCTAAAATTTGGATTTTTTTTTTTTTTTTTTTTTATCAATTTTAGAGACCTGTCACAGATGATTTTGAATACGAATTTTCAATTCGTTCTATTTTGCACATATGTATATGTAGTTAATTTAAATAATTCTTAACTCTGTTTTATTTCCTCAACATTGAGAAAGATCTTTTGTAGTAAAAAATTGTAGGCAAAACAAGTAAATTGGAAGACTTATTAGCTGGGGAACATACCAGGACTGTTTAATGTTTATGATTTATCACTTTTAAACTTTGATCGATTCAAGTCGCTCCGCCTCATGCCAACTTCGTTATTACTAAGTTAAATTTTGCAATATTATGCAAACAAAATTAAAAAAAAAAAAACATAAAGCTAGCGAAATAGAGAGCAAACCAAATATTAAATTTAGTGATAAGACGAAGTGTTATTAAGTCGATTTCAGTAAATTAAAGTTAAAAAAATCAAGAGTTTGTTTTTACAAATTTGTATGAATAAAATTGTTTATCTATAAGTTTTTAAGCTGTAAAATTATTCGAATTACGACGAAGAAAGATTGCAGCCCACTAAACAAATAGAAGAGAAATTGCAACAATCCCCTTATCACTGTTCTTGCGTATGTATCACTTATTTGGCGATGAGACGTTTAAGGCTGAGTGATAACGACAGCATTATTTTTTGTTGAGCATCTCAAACGCCAAACAATGACCGGCCAGACAAATAACTGCTCTAATTTAGCTAGTAAGCATACTCCTCCTTATCCAGAGTTCATGTATGTGCATGCGACGATTCTACTGTTAGTGCATACCTGCTTAAAGTCGTCCCGATTCATAAATAATTTTGTTACAAAACTCAAACGCTATAAAATTTGATGGGGTTCTTTTTAAATAAGAAAAAAAAAAAATAAATATATCAACAAACCTGCTTTAATTCGATGTTTGTGCGGCGGATCCATATGTTCACCTAAAATGAAAAAGAACGTAACGTCAGTTTATATTGCTAAATATTTGCATCGGTTTTCAAAGATAAAATAGCCCATTGTTAAAATTCATTTCAAAGCAATTTTTATATGAGTAATTTTTACTTTTACTAAGCTATTACTTTGTTAATATTTTAAATTAAGTTTAAGTAGCCATTGAAATGCAGCTGAAACTATAATTTAGAGAAAAACGAAAGAAAAATATGAAATTTTCTTAAGTGCTGTATGATGAATTCTTATTACTATTCGACTTCCTGCTTAGAAACTGCAAATTTACTTCTATTTTTTTTCACTGTTCCACTGTGCCACTGTGCGTTCCTAGAACTTGTGCTTCAAATTTGATTTCAACATAAATTTTCTGATGAAATTTCATAGAACTCTGATGAACAACAAAGCAAACGGCCTCTGCAAATCTGTTGCATAATAAACATGTCCTCTACCATACCAATAATCTACTGTACGCGTGTGTGCCTGTATGTAGAGACAGAACTCATCCCCATAAAATACCAGATATTTAATAAATGCCACAACAGAAACAATACAATTGAGTACAACACGTATTGCATCCTTTTAATGATTTTCATGCATATGAATCAGTTAAGGATGAATGAAAGAATGAATGAACAAATAAAAGGACGCTTGAATAACAGTTCAAGTGAATTATAATTGTAAATTTATGTACGGATGCGTGGTTAAATCGGTCAGTACGTATTGAGATACGTGAGAGTATTACAACAATGAGCGACCAGTTCTTCTAGAGAGCCTTCCTTAACGGCTACAAGTGCCGTCTACATACACGGAAATAAATGATAGACGAATTGAAATTTTTATTTGATTGCATTAAATGTTTAAATGTTTAAACTTTTACACCCACCCGTGTTCACAAAACATAAAATCAATTTGAAATACATTTTAGAACAAATTTTATATTGCAAAAATATGAGCCTCTCCGTTCAAAGACTTGTGCTGAAGAGAAGCGTTGCGGCTTCGAAACAGCCAAGTGTCCAGAGGTCTTTGATGCTCTCTTTGTCTGGTTTAGCTGATATCGATCACAGCAATAATATAAAAATGAGCTTAAGCTCGATTAACATGATACTAAATTCGTAATTGATTTTCTTTATGAATATCGGCCAAGTCATTTAAGAAAAAAAAAAAAATATACATACATATATACATACATACATATGTATTGGGTGGGCGATTGAAAAGTTTAAATAAAAAAAAAGACGCAATAAATCAAGAATGGTTTGAAATTTTGATAAATTTATTTTTTGTTGTGAGGTACAATTGTGCCTGTCGTGGCTGGCCCCCAGTACAACATTTGATCGGACAATACACTTTTTCGAGTGTATGGGGCATCACAAACGATGGCCTTCAGTTGTCTCTGGCTTGTCGGCACTCCACTTGTACCTAACGGCGTCCCACAAAAAGCAGTCGCAACTTCTACCCAGCCAATTGACACCTCCTGTTCGGCTAATTGAACGGCCATCAGAGGTGGGGCAAGTTCCACCATCCTGTTGATACGAAACATCGTTCACATCAATTCCATAAAGAGTGTGAGTAAGCAAATCTGTTACAATGATGCGATAGGTGTCCCCATCGACTACAATGGTTGCTTAATGCTCGTTTTCAAGGAAACACTAAATGTTTCTGTAAGAACACGTGTGGGCCCCAAATACGGCAATTTCGATTATGAACGTACACACTCAAACGTGAATCGATTCATTTCATTCAGTGGAGATATTCACCCTTATTGTGGCTGGCGTTTTTGCGGCAAAAGCCAGGCGCTTTTTAAGAATGATACCGTGATTTGCAAAAACTACGAAACTTTTCAAAATCTATTACAGGAACGCCAACAAATTGCAAGAAAATACAAAAAGAGTGACATTTTAAAATGCCAAACACAATAAGAGTAAAAAGTTGAGTTTTCTCACACAATAGAATGTCATAAATATTGCCAGATTCGAAATATGTAACCGGTGGTTCGGACTGAAAACGATTTTTTTAATGTCACAGATATCATAACAGAGTTTTTTTGAAATGGAAATGTAATTGACATAATTTAATATTTAATCACTTTAATTGAAAAAACATGGAATTAGATATATAAAAAATGTACGAATTTATATTAGATAAAAATTAAAAAAAAATTCAAATTTATTTTTCGGTCTACCATATTCGCAATAAATATTGTCTGAACCAACTCAAATATTAAACGTATTTTAGTTTTTTTCTGAGCAAAAGTGCCTTTTAGAGTTTCTGTATCAGAAACTTGAGCCAGGCCCTCTCAAGCATCTTCTATTTGACAGGCCTCGTTATTCTTACCGCTGAAGCGAGTTGTGCCACAAATTATTCAAGTACAATTGTTGGAAAGTGAATGAAAGGATTGTTTTCCCCCTCTATTTCTGTCTACAGTGAACTTATTGAATGTCTGTTGTTGCGGATGGTTTTAAAAGGACATGATTTCTTTTATTATTCTTCTTGTCTTCTATTTGCTTAAATCCCTATTGGGTTTTTGGTAAAGCAGAATACTTTTGACAATAATGTTCATTGAACCGAAAAAGGTAATGACAATTAAATTAGAAAATTTCGACAGCAATGACTTTCTTGCATAGAAATGAAAAGCTTTTGAAAAAGGGTTTTTAAATTTGAAAACGATAAATATTTATAAACAATTACACTGCTTAACAACAAAACATATTAACGATGATGGTTTCTGGTAAAAAATATAACGATGGTTAAATGTAAGAAAGGGGTAACTCAATTTTTTTCTTAATATATTTTTTGTTTGTTCAAGTTGGCAGATTTGTAATAGGGAAAATATTATATCACTTTTTAATAAAAATCGTATGAAAATGTTGTTGGCATTTAAAATTTTACGAATTCTTTGCCAATTTTCAATTACCTTCTCTTGTAAAGTGTTACTTTCCCAAGTTACACCTTTTTTACAATAAGCCATCGGTATGCATGTGTTAGGGGTAGTGAGGGCTTCCCTCTCAATTTTACTTAAATTAAGAAAATGTTATTACCCTAAAAAGATGTTGTTGAAAAAAAAAAAACATCTTTCTATGCAGTTTCGACGTCAATCCAGTGTTTTTAAAAAGCTTAGCAATTTTCTTCGCCGCTTAATAACAAACATTTTCTGCAAAATTTAAGACGACGATATCGACTTATGCAATGAGGCACATAATTTCCCTTATTCATTCATTTTATGTAGACTTTTTTTTTTTTTGCTTTCTAATCATTTTCAGAGTTTATTTATTTATTTATGTTTTGGAATATAATACCTATTAAAACTATTAATTGATGGTTGGGGCAAATCAATAAAACTCTCTTTGGATTTTCTTCCAAGGCTTTTTTTCTCTAATTTCGCTTTGGAAATAAAGCGCTTTACAACTAAATAACCCTCTTACGTCAATTAGGAGGATTTGCCATCATTTAAAAACATACATAAATATTTATTGAAATGTAGTAATTAAGGATTAGCATCGCTTAAGAAATATTGAACCATGTGGTTCACACAGTCATTTAAACTCAGCATCCTCCCTCATTTGTGTCTTTTTCGCACATGTTTTTGATGCTTTTAAGATGAAAAGGAACCCATTTTAAATTTGGGTATCTATTTATTTGATCTACCGAATATCTTCTTATACAAAACCATATCAAATTCAATTGTTGTGTAGTGGTTATTAGAATTATGTACACACATAAATGTTTTTATTTGATTGTAATTTCTACAAACGATATGACAAAAGAAAGAGAAAATCCACCGACATCCAATAACCGGCAAAGGCTCTTAATTTCTCTGTAGCAAAAAAAAAAAAAAAAAACAACAATAGAAGTCCAAAAACTGAAAGATGAATCAGCCCTTAGAGCAGTGATGTCCAGAAGAAAAAAAAATTTTCTTTCATCATCAAACTGTTTTTTTTTTTTCAATTCACAGATAAACAAATAATTTACTTTTAGATTTTATAGAATTTTCTCTTTACTCTTTGCGGCTGCTTAGTACTACATACTTGGGAAAGTGGGCATTTGTGTTTCACTGCCGCCCAACCAATTGGCAAATGATTGGCCATCTTTTACAGCCAACGCAACATAAAAAATAAAGAAGATCTTGAGTGAATTTTAAAACATATGCTCGCTTTTGTACAATTAAAAATATATTTTTATTAACGTTGTTTTGTATAATTAATCACACAACTGTCATTGGCTGAACTACAAACCGCTTGAGGAAGGGAAAATCATTTATTGTATACATTCTTTTTGAGGGCCTAATAATAGTAAATAAATTTTATTTTAGTTTTTATGACCGACATATGTGCGCTAAAAAATTAGTTATTGTTTTTAAGAATTTAAGCATGATTCAGCTCTCACGATAAAATTCAAAATGGTTTCACAATTTGTGCTACAACTCAAAAACTGGGTTAAGATACGGTCACACGGCCACCACTACTCGCTTGTTGAGATTTGTTTTGGCCAAGTACGAACAACTAGAAATTCAAAACAGGAAAAGAAGGCTTTGCCAGAGTAAGACACAAATTTGGTCTAAATATTGGCTTGTGGATCAAACATAACCTTAAAATACTCACACACATACTCTTGTGAAGTTTAACTATTAAGCGCACATTGCTGCAATTTTCACATTTCTTGAATGTTTTTTTCCGCATTTTTTCTAAATACTGAATACTGGGTTTTCCAAAAAGGGCGTTTATTGATGCTCTTGTGATGCTTTCGGTGCTTTTTTATAATTGCTTAGCTGTGCGGTTCTGGCACTGTTCTTAACTATTAAATATTTTTTCGTGTTCATGCATCGAACATTTGCAATCGCAACAGTTTGGCCAATTATATATTTCATAGTTGTATACCCCTTACTAAAAGAGTATGTATAGATTTGTTCTGCAAAAAAACACAATTTTAAATTTTAAAATTTATTGATGGCATGGAAAATGGCCAAAATCGCATCTAAAACATAAATTACCACTAAATGTTGTTGTTTGGTGAAAGAATTAACCCTTTTCTTTATTAGAGTTTTGTTTCGCATGTTCAGGTGTGGAAAACAAGAGAAGGAAAAAATTCAGTTAGCGAATACCAACCATATTTTCATCTTTTATTGGTGAACGAGTTTTTGATGTTTCTCGAACGAATGAAAATTAGAAATTGTTTTGCATTAAACTTCAGCTTGCATTCATTATTTTTGCTTAGGTACATACTCATATATGCTTGATTGTGTCGATAAGTACATATACACATACATATGTATAAGGTACATACAAACTGTAGGCGTTGGTGGCTGTTCGTATGTTGTTATTCTTGTGTTGGTGTTGTTGTTATTCCTGTTATTTAGGTTGCTCAAAGGTCAGGTATGCAAAAATATAGAAAAAAATTTTGAGTTGTTGCCAAGTTTTGTTAACTACAAGCAGCTAATTAGCTAATTGCGTGAAAACGAAATACAACTTTTAGGGAAGTTTTATATGCTTTATAGTGTTTTTAGTGCATTTTGTTCTCTTAAAATTTTGAAATGGAAAAATTTTCAATATTTTGACAACCAAACGTATTTTTCAAGAATAAGAATATTTTTGTGAAAGTATACATAAATATGTATGTATATGTCTATGTTATCAGGGTGTAACTTTCATTGGGAATTATCATTTCCCAACAATTTCGTTTTGCTACATACTTTAGTAAGGCATTATTAAGCTCTTGTGTGGAAATGCCCATACTTCACGAGAAATTACGCTACAATTATTTAAGAATTAAAACAATTCCAATAGCTTTTTTTGAATTGATTTAAATTAGTAAATTGTGCTGGTATGTTTTAAACGGAAGACAGTTTTCGTTTCGAAGAACTGTATGTAATTAAATAATGACTTTATATTTTCCACAATTTTAATTTAATATGATTACAGCACGTACATATGTATGTATGTACGTACATGGAGAAATAACAATGGTATCGTTTACTTGAGCGCTTCACACTAAAAAATAAAAATAAAAGTAATTCTGCTGTTTTATAAACTTTATGTTAAATATTTAATTGCATAATTATTAAAATAGTACTATTTGCAGCAGTTTAACACATGATATCCATGACTGTAATAAAGATAATTTGTTAAAAGACAAAAAAGCCCACTGCAGCTTAAAATAATAACGTTATATTTCATATTAACAAGTGCAATTATTTAAAATTTTATACATAAATTATCGCTTTGAAAATGGATAATGGATGAAAATAAATTACAGAAACAAAGTGATAAATTTCAGTTGTCTCAATTGAAGAAGAACGAATTTAATATGCACAAAATATTAATGTCCATTTAAATGACAAATTAATCACTTTAATAACTTATTTGTAAATGAAATGCTGTTGTTAGCTTTTTATAAATGTTTTGCATCTTAATACTGGATGGATAAACAAACCAGCGGGCATAAGGCATACACTCACGCGCTCACACGCACGCACGCACACACAAATAGAACAGCAGCTGGTTGGTGAACAGTTTTACAAGTGGAACAGAATATAATAGGCTCGCAAGTGCTGCTGCTTTTGTTTAAAAATTTCTATTGAAATATGCATTGTAAATATAATCGAGCTCATTTATCTACCGTCATAATTTTTCAATTATTCGAGTTTCCATTTTAGACGCAGACAAATTGGCTCCGGTTATCAAATCATTGAATTTAGTTTACACAACGTTTTTGCTTTCAATGCATACGTATGTATGTATGTGTTCAACACAAAAACACTACATTGAAATTGTTGGACAGTGTCAGGGATAGGAAACTTTTCACAATTCAAAGCCACTACGTTGCATTTCTACAACTCCTGGGCTTTTCGATTACAGTCAGTCCAAAATACCCATTTGCATCTAGTTCATATTAATTTTGGAGCGATGTTGTGCCCCACGTAATTTCTTGCTTATGAGACCCAGTAGAATCATTCGGAAAGCAAACATACATATATGATTGCATATTAAGCCAGATCGGTTTGTATGGTCAAAACGGGCACTCTGGGACAAGTTAGTGGAATGGAGAAAAATTTTAATTTTCAAGGCATCCAAATAAGAGCCACTGGGACTGATTTGTGTCCGCAAGGCAGTCAAATGTATGGCCATTCCCCAATAATTTTTTCGAATGCACCGACTGCGTACCACGTCTTCTCAGGGAGGCGTTTATATAAAAATACCAAAAAAAAACCAAAAAAAAGAAGAAAAGAGAAGAAAAAAATTGTTTTAACAATTTAGTTTGACAGATGTTGAATTCCAGTGCAATACTTTTGAAACCACGTAATGGATAACCCGTTATAAGAATTTTTATCAAAAATAATGATTTTTAAATCTAATACCTTGAAAATGATTTTTTGATGTGTCGCAATGGAACGTTGTTTTGCTATCGAAAAACTAATAGTACAATACCGATTGTTAAGTCGACAAACCATATTGCATGTAGTAGACATAATAAAACAAAACAGAAAGTAATAAATTAGTGAATAAAACAGGTGCTGATGAGAGGCGTAGTGGTTTCAAAACAGCCAGCAAAATTTATAATTTTACTTTCTACTATTCATTGCTAATTTCTATTATTTATTATCAATTCCAATTATAGCAATCATTTGAACTGGCAGTCTGTCTAAAAATACACTAAAAGTATCTAATTTCGGTTCATTGGCTTTTAGGTTATGTACGAAAATAGTTTCAGCGACTTACTGCATGAAACATGATTATCTAAGAGTGATTTTTACAACTTTATTCGCGACTGCTCCTCAATTCAGAGATATGCTTTAGCTAATAAATATACCGACGACTTATAAACCTTGTTGGATGAACTTGTAGAGTGTCCTGTAGAGGAGCAAAAAAATTCGCAGTTTTGTGTCTGTTAAAAAGAAAACCACAATACTTACTTTGTTGTACAACGAAGTAACAGCGATATTTCTCTATTTGAATTGAATTGAATGACTCAATTGTAGTGGATAGTACTATATTATTTGTAAACGATATATGCACCAATACTTCTAATGAATGTTACTACAGCGTATATAGAGATGTGTCCTTGAGTCAGAGAAAACCTTAATGCTTTGGCCGCCCAATTAGATGTTGTGTGTGCAGATAGCACTTTTTAGTTTGCTGGAAATTGCTGCCCCCTGATTATAACATTTTGTATTGTGTTTGTCTTTATGGTGGCCCCAACACAAGTATCTTGCTTAATCATTTGTCGTTTTGGCAATTTTACCCACTTTTATTAATGTTTCAAGTATTTTAGATATGTTATGAAAGATTGTATGTATTAAAATTTTGCTTAATATCCTAATTTTAACTCAAAGTCGTTAAAAAGTCTTGTGTGACAGAAAAAAGTTTTTTTTGCTCTCATAAAGTACAATACTTTCCAGTATTTTATTACTTCTGTTTTTTCCTTGACAAGAAGAAAAAACACATCTGATTTATCAAAATATATATGTATGCCTGCCACAGTAGATGAACACATTCTATTCTATTCCCAAATCAACTTCTTTGCTCTTCAAAATGTTGAAAAATGTACGTAATTGTAGAGCAAATCCTCAGAATAGTTTATAGTATATTTTGTGTGTGTCAAATATACTTGTGTTTGCACCACCCTGCATGCACTACAATGTACATATAAGAAATGTTGTAAGTTAATTAATATTGTTTATGTAGGTGTTGTAATAATTACTCTGACTTTGTTTATTGTTTAACTACCCGCATTGTTTTTGTTTTCGGTTCAGTGAAAATAATGAATACATTTTAATTAATTAAAGTTTAAACAGACTTAATATGCCACATTACTACACACGAGAGTATGTAAGTTGCTTTTGACTTTAAGAATGAGTTACAGACATTAAAACATTTAGAGGAAATTTAAATATTTTTTTCATTAAAAAAAAATACTTAATTTTGGAATGTAATCTATTGAAAAATATGCTGGTTTTATATTAAGAAAATTTTAATTAACTAGTAACTGTTATAAACTGCATATATAAAATGAAGAAATTGAGGTTGTATTTTTCTTTAAATTGGAATAATATTTGCGTTATGCCTTCCTTAATGACGCCAACTTCACGTATAGCTCATTGGCATCTATGTTGGCATTCTCAAGGCCCACAACACTTAGATGCATCGTTGTGGTGAACGTGAAGCAGCCATGGCATGTTCCCCAGCCAATAAGTTTTCATCTTTACTTGTCTTGTCTTATTTGAAAATACCGATCAATGGAATTTCATCACAAAAAACTCTTACTACATTCTGAGGAAGTAAAAATCGAAAGCAATTGTAAAACCATTGAACTGTTTCAAAGCTTGGAAAATGGAAAATGTCAAAATTCGTTACTTGCGGTTTCTACTAACAACTGGGCGTTGAACAAAATTACGAATACAAAACGTTTCTTATTGCTGTGAAATTGGTAACGAGTTTTGCTGTGCAAAAATTTTCGTGTTTTTGGGTTGTTAAATCTGTTTTTTTTGTCGAGAAAAGTTAAAATAAGATTATTTTCCAATTTTCCCCATGAAAGTTAGCAAAAATTTACATTTCGTTTCGAAATCTATGCAGGAAGCGGCGTTGAACATACAAAACCGGTAGAGGGTATATTTTGCCAAAAGTTCTTGTATACCTTTTACAGTCGCGTATCTTTACTCAGACATAGCTGACTGTATTGCCAAGTATTACTCCTGACCATTTCCCAAATTGACCATATCTACTAGAAATTATCTTGCTAAAATTTCCAGCTTTTTAGGAGATTTATTAATTTCTATTTGAGTCCGAATTTCTGCTAATTATTGTAATTGAAATTTAGGTGAGAAGACAAATTTAATTTGCAAAATTTTCAAGATTTTAACTTAATTTCATTTCTTTTATTGACAACCAACGGTCTATACTACATCGCGCTACAGTTACAGCACAGGAACCCACCTCTTACAATATTGCAGAAGCACGTCTTTAACACATGATCAATTATATTTTAAAACAATATAAGTAGCTAGATAGGAACATACGCAATTACATACATACATATGTATTCACTTTTTTATTATTTTCACTAACTTTAATTAAAAAGGCCATATTTTGTGGTATTCAACCATCTTTTTCATTTTTTCTTTATATACATATGTATGTATGTATGTACATGTACATATATGTATAGGTATTTGCTATATTGATATAAATAATTTCTCTTTCTTGTAGGTATAATTTAATTTCATATTTATATGGGAACATAATTTTCTCTTTGCTATTTCCTATTTCTTTTCCAAACACTTCTTATCTGCGTTGCTTTTGCAAACTTAATCTCATTTCTCATTTACCGAGTCGACCGACACAATCAACGGCACATAATACATCCCGCCATGACAACTCTATCAATTTTTCAGAAGCACATTTTTCAATTATAATTAGAAACAATACACCTACATATGTAGCTAGATAGGAACACACACAATCACATTTTCACTTTTTTTTTATTATTTTCACTGATTTTCTATAAAAAAGGCCATATTTTGTGGTATTCAACCATCTTTCACATTTTCTCTTTATACCTACATATATAGATTTGCTATATTGATCTAAATAATTTCCTCTTTTATCTCATTTGTAGGAACACAATTTTCTCTTTGCTATTTCCTATTCCTGTTCAAAACACTTCTTATAGGCTTTGTTTATCAAACTTAATTTCATTTCCAGTATTTACCGAGCCGACCAACACAATCAACGCCACATATTAATTTTTCAAAAGCACATCTTTAACATACGAACAATCATTAACACGATATAGGTACATATGTATGTATGCAGCTAGATAGCAATATACGCAATTACATATTCACTTTTGTACTATTTCCACTCACTTAATTTAATAAAAAGGCCATATTTTGTGGTATTGAACCATCTTTCTCATTTTCTCTTTATACCTAGGTACCTATAGAAATAATTATTGATCTCAATAATTTCTCTTCTCTCATTTGATTTTGCTTTTCTCTTTGCAATATTATATTTCTCTTCCACAACACTCTTGCTTTGCTTTTGCACATTAAACTTAATTTCATTTCTCCTTTCTTTACCGGGCAGACCAACACAACCAATACAACCAACGACACACACTACATCCCGCTACAGTAACGGGACTACAAACACACAATGCTTCTCTTTAAAACAAAGCACTCAATCAGTGGCAACTGCACTGCCACATTCTTCACATTTCCAATGAAAAAAATATTTGCAAACGATTTTCGCCAATAAAAAACGCATTATACGCACAAAAATTATTGTTTTCTTATAAAAACATACTTGAATTATATTTATTTGCAAAAATAATAGTAGTTATTGCACTTTTTAAGTTTTTTTTTTTTTTTTTGCTAATTTCAACCGCACTCTAAAATACACGTCCGAGCAACACCCATAACTTTCCGAAACTAAATTGGAATTACAAATAGAAAAGGTTCCAAACTTCAAGTAATGGATTCGAAATTCCAAGAAACTGCATTCTTAACGAAGAGAGAGGACTTTCCATGCACTTCACTTGGAAGTGAATTTCAAGGTGATGTACCATTAAGCTAATTCTAAATAATGTCAGGGATGTGTAGTAGTAAGAGTACCTACTTTGTTAAAAGTATTTATTCAGGTGATTGATTGCTCGATAATTTTCAATAATTCCAGAGTTAAAAATTCCTAAAAGATCTGGTTTGGTTTTTATACACAAAATATGGTTATATTTCTCCTTTTTGAAAGCAAAATAAATCCTCAAATCAGAAAGGCACCGCCTAATTAGTTCTAAGTAATGTCAGGGATGTGTAGTAGTGTAGTATCGACTTTGGGTGTCAGTTGATCGATTATTTAATATATTTCATTAATTACAGTTTTTAAAACTCCTAAAAAATCAGGTTCGGTTTTTTATTATATTAATAAAATATCGTTTTAGGTTTTGTTTCTTCTTTCTGAAAGGAAAATAAATCGATTCTGCCTTAAATCAAAAGAACAGAAACGAATCGATTATTTCTTAAGGCAGCTATGAATAAGAGCGAAAAATAAGACTAAGCTGCACCAAGGATTCCAAGCCACATTGGCCTCAAGGGAAATGAGGCAATAGACTCAGCCTCTACGTTAGTACAGCTGAAGCCCATTTATCTATTCCTGACCAATTCTTAAATACCGACATAAATTTACAGCTCTTTTCATATGTTGATGAACTAGTACTTGAGCGAGAATATGTAAAGTTGGTGTTGGTGGGAGGATCTGACACATTTTACCAATTACAAGAAAGGAATTTAAATCACATCTTTCAAATATTGTTTTCAGATTAGAAATTAGTTGCATAAATAGGCAACTTATGCGATTTGAACCAGGGGTGGAAAAATTAAACCTGACTTATTGGAAAATTAAATATTTTATATGCAAAGCATTCAGTAAAAACCGTGGCAAGTTTTTACATAATTTTATATGCCCTACATTAAAATTTCGTCAGTGTCTTAAACACATCTTGTGTTATTTCAATTTAAAGGTATGAAGCGTTTAATGAAATAAACACACAAATAGTGTGTTTATTTGTGCTTAAACTTCTCTGTAGTGATAAGGACATTCTTTGTATATAACTGAATAATGCGAAAAATAGACCAGATATTAATTAATTCTTTCGATTTCTTTGCAAATGCCAAAGGAAAAGTCTCTCCCCCTTTTTCTGATTAAAAACCTTAGTACAGCTGAAAGGGGTTGAATATATCATGAGCCGTGAAAACCGCTAATGTTTACAAGACACAAAACACAACTCAAGTTTTTGGGTCAACAGAAGATACATACATATGTATGTATGTATGTTGATTTTCAAAGGAGTTTCTGACACTCTTACTATTTCTCAAGTGTTGCTTGTGAAATTGTTACATGCTAAACAACATCTAAATAAACTTAAACCCTATTAGTTTGTATCTTTATTAAAGTTATTTATGTCAGGGAAAACATTATTTATTTGCCATGATAAATTTTAAGAATACATATAATTAATTAGGAAAATTTATGGTCATTTTACGCTTGATGCATACAATAACAATTAAACCGAAAATAAATTTATTGAGAAACTATTTTTTCCTTCCATGAGCATTAATTAAAGTAATAATAAATTTTATTACTTTTTGTTTTGTATATAAAATTCACATAAAATAACATAATTATGTAAGAGTGTATGCACACGTCTACTAAGTAATATATCTTTAGTTTGGCAAAATTTCATCATTTCATTTAAAGAATCGCTTTTAGCACTGTGAGGTGCTGAAAGTCAATGGTCCTTTTTCAAATGAAAAACAAACAAAAAAAAAAAAAAACGCAATAACAGCAACAAAAGAAACCAAAATATACAAACAAGAAAATTAAAACCACAAGACATTAATTACACAACAACCACCGACCTCACAGATGCTGTAGTATCTAACACTTGCAAGCACTTATGAGATGCTTGTGAAAGAGTCAAAAAATATTTATGTACGAGTACATTCCGTAATAAGGATGTGTATCCTGTGTGTGTGTGTGTGTGTGTGTGCTCTAGTCAAAGGTATAATATCAGTAATCATTGTTTGGAAGTGGGAAGGAATATGGGCTCTAGAAACACTTACATGTGGCTGCTGTGTGTCAGAGTGTGTGTAACCTCCCTGTAGTTAGAATGTGAAGCAAGGCGCTGGTAGTGGTCAAAACTACCAGCGTTGCTGAAAGAGCAGGGACCTAATTCTGGCTTACATGATGAAATAAACTCGATAGTAAAAATAATGTTACGCAAACACTAAACAAGCAACAAATACACAGCTTTCGATTTCGAATTATTAAAGTTTGGCAGTCCCTTCTATTTTACAAACGAACTAGCGGGTTGTACAAACTCCGTACTATTAATATAAAAATTTGGTTTAGTTTTTGTGCATCTTGTTTTCATTTTCCCTTATTCATTATATTTATTTTTTTTTTACTCAGAAGCCATGATGATGTGGCACAACCAGCAAAAGTAAAACAAAATAGCAACAAAAAAAAAAAAAGTACAAAAGTTAAAAACTACTTAAATATTAAGGATATGTTATTTTATATTATCAGAAAAGTTATGTTTTTATGTAGATACATGCAAGCATACGTATAAGTAGTATCTAAGCACATACATTTGTATATGTAAATATCAATAGACAATTTTAAGGAGATACACAATATTAGGGGGGGACTAGAGCTTCAAATTGTTGCACAAGAAAATGTAAAGAACAATTTCATGGATCTATTGTCGGTTCTCTACCACTGTCTCAAAATAGAGAAAAAAATTTTTTTTCAAGTTTTTTTGCTCTACCAAAGACATATTTCTTCACAAACGGCCAATAGGGGGTTTGTCTTCATATTATACAAGGGAACCTCGATACCAGGTAGCCTTACAAGCCCAGCTGACTGATTCTTCCAGCTTGAAGAACTGTCAAAATCCACAACACACACGCGAAACAATGGTGACAGTATTTAAAGTATTTCTACCCACAAAATATGTGAAATGTTTGTTGTTGTGCGGCTACCTGACGTTCAGATACCTTGATATTATACTGATTGCATCGGCATTTTTTTTTTCTTTAAATTTTTTAGGCTTTTTTTCAAATGTGGTGCGATTTTTCGCCAACATTAATAAATTAAATTGAGATTTTGGAACGAAAAGTGTTAAGATGCTGTATTGGAACAGAAGCTGCATATAATTTAAATAAAATGAGGCCTTGTCGATGCAAATGGGTGAGTAAATATCTATTTTATTCGGGATAAAACAAAAGTACTTTAATAAATGAGGGAAAATATTGTGTGTGTGTGTGTGTGTGTGTGTGTGTGTGTGTGTGTGTGTGGCAAATATTTCCAATAATTTACTTGAAAAAGGCACTGCAAGGTTTTGAATTTTGCACGGTTTTGTGTTAGTATAATGAAGTCCAAGTCTTGATATTATATCATATTCCAGTCAAGGTAGAAAGGCAGAAAAAAAAAGATATATGCCAAAAGTATAAAAAAATTAACAAATAATAATCGATTGGATGCTATTAATTTTTTTCTTGCAAGCGTCAATCACCGCTCTCCCCCTCCACCCCTAATGTGTGCATGTATTCGTACACACATATAAAAATATAGACTTTGTCTTGTTCCTTGTTTGGATGATGAACGGCGAAATTAATATGGAAAAGTTTTCCCTTCAGACACCTCTTTTTTTGTACGGTTTTTCCCCACATTCTTTGCCCATCGAACTCATCATCCTCCAACATAAACAAACTCCTCTGCCAGAAGTGAGAAAGTTGTGTGGTCTCATGCTGTAACACTTCTGGCTTCCGTTCTTCTTTTCACGCGCTTTGTTACTTTATCCATTCATTCATTCATTCATTTTTTTTTTTTTTTTGATAACCATGATTTTGAAAATGATGTTGATGATGACTTTGAATATGTTGTTGCTGTTATTTTTATTATTATACAATATTATTAAAACTACTGCTATTTATAAAACATGATTAAAGATTATTTTTATCATGTCATTGTGTTTAGCAAAATTTTTTCAACTTTTGCTGCTTTTTATTTCTTTTTAAATATCCTGTGATTGGCAACATTTTTCTTCTTCGTTCATTTAATGAAACACAAGGAATGGGCAATAAATTGAATTATGGAAAAATTAAGTTTCTCTATTTTTTGTCCAATCATAGATAAAAGCCTGTGCGGCATAATTTATGCCATTTATAAAAGCATGTGTCTTGCGAAAAAAGTAACCAACAATTCAAATGAAAATTTTTGCAAGTTATGAAAAAACGTTGTATGAAAATAATGAAAAATTGTGGGGAGACAAGAGTGTGCTGTCACCACAATATATGATTAATAATATTCTGCAACCTGTTTTGGTTTTTGCTCATTCCTTGCATTAAAAATAAAAGTTTCCTTGAGAAAGAAAAAAAAAAAATCCAGCAACAGTATACCTGAGTTAAAAGAAGAATAGTTTTTTTCTCCAGCTTTCTTTAATAAAATTATTATAGCTTCCATATTGATGAATTGAAGAAAAATAATTGACAGTATACAACTTTTGAATTCGTTTTATTTCCAGCTGTCTGATAACGTCTGACATCAGCTGTTTTGCAACTCAATTGCTTGTGGCAGCAAAACCGTAATACTTTCGATTTGGCAAATATATTGAAAGTTTTTTAATGTTTATTATGAAAAAGTAAGAAAAAAGAAGCATATTAAGAGAAATGAAGTATAGTTATTGGGAACTACTATAGGCTATTGCAGGTGAACAGATCATCAAACAGATGAAACGTAAAGTTGAAAAAGCCACTGCAAAATATATATGTAAGTGTAAAAGGGGCTTTGCACTGCAAACTTTTCTGCTAATGTGAAGAGGCATTTCAATTTTTTTTTTCTACATGTCATGTACGAAATCTGTAGTGTTAAATTTGATAGGCCCGCTGTTACTACGTGTTACGTTAAATTCCATAAGTACTAATTTTTGTTGTTCTTTTTTTTTTAGTTATTTCATATAGAACTTGGCACTTATCGTGATATAAATTGCTCAGGTATAGACACCGAGTAAAGTGCATCAAGTGTAAAAGGTGGCTTTTTATCTGCCGGGCTGTTTGTTTACCTGACATCATTTGTAATAGTTTAATAGTTCACAAATCTGTTTTAGTTTTGCTTTTTACTCGAACAAAATGCTCAGTTGCCCCTGCCGTTGAGTATTTGGCTTTGAGCCGGCTACTTTCAGTTCTTTGGGAACTTTCTTAAACTAAAATAAAAAGTTCTTTCCTCCTCCCCAAAACCTATTTTCCTAGCACCGGTACGCTACACAGCATAAATAGGGGTAGTCCCCTGAGTTTAATCAACAGAAAAAGAAAAAAACTATACTTTAAGCTCCCAGTATAGCAAATGCTCTGAACCAGTATTCCGTGGTGGTTGTTATCCTTGTGTCGCAAAATTTAATGTTTACTATGCATATTAATAATTTATTATTTTTAACAGAGATGTTTTAAAATATACAATATTTTATACAAACTCAAAAGTCTTGTTAAAATTTCATTCTTGTATACGACATACGCAAATTCATGCAATTCACTCACAAGCGTATTCGATTATGCAAACGACGGAGTGACTTTCAACAATCATTTCCGCATCTCCATATTGTCGTTTTATAACTTCAAAAGTAAGCCCTTAATTCCTCTTAAATGAAAATGAATATTTTATCAAACGGAAAATGTACGAAATCCTTGAACTTTAACTTTAATTTTGTATTTTTATTTTATTTTTTTTGCCAATCGAGTTTTCCTTTGTGTTGTCGACAAAAGTTTTCTTCCTAGAATTTTATTGATATTCAAGAGTTAATTGTATGAATATAAAATCATACGTGCATGCATTCATTCATACATACATTCATACATACATACATAAATAATAAATAATTTGAAATTACAAACTGCCAAAGCGGATTTTGTAAAACATTTGTGAATTTTTAAGCAACTCAAAATGATTCTGACAATTTTATGTACTACAATTTTATCTACTATATACATACTCGTATGTATGTATGTATGTATGTTCTAAGAGCAATTTTAAGCTCCATGTAGTTTCCTTTTTCAACAATGAACAAAGTGTGTTTAAAAATTAACGAACGATTCATTGTTAAATCTCTCAGAAGAGAAAAAATACAAGTTTGGAGCTTATGAAAAGCTTTAAGTGCATAAAAAGTATAAATTCGATAGGTTGAGGTCTGTATGTACATACATATGTATGCACATCTCAACCATGTCCATTTTTTTTTTTTTTTTAGACTGGGACCAGTACTCAGGGAATAATCCCTATATATGCATTGCATTGTACTGGAACTGGGGAAATAGGAAGTGGGTGGAAAAACGTAAATGGGGAGTGTCTGTGAACGTTTGATTAAGCACACAAATTATAACATAAAAACAGATCATTTATTTTTGCAAATCTAAATAAGTCAGGATTAAATGTTGCTAATTTGTCTGTTTAGTGTCCAGTGTATATATGTACCTTCGACACTATCCAGTTAACAATATTTAGCGAAACCTCTTCAGTATTGCAAACCGTTCGATTGTACAAAAAAAAAAAAACAAAAAAAAAGAAACGTTAAAAAAATAGCCACGACAATACCTATTACGAATGTTTTCTTTGGCGGACTTATTTTTAAAAATATATGGGTATTTCCATGAAATGGTCCACCGTTAGTTAAAAAATCAAAACGCTCGCACAATTTTTTTAAGCACAGAAAATTGAAAAAAACACTATTGACATTTTATTATGTAAAAAAAATTTTAACTTATAATAATTTTAAATGATGGTAAAAACTTCCGAAAATATATGTATGTTAAATTACAAAAATATGTATGAAGGTAAAAAGTGTCACGTGCGTAATGTAACGTGGGTAATCAACAATTTTTTTTTTTTCTTAGCCAACCCATGCACACTTGTTTTTGAACAAACCATGGTTATAAAGGTCCATTAATAACCTTTATAAAAACATTTTTTCCGAAATAAAAATCTTCTAAAATTCGCCTACTTTTGCAATATTTCATGCTGCACTTACGTTTTTTGTCACGTGCGTAAGTCAACTTTGATCGCATGGAACTTGGGTACCCAGTGCTCAATTTTCCAATATACATATATACTTTTTGGAAGGAACTCATCACATTAAATGTAACAATGGCAAAACTCCATTCAAAAATTCCAACCCATTTATATTTTTATAATATTCAAAACAATTAAACGTGTACAAATGTCACGTGCGTAACCATGGAAACACCCATATGTATCATGTTTGTTAAGATCTCATTTGGCAAATATCTATACATAATTTGTCAAATAAACGTGTAATAAACCTGGAATATTTGTTTAAATAAGACATAAACAGAAGCACGCGTTCACCTATTACGACTTCACATCACAAAAGACACGTCTGCTCTGATCAAAAGTTCACACTTTTTTGAAATATGTATGTACATATGTACATATGTAAATATTTTTCTTTCTTAAGAATTCGCACTGTTTTCAATTCGGAAAAGCAGTCTGGCAGGACTTCGAGAGATTCGTTAGCATACGGACATGGTATAAATTTTGATATTGACACGGAAATACTTGACATCGAAGAACATGGATGACAACAGAGATTGAAGATATTGCTGCTCAGTCTTGGTAATCTAGTACAGTTTAAGCTTAATAATATTTCCAATAGAAATTTTGTTTATAGTTTCTACAAATTTGCTCTTTAGACTCTAATGATTTTGTGTACCTGAGTCTTTAGATCCAGCTTTTGGCTGGATCAATGATTTTAGAAGTAATGAGTGCAGTTATTTTTAAATGACAAAACGTTTAAAAAAGAAGGAAATTTTAATTTTAACTGATTTGTACAGTTACTTAAAAAACTAACTACAGATAAATACGGATTTTCGCTGACAGTTAATAATGACAGTAGTAACTTATGGGGCACATACAAGAAGGAATCAAGTTGTTAATATGTATATATGTACATATTTATAATTAGGTTTCTACATACATATACATATATGTAGCATACATACTCTTTACTTACAATTGATTGTTGTTGCAATTGTACTGATTGTTGCGATGGGTGAGCAGGTATGGCAGCAGCTTTCAAGTCCAGATGCGGCATGTTCGTTTCTCAGCAGAGCCTTTGCAGTACAAACATTAAATTAGCGAATTGAAAAAGCAGATAATACAGATAGAAAACTATAATTAAATAAAATGACCGCCTGGGAAAAAATAAAAAAAATTTTTACAAGTTGATTACGCATGAATTATTTGACAGTTAGAGTAAAGGAAAAACTCATTATTTTTACCAATTGGGTTCCGTAGCTTTTTTAACATTTAAATTCAAATGAAGTAATAAGTAAATTTAAATGAATTTTCATTTATTTTAAAGACTATTTTCAGTTAATTTTACTGACAAAGTTTTCTGAGTGTACTCTTTTAGAGTAGTCCGTCCCCCAGTGCAGTAAGTGCTGGTGGGTGTGCAAAGTGCTTGGTTATTTTACTTTTACGCTGCTTGAATATGGAATATGGTGGTTTCTGGGCAAAAAAAAAAAAAAAAAGAAAAAAAAAGAAAACACAACACAAATTGTTAAGTGTTAAATACATATGTATGTAGATTGCATACTCTTGAATAAAAATTAGAAATAAAAAAAAAGAAATAGAAAAACAACCAAAGTACGCCTAAAAAAGCATTGTATGCAAAATCAAGTGTAAAGGATCTCTTTCAGTTCTTTTTTTCTTCCCCCCCCTCTGAGTACAAAATATGCACATGAAAGGAATTTGCCAGGGAAAATGTTTTTTTTTTACATTTAATTGAAAATAAAAAAGAGAAAAAAAAATAATATTATGCTTTGCATATGAGCCATATGTGCATTTACTCATATTTTTCATCAGAATGCATTAAAAGAATTATTACAAGGATGTGTTGATGATGGCACAAACGGTGACGATGATGATGATGGTGATGATGAGGACGATTACGATGCGGCTGGTGGTGCTGCTTTCAGTTGCGTTTTGTTTGCAAAATTGTTAGAAAATATGTGTTTTTGTTTATTTTTGTTAATACAAATACGTGTGTAAAGTAAATAACATGATATAAATATGAATGAATTTTACGAGTACATTAAGAATCGTGTAGCGTTGTGTGAAAGTCCTTTGTAACGAAATTTATAAGTTTGTGGGGTGCGGAACAGAATGCTTGAGCCAAAACACTTGGGGGGGTGAGAGAGCCACATTCAAATCGTATTATAATCAACTAAATCAAGCTTTTTTGAGCGCTTTTCATTAAAGAATTTTGTTAATATTTAAAATTTAATTTTTTTTTCTGTTTTTCGTACAACTAAGCGATCGATCGACGTTGAGTGACCTCGTGGGCCTGGCAGCTATTAAACGCCTACACCTGATTCTCTGTGAAATAATTTTTGTCTTGGGTTTTTTTTTTATTTTTTCCAGCAGAGTCAGACGTTTGTCTGAACAAAATTTGGCCACCAGTAGACGTTAAGTGCATGCTGAAGAAAATAACCTTTTTTTTTTTTTTGGCTCATTTTACTCTGTTGTATTTGGAAAGAAGGAAAAAACATGCAACCGAGTTCAGAGCTCCATTATCCACATACATTTGATATGTGCGGGCAAACTGAGGCTGTTTTTAATTACTTAATAGAAGCAAAAAATGTCGCCCAAAAGTGAAGTTACATAAAAAATTATTGCGTAGTCGAGCTTCCTTTTTTCAGTAACATTTTTAGACAATTTCAATTTAAGCAACTTTTTCATGAAAGAACACGTACGAATACTTTTACATATACAGTCGTCTGTCTGCATAACCTTCAACAAAAGAAAGGCTGTGAAATATACTCACAAAAGGTTTGCAAATTCATATTTGCAATTTGTGCTTTCAAACGAAGAACAACGTTTCACTTTCTCCTAACAAAAGAACACAAAAAAAAGATTCTTTTCAAGTTGTTCTTTTTCTCTTACTTCGCAAAATTTGCCCACTAGAGGCAGGCTTGGGTGGGAGAAAGAAAGGATAATACAAAAACTGAAAGAATAAGCAAAAATCTCGTGCACTTTTTTTTTTGTCAGAATCAAGAAAATTACTAATGTACATACATATGTATGTATGTATGTGTATAGAAACATGTGTTTCATAAACATGCGAGGCATGTTTAAGTTCTGTATTCTTTTTTAGTTACTTTGAATTTTTTTTTTCCAGCCCAAATCTCTACAGAAATCATTAACCCTTACACAAAGAGAGCCTAGCAGTGGCGGGACCAGGTTTGTTTCAAAATGTGTGAAGTGGCTATAAAAGAAAATTGAAATGTATGACATTAGACTTAATCAATTGTGTCTTTTTCGTCGAAGAAAAGTAAAAGTGATGCGGCACGATGAAATTGTTTTCTGCACTAAAGCATTGCTTGAACATTTGTGATTCTCATTGGGATCATGGGAATAAGAGAATATGTAAAAAAGTTTAAAATATTCCATTAAGTATTTATGAGCCTGTTGAGTAGCATCAATAAACTGTCAGCGGCATATAGACGGCTGAAAAAAATAAACAGAAAACAATTAATAAGGCCTACTCTTAGAGCTAGTCTAATACGTTTCCTGTAATGAATAATGCCGTACGTCTAAAGAATTTATTTAAGAAGATTTTTATTAAAGAAGATTTTTTTTTTTTTTAACAAACACAAAACTGCGAAGCTTTTGGCTTGTCTGCAGAAACACCCAAAGCGTTCGGCAGGAATCGAACCTGCGACCTCGGAGACTCTTAGTAGGACTCTCTACCAATTCATCCATCGAGGCGCTCAAAAGGTCGGACGAAGTAAGACTTTGTTTTTGATTCTAGTAGGAAACTTTCATAATAAAATTGAATGTATTCATTCAATGTCTATGGCCTGTCCTGTTGTATTGTATTGTATTATCACTAGGTTGGTCCAGGATGGCCCTTTGCACTGCGATCATAGATGATCTATTGTGCAACCCTTTGTCCCTCACGAGTTTAATACATCAAGAAACTGTATTAGCTCCTTCTGTGGAAGCCTTTGCAAGTCCTGTAAGCCCAATGTATAGACCTGTAACAGCATGTGTCTTCTGTGGCCTAGTGCCACACATTCGATAATCAAGTGTTCCATTTACTCCTCTTCTTCTCCGTAAAATCTGCAGATTGCCGTATTGGATATGCCGATTCTGTATAGGTACTTCTTGCTGGTATAGTGGCCTGTTAGCGCCCCACACAGTGTCCTTAGATTCTTTCTATTTAGTTTTAGAGCGAGATGCGCCCTCTTAGCATCAAAGCTAAGAAATTTCTTTGAGTGTTCCAGACCCCCATTGTCGTTCCACAGTTTTTCTGTGATGGATGTTGTCCATTTTCTCATCTCGCCCCTGAGGAGGAGTTTGCTAAAGCCAAAGAATGGAGTGGGTCCAGTGAAAGCCCCATTGGCTCCTCAATGGTCTGTCCTGTTAGTTTGTGTGGCTTTCCTAAAACTTCAGTCCCTCTTGGAGACCTTCCACTGAGAGAAATAGCAGGCCTTTGTGAGAAGTCTATGTCTATGGTGCATTAGCAGATTAGCAGAAAGCCTTCCTTTATAAAGGCCCCGTGCAATTTGCCATTTTACATGTTTATAAGGATGTGTTTTCACTTCGCACGCGTGTAAGAAAGTGTGCACATTACAACACCTACAAGGTGAGTAAGTGTGTTTTTCGAACACTTATGCCACCAAGCAAATATTTGTATGTAAGTACATATGTGTTTTATGACTAAAGAAACATTTTTTTTTTGCTAGATTTTAATATGAACATGTGTACCTCCTACTTGTGTTAGAGATTCTACACAAGCAGGGATTTTTGTGCTTTACAATTCTTTGCTGCGTAGGTTCGTGCATGAATTTTATATATTAGTATAACAAAGCAGCCATGCCCCAGCTTAAGAGCGAGCAGCATCACTCAGGCAAGTACAGGCTACAGGCATCTGCTTTACTTTTCGGCTAGAAATGAATGGAGGTGGCATAACAAACAAATACATTCGGCAATTATGCGTCCTGTTTAATACTTAGAGCAGTGTTAAGTGGACGCATTTACTATGCAACAGCTAGTAGCCTACATGATATTACTGCGCTGGCGATTCATTGCTTTGGGATGCCCACGTAGAGGGGCATCGTTGGTGTGCGATGTTGGCTGAATAGAAATCACCAATAATACAGCATAACAACTGTTGGCTCCAGCTGGTATATGAACTCTGGACCATCTTGGCCAAGCTCTGTGCTCCGCGTAATCTGCCCTTTTCTTTTTCTTTTGGAAAATTGGGTCGCCCTTGATAATTAAATTATTGTTGCTTTGTTCTCCAGTGTAGTTAGCACCATGAAATAATTACGCTACTTTTCCCAATTAGCATACATATTTATTATGCACTACTTGAAACTCTCTCTATTTTTTGTTTTTTTTTTGTTTCTTTACAGTTTATGTGTATGACTTTTTAGGGGAAATTTCCTCAAATAGGATTAGGAAATATTATAGAACGCGCAATTTAAAGTGTTTTTAATTTACGTTCTTAGTTTCATGTAAGTGTACACGAAAAACTCATTAAGCTTATGCGCACAAAATAGCAATTGTTCTCAAGGAGAAGGAGAACAGAAACGAGTGAGTGAGTGAGTGAGTGTGTACATTGTTAATTGTCACTTCACGGTGTGTGTAGCATTGTTAAACAAATATTGTACGTTTGCCAGGACAAACTTACTTATGTGTTTAAATAATCTGTTATCCAAATACCCAGACCCTTTCAACTTTTGCTTATTAGTACTCCTTGTCAAAAAAGCTTTAAAGGCTTCTTCGGCTTGTGACATACTCAAGACATTGTGAAATATTCTCAAGACGCAAATGAAACAATTACCTAACATTTACCGAAATCCAATTTCACACCAAGTAACTTTTGTACGTATGTATGTATGTATGTATGTATGTATTTGCATTATTACCTGAATAGCAAGAAATTTTTATAAATTCCAACAATAGAAACAAAACCAATGAGATTTTGCGTTGCTCTTGCAACCTTTTGAGTTCACACTTTGGGCAACAATAATGACGACAATGTTTGCGTTCGCTCGCTCATGCAAGTTTTGCATAAAAACAGAAGGAGAATGAATAAAGCTGGAAAGAAATGAAAATGTCAATTCATGTCATTAACTATGAAATGTTACACTTGAGATATTTAAAGTGCCCTTGAATTATTAAGATACATGCACTAAAAAGTTCGAAATAATTTTCTATGAACGAATGCAAGAGTTTTTTCTTTGTTGCTTCTTCTTTTTGTTGAATACTTGAGAGTAAGTGTATTTTCAAAAGTCATTGAGAAAGAATTCAAGTTGTGCATCATTTTGACTTTGCTGACAATTCAGCGAATTTTTACGAGGGTAATTTAATGTGGTAAATTGTTATTGAATATTATAAAAATTTTGTTAGCTGGATCTTTTCTAGGAAAAAATTTTAAAACGAATTTAATTATATTTCTCACATTTTTCCTAAACTTTTTCTTTCCAGGCCAATAACCAGTGCAAACAAAAAAAGAATGGGCAAATTCGGTCCAGGCCAATCGGTATACAAACTATTTACTTTATCGCACTCCTCAGGATTGAGAAGAAAATTTTTTTCGTGATAAAATCGTAGTGATCAACAGTTTTTAAGAAGACAAGAAATGTAAACTTGAAGACTGATTGGCTGGCGTACATACTATGGCTGTTGCATGTCCACCACGACGCTCATCCGCACTCAAATTGCTTCGAACGCAGCAGTGCTCTAACTCAGCTCTTCATTACTGACTGTCCATATTTAATCTTATTGTTTTCTTCAATATGCTCGAACCAATAAGGACTTTTAAGAGTATTATTGGTATTTTTAAAGGTTACAAAATATTTATTGGCTAGGGGACAACCAATTAGCCTTGAATTTTCTTCTCAAGCAACTGGCCTTTGATTTACTTGCTGTTATTTTATCCATCAATTTAAGATTCACCGATAGCCTTTGCAAAAGCAGTCATGAACGAAGGTGGAACCCGGCTCAATATTAAACAGGTTTCAGTCTAGCCAAATACCATTTATCCGGCTCTTAAGAAATCATGTACAGTTGTGGCTTCACATACATATGTATTATTCCAAAGAGCGGCTATCTTTCCTTTTCTGAGTAAGACAGCATGCATGGTACAAATGTAGCCAAACATGGCTTCAAATAACATGGAACAGTAGACTTCTCGTCAACTAGGGCTGGTGAAGTATTGAGTGTTAGCTTAAAGAGTGCGATTTTTTAGCTACTCATTAGTTTAGCTACACATTAATTTAATGTCATTTGAGCTCAAGTTTCATTTTTTTGATTTATTGTTTTTTTTTTTATTTTTTTTTTTAATAAAAAGAAATACAATGGCAATGAGTTTTCTTCACATGAGATGTGATTTCATATTGAAATCAACATGATTCGGCATTTCGTCTCCTGTACAAAAGGTTTTACTTTCTAAAGTCGTCATTTAGTGCCTGTCATTAAAGATGGCTGCAGGAGTTTTAATCAACACCACTTGACATGCGGGTAGACAGACACAAAAGAAAAGATGCTAATCTAGAACTTAAGTTTTGGGGAAAGGGAAAGTCAAAATTAGGTTACAACTGCTTTGATGGCTTATATTTTGTCTTTTCATTTGCACCCGCATGTCGAAGAGCAAAAGTTAAATAATTAAGTTCCTCAAATTCCAGCTGAATGCAAAATATGTATGTTTTAATCGCTTGCGAGTGACGGGAATGACTTTAATTTTTAATACCCCTGAAAGTAATGCCTGGCTTGGTTTTATTTCAAATTGAAAATTTCCACAACACAATTTGTATGAAGTGGTTGTTCAGAAATTTTTAATTATTCCAAATTAATTGAAGCGCATGAAGCCTTTATTGTTTTAAAAACAATAACTTATTGATGCAGAAAATTGTAAATGTCCTCTATTTGTGTTTGTGTTCTTTCAACTTATTTTCTTCCCTCAAATTGATGCCTTCTGGTGCACATTCATTCGCTCATCTAAAATAATTTATACCTACGTAAACATTTAAGGTAAAAATACTGTTTGCCAATGTTTACCTTAAATAGTGTGTGTGTGTGTGTGTGTGTGCTCGAGTTTCTATCTATTATTTTCATTTTTGTGGTAAATTCAAATGTTTCTTCGTTTGTTCGTAATGAAAGTTTTAAATTTTACTGAAGTAGAGAAAATGGTATTCACATCCTGGTCGTTTCCTTTTAATGCACAACTACACACATACATACATACATACATACGTATAGTATCAATATCAGCAGAAACTGGTTTTGTTTGTTTGTTTAAAGGATTTTTGATTCTATTCATTATGGCAAACAGCAAATATAACAGCAACTACTGAAATTACGAAACCAACAATTGTTACCAGATTACTTAATTTTAACAACGGCGCACTTTTTAGAGGATACCTTTTCCAATTAATATTTGTGTTCGGTGGTCGGTCCCTGCAGATAAAATGGGTAGTAATAGTAATGGACATGATTCCAAATGCGTTTCTCAAAATCTATACCACAATTGTTTTACAAGTAAAATACGCATTTATAAAAAGGTCATATAATAGATTTTTATGAATGCGTATTTTACTGGTAATACACATTTGTGACTATTGAGAAGCAGGGCTTCAGTTTCATATATCGAACCATCGATTTTTCCACCGGCTTGCAACTGCTGCCAAAGTAGTCCTTTTGTGCTCAGTTGCATACTAGTTTTATTTATACCACTTGTGTTCTTTGCATGAGGAAAAAATTTGAATTTTTGTAAACTTTATTTATTTCCAAGCATGCCATAAAGTTTTCTTCTCTGTCCCTTAGACTAAAATCGAACTAGCGCAATCACGGAAGCACTCGAGAGGAAACAGGCCAACATGAAATTTAGGGAGCCGCATTTGCTTTACTTTTGTAAAACGTAACTGGTTACAAGTTTAGCTGCAGGGGTGCCACAAACAAATATTTGCCTGTGTGTGTGTGTGTGTGTGTGTGTGTGTGTTTGTACTGCCCGGACTACTTACACACATTTCTAACAATTTTAATAACAACATTTCACTTTGAAGTTTTCATTTTATATTTTAGTTTATTTTATTGTGCAACCTTGCATAAAAATTAAGACCAACAAACGAATACGTAGATAAAAGACAAACTTTTGCATTGCTGTGCGAGGGTTTCGAGCACACTGGCAAAAGTAAGGAGAAACATTCATGGCATTTTGGTAGCATACAATACCACAGATCCTGTGTGGGGGAAATACTAGAAGAATAAGCTTGCACTGTCAGATGATTGGCCCTGCCAATAACGATAGCAAATAATTATAATTTTCTTGTAGCAAATACGTCTTTGCCACATCATAATGTCCTGCGGAAACTGTTCATATTGAATTATTTTTTTCAGCACGACTTTTGTTTTCAGTGTATTAAAGCATGGCAGATATAAACATAAATAAAAGTGTGTGTGTGTGTGTGTGCTAAGCAAATACATATATTTAGCCATGATACTCGTAGTTGCTAACTTGCTTTTATGTCGGTCTATTTTTAAACGACCTTTATTGCAAAATGTCCTTCGTTTCGAAACACACAGAATAAATTTTAGGTGCTGGATAATTCAAGGTAAAATTTAAGCAGCATCAGCAAACCAGAAAGCACCACACACTGTTCAATACACAACTGCATGTCCATAAATACAAAATAACAAATGTTGCTGATGTGCACACACACACACACACATGCATTAATGAATGAAATTTAAACATATATGTATATACATATGCATATGTGGTATGTCGACGAATACACTTTCACACTTTATTAACATTCATACGCACGTAAATGGTTTCCATAAAAACTGCTTGTTGTATAAAACAGAAATATTTTCATGAATTTCAAATTCAAGTAGGAGAATTGAGAAAAATATGATTATATTCAACATTTGCTTTAAATCAATAAACGGGGCGGGGTTCTCTTTAAATTTGTTAATCAAGTTGTCCATGTAGTAGTTCAAGTGCCCATCAAACAATTTTTTGTTGCATCGCTTGCGATATGGGTCAGATAGTCAACATAAGAATGACAAAGTCCTGAATAATTTAGACATAAATACACCCAGTGGTCTCGTTAAATTCTCCTTAAATCTATAGTTCTGAATATTCTTTTCAACTTCTTAATTGGGTATACCAAGTCGAATGGACTCGACAAAACTCGAAAATAATGTTGGAAACCGTACCCTGAAATTAAAGAGAGTTAATAATTTTCAAGCAGAGTTTTAATAAAGAAAATAAATCAATCATTTTGCAGTACATTTCACTTTCGAAACTTAGATGAGAACTAAGGTAACCCATGTAGATACATGTAACTCATTAATTAAGTTAAATATGCTACAAAAATGTCTCGTGCAAATGTCCAGGAACAAATGATTATAATCCCATAAGTATCAGTTTCATTGGATGGCCTCGTGTGTTCAGCTTTATAAATTTTTCCAACAGGAAATTATCATTATGTGTAATTTACAGAGTGATGAAATGAGTTTTGAGTTTTCTTTAATCGATTTTAGTGTTGGCATCAATTAATATAAATGACAAAAAGCGGCAAAAAGGGACGAATTTCCTTTGAAACATCAAATAATATCATATAACCAGCACTACAAGCGAATTTGCTAGCTTCGTTCAAATTTGTTCGCTGGGTTGTGTATATCCTAGAAAATGTTTTTGTGCTTAAATGTGCGTGTTTGATAAGCTGCATGTGTTTTTGATATTTAATACCTTCTCCGGTTACGAGCACATTATGCAATTGTGTATTGAACATTTTCCCAAAACGTCTAATTTGGCCTTCTCAAATTCATTTGAGTGGCAAACAATATTCTAATATAATTGGCAGCTTGATTGACAGGCTTAAATGAATACTTGAGAAAATTTCTTTTATTAACTAATCCAACAAAAATACTTCATTTATCAATAAAGAACTAATTAGTAGGACATATTTGTGGCGTAATTACTGTCATGTGCATAAAATTGCATTAAAACTTTTACACAGTTAAGAAGGCGACTTTTCAGCATTCTAATTCCTTTCTAGTCTTTCTTGTTAGTAATACATGTTCCGTATGTACATGAGTTAATTGGAAAAAGGGGGAGGAAAAATTAACGGACATCAAGCAGAAACGATTCTTATGAGTTTGAAAGGCATTTAGAAGAGACTTTTATAATGCTCGCTTAAAAGCTAGTTGATGAGGAATTACCAGGTTCTTACGAAACAGTTATAAGCGAATGTATATAGTGTAAGCAAATACATAATTCACAGACAGAATAGGCGTAAAAACGACCAAGTCACAAGCTTGATTTTATTTATATTTTATGGTCATGATTTTGTATTCAAGAGTTAAAATGAAAATTTAGTTTTTTATCCTTTTTATATTTTGTTTATTTTATTTTGGTGCTGCCAAATCTTGCGTTTACCTTTGATGGGAGTCGAACTGTATTTTACTGAAACAAATGCGGCAGCAAGTAATTCGAGCCGACAACTATATTGTAGCTATATATCGTAATAGCGGTGTATATGTATACCAAATTATAGAAAAAAATACAACATTTCTCCACTTTTGTTTAACACTTACAACCTGATTACTCTGTCTGTGTTCAATACCACATGAAAAAAAGAAACAGAAATAAAGAAATCAATGCAATTATGGTTCCCTTGGAAAGCAAAACGTTCCAAAACGTTTTTCGACAAATTTATTTGAACATATTAATACAATACAGACGTGAGTATGAGTGTGCTATATATTGTGCATGGTTACAACAAGTTAAAGCTTTCGAATGTGGTTTTCAAATGCTAACAGCAGCCGAAGCACAGCCCCTACCACCACCTACATCATCCACAGACTTCTTTCCTCAACACCGCAAAGCAATATCGACACAACATAAACTATTTTACTACATATTTTGAAAGACCAACCTGAAAAAACGAAGGAAAGGCCAAAGTACCTCAACTCATGCACACACACACACACACACACACACACACACACACACACACACACACACACAGGAGAACATATGCATTGACTTTCCATTAACGACCATAAAATTGAACACACATCGCTTATCAAGCTCTAAACAGTTTCCTATAAATATAAACTGACTGCCACTGCTTTTGCTGCTCCACAACTCTGAAATACACACTCCAACACAAATTTCAATAAATTCTATAATGCAGAGAAAGCGGAAAACAGTTTCCACTAGAAGTAACAAAAATAAACAAAAAAACTTTGAATGTTACAACGAACATAAATTGGAGGAAGAAAAAAAAAACACAACGAAAAAAAAGTACACGAAAAATAAGAAAACCCATAAATTAAGTTATGAACGCGCGATAACCTTATTGATCCTTTTGCTTAAGGAAAGGAAATCCAGCAACATAAACGAATACACATAAATGCAAACTTAAACAGCAATAAAATTTTGCGAAAGCAGGCTCAAAAGTATTTATTGCAAAAAAAAAAAAAAAAATCTTAAAAAAGTAGAGCATGATACTGGCAGATTATTGAGTACCGGGTACCAAAAACTAAATAATATACTCTTTTCTAAAAAAAAATTTTGCGAAAGCAGATTTAAAAGTATTTATTGCTAGAAAAAAAAATCTTAAAAAAGTAGAACATAATACAAATGAAAAAAAAAACTCTTGCAAGTAGTGCTGGCAGATTATTGAGTACCGGGTACCAAGTACTCAACACTAAAGGGTATTTATTCTATTCTTTCACAATTGCATTCTTCCAACAATCTCAATGGAAAATTAAAATGGTAAAATGCAACTCTATTTGAGTTTGAAATTCATTCATGTTCAGCAGTCACACACAAAAAGTGATGACAAAGGGACAAAGTTACCGGGAAAAAATTAAGTTCCATTATGAAACGTCGCCACGTAAAAGTAATAAAGTGACATACCTACATATGTATTCATATATTTATAATATGCAATGATTTTAGTGCTGACGCCAAATTGAAGCTGTGGCTTTCCCATCCCTGGCTTCTAACCACTGAATTCCCAACTAGTTACTACTTTAAATTAATAAAAGTTTTGCTTTGAAATAATAATTCTTAATTGATTTTATCTCGATTTTGTCATGCGTTAAAAATAAATAGAATGTAATCGAAAGATCAGAGCCCTGTTTCTCAAAACTCACAAATGTATATTGCAAGTAAATTACTCATTTACAAAAATATATTCTGCGAGTATTGATTTTTATTTTAGATACCGAAACAACCAAATAATACATTATAACAACTGCGCAATTTGCTTGTAATACATTAGTTGTAGGCTTTGAGAAACGGGGAACATTTGTATTTGGGAGATCATAAGCAAACAATTGTCATCGAAATATGTGGATACCACATTTCGCCACAAGTTTTTATTTCAATTTGCAAGAAAAACAAACTCATGTTCTGTTTCATCATTTAAAATTACTTTCTTTCGTTCCCTTGCAAAGATATAAAAATGTCATGTAATGTTTGATTTCCACCTTCACTTAAAAAGGATTCTCTCATTCCATTTGAAAGCTTTTTACTTGTTTGTTTTGTTGGATATAAACAATTATTTTTTGTTTACATAAATTACACAAAAACATACATATTCTTGTGTTATTCTCACAGCATAAAATAAAATTGAAAGAGAGAAAAAAAAATAATATTTGCCAAAAGCTAAGACAAAAATATGTTCTGTTTTTTTTTTAAATTTCGCAATATTTCAATTGCCTGCGGATGTCTTCTAGAAGAACATTGTTTGTTCTTTATATAGGAAAAAGCATACTTTTATATTATTAACAAACAACATTTCTGAAGACGGCTTAAGAGCGAAATCGAAATATTGAAGAGCTAATAAGCATTCTTATAAAAAACAAAACTCAAAGGCCCAGAGCAATAATAATGTAAAGTTTGTTCTGTAAACATCCATTTGTGCTGCTCACCTGCAACGCACACAAAACTCGTATGTTTATAATAATCTGTTTCATATTAAATAAATTCTTATTGTATTTAATTTTCATAAATGTTTATTTATAATAATCTTCAAGCTTGAGGCCCCATCGGTTTTTCAATGTTTTGTTTTCTGTTTAAGACTTCGTCAGGGATAATTTTTGAATGTGTGCGAAAAAGTTCTTGCGGAAGAAGTTTTTTCTAGCTGAAAGGAAAAATATTAAATAGATGTGAGTAATGTTTATTTTTGAATAACAACTAAAGTACCCGCAGCAGAAAGAGTGCCATAAATAAAGTTTTAATAAAAACGTCAAATAACTGGCATCAAGATCAGTTACACATAAATAATGTAATAATTTACACACCAATGTAAAATTAACATGTTGCTTTCATAATCAAAACTCATCTTAAATTTGTATATAATTTGAGACCAACTTTCACCAACTTTCTGTCTAAATTTCTTGATAGTGCACTCGTCCTAACTGTTGTCATGGCTGAGCGGGTATTTGTTGACTGCTCAAGAAAGGTGGGGCAGCAAATAAATTTTGAAAGAATAGAAACAAGTTTAAATAAAATAAGAATAAAAAAACAGGATTTTAATGAAAATATTGTCTTTTTAATTCTCGAATACAAAATCGGGTTGAATTAAAATGAAAGTTTCAATTTACCTTTTTAGTCGAATTGCATGATTTACAATAGCTGAATATCTTATCGGACTTGAGTTCGATTTTTACTTCTTCAGAATTGAGACAAAAAATATTTTATGTGACAAAAATTATGTTGCAGTAATCAACATTTTTAAGGAAGACAAGAAGAGTGAAGTTGGCTGGAGTGAGCACATACCATGGCTGTTGCACAACCACCACGAGGATCATCAGCACCCACATGGCTTTGAAACCAGATCACAACTAATTACATACTATTTTTAAGCAGCTGCGCTTCGCCATTCTACTACCTAAGCTCTTCATTACTGACTGTCTATATTTAATCTTATTTATCAACTTTCCAATTTTATCACTGTGTTTTTCCGTTGTTTGGAATATATTTTATATTTCTCGCCAGCATCCCACCGATTGCCAATTGATTTTTGTGCTCGCTGCTGCTGTATCGTTGACCACGACGGTTTCAAACTTTACCCCGAGGGATTTTTAAGCATTAATTTAATTAATTTAGGTCAAAAAATGAACCTTTTTAAAAAATATTTTTCAAAAAGGTTCATTTTTGGACCTAAATTAATACATTTCAATTGGCTCTTAAAGCAAATAAATAATTAAGTTCATATTTGAGCATTAATTGTCGAACTATTGTTAATTATTTTATAGGCTGATTTTTACTTCCTCAGAACTGAGAATAAACTTTTTGGGATGAAATTAAATTAAAAAAAAAAAGTTATATGATGCAAAATCATCATCCCGCAAAACATTTTTAACTGTTTTTTTTTCTGTGTACGAATTTGTACGAATTTTTTCTTTACCAGAAACTCTTCCAAAAATCACAAATATCCGAGGCTGCGATAAGAGCAAGGAAGTGTCCACCATTCAAAGGAAGACAATTCTCAATAACTAAAATTTTTAGACAAATTATTTAAAAGCCTTTTCGTTCGGCTCTTCTTTCCTCACAGCAGACCATTGTTGCTCTTAAGCTTTTGCTACTTATACTTACACATAATCTTTTTTTTTTTTTTTTTTTTTTTTGATTTTGTTATGCTATGCTCGTTTTAGTAATAGAACGTTCATGTTTTTTTTTTGCATTTTACCAACGTTTATTTCATGTCTTTACATCATGTAGTGGAACTAAATTATAGTGCACTCTGGTTTCTGCCAAAGTGAGTCGGAGGTTGAGTGGATTTGTTGGCAGATTTCTTTTTTATGTTTTTGGTTTTAAACCGAAATATAAAAAAAAATATACATATAAAAAAAAAGTAGCAGGGCATGGCTATGTTTTTCATTTAGTCAGTAGAATGAAAATCAATACCCAGTAATGTAAATACCCACAGCCATATGTACGTACACACGTACATACATACATGAGCATGTACTTGTAGTTAAACGTATTTTATGCTTAAACATGAACCCATGCTCCCAATATACATACATATATGTAGATATGCATAGGTATGTATTTATATTCTCCAAAATATTATTTTGCGTTTGTTTTTTTCTTCTTTTTTTTTTAGGTATTATGTTAATGAAAGCGGAGAAGAGTTTATATGCCAAGGGGAATAGAAGATAATTTGTTTTTATTGCTCGCCTGATACACTTTTCCAAGCCTTATTGCAATTAATAAAACAAAAATTATTTATTCATTGGATAAACATGCATATATTTATATGCACATAAATATGTACATACGTATATAAACAAGAACCTTTTTACTATTCAGTGGAACAGCTGTTTCGCAATTGAACTAGAATAAATACTAAATAAGTATAGCTCAATTGGTACAGTCAGCTTTAGGTGAGCAGCTCCTGATGCCCAACTAGATGAAACGTAAAAGGAGGAGAAAAAAGATGTGAGATAAAGCAAACGAACACAAAAAAGTATGTATGCGATACAACGAAAATTTGATCTATTAGAGGAAGAATTTTTTTTTTTTTTTGTATTTGGACCAGTGAATAACCATCAATGAATAACCCCTACATATTGTGCACATTATACCGGAACTAAAAAAAATAGGTTGTGGAGAGGAGCACAAGTCAGTTGTGGTGTTTAGCGTTGCTAGAAGAATTACTTTTTGTCTTAACTTGGGCCTACACCCAGTACATGAGACCTTCATACGAGTTGCAGTGTTCGGCAACTAGGAATCAAGGTGAAGGACTACAGCTTGTGTACTATAGATTTAGATGTTCCAGCATAGTAAGTTCCAGCAATACGATGGAGTAACGAATTTTCTCTGCACTGCTTGGCGTGATACAATGGTCAATCGACCTTGAATGCACGAGCCCCACGCGTGGAGTGCGAGATGGAATGCCAAAGTAGAGTCCATTCGAGTGACGATAAAACAATGCAATGTAATTTACAAGAATGCTTCGCTGTCAAAGTCTAAAGGGAATTCTTAAGGAGTATGAGGAATTTTGCCAGCATGCAAAGCAGCTTCTGTAGCACGGCAAGATCACACCAACCTGTACTTGGGTTCCGAAGATTCCAGAATTAAAATTATAGGAAACTTTTCCTCCACAGCGGCTTTTCATATTCAACCACTTTGTTTCAGCAGAGGAAAGAAATATGGGAGTTGTTTTTCCTTTTCAACGAGAACAGGTGGTGTAAATAATGCACACCAGCTGCAAGTACCAGCGACTCGCACCGGATTTTTCAATAAAACACACAATCCAAATTGCAAAGTGTGTTTATATTAAAATTCCAATATTAAATTCAAACAATGTAATATGTTCTCATAATTATTAGCAATTAATAATAAATTGTGATACATACTTTTTGGGGTGTGGAAATCACCAAGATAAAATTTAGAAAATTAAAAAATTTATTGAAATACAAAATTACTCAATTTGGTTGAAACACAGCTCGTATGACTTCTGATTACAGAAGAAAAATGTCTGCCAAAAGGCGCATGTTCTTGAGCTGACCTTAAATACTTTCGTTATTTTGAAAAATAGTACAATCAGAAAATTATAATTTAGCAATGCCAGACTTATTATAAAATAAATCATTAATTTTGGTGTTATCGTTAACAGGTGGGTGGCATGAGCCAAGTTTTGAAATTGGTTTTCGCTTTAAACGTATTTATGCACAGGAGGAAACAAATTCGATATCGATGAGCTGGCTGTTAAGCTTACGGGGTTACATATACTTAGTTATGTGCTGTTTCCAAAGTTTGCAGCTTTTCTTATGTATTTCCTTAAAAAGCTTTTTTTTTAGGAGCTTTTTCGTAACATGCAATTTTGATTGAAGTTTGAATATGTTTAATAAAGTATGTTATTTCATTTTTCCAAGAAATCTATTTTCAAAAATAATTAATTGCTACATATATACATATGTATGTATGTATGTATGTATTTTTTATTAGTAGTTGTTGTCCTAATAAATTAAATACACTAATACTACCATTGTGAAAGAATTTGTTTGTATTTATTAGAGCGAAAATTGTATTGAATTTCCAAACACTATTCCATACATACATACATCTCAAATAAAACCTCATTTTTTATCACGTTTCCCATAAATAACATTTAATACGCGCAGCAGTATCGAATAAACAAAATAATTTGTTTATAGTACCCCATACATTTTGATCTCTTCGTAACAAATTTACTTCATAATGTAATAAATTCTGGTCCCCAAATACTTGGCAGTTTAGCAGCTTCAATACACACACACACACGTATTGAGCAAACAGACTCAACAGACTTTTGTGCATACATATGTACATATTTATTACATGTGCTGTATGGTGTGAGCGCGAAAACACAAATCACATGAAAATCGATGGATGTTTGAATGAGTGTATGGATGATTTAACTCCAAAAAAGGATGACTTTAACTTTATTAAAAAGGAGAAAACAAACAAACAACCAAACACACGAACAGACGAACAGCCACACGTATGTAGTTGCAAAATAGAAGAGAGAAAAAAAAGAAACAAAATAGAACCTGAAAGCAATATATAAAGATCCATAAGGGAATGCATAAATCCGTAGCTTAGCATAAGTATGTATGTATATGTAGCAAAAGCTTTTGCAAAGAAAAAAAAAAAATAACACCCTTCCATTGGTGATGTTCTGAATTTATGCATTCATTACAATCTACATATTCAGCGTGATAATTTACAGTGCCGAACAAAAAAACTAAGAACACTTGAAAGTGTAAACAGCCAACACATGTGTGCTTAGTATATCTGCAGTTATTAAGTGCCCTTAACAGTTACTTGAATTTAAGAATGATCCCAATCGATCTTACATACATATATTCGATCTTTAGCTGCGATTAGTAAATAAAATATTCAAGCTACAATAGTGTTGCTAAGAAAGCGATTTTTGTTTTATTCACGCTTTTTTTTGCAAAGGTCTTTGAGTTATACATACTTACTTATGCTAAGCTGCGGATTTGTGCATTCCCTTATAGGCCTATATAAGTACATGGCTTTTCTATTTTGGGTTTTATCTTTTTTACATTTTGACTGAAGCTAATAAAGTCATCCTTTTTTGAAATTAAATCATCACACATATGAGTCAGCTTGCAAATAAAGAACAAGAGCGGCTGAAAGACGGTACATACAAGATTTTAAGCCGAAGAGCTCCTTTCAGTTACCACTTAGCACTATTAAAAGTAGAATCTAGTGAAATATCGTTAATATTTAGGGACCGTAAGTAAACATAAAAGTACTGGACTGGGTATTTTAAAGTTTTTAATTTCTTTTTCCGACTTAGTAATTTCCACAAAACTTTTCACCATCACCAGAATTTGCATAAAACTCTTCTAGCACAATTTTAGAATCCTTTTCATTTTTTTAAACTAATTTCAGTACATCTGATAGATGCGGATACGCAGACTTTGTCAGACCCTTCAAATTTCTACCGATTCTGGCGATTTCCTTTTTATAAAATTTGTGCAAACATATCGTTGTGATTAATGTGTATGTGTGTGTATGTGGAATGGTTACACAGTGTACACACGTAAACAAAGGACCTTTCGTTTCGTTTTCAGCTCAACTGACATGTCTATACAATGTATGTTTTGTAACACAGCACATGTCTATTAATACTCCGTCAGTTTGGCTGACTTGGCTCCTTCTCGTAAGAAGTCTAAAGCTTGATGCTTTTTTATTTTTTTTCCTTATTTATTAAGTACGAGGGCAGCCCTTTTGTACATTCAGCATGTTGTATGCTATAGCTAAACAATATTAAAATTTTGAAAAAGCTATTGGTTGAAACAATGCTGTTTGCTGTAACCAGGTCATAACAACTCTTAGATTCTTATGCAAAGCATCACTTCCATTAAAGTGAACTATGTGACAATAGATGTGAAGGCTAATGTTTTAAAGAAGACAAAATGGGCAACAACTACGTGTTTTGTGGGGGCAACACTTCTCATCAGCGCTTAGGTGGTCTTGATGCAGGCTCATGTTAGACTTTTGTTAGATATTTCAAAACCGCCATGTAAGATTTTCTTACATTCTCTATAAAAAGATTCATTTAAACTCAATCGTATGACAAGAGCGCACATTTAAAAATTTGCCAATTATTCAATTCAATTTAATTGCAGTAATATCAAATGATAATTATGCGAGAACTTTTTCTCTTTTCTCATTCCGCCTATTGTGAACAAGATTTTCTTTGGGAAAAGAATTCCAGGGAAAAAGCAGGTATTTTAAATTGAAAAAAATGGTTGGAATTTGCCTTGGGTTTTCTTCTCTGGCTTTTCTTAAGGAAAATAACGAAAAAAAACACCACAAAAAATAAAATAAAATTTTGTTGATCAAAACACACAAAAAAATATATGAATATTAATGAAATATTAGTATAGAAAACAAATATTAAGAGCTGCAAATAAAATTTTAAATTTCTGGCACATAGAAACAGAAACTAAAGATGATACAAAGAAATATCAACAAGCAAAATGGTTGTCTTAAAACGAGGACGTGCCACTCTTTTATATTTTTTGTTCGCACCGTCTCTCGACAAAAGGGCTTTATCGCATGTTTCCACGACATGCGCTTAGCTCTCTATTTGTGCTTAACTCCTTAATCAGGAGCGAAGCAGAAGTACCTCCATATTGAATCTACATGCGGAGCATGCAAAATTCCTGTCTTCTCTAATTTATATCGCAAGTTTACTTGCTCTATCGGTTAAAACCATATATTGTAAATAAAAAATAAAAAAAAAATAAATCAAAAGCAAAGAAAACGTAATTGTTCCATAAAAATAAAAGTTAAGTTCTGGGTTGTATTCAATGCACTTCAATACCAAATGCACTGCCATGCCTATTAAAAACAAAAGTCGAACCGAAGCACATAGATGAGTCGTTTAAACAGTGTGATTCACAAATATAATTGAGAGAGCGAAGCGGGTGATTCAACTCGTCATGGAAACATACTATTCGTTCAATTATATTTTGGCAGAATTGAAAAAGATCTTTATGTGGTAAACATGTAGTGACCAACAATTTGAAAGACGATAAGAAAAGCAATTATGAAGACCTAATGGCTGGGGAACGTCCACCACTATGAACAAATTAATGTAGTCAATTTTTAAAAACCTTTAAATTTATATTTCAATTTATATTAATTTTGTTTATTTATTATTTACAATGAAATAAAATTAAATTAAAAAATGACATTTTGTAATAATGCGACACGAGCCGTCAAACCTTTTTTTTTGCATTTTCTTTGTTTTCCAACTCATGCCTCTACAACTCATAATCTACAATTCTAATTAATGTCATATGAAGGCTCTTAAGCTATTGCTGCCAATAACAACTTGTCCTCTTGAGCAATTTTATACGGTCACTTGTTAAACCGTCGTCGTAGGTCTGCAGTCATGAAATTTGTGAAATGTGTGAATGCGGAATTGTGTGCGTAAGACTACTATCTGAGTCGGAGTATGTGTGTGTGGTTATGCAAGTATATGCGTGCCTGCTATATTTGGTAAACGTGCTTGGAATTATAGTTAAATATTGCTGGAGTGCAAAATATTGCCACTTAAAGGCAAACAAACGAGGCTTTAGACCAAAAACAAAGTGAAAAAACTTCACACATTCATGTACAACAACAAAACACAGCAAAGGCAAAAGAAGAAGAAAAAAAAAACAGAATGAACAAACTTAAGAACCCTTTTAGTTAAATACGGCTATTTGCGAAAGAGTTTAAATGGCATATATGTGTTTATTTAATGTGTATGTTAACATCTGTGTAGATGTGTGCCTGCTTACTTGGCCCAAAGTGTCGGTGAGCCAGGTGTGATAAATTCAGCACAATTTTGGTCCTTCCAAAGCATTTTATTCTTCTGATTTCGAGTGCTGCAAAATTATATTTCTCTTCCACTCATGATGTTTGGACCACTATAGCGGTATATTAGATATTAACGATCCCAACCACGTAATTTTGCATATTTACGTTACTTATATAAAATCAGCAAGTACTTAAATGGGCAGTGACAAAAAACTATACGAAGGACGTGCTGGAACTTAGGAGAACTGACTCACATGTCCTTTTGTTGAATTGTGCAAAACTTGTCATTTATCATTTTTATGCTGTGCAGGAAGTTTTGTCAGTGCAAATTGTTTGCATATACTACATACATATGTGACGAAAAGGAATTTTATGTATTTGAGTCGAAGTCAATAAAATTTTATTTAATGTTACCACTGTAATATCCCTATTGAATAGTTTTGTTAGGACAAAATTGTAGGAGCTGTACGTAGCTTAAGACTCACTTAAAAGCAATGCTACTGATTCCAGCACAATTTGATGAATGTCGTTTACCATCCCTGGCTGGCGTGCCTGGTTTACACATTTGGATACACATTTTTGCACAGAATGGTTTGGGTTGGTGCCATAAATAAAGATGCGTGGGTGGATGGGTATGAATACTTAAACAACAACAACAACAGCAGCAACAATAAACAGTGTCACTTGAACTCGTCGTTTTAAAGTTTCATTTGACGAAAGTATTTTTTTGTTGTTTTGTATTCATGGATACAAAAGCATACGGTTAAACATTTTAAATTTCAAACTTTTTAAATCTTTTCAAAAAAAGGTTGAAATTTGATACATGTTTACTGCAACATTTAACGTCATTTTTTTCTCTCTCATTTTCCCTTTTAGATGCCAGCTTTGTGCCAGCATCGTTTTGTCAAATAGATGTTTTACTTTGAACCTTATGAATTTGAAACTTGTTTCTGACCTTTTTCGCAATAAAACACTCAAAATGTTGAAAAAGTACAATAAATTATTTTCTCCAAATTCCATTTTTGCAGAAAGCCAATACTTTGCTATTTGTTTAAATTGTGTCATATTAGTTTTCTGTTTGTAGGAAATCGCTTATACGTACGTCCATACTCTGGCATTCATTAACAGGTACACATATCTCATGTACCAGGTGGCTCAAGGAAGAGTATCCCTCTAAGTCAGGTGGTAAAGTATTTTGCAAAATTTACCATATTGATGCCAAAATTTCTACTTAATTTTAAAAAATATCTTTTAAAGAACGCAAGAAAAGTAAAGCTGAAGACTCCGAATGGCTTCGAGCCCAAATAATTGCATACTGTTTGAAGCAGCAGTATCTCTTCATTACTGACTGACCACATTTAATCTCTTAATTAATCACGAAAACTGTTATTTAATATGTCATTACATAAGCTGTATGTAACGGTGAAGGATTACTGAAGGAATCCATAAAGAAAAACTTGTATTTGTTTCACCCATTATGTTCAAATAATTTGATAGCAACTTCTCATGTTGCACGTTTTTTTTTTTGTTGAACAATGAAACACACTTTTAGCAGGTATGTCGCACTTACAGTAATAAAAACTTAAAATTGATATGATAGGCTCCTTAATAAGTTAAGTTGGCTCCTTTAAATATTCTAAATAAATAGATCGAATGACCATTTTGCGCAGTTTAGCTAGGAAAAATTCGAATTGAAGTGTTTAACTCGAAGTCTCATATAAACATGTATGAAAATATACGTTTTATTGGAATCAGTTTCCCTTTGGAGAGCACCAAGGCAGTTTTTCTGTTGGTTACAGAGCATATGATAGTTCTGAGATAACTGCTAAAGTGGTAATGAACTGCTATTTCATAAACCAGAGCTCAAGTTCATCTCTCTCTCTCTCTCTCTCTCTCTCTCTATTTTGTAGAGAAAAAAGGGAATAATGTGGTTTTGTGTATTATTGGTGTGAATAATATTAATAATGAAACGGAATAACCTAATTCAATTACCTGCTCAGTAGCAGGTCTAACATGTAGCGATTAGGCCAGTTAGCCTACTTTTAAATCAGTTTGGTCGATGGGCAAATTGGTAAAGTTTCTTACTAAGAGTCCAGCAGGTCTCAGGCTCTGGGAGTCTCTGCACACAAGCAAAAGCTTTGCAGTTTTGCGTTTGTTTTATTAAAAAAACGTTAGATGTTGTTGGAAATGTGACCGCTATTCATCTTTTTAGACTAGAAAAGATAATTGTGTACTTTCCTTGGAAATATGTATGTAAAAAAAGGGCTAGATCTGTATGATTGATTTGAAAATGGTCTGCTTAATATTACTTCTGTTTATTGCACGAAAAAAAAAATTTTTAATTTCTGTTGCTGTCATAATATTATTTATTCAATTCTTATTTCCGTTTTGTTTATTTTTGGAGAAGTTGTTTTCATTTTTTCTTTATTTATATTTCTATCACTTGCCATTGTTAACAAGAAACGTTTGTTTTCTTAAGATATTTGAATATGTTTTCTTTTATCAATGCAGCAAATACTACGCGCCGTAAGACAAATATTTCTAGAAATATATTTATTACTAAAGTATGCAACCCAATTGGCAAAACTCTTTAAGTGATATTTAAATTTTCTAGTTTGAGTTGCTTGAGAGAAAAAAAACACACACACACACACACAGACAATCAACTAATGGTTCTACCGGTTTTTGATTTTCTTAGCATTGATTCTATGCTGATATTAATGGCCCAGCAAAAATCTTTATGTAAAAATTTTGCTGCCGATTTTCTATGGCTCAACTTGTGACCAGTAAAAGTGTTTCGAAAGAAAATCAATTATGGTACTACATTACGTATGAGTCGAGGTCCGAGGCTAAAAAAAACTTCTCTATCCGGCATCAAGCGAAAACAACAACAACAGCAGCAAGAGTGCAAAGAAATAATCGTTAAAGCTGTAACACCTTAAGCTCTAAACACATAGACGACAGCAGACTGCAAATGCTGCCAACTTCAAGTGCAGCCAACTTCAAATGCTGCTCTGAAGTCGGCTTCATAATTATTTTGAAGACAGCAACAACATAATAATCAGCTGGTGTGTAAATCAATTTCGAATTTTTATAAATATTACAAATCCAAAGTTTAAAAATATAAAAAATGAGCAAAGAAAATTTAGCGAATTTTATCACAACAATTGTTAAAATAGCTCAGACTACGGCTGAAGTGTATAAAGCCCATAAGACGAATAGTACAAGAAATCGAAGACGGTGGGTTCGCCCAGTAAATATAACCCGTGATGAGGAGGGCATTTACAAAACATGTGTACAACAGCTCAAGGAAAAAGATGAAGAACACTTTTTCAAAGCAACCAGGATGAAAATTAAATAAAATATCACAAAAAATTAGCTCAAACGAAAAAATTGTTTTGATATTGAAAATGAACAGCTGTGTATTTTAGCAATGCTAATTTCAGGGATGCCGTATTTCTTATTTCATAATGAATAAAATTGAAAATATTGATGAAAAATGTAATAATATCACGAGAAAACTACAAAAACACATTTATTTATTTAGTTATTGTATTTTTGCAATGTTCTTTTGTGTTTAATATTAAAAAAAAGTTTTTGTTCTAATTTGTCCAATTTATATATATAATGGCAACACTATATTTGCTTATTTGCTGCCCGTCAAAATAAAAAATAGCCTAAGTTGGGCAGCAGCAGCAAATGCTGTTGTGCAGTCGTGCTGCCCTGCTGCCGTCAAAATAATCGTTTTCATTTAAACACATGCATTTTATTTTTGACATATTGCTGCTTGCTGTCTGCTGTCGTCTATGTGTTTAGAGCTTTAATTGATATCTTATCTTTACTCTAACACTTTACCCCTTATTTGTAAGAATCCCTTTAAAAAAATTTTACACGCGTTGAAAGTTACTTTCATTTAGCATTTTTCAATAGCAAAGTAAAATAAGAAGTGGCGAAATAGTTCTTCTGTCTATTGGGTTTCGGGCGTTATTTCGCAGTCAAAATGTTGCTGTCGTTAACAATACAAGTGAAACTCTTGTAATTGTGTACTTTATATTCCAAAGTCGGCATGTTTTTCCTTAATAAAGCCATACATGTTGCGAGAAACGATCTTAGCAACAGCATACAAAACAGTTACGCAAACACACGTGCCCGGTAGTTCTTTTAAATAATTTATAATTTGGTTGGGTTCTTTTCCAAAGATGTTCGTAGAATGTGTGGGAATTACAATTATCATATTGATTGTCATAATTGAATTTGATGCAAGCAGGCCTCCCTAAATTGGCCATAAAAATTGAACAGCGAAGTGAAACCAGGGGAATAAAAATGATTAGCAAATGTATGCGTGCATAGAAAATGTACTGGGAATTGTGCATGATAAAACGAAGTTTATGCTGAAAACAATGTTTATAATAACATTATTTGTCAATGAGGTCGTTTTACAGAACATAATATGGATAATAAAAGGAAATACTGCTTCGTTATACGTATAAACGTAACAAGCTTCATTTAAGATAATTATTTTCAGCTTAACGTCTACACTCGAGGAAATTTTGTAGTGACATACGCCATACGGGTCTATATATGACCCGTATGTCTATGCTTTTTTAATCTTTCATGCAGAGCTTGGCTCCACAAAATTTGCTCAGGTTATGGACAGGGTTACCAGATTTATGTTCACTATGGATGTAAAAAAAATCTCGCCGACAGCTCTTTTATTTAGTTTTGTAAGCGTTACACACAAAGAGCAGTTGTTGCAACATGGTTAACATTAATTTCTTCACTAAAAATTTGTTCGGACATTTAAAAGCAGAGTTTAGAACAGTATTTTCAGTTTATTCGAGGCTACTGAAGAGTTGAGTAGCTGCAACGAAACGTTGACGGGTGTCAACGTAGAGCTAGACAGAAAACAATTAAAAAATCGTATAAGTGATTTTTTTTTTCTTCTGAAAGGTGTAAGCGCTATGTGTATACCATATAGCGGGGGTCGATTTAAAAGGCCACAATGTTGATGATACAGTGTCATTGAGTTTTGCATAGCTCTTGTTCCACTCTGACTTATCAAATAGATAGTTTTGGAGGCGGCTCAGTTTACATTTGTTTGTAGCAAATATCACATTAATCGGTCCCAGGTTGCTTGTAGAGAGAAGTCAAATATTTTTTAAAATATTTTTTCGAATACACTGGCCTCTTTCCAAGCCTCCCATATAAAAAATTGAGAGGCGGGCGTCGCGAAAATGATTTTTTTTTTAATGTAGCGGAGATTTAGTTTTCCTCATGCCAATCAATATCTATCGACAAATCCATGGCCCAATATCAATTGCTAGCGTACACACTAGATTTGGAATAGCTTTGAATGGAAAGCCTTAGCACAAGATTTCAAGGCTCTAAAAAAGGATGTACGAGCCAAAAATGGGGGCTACTATTTTCTTTTCTTCTCAGAACTGAAAGGTAATCGAACGTTTTCTATTTTGATTGGTTTTTTCTTCTTCTGGCGCTCACATGCGCCAACATTTTCATCTTCATACTACATATTAAGACATGAAAATAAAAAAAAATTATTAAATGCTTTTATGGGTTGTTTGCATATTTGTATTTGAAGTCCTAAAAACGTTCTTATTTGCTCACGTTCATTGTTGTGTTTAGCCGCAATCGTTCGTAAATGCTGTGTGCGTTTCGCATGTTATTGTTATTGGGCGCAAGTAGAGAAACAGCTTAAAACACCAAAAATCCATTTTCACAAAACATAATTCCATTTGTTAATATTTGGTTAAACGCACAACATTGTTATTATACATATATTTTTTCACCATCTTTGTTCCGGTAACTGTTATTTTCAGCCAACATGTTGCCCGCACCCACATTCAGACGCCCGCCCATTCGCAGCGTCTGTTACCGCTAACAAAATATTTTTCTTTACATTTTTTTTTTTCTATCAATAATTGTACGTATGAAAGAAGTGCGTACGTACATACGTACATGTTTTCTGTGCACGAATGTGCTCATTGTGTAAATATTATTTTAAATAAAATCATTTTGAAACCCTTTAACAAATATTTATGGCGTATTCTACATATGCATGCTATTTGCATTTGTGCTCTGGTAAATATTATTACACTTGAGAAACGTTTTCGTATGTTTTGATTTGCCATAAAGTGGTAAAAAGCAATAAAAGAATTGTTTGTTGCCGAAATTGTTGTTTCTTTAGCAAACATTTTCTGAAAGCACTCTTTTACGACATGTTTTTTTTTTTGGCGCTGACTTTTTAGCGTTCGTATTATTGTTACTATTCATGCAAATTTTCGGCAGACTCGAAACTGTCAGCTGCGAGAAGAACTTCTGTCCGTAAAATCAAATATAAATGAGATGAAATGGGGTGTCTACAAACCATATGCATGAAACGTTGCTGGAAGATTTTTGCATTTAAATATATTTAATCGATTTCTATTGACGAAAGTGCTTCGTTACTGATTTCTAATTAAATGGTATAAAAAATTAATGACAACAGGAAGAATACATTGTCAGGTAGAATGAGTGCTCTTTAATCTAAATCAGTGAATGACGGCTAAAGAGAAAGAGAGAGCGAGAGAGAGTGAATAAATAAATACATCCAGAAAAACATAAAGTTAATGACAACGCTCCTTCCTGCCTTGTTGAAATCTAGCAAACTACTGACATAAGTTTGGTGTTTTTTTTTTATCTTAGACTGTTTCACTTAGGGCTGCCATTGTTACTATTTATACAAGAAGCAAAGTATACAAGATGCTCTCTTTGTGAGCGGTAGTAAATGATAACATGTGTAGATAAACCTGATAGATTACTGTCGTGCTTCAAAAAGTCATATCGAAAAGGCTACACTATTGTACGTTGAACAACAACTTCAAAAAAACAACTCATTGTGTAAATATGTAAATAACCACATAATAAGCATAGCTAGACTAAAACTCTAGGGTGAGCAAATGCACCTATCAAAAAATTATTGTGTTAATAAATCTTAAATCTGGAGAGGGTGAAAGCGAATCTGGATTTTGCCATCCCAGCCCTGCCAAAGTATTATATAGAAAAACGTAGTTTTTGCAATTTTTCAAAAGATTAACAAACCGAACATATTTGTCAATGAATCTGTCATATACAATACACGCATGTCAGCTTGTACGCTTTTACGATTTTATGGGATAGTAAAGGACAGCCCTTATAGAGCCGAGCACAGCGCTCAGCTTTCGGTAGAAGAAGAAAATGAGCTGCAGTAGGAAATTTAAAAAAAAAAAAAAAAATTCCATGTCCAAGTAATGGAAAAGTATGTAAGTTTTGCACTTTATGCCATTTGTCAAAAAGAAATACTGTGGTGTTCCCCCAAATACAATTGATTCTTGAAATATTTTGCTAAATTTAGGATTTTTATCAGAATGTATCTTTCCTGCTACTTTCTAATCAGAATTAGTCTCTGAACTTTTCACAATTCCAGATTAAGCTGCTCGAAGGAGACACTATAAAAAGCACTCTGCATTCACTTTAGTTGATGTATGTATATTATGTGTTATTAGTGTTGAAAGTTTAGCCATTTGCTGACAAGATCTGACCCTCCTGCAATGTGGCTTTTGCAGTTTCACAATCGCCGTAATGCGATCAACCAGCGAAATTTTGTCAGCACATGACAATTCAAAATTGTAGAATCATTCCCATGGGTGGATGTATTTTCTAACCGTCTCGTTAGAAAATACATCGCAAATCCAAAAATTTACCAATGTTTAATCCTTAAGTCCTTGCTTGAATTACTTCTCTGCTCTCACTATGCCCGCATGCTGCAAAATATTGCTAAATGAAGGACATTACAACTAACTTCCGTTTCAGTCTGAATTTTGTTCAGCTTAAAATAACAGTTAAAGGACCCAAAGGTTGCATTCAAATGCAAATAAAATTTCAACAAAGTATCTGCTGCCACACACATGCATGTGGCTACAAGTGTCCTTGTTCACATAAATTTATTCATATTTATTGTTAAAATGAATGAATTGTAAATTTATTTACAGAGCATAATATCTTGCGTTTTAATTAAAATGCGACAATCTGCAATTGTGAGCGTGCGTTGAAATTATGTACGAGCTGGCTAAAGATGAGCGAGCATTGTGCACATTATGGCATAAATATGCAACAGTATTTCGCCACGAACAATTTGCAAATGTTGGTGTTCACACGGATCAACAGGGGGTTGAGAATAACATTATTAGCTGGCGACAATTATATGATCTTATAAAAACTCCAGTTGAAATATCGCTTGAAAACTCAAGTATTTTTAAATGAAACACCATGAGTTTTATTTCACAATAAGTAAATTGTTCTATATATAATTATTGCCTTTAGCAACTCAAAGTTTTGTACGTTTTAGAAAAATCTAAACAGTAGACATTAAAGAAACGTGACGGCTAGTTGTACCCCAGCTTTATATTGCTATTAGTCATTTGAAAAACAGCTCACTTGGAACAAACTGTGTAATATTTTTTTTATTGTTTTATCGTACTTTTATTTTTATGTTAATGCCTGCGATTTGAAAAACATTTTCTTGGTAAAATTTTAGTGATAAACATTTTTAAAGAAAACTCGAAAAAAAACAAAGTTGAAGACTCATTGGCCACCACGATGAGCGTCAGTACCCAAATTGCTTCGAACCCAGATCATGACTGATTGCATACTGTTTTGGAGCAGCAGCCATCCCAGTGTCTTTATGACCTGGGCTCGAGAACCATTTACAAGCTGATGATGGTCGTGCTGTACGTGAAACAGTCATGGCAACTTTACTTTTCTTTCACTGAGAAAATATTTCTCAATTCTGAGGAATTATAATCGAACCAAAGCCATTAGCAATTGTAAATCAAAAAGTTCGTTTTCAAAGTTAAAAGTAATAATTGTTGCTTTATTACTTTAAAATGTCGTGGTTTGGAAGGTAATTTGTTATTACGCATTCGTTTCCCTGGAGATCACTTTTCAAATTATGCCACTTCTGAGCCACTGTCTTCTGATTGTACAATGTTGTTTAAACAAAAAAAAAAAATATATGTATATAAAAAACTTTCAACTCTCTGCCACCGAGGAAATAATAAACAATTGTACAAAATCAAAATGTCAAACATCAAAGGGAATGATGACAACAGAGACTTATCATCAGTCACTTATGGTGGCAATTCTTGTGTTTTGTTGTTGTTGTTGTTGTTGTTGTTGGTTCTTTAAAAGCAACAATAGCAGTAAAAGCGAACGGAAAAAGATTGCAAAAGAAGCGCAAAAACGACAGGAATAAGCAAAGGTATTTCGATAAGACTGAAATAGACTGCGTTCATTCTCAGTTGCGACATGCTCATACATGTGTACATAAATATTGAAATGAATGAAATGCCGGTTTTATCACTGTTGATGGCATCGGTGTTTTTGAAAGGATATTAAAAAAAAAAAAAAAAAAAGTCAAAATCATTCGCTACAAAATGTAACACACACGTCCCCCACACCCCACACCCCACACCATTATTTTCTATTTTTTCTCCTCTTCATTTCAATTACACACAAATTTAACATACTGCATCATGAATCATCTTCATTAAAAATACAAGTTGGCAAAGCGATATTAAAACCGAACAAACGCAAGCTGGGAATGTGTGAAATTTTTTTTTTTTCTTTCTTTGCCTTGTTAAAGAAACAAAAAGAACGCTTGCGAAATTGGGGGAGTTTTATTTATTTCAGTACATAAAGAAATTATGTATGTATAATAAATGACAAGAAACTGTCATGTTAAAAATTCACGTAAATTTTTTCATTTCCATTTTTTTTTTTTTTTTTTTGGCTGGCAAATTTTAAATATTGCATATCATCAGCTAAAGAGAAACAATAAAAGAGTCGTAAGCGACATGTTGTGTAGCAGCAGTAAAATCATCATCGTCAGTCAGCAGCAGCATCAGTTACACCTTAAAAGGGATACATGTATGAATACGAGGGCACCCCTTCCCCTCATTTGCTTCATGGCACAAAATGCGAAATATGGGTAAATGTCTGTTTTAAATTGTTGGCGTTTTTTTTAGTTTTTCCTTTAAAATATGTATGTATGTATGTATGCCCAACATATGAATTTGCTTGCTACACGTGCCCGTTTACGTGTGCGGCATATGTATTATGTTCTTACTTTGATTGCCAGCCGTCCGTCCGTCCGTCCGTCCGTCCGTCTGTGGAGTAACTGAGTCATATCTTTATTTTCTTCCTCTTTTGTTACAAGCCATGTAAATTATTGAAAACATTTGTGCGTTCAGGGTGTTTTATAATGGATGTATGAATGGTGTTTTTTTTTTTTTGGCTTCGCAAATAATATTTGTGATCTGCATATGTAGTACATGCGTCAAATGAACTTAAGCGGAAATGAAACCATGTTTCATATTTTTCATAACATTACCATTATGAGTTATGTAAGGAATTCACTTGATTGACGCATGAAACTTTTTAGAAATATTGAACAATTTATTTTTTAAGAGCATCTAAGTATTTGTAGTTAAGCAAAAGCCAAAAGGTAGTTCTTGACAAATTTGCGCAATTTATTTTCATTCGCCCATGACTGAAAAAGGAAACCTAATGGAAGTTGGAAATTTTTCAAACTATAAATGGAATTTGTGTGAAGTTGCTTTCGATCAAAAAAAAAAAAAAAAAAAAAAACACAACAACTGAAATTATATGCATATGACATTATGGCCATAGAGCCTGAAAGTGGTGCTTTCCTTTTTTTTTTTTTCATTTAATGTACGTTTTTGGGAAATTAAGGTCAAAATAAGTGTGTCAAAAGGGAGTCCTTGCGACTTTACGTGACACGTCAAGCAAACGAGGTTTAATATTTTGGCGCCCTTATGAATCGTGTTGAAATCATTAATAAGACATACATATGTGGGGGCCTTAAAGCCATTTTAAATGATACACAGTACAGCATGGTACGCTGGAAAAATTATTGGCTGAAAGTTGAGGAAACATTTTATTAACTTTTTTTTTAGCTGTCTTTGCCTCAGATTAACACCCATATTCATAAAAACTATTGAAGACTTATTACACGTTTATTTAACAAATATTCCGTAGAAATATATCAAATAGGAGCTTAATAAACTTACAATAATTATTATGAATATGGCCGTAAGGCTTTATATGGGTGTATAAATTGCAAACAGTTGCAAGATTCGTAATTATGCTTTTATCTCACAAAATGCAATACTTGTGCAAGCGTCAGGTGCCCTTTTGTTGTATTAATATGTTTCTTTTTGCTTTGTAGTGGAGTTTTTTTTTTTTTAATAATACAAATAATGCTGACCCAGATGAGCTCCATTATTTTTATTTTTTTTATATTTATTTTTTTATTTATTTATTTATATCAAGAACACTTAAGAATAGAATTCTTTTATGGTTCATTAAAATGTTACATTGACATATATAGTAAAACGGAAAAAATATACATGTACTTATAATATAAATCTTATACTAATTAGTTTCAGTATTATGTAAACTTTATCACATTATTATAATGTTTAAAAGCGAAAAAAGGAAGATATACAAAAATAAAAAAGTAAAAGTAAATTGATAAATATTTAAGAAATATGCAGAAAAGAGATTTGAATTTATTTATTTGAGAAGAAATCCAAAAGTGCTTTAGTAAAACTGTTTTTTCCCTGAATGAGTTTAATATATATTGGTAGACCATTCCATTGCTTAATGATAATCATTATTTGTATGGCTCAGAAAAGGGTTGGAGTTTCCTTTTTTAAGGCCTTAACAAGTTTTAATATAAAACTATAAGCACAGCTATTAAACGCTAGAAAAATATGCAACAATATTTTTCAACAGTTTCGTGAATTTCTCAATTACCACACACATTAAATTTCAATTTTAAATCAAGCTCCCTCACTCACGCCTCAGTTTTCTCGGCAGCTGTACATCTCTACACCTGGAATAAATCTATATTCGAAGAGGAACATGTTATTGTTGAAATACATTAATATGGTTGTAAGCATTCCAGTTGTGTGTTAGCAATCATAATATCATTGCACAGAAGGTAACGCTGTTGCCGCAACCATAACTAAACAGGTCTTTTCTTTGTGTGTATTTATGGGCTTAGACATAGAAGCAATTGCTTTTATTTATTAGAGTTTTAATTATGATGAATTTGCAAGTATGCATTAACATTAATAAATCATCTTTTGGTTTAAAATTTTTGAAACGCCAAATATTCTTCCAACTACTTTCTAATGTATTGAAAATTTAACTCTAAAAGAAGGAGCTGCTAAATTTCGCCAACTGTTAATTTAAATTTCGAGCAAGGAATTTAAATATTTGCCAGGAAGCTTTCTTATGTATGCATTGAAATTCCGTATCCGTACTTGGAATTTCACAGATTTGTTTCGGGGTTTTCAAAACAAAACAGAAAAAAAAAACGTTATTCACAGTGTTTGCTTATAAATTACAAATGCCATGAATTGTGCTGTTTAAGTTTTTCACGTTCTGCGGAAGTTCCTTTGCAACTGTACACAAAGTTAATGCACTGTAAGTGTTGTGTAATCAGAATTAAAACCTTTTACACATTTACACTTTGTTGTCTACGTGCATACATATGTATGTATGTACATCTGTACGAGGATGTAAACTCGCACACATCTACGCGCTTAAAATGAATCTGCAATTGTGTAAAATGTCCCTTCTGTGAAAATTTTATATTTACTAAAGTGTGTTCGCTGTGTTTATTGTTATTTTTTGTTCGTCGTTTGTCACTTGTTCACAGGTGTATTGTAAGAAGCTTTTTTTTTCACCTAAAGACGCTTACAAAGTTTGTAATTATGTTTGTGTATGTCTGTCTGTCCTTGAGCATAAATAATAATTCATTTTCATTTGCGCGAGTTTTTTTTTCTTTCTTTGTATGTTTCCTGGATAAAAGATTTTTGTCACTTTTATTTTCGTTTATGAAGTTCTTACTACCGAAATGGCTTAAGTGTACATTAAAATTTATTACATTTTGTAGCTGTACAGCGTACACCCCCATGTTTTGTTGTCAACAAATGTTGTGTTTTGCAGTTCATTTTGCTTTTGTACAAATCAAAACACATTGTTATCTTAGAATACCGCTCGCTGTATCTTCTTGTAGCACATCCTGCTGCTGTATGACACATTTAATGTCTGTGCACCACATACAGCCGTGTATTACTTAATTGTAACCTACAAGCTTACACACACGTATAAACTTACTTATAAGTTGTTTTAACCTGATGCTTCCTAGCAAAATTGTTATTAATATGTATGTATTTTAAATTTTCTATTTCGTTAGCGTTAGGAATTATGCTGACTTGTGTTCAGCAAGGGAGCATAATTCTCTGAGGAGTTGAACCTTGTTATTTGGGGGTTCCCCATGTTCGAATGAAAATACAATAATTTTTACAATAAAGAGAATTGATTGCACACAGATTAGGTAAAAGAAAAGTTATAGGATCAGTAATAACAACTTGACATGAATTAAATGAACGAATAATCAAATTTTTGCTCTTGCGCTGCTCTGTGTATCCCTGACTTTTGAAATTAAGTTTTGGGCATGATATTTCTACATGCTCTTGTGTTTGCCTTAGAAGGCAGGGAGGCGTAAAAAGTTGTCTAATCATTAATAGTCAAACAGCGGCGGAGATTCTAGCTTTTTGCGCTGCCACTAATGATACTAGAGGACATGCAGCTGCAGGTCTAAAATAGCGTAAAACAAAGTGGAAACAATTTTATTTAATTTTATATATATGCTGATTAATACAAAGCGATTACTTTTTGTTCTACATATGGGCGGATTACACATGTTAAAAAAAAAATACGTTTATGAACACGAAACAGCCAAATCATGCTTCCAACCTAGTAATTTTCTTGTCTTCTTCAACAAATCAATTTTGAAAAAGTAGACCCCATTAAAAATATACATATGTATGTATGTTAATTTACAAATGTGAATTATAAAGTTCGACCAAAAGTAATATATTAAAATTTATTACTTTAGGTCTAAAAAAATAGACCTTAATGCTTTCTGTCTCTTTCAGCCGTCTATATGCCGCCGACATATAGACGGCTGAAAGAGACAGCATTAAGCATTAAGGTCTATTTTTTTAGACCTAAAGTAATAAATTTCAATTGGCTCTTATAGCGAATAAATAATTAAGTTCATTGTTGTAATATATTAAAGTTTAAAAGTTGTGTTATAGAAATCGCAAATTTTAATTTCTTGTCCTTTTCAAAATGTTCTTTTATGACCACATGTACTTTTAAGCACCGAAAGCTGTTTTTGTTCGTTTACACATCAAATACCTATGAAATTGGGTAGACTATATGGAATTTAAAGGTGGAGGGCACATAAAATTCGGCTCAGCCGAAAAGAGCACACTCACTTGATGTTGATACTAATGTAACATAAAGTTAATCTCCTAGAATTATTAAAGTTAAATCAAGATTAATCCGGTTGTTAATGGTGAAAGCATTTTATGAAATTTTAGACTTTTAATAAAATACATTTAATTTTCTCTCTCTTGGCTTTCCTAAACTTTAGAATGTCAGAGCCAAATGTTGTCTAAATATGTATGTTTTGATCATAAATCATTTGCTTATTGTTGGTTTTGTCCTTTTACCGTTGTTGCTGCTGCTGCTGCTGTTGTTGTTGTTGTTGCTGACTGTTGTCAGTAAACAAATTTTAATGTATGTTTATGACTTTATGCCCATTATTTTGTCCATTTATATGTATATTTTAAGGAAGATGAAGACGCTTGTGCTTTAGTTTATTTCCATTACCGTTTAATCCAAAGGGATCTTCTTTACCTTGTCCTTAAAGATTATTTGTGAAAACTGTTATTGCGGTTTTAATACCAATATTTATGTTAATGTACTCGGCTCCGTATTTCACTCAGGAAATGGTGATTGTTTTAATCTTTGGAATAACAGGAAGCTGAAACAAAAATCATTTTATGATTTATATGTGTATTATACCGGTAAAAGCTGTATGCCTCCTTCTTCACTGTTTTGTACACAAGGAAGTGAATGTATGTGTGTTTGTGTGTGTGTGGAAATATTCTTTTGCACAAAGTCTTGTTAGTTCAAAGTAATATTAATTAACGCTTTAATGACGAAAATATTCATTGTCTTAAAGAGCATATAAAGTGGTGTTTAACAGAAATTAATTTTTAAATAAAATACATTTCACTACTGAAGGAACAATTTCGTTTAGTAGATTCAAATAAATTTTAATTAAATAAGATAGCGCTAATGGTGCTTTCATATCAACAAAATACTAGTCCACAAAAAATGTGACCACTACTCTCAGGCCGACTTATTGTTTTGGCCAAGTATAATGATACAATGACGACAATGTTAAATAGGAAAAATCCGTAAAAGTATTAAACTTCACAAGTGCATGTTTTAAGGTTATGTTTGCTCTATGAGCAATTATTCTATTAATCTAACAATAACGTTTTGCCACAACGCAACCTGCTGGTCTTGCGACTGGCAGCCCCTGAAACAATAACTTTGCAAGAGTAAATACAAATTCGCTGTAAATTTGTAGTTATTCGTAGAGCGAACATAACCTTAAAATATGCTTTTGTGATTAATGCTTCTTTTCTCTGTTGCTACTGCGCTTGCTTCTACGTAACCGCAAATGCGTTTGTAGTTGCTTGTGTTTATGTATTTGACCAAAATAAAGTTCAATAGAAAAGTAGTGGTTGCGTTTTTTTTTTTTTTTTTTGGCCAGAAAAGACAAATCCTTGTTTACCTGTGGCACTGCCTTAACCACCCCCTTCGCTTTTTCTTTTCGCCGTATAGCCAGCAGCAAACAGAGCAGTACAGTTGATCTAATTCTAATATATTGAAGCATATTAGAATTGGATTCACCAATAAATTATTAACTTTAAGTTGAGAGTCCGACTACACCCCTCAAAATCGAAAGTTATTGGCAAACCAAAAGCTTTGGGGACTTTGCAAACGTTACTGAATGCCTGACTCATGGTGGGTCAGGCTCTTACATTTAAATTATAAACTCTAAGCACTTTTCAATCTTCATGTTCCACTTGGATTTCTTTTGGGGAGGGGGTTGCAAAACTTAACTAGAGGCTGTGCTTCCTGCTTGTGTCAGGAAAATAAAAAGCGATTGCCAAAGTGTTTGTCCCTCTTCTTTGTAATTTAATTATGTTGCCATACAAATGTTCATAATGTTTCGTGATTTTTTAGTTGGAAAAAAAGATAAAATTATCCTTAACTTCTTAACAAATATAAAAGAAAGAATGTTTAATCAGAATCACCCATTTACATTTTTATAACGTTATTTTACAATTTATTTTATATTGTTAAATTTACAAATTACTCTATTATTTTTCACTGCTTCTACTTCCTGCTACACAGCACAATAGTAATAACTTTATTTTTGTGCTATTGATTTCGATTTAGATTTAGACGAAATTAAATTCAGGAGTTTCACATTTTTCTTTTGTCAATAACAAGTTTTATCAAATGAGCGTCATAAGCTTTTTATTTACAAAATTTTCAATTGAATTAACTTTTTCTAAAATGTAGAATTGGCGAACGGAAATTCAATGTCGTCTCTTTCAACCCCCCCAACCACCGCAACAAACACGTGTTGGCCAACATCATGTAACACTTCTGGGACATAAAAGTAAACACCAGTCAACAACATTAGCAAAAAATAAATAAAAATGATAAAATAAACAAGCAACATAATAAATTCAGTTATTTAACTGATTGTGTGAAACATCATCATCACCATCAAAAATACTTATCCCTTCTTTGCACTCCAGCACAGAAGCGCTGCTGACAACTTGGATGGACACTGCTGGCACCGTCGCCATAAAATACATAAAAGGAAAAAGCCAGCAACTTTTCTGAAGGCAAAAAAAAAAAAAAATAATCAATGTTATAAAACTAAACATATAATTCATAAACACGCGAAGGACCATCCGTTAAGAAAATTAAAAATGTGGACGTGATGCAAACATGAAGGGAGAAAGAAAGCCAACAACAACAACGGCAACATAAATACATAAAAAGAAATTCGTACAAAATTAAAGAAATTTCCGGTTGGTATAACAAACAAACAGTTTTCTCTAACGCTTTTCCAAATTTCTTCTTCCTGTTTTTCTGCGGTGATTTTTTTCTTTTTTTTTTTTTTGTTGAACCAAAACAAAATGAAAAATATTTTAACTTTGGAAGCAGTGAAATTGACAGAAGCTTCATAATAATTTGTTATTATCAAACACAACACAAAGGAAATAAATGTCGTAAATTATTTTCGAATCTATGGATATTGTTAACACTATCAGAATGACCCAACCCAACAAACAACAGCGTTCGGAAGCCAAGACTTCTGTTACAAGCGTAGCACACTGGGGGAGTTTGCAAATAAAAACACGAAAATGAATCTGCAATTTGCAAGCGGGTGGTCATCAAGCTTTGACATCACTTAACGAGGTGTTCCTGAGCTTAACCTCAAGTTGACATGAACAATATTTTGTCTTGCCAGAGCACACCTTGAAATTTATGAAATTTAACTTTGTAATAAAACTACGTAATGATCCGTTTCCTTTAATAACAAAACTTTTTTTTAGAAAACTTTTTGGCAGTAATATCCGTTCGATAAGGGAAAAATGCCTTTGGAGAAATTTTCATTTGGTTGGGATTCAAAAAAAGAAGAAAAAAAAAAACTGCAGAAAACCAGAACAGAGCAGGCATTTTGGAAAAGCATTAGAGAAAACTGTTTGTTTTTTATATCAATGGGAAATTTCTTTCAAGAGTTATCTTCCCAAAACAAAATTGAGTTGTTTTAAAATTTTTCCGATTGGTTGCTTTGCAACAGAATCTGAAACTGGCTTGGCGAAAGTCATTGGTTTGGGTTAGAGGACTGGTGCTCTTTGTGAATTTAGGGCTGCTATCGCAGACGGTTCCATGACTACTAGAATTTAGAAGCTATTGCAGTACCATTTATTGCCAGCGGAGAAGTTGAGCCAAATATTCGACCTGGGCAGTGTTACGTTTTAGTTGGCGCCAGGCTGATAAAAACTAAACGCGCCGGAACCACAAGAGCTTTTAATCGCTCATTAGCAGAGCTAAGCACTAAGCTAGTTCAGCCACTTAAACTCTCTTGAAAATTAACCAGGTCTCCAAAGACGCGTTTGAAGACGGAAAACAATGAACCGCTGTCCAAGCTCTAGTGAATATCTGTATCTATGCCAAAGATATTTTTTGAGTTCGAACAGCTCAAAGAGATCTTGCTGGCAAAAGTGAAAAATTCACAAATCGGTGTACATATATGGACATGTGTATGTCCCCAATAGACATGTATCAAAACCCAGTTCTTTCGCGAATATGCCCATTTCCAGTGGCACTATCACCGCAACCGGCAAAACGGTAGGCATCTCAACACTAGGGCAGCACGATTTGTAAGGACATAAGAAAAAAAGTTTCATTGCAGCGTATTAAAAAAATCATGTTAGAGGCATCCGGGCACTAAGCAGGTTTACTACACAGTCGGTGTGTTCGTAAAGAATATTGGACAAAAAAAAAAATCAATGGGGGTTGATCATACATTTGACCCCTCTACATGCTTGCTGGGACTAATGTAGGGCGATGGAGAGAAAACTTTCGAAAGATATAACATGGTGGAAATTTTATGTCCTCATGCCAAAATCTATGGCACAACATTGAATGCTTAATCGAGCCGCCCTAATATACAAATAAAAAAATAAATAAATTAGTTTTCCAAGTAAAGCAAATTTAAGAAAATTCTAAAGAATTTTATTATCTTTTTATCAATGTCAATAAATTGTTCAACCAGGGATATTTTGAAATGCAAAACGTGCATAAAGATATGCACACATAAATGGATATGCAAGCTTACATACATACATACATACATATATGTACATACATAATTCTAGAAATTTATTTATGATTTGATTTCTTAAATCTTAACGAAAAAATGAAAACAGAATATTAAATAAACTTCCAAGACTTTGGAAGGTTTTTCGTGTCGGCAACAGCAAATGACCACCAGGAGTGTTGAGTTTAATTTTAGCGCCAGCAATAAAAATGAACTCGTGCGGTTTTAATGATCTCTCTAAAAAAAAAGAGGGAAGTATAAAAGCATTCAAAGCGAAAGAAATTAAACGTTGTTCCCAAAAACCGGAATAATAATAATAATAATATATTCTATTTGAACACAAGACAACACACAACACATATTCATGTAACTGCGATACAAACTGTCAATTACAGCATTTGCCAATTTTGTTTGAATGCTGTTCGTGCAAAGGTCGGCCGGTCGGTCCTCTTAGCAAGAAGACATAACTTGCATCCCAAAGCAATTTCCGTTGAAATTCGAACAAAGACTACACAAATGCCACCGCTACGTAGTTGTAACATACAAAATTAAAAGATTTCTTGAATGGCAGCAAAACCAACACCCACAAACAATAAAGAAATATATTATTGAACAGTAGCAACAACTCCCATTTCCATTTGCCAGAGCAAACAATAGCAAGAACAACAAATGAATAAAATAAACTTAACAAACATAAGTTTTGCTAAACGATGATGGTTGTTGCTCTGGGTTTGGTTTTGGTTGCACTACCGCAAACGTAGAGTCTTTGAAGCATATTTCATTTCCGTTTTCCACAAACAACCACGCACATGCACTGTACGTATGTACATACATACATATGTATATCCATCAGCAACAACAACAGATTCACGCATTCATGCTTTTACCTTTTCCGTTTTTGATATCATTTTGAATTACACACCATTTCAGTGTGAATCTTTAATAATGACGCTCGCAAATATACTACGAAGGGTTTTTTTTTCTAATTTATTTTTCTCATTTACATGAATATAAAGTAAAATATTTTATTTATTTAATTTTCTTGAATTTCTGAAAGCACTCAATTTCAACAGGCTTGTAAACATTGTTGTCAGGTGCAAGAAATCGCTTTGGCATTTTACGAAGAGCTGGATTCTCGCTTCTAGGCTATAACCATGGATGCAGCACTCTCTTGTGGCTGACAAACTCCAGACTCCAGAATAATCATATGTACTATATAACAACAAATCCTATAGGGTTTATCTGATGCCTCGTAACTGGGATGTTCTATAGACAATAGGTACGCAAAAGCGCAAATTCAAAGCCATCGCCATCTGTTAAAAGTCGAAAGCCGTTAGTGGGATGACTAGCCCCCCTGTTACTAGACTTTTCTAACTCATTCCTATGGCGATTTTGAGTTTAACACTTTGATGAAAGCATTTGCAAGATAATATTGCTACCCCAGTACCAGCATCTACTAGTTCAACTAGTCCATTGAGAGAGTACATTTAGCGCTGAACTAGTCAACGGTTCACTGCCGCGCTTGTGTGGTCTTTTGTATGCATAGTTGGAGTGTCAGCGAATTTCCCCTGGGAAATTTGCTTATGGGGGAAACTGTTGAGCCCAACTTTGACTTGGTGCTTTACTTTGCGGAGTAAAAAGGCGCAAATGAGTCCCGATCATTCGGCTGATTAAACCTCTAGTTAGAAATCCTTTCTAGCGACTTTCATTCTCAACACTCTCCTAATCTTTCCAAAGAAGCTTAGTCGGCTCTGAGAACATTGAGCATTGGCTCTAAGATTCATACGGACGAATCATTGTTAAGGTATCATTGCCTGAGCAGTAGCTAAGTGGCTCCAGGGCATTAAATAGGGATCTATGTCTTAGCAGGCAAGAGGGGCTACGTAAGACATTCCTTTTAGCGGAAAACGTAAGACGGGCTGGTTAAGGGTCTGGGGTTTTGTTGAAAGGTTTCGGACTACCAAGGTGGCGTTTCCCTTCAGGGCTGAGGGGTAACTTATCAGATGAATATAACACCAGCATATATATATATATATATATATATATATATATATATATATATATATATATATATATATATATATATATATATACGGTTAATTCTATAACGAACAACAGTAATAATAAATGTCATCACACGATTGAAATAATTTACCAAATGCGAGTAACAATCTATTTGTTTCACATACGCACATACCTACATATCTAATCAAAATTAAAATGATCCTGAGAGCAGTGCTAATGTGTTAGGAATTTGTTTAAAATGATTACATTTATTCTTCGGCATCACAAAACAAATGGCATTTTTCTGGCGCAATTCAATCAAATGCTTATTTGTGTTCGTTCACACATCTTCATTATTTTTAATGTTTCCCATTTACGCATCACTGTAACTTCCTCCACCAGCTCGTGCATTATTGTTGCTATACTCAACCTTTCTAAATGCGAGTTCATTAAATATTAAAAGATATTGACATCTTTAATGGAAACACTATCATCCACATCATCGGAAGAAAAAAGAAAAAAAAAACAGCCATATCATGAAAGTCCTAACAAATTTGTATTTCGTTACCACTACTTTGATTCACATTTCCAGATAACTGTAAATAAACAGTTTTTTAAGGATTCCTTTCTCTTAACACTCATAACACATATACATATGTATATGTACATACATATGTGTGTGCTATAAAAATACATGTCTCTTTGTTGTATTTCGTGTGTGCACCCTACAGTGACATGCTCATATAAGGTAGAGATTTTTAGAAGCACAATTCTTTTGATATGGTCTTTAGGTAAGACTGGCAATTTTTGTTGTTGGATAAACCCACATGTCGTTATTTTCATGCAGAAAGGGCTTAAATAATATTTTAAACTATATGAAACAACTTTGAAATCTCAAATCGGATTACAGGAGTAGTGACAAAACTGTATAAAGAAGCAGTGCAACGACGTTTAACCAGAGATCGCTGAGCTGATGTAAATTTTTCGCCTCTAAAGCAAATGAGGGCAGTGCGGTAGCCTCGAATAAGATAGGAAAAATAAATACAACACTCCAGCTTTGTTGAAATCTAGTCAACTACTCAGACAAATTTTATGTTTTCTTACCTTAGATGGTGCTGCTTAGGGCTGCCGTTGTTACTATTTGATAGCAGAAACAAATAATACAAAGTGTTCTCGTTGAGTGAAATTTAGCATCATACAAATGCGTACATGTGGCATACAGCATGATAAAACTAATGAGGTAACCTCTTCCCTGCAATACGAACAAGTTCAAACAAAATAATTTGTTTTTGTACAACTTCAGAAAGCTCTCAAACTGCGGGGCAGTTACGAAAGCAAGATGAAGAGAGCTTACGCTTTTTTGCTAGTTCACCTTGGCTGCCTTTCATCTTTGTATTCTCACATCACTTTTACTACGTCAGCTGAGTAATGGTTCAGCTGATGAGGCTGTCTTATTAATTGTATCATGGTATACAGCATATTTGTTAGAATGTTATATATTAATGTAAAAGTTCTTGTTTGTTGCTGTGCTGGCTTGGCGAGTGTTTTTTTTTTTGATCTGTTGATCAATTCATATACATATATATATTTATATGTATATATATATATATATGTATATATATATATATATATATATATATATATATATATATATATATATATATATATATATATATATATATATATATATATATATATATATATATATATATATATATATTTTTTTTTTTTTTTTTTAAGTCAAAGAACATTTTATTAGGAAAAAAACGCGAAGACAATAAGAAAATACCCGAAAACTTTCGTATTCTGGGTCTAAAGAGCGCCTCGATGGATGAATTGGTCGAGAGTCCTACTAAGAGTTCCCGAGGTCGGAGGTTCGATTCCTGTCGAAGGCCTTAGCGTGGTTCTGCCGACAAGTCAAAAAGCTTCACATTTTTGTGTTTGTTTATTAAAAAAAAAAAAAAAAAAGCATACAGACCGTGATGCAACCAATAAGGTAGCCTCATCAGCTGAACCATTAATCACTTGACTACATAAAACTATCAAGCGAATACAGAGTTGAAAGGCTGGTCATCTCTCTTCTGTAAATGTATGTATATGTTATTTTTATTGTAGCGAAAATATTACCTTATTAGTTGTCGCACGAAAAAAGTCATATGTAAAATTGTTACCCAAAATGCTGCACTAATACATACACCGGTATTCAGAAGAAACAAGCCATATCTGAAGAACCTCTGAGAACCCTTTCTTCACATAAAAGTTGTCCTAAAACGTGTATCAATACCGGTGATAGTGTGTATTTCGCATTTGATTACAAAAGTTCAAGACGCTTCGTGTAGCATTTTTTGAAACGGAGAATATATCCTTGGGCTTATACGATTTCGGGTGCAGTTCCTTTGGTCACATATGTCTTCAAATGTACGTATAATATTTTTGATGTTGGTATTGAAGGCGAATGAGTTTTAGGGATGATGGCTGATTATTCTTTTTTCATTTTTTTGTTTTGGTTTTTTTTTCTTCTTTTTTGTAGAAAATGAACTAAAATTTTCATCCAACTCAAATTGAAATCGCCAGTGCAGAGGGCTTAGCAAGTTAATCTGCCTTGTGAGTACCTTTGCAGTATTTGATTAGTTTTCGATATTATTTATATTGAAGAAAAAACTGACAAAAAGAAAAAAAAAATTAGATTCTTGTGTGTTTTTAATATAAAAGTTTCAAGTATCTTTTGTTGATGGCTTTCTGCTTCATTTAATCTTTTTGTTTGGTATTTGATGGTGTTGCAGATCTGTATTTGTTATTTGTTTTCATAGTTAGTTGCGTAACAACTTCCATTAGGAATTTTCCTTCTGCTTCGCTTGTTAGTACATACTTGTTTGTACTTTTTCAATGTATAATTTGATATCCTTCGTTTATTTATTCATTTCATTAATTCATTTATTCTTATTTTCTTTCTGTGTGCAGGTTTGTGTGTATTCGGAAATAAAAACAATTATTAACAGGAAGGTAAACAGCATAAATTTTCAAGATTTAAGTAAAGTTCAATACGAATTCTTTTTAGTACTGCTTTTATTTATTACGTTTTTTTTTTTTTGCTTTAACAAACACCGAAGGAAAATAATCTTTAATTGGTGGGCGGTCGGATCTTTGCCCAACAACACCCCTTCACAGGTTTTGCGTAGTATTTTGCTGCTGTGCTCAGGGAACCACATTCATTTGGGTAAATTCTTGTTTAATTTATATACAAGAACTTAGAAACGGAAAGTTCTTAGTAAAAATAATAATAATAAAAAAAAAAACAGCAACAACGTTGTAATGAAATGTTTTCTATTGTGTATTTTCGATTGAAACTACTGGCACATAATTCGTTTTCAGCCATCGAACGAATGAATGCCTTTAAAATGTTTGCATAAATCATTACAAATCATGGTAGTAGACCAAATACTTTCCCCAATGCGAGATAGTATTAGTAAAACTTTATAAGAAGTGAATGCTATAAAGAAATGTAAACGCTTCATTCCTTTTGGCATTTCTTTTCATACAACAGTAAGACGCCAGGGCCCGAATAATACAGCACAACTCATTATCGCTAAGCGACGTCGTTGACAACCATGATCAGCATGATTTACTTCATTACAGTAAACTTTTACAATAAAAGTATACATAATGAGAGGAAATACTTATAATAAAATCTAATATTTAAAAAATATATTTTGTTTTGCAATGATTTGCTAAATACCGTGTAATGTAAATTGCGTTTCGCTTTATTTTCCTCAACATTATCGCTTATGATTTAACACCGATTGAAGAAGAAAAAATAAACTTTCAGCAGGACGCCACACCGCCCATTTAGCAGCGTCACTTAGACGATTCGAATACCAAAATTCAACCTTCTTCAAAAAGCACTCGTTGCAGTTCTCTGCTACATGCGTTTAAAATTGGTTCTTAGCTATTTAAATTAATGTTACTGCACTTACCATGTTTAGATAAATGTTCTGGATTATTAAATAGAAACTTATGTATCAGTTGTAAATTGTGTTTTTTTTTTTTTTTACTAAATACAAGTGGTAATGACGTTAATTTCGAATCGAAACTTGTAAGTCATTAAACAAAAAGTAAAATAATAAATGTGTGAAATAAACATGTTGACAGGCAATCAATACCAATACAGAGTAAGCACTGCAAAGCACTTAAGGAGACATACTACATAAATACATATGTATATAATTATGTATATTGAGGAAAGATGATTTATGGTTGTAAGCACCCCATACGCAAATACGTGCAATGGAAGTGGTGAACGGATTTGCGTGGTTAGAATTGCATATTTATACAGAAAACGTCAGAAATGTCAACTTTACGCATGGAAAGTGGGGTCGCATGAAGTCATTTAAAATCCAATATGGGTCACAAGGGCAGTCCGGCCTTTGCGCATACTGATTTAGGATTTTCTTGTGCGGTGGAGAGTCATGTGTACGAAAAAATATTTATTAGATGACAGCGAACCCATATTGTCACACTTTGTGTGAGTGACAAATGAAATTAGTATTTCCACTGATGGCTCTCTATTGAATAAGGAAGTTTTCGCACATGTGGTGAAGGCAACAGCACAGGCAATTATATTGTGTGTCCTGCATTTCAGCACTGACAATGGTTAATTACTTTTTTTTGTTTTGAACACAAATTATTCCTACAGCAAAAAAAAAAATAAGATAAAACGTAGAAAACAAGTTTAATTTCATATTTTTGTAGGGATGATTTTGAATCATAGGAAATTCATTTTAGTTTAATCTGGTTTTGCATTCAAGAACTAAAATGAAATTTGATATGTTTCGATCTTTTACTAAATTCTATATTTATTTAATTTTATTACCATTTTAAGTTTGCTTGTTCTACTAGTTTTGTTCAGTCTTTTGGTGGCCTCGAACCGCAAACCTCACAACTTGTGGGCAACTGCCATCGCACCAACTGCTACAAATGCAGCCATAAGCAATTTACAAGGAGAGCTTTTATATAAATTTAGCCTAATTTTTAACCAAGAATATTTCATGTTAATTTTTTATTGCGGTTGTTTTGAAAGTTTGCAATTTCAGTTTTTATAGCTGATAAATTTTTGGGACTCAATTAAATTTGATGAGATGATTTTTATATTTTCTTTTTGCTATAAGATATTTTATGAAAACTATGTATTTTTAATATGCATAAACACTGTAACATTATTGTAGCATTAGCTTGGCTTGCTGCGTGCTAAAACTCAGAGGACTGAAATTCAACTGCGACCTTGTTTGCCAATGTCATGGTTTGCTGGGTTGTCTTCAGCGAATCCGTTTTTATCTAAGCTAAATTTTCTTTCTTGCGTGAGCTATCAATTATGAATAAACAAATGAATTTGGCATACATTTCACTCCTTTATTCCAACGTAGTCATATCTTGAAAAAACTCAAATTATTGCCGGCAATACGTTCATGCGTTCGGCATGAATGAAGAAGCAGTCTTTTTCATTACAACTTCGGCTTAAGTTGTAGGAAACACGTTTTCTGTGATTTCGTTTCGACTTGGCATAGAAAGCTGAAATGCTTTGCAGCGGCAAACAAATTGTTAAGGAACACTTCTTCCAAAGAAATTTTAAGATTTGGATTTTTCGTGCCACGACAATGTTGCAATAAGAGAGCGATATGTATAGGCATGTATGTAGGCGTTATTGGCTCGTTGTTGCTGCAAATGGCTTTTAAATGATTTTGTGTAATTACAGGTGACAGTATTTTTGCAACAGCACACATACATATATGTATAATTACCTATAATTACCGCTGCAATACAGAAATTATGGAATTTTAAAACAAGTTGCTTGAGAAAAAACAATACAGCGAAATATGCCAAAGCAACAGTACAAAATGGTTACAATAACCACTTGGAAGGGATATTATTACCCTTACAACAATAAAAACATAAATAATTGAAAGGCAACAATAGTTGATAATATGCCTACTTACGACGTACTTAATATCCCTTTGCGTACATCTGTTGGAAATTCTAAATAATACACGCACTTTAATGATTACAACAACAAGGAAAGGGTTTCTTCAAGTTTGACTTACTGTTTTATATAAATATAATAATTCCTTCAACTGCGTCACAACAGACGCAATAGCAGCGAAACTCTAAGTGGGGCAATTATAAATTGTGGTTCTTGCTCTTGATTCTCTGCTGCTTTCAAACTGTTGTAAAACACTTTACCCTGTGCCGGAGGATTTGCTTCGCATTCGTTTTTCTTGCCATCAGAGAAACACTCGGAATAATTGATTTTATGTCATAATGATAGAAAGTAGAGGGGAACAACAATAGCATTCCGAAGCAAGAAAATCAAAAAGATATCAAAGAAATTGTTTTGTTACATATTTTGCCATACTTGTGCACAAACAAAAGAGTTTGTTAAAGAAATTGAATTGATTACTGCATTTAAGGAAGTATTCATCCTTTCTTCATATTTCACCAGCAAATACCTCCTGCAGAGTTGTGATATTGGTTGTTGTTGTTGTTGTTGTCTTATAAAAACTGTTTCCCTCATACACACACACACACACACACACATGCAAACAAATTTCAAAAGACTTCCCTGCTGGAGACCAAGCGCTAGTTGTCTAAAAGCTGCCAGCACAATTACTGGTACAGAACACACTACTTGGAAAGTTGCTAGAGGTTTGATGGCGGGGAACTTGTGTGTGAAGTAGTTCAGATCGATTTTTTTTTATGTTTTGACGCGAATTTGCCACCGTACATTTATTTAATTGCTGCAGTGCTTTGCCAACAAGTCGGAAAATAAAAAAAAAATCATTTTTTTGTACCGCTGAAAACTATCAGTTGACTTCGATCTTCGCACTTCGGTTTTACTTGTTCTTACTAAAATAACTTAACGTCTAGACTCTATTTGAAATTATTTTCGACTTGGGTTTTTATTATTTTTTCGTCCAGTGCAGATGTCAAAAAAATATCATCTAAAATTATATTAAAAGGTAATAATAAACATTCGTATACCACGTTCCTACATGCGCCTTTATTGAGATAATCGCAATAAAGTCCATTATTGAGCTCAATATGCCATACAAAAATCAATAAAGTTAATGCTTAATAAACTCAAAATTGCTCTTAATATTGAGATAAAGATGAAACACAACACTGTAAAAGATGTGTGTAATAAGCAAAAGTATACAATGCGAGATGAATGACGAGATAAATGTCAACAAAAGCAAACAAAACAAAATAATAAAAAATAAAAACATAAAAATTTTTAAACATTGCAGCATTTCCAAATTTTTATTTCTCTTTCTTTTTATTATTGCCGCTTTGGAGTCATAACATGAACGCACTACTTGTACAAGTTCCATATTTTGATTGTACAACACTAAAATCTTTTTAATAAAAGGCAGTTTTTCTTCCATTTTTCTTATTTGAAAATATTTTTCACTTTTTCTTTCTCACTACCAAAACAAAAACTACAACTTTTTTCCAGCTGTCAAATACTAATTGAGTTAGCGCAATATTTGTATGTATGAACGCAAAAAATATTTACGGTATTCAAACGGTCTCATATTGTGTCATAATATCAGAAAGTACTAACATTTTATGATAGTTTAAAAAAATTGTTGTTGTGCTGCAAACAAAAATAGTCATAAATTAATAGGACTTCATCGACTGTGTTTAGTGATTCGTCATAAGTTAACAGCATCGCAGCGTCACCTAAGAAATAAATGCATTAAACTGTATGTATATTTGTTCGTAAATATGAGTATATTTCATTTAAAATTTACTTGAATCAGCTATCAAAACATCTAGTAGATAATTTTTTTCACTTACTTTTGACATTTTGACAAAAATATTTAAATTGCTTTCCTATTCTTTGACAGCTGATTCATATTTGATATAGCACACTACTTTGTGACAGGTTGCTCACAGCAGTCATATATTTTCGTGCTATTATTTTGAGACTTCTGACTTTAGGATGACCCTTTGAATACCGTAATTATGTCAATAAACTGAATATTATCTCAATTAGAAATGCATGTATGAACAAGGTATTAAGAATGAAAAAATCAAATAAATATTTCAAAAGAAAACTAAGGAAACTAATGAGTGGATATAAAAGAAGTGAGTGTTGTAGAGTGAGTATTGTGATCCAGATCCCAGAAAATAAATAAAAATTCTCATACTTGGATGAACAAGTATGTAGTGAAAACCCGCTAAGCCATATAATTGAATAAAAAAAATACAATTCCGAAATTGTTTTTTGAAAGAAATGGTTGAAGATATCGTTTATTCAGAACAAGCTGATCAGAAACTTTGCCGAAAACTTGTTGTCAATTTTGTCTCAGAAAGTTATGGATGCTCCGCTGCCTGTAGAAGGGGTACTGGGCGAAAACTAAAAAAGTCAGAGGTTTAACATCAGTCCGTTTTTACTATTTAGGAATAGAAAATCAGACGGATGCCTATTAACCTAGCCATTAACAATTAATATCAATCACAAAAATACTATAGAATCAACTTAGGCCTGATAAATGTTATACAAAATAATAAGAGAAAATCAGTTAAAAAAGTGTAAAGCGCTTTAAGTATGGAGTATGGCTCTATCATATTTCAAATAAATATTTAAAGAAAAAGCACATTTTCTAATCCAAAGCGTGGCAGCTTCCAAGTACATGGTTGTACCCCAGCTTGGCTCAAAACTTTGCTTTATTTGTATTTTTTTATTACTACCATTCATAGCGATCATTTCAAAAATGTGGAACAAATATTGCTTTGGGCGATTCGCATATTTTTTATACACTTTTAGGCACTTCTGCAAAACTTAACTTTTTTCCGTTTGTTTAAAGTTGTACATAAACTTGTTCCTTATTGTAATATTTCAACTCTTAAAGATTTCACCACTTTAAGAAATTTTTTTTGCACTCTATTTATGTTTTGCGAATTTTCGCACTTCTGCAAACTTTACTTTTTTTTTTTAAATATTCAAAGTTAAAAGAAAAACTACTTTCATTAAGCTTTTTGCTACTGAAATCTGTGACTCTACGCAATTATTTAACATTCTTAAAATCTATTTTAATTTGTTTTTCGCGAGCAAGCATTTTGAATGGTATGCAGCTGGAGATGACTATTTTTTTTTTTTTTTTTGTGGAAATTGCTGTTTTTCCACAATGTAGTTCGACAGTGCCGTATTTCAGCTGTTGACTTCATTGCTTCATGTTTTATGGTAGTAACTCCTGGTCAGGCTGCCAACACTGTCACGACTGAGTAAATAGCAGAAGTCCTCTGTCTTGGACCTTTTGGCATGAGAGTATGGGTAGTGGAATGGTTGGGATATATTTTGCTTTTTGCTATCGCACTGGGTTGGTTCATCATGGTTTATGGTATTGTGGACAAGAAATTTTCATCTGCTGCGAATACTTCGCCCGATACAAAGACGATGGCGAAAAAGCGATGTAGAAAAAGCAAAGAATGCAGAGCAATGCGTGAAGAGAAGCAAAATTTTTATTTGTATGTTGTGGGTCGGATATGGGGCTGGGTTCCAGTAGTGCTACGCCACTCGTCACTGCCTGAGCAATATTAGATCTTTATTACCTCAACAACTGCAAACTTTTCTTGAAAGACATTTTGGCATTAAGTGTGCATGTATGTATGTATGTATATATTTTGCTACAGAACAAACAAATATAAAATAAAAAAAATTCATCAAACATTACAAAATTATAATCTGACCCAGAAATGGCATTTCTTAATGTCTATCAATCTCTTGTGGCATATTTTCTTACTGCTAAAAAATTGTTCTTGTGTTGAAGAAGAAGAAGAAGAAACAAATATTTTTAAGCAATTTTATACAATTAAACTGTACAACATGAAAGAAAAACACCAAACAGTACTTAAGCATGAACAAAAATGTACACAAGAGTGTAGGGATCCAATTTTAATCTCTTTGATGCAAACTTCTGAGCCTTAAATTTTTTGGTAAAGACCATCGTCATCAAAGATGAAATGTTTCTGTTATAGACAAGAAAATATTTCAACTTGTTTGATTACAATTAAGGTTTAGTTCTGTTCCAAAACCAGTTGTAATGTTTTCGTTTAATTTAACAGAAGAAAGTTTTAGTTTTTACATTCTGCTGTGCCACGAGCAAATAAATAGAAGATGAATAGAAAGTCTTGCGTATATAAAATAGGAAAATCATTAAAAAAAAAAACTTTTCCCTTCATATACCACACAATGTTGGAACATGAAATCTTCTCAAATTTATATTTATTTTAATGTCTTAAGAGTAAGTTTTTTTGGGCATGTTACTCAAAAAACATTTTGTGGAAAATTTAATTCTGAATTTTTCATGTTATTCATTTCAATTCTGTTGCCTGCAGCAATATGATTATAGAATTAATTTAATATATGCCCTTGGACAACTATAAACTCTTCTGAACAGAACAAAATATCTCAGTATCAATTCCGTTCATGCTAAATCATTGCGAGAGATGTCAAAAACAAAAATTTTGACGTTGAACTGGTGACATCCCACCGTGTCACCTTTAGGGTATTTTCACATAAAAAATAAAAAAAAAAAATAGAATGGATTTGAATTGAATTTTAATTTATATGAATTTACCGAAAAGAAAAAATTAAACTTCAATGTTCCACTCCTCTTGGCATCTGGCAGCCCTAATTATCAAGCTTTACGCACTCCAATCGGTGATTTTATGGAAAGCTTGCAGAAAGTGGATTCTACGACGAATTGTCGTAACATCAATATTCCCTTTCTCATGATGGGTTTGAATTGAGAGAATACAGCTGCGACTATTGCTTGCTCATGAATGGACTCAAACCTCTACAGATCTCAACGAACAGAACTGTCAAATGTCAACACAATTGTAACTGCCATCGTTATCGATAGCACTTGCGCAGCCAAACAAACATACCATCTAAAATAATAATCATCAAGGACAATTAAGGTTTAATTTATTATTGCATGCATACGTTGAAGCTATTAAACTTCAGAGTATAAAAATTACTAAAGTAAAACAAAATAAGCAGAGAAAAACATTGAAATGTTTATTGTACGAGTATTATTTTGGTGCCTGATAATGTCCAGTGCAGGGGCTTTGGAAGCAACCTGAATTATGTATGTATGTATGTATGTGAGTGAGTGTGCTTATGGAAAACCTATAAAACATTTAATACGTTTTGGCAGAGGAAGAGCTTAAAAACAAGAGCAACACAAAAAGTGGTAACAACAGTAACACCTTTCATGAATACAACGAATATCATAAAGGTTTTATGTTCAAACAGCCCAAGTGCATATAAAAAGCAAAAAATAAACAAACAGCAAAACAAAAAATATTTTTCCTCTTAAGATCTGAAAAACAAACAAAACGAGAAATAACAGAAATATTAAACAATTGTTGTTGAACCAACTTTTTCTCCCCTCCTCCCCCTCACAAGATAAATGGACATACAGAAAACCAAAATAAACGGTTCGATGGATGGACAGAGTTAATGTTTAACTGCTGGTTTATAAAAATATTTATTTGTTTGTTTGTTTGTTTGTTTTTCATGCCATTTTAAGAGTGGTCATAAAATTTCAACAGTATGTATTGTATTTCTCCCGTATCAAATGCAAAAAAAAAAAAAAAAAACCGAAAAAAAAACATCCAGATTCAGTAACAGCAGCAGCACCAATACCCACTTTGGCAACGCATTGCAAGTACTCGGAACAACGATTACAGTCGGCGAGAAAAATATTCGTTTAGCTTAAATGCTTGTAAACGAAGATATACTTTGTTCATAATCTTAATTGGGCCTTAAAATATGTTTTACAAATATGGCTGTGCCGAAAGGGTCTAAACTTTTACTGTCTCTGTGCTCTTTTAGATGTGTTAATCGCATCAATAATTATAGAACTGAACTGAAATGAACGAACTAGAATTATAAACAAAGTAAATATATGAGCATGTACATAAGGGTGGGTCGGTCGATTTAGCAATCGACATTATGGAGTTGATTTTCCAATTTTTGATTTCTTAAATTCAGCTTGAGGTCACTAGCTTTTCTCTCTTTTTGATGTTTTACAAGACCAAAAAGAATTTGAACAACTTGTTTTAGAAATTGTGTGAAACATCAAAAAGAAACAACTTCTAGAAGAAGGTACACAACGGACTACCGAAATATGGGAAAAAAGACAAGTATTTATGAATTCAAAAATATAACTAAATGACATCTAAAAGCAAACACTTCCAAGGAGTCCGAATTTCATATTTTGTTTTTTTTTTTTTTTTTTTTGTGAGAGTACCTCTCAGGAGGCGTGTTATGGGATCGGTGTGTCGGGCCTCTACGGACACCCTGGGAGTTATTAGTATTAGAGGCACTAAGTTAAAGTCAAATGTATGACCAATCGCCAGTAATTTTTTCTTCTCAATTTTTTTTTCGAATACACCGACCCCGTAAAACGCCTCCTTAGAGACACTCCTTTACAAAAATACAAAAAATTTTAATTTGATTGCCTTTCTTTTGATATGTCCTGGTAGAACTTTTTTTCTATTGCCAAAATCTAGTGAAAAGTAGACGTCACAATATCGACAAGCTGTTGTCCTCCACTCCATGTTTTAAGGCAACAGTTTTCACTGTTTTAAAAGGAAAGAAAAGGACTCAAATCAAACTGGACACTTATTGAGCTCAGTGTCATTTTTATTCCTGTGAGTTTTTGTATACAAGTAGATCGTATGTACATATATTAGGGTGGGTGGGTTTAGTAATCCATATGGCTTTTGATATGAGGGAAAAAAGTTACGAGTTCAGATTTTTTGTATTCTTTTCATTTTGTGTGGGAGTCTCCCCCAACCCGCACATGCCCCCCTATAATTATTTCTCAGCAATTTTTTAAAATAAATGTTTTTTAAATTCGGGCTCCTCGAAAATGATTTTTTTGATATGTCGCCATGGAGCTGTTTTTCCTATTGCCAAAAGCTATCGAATAATCGATGGCCCAATAGCGACAGAGGTTTCTCCTTACAAATCGACCCGTTCTAATGTAAGTACAGTCAAAGCCCGGTTTAACGAATGATATAATGTTCAGACCTTTCGTTATTCCGAGATATTCGTTATATCGAACAGTAATTTTTTATCTTAAAATTTTATAAAAAACGGTGGTCCGCAGTTTTAAAAACATCAAAATTTAATTGTAATGACAACTCAGTGTAGAAATAAAACTTTAATTGATATTTTAACGTTCATTTAAGAATTGTTTTTATTTCTAATATGTAAATTCATTAAAAATCATAAATGCACATAGAGGCATATACATATTTACTTATATTTTTGGATGCTATTAACATGTGTAGGTTTATCATTACATTTCATTCATATTATTCATTTCTTAAGAAATCGACATCTCGTTTTCACAATGAACCAAATAAAACTACTAAAATTTTAACGAAAAAAGCAACGCATCACACGTGTTCTTTCAATCCAAAGAAAGAAGCCAAACCAAAAACACACACAATCCAACGGTATTTGCATATATGGTTTCGAATATTTGTCAAATTACAACTTATACGGGAAAGTGCCGGCAAATCTGCAAATGCAGCTCGTTTTGTGGTCTTCTTCTCTAAATATTTCCGTTTTCAAATTTTGTGAGGAAGAAGTATTTTCGAAAATACAGTAGAAATAAGTTGTGCCTCCGTGGGAAGGGGTTTTCTATACAGTTTTTTGGTTTTGAATATTTGTCAAATTACAACTTATACGGGAAAGTGCCGGCAAATCTGCAAATGCAGGTCGTTTTGTGGTCTTCTTCTCTAAATATTTCCGTTTTCAAATTTTGTGAGGAAGAAGTATTTTCGAAAATACAGTAGAAATAAGTTGTGCCTCCGTGGGAAGGGGTTTTCCATACAGTTTTTTGGTTTTGAATATTTGTCAAATTACAACTTATACGGGAAAGTGCCGTCAAATCTGCAAATGCAGGTCGTTTTGTGGTCTTCTTTTCTAAATATTTCCGTTTTCAAATTTTGTGAGGAAGAAGTATTTTAGAAAATACAGCAGAAATAAGTTGTGCCTCCGTGGGAAGGGGTTTTCTATACAGTTTTTTGGTTTTGAATATTTGTCAAATTACAACTTATACGGGAAAGTGCCGGCAAATCTGCAAATGCAGGTCGTTTTGTGGTCTTCTTCTCTAAATATTTCCGTTTTCAAATTTTGTGAGGAAGAAGTATTTTCGAAAATACAGTAGAAATAAGTTGTGCCTCCGTGGGAAGGGGTTTTCCATACAGTTTTTTGGTTTTGAATATTTGTCAAATTACAACTTATACGGGAAAGTGCCGTCAAATCTGCAAATGCAGCTCGTTTTGTGGTCTTCTTCTCTAAATATTTCCGTTTTCAAATTTTGTGAGGAAGAAGTATTTTCGAAAATACAGTAGAAATAAGTTGTGCCTCCGTGGGAAGGGGTTTTCTATACAGTTTTTTGGTTTTGAATATTTGTCAAATTACAACTTATACGGGAAAGTGCCGGCAAATCTGCAAATGCAGGTCGTTTTGTGGTCTTCTTCTCTAAATATTTCCGTTTTCAAATTTTGTGAGGAAGAAGTATTTTAGAAAATACAGTAGAAACAAGTTGTGCCTCCGTGGGGAGGGGTTTTCTATACAGTTTTTTGGTTTTGAATATTTGTCAAATTACAACTTATACGGGAAAGTGCCGGCAAATCTGCAAATGCAGATTTGTAACGATTTTTTAAATGTATTTTGCTTTGCCGTTCGTTAAATTGAGATTTATTTTTTTTTGTCATTCGCTACATAAGACAGTTAATGTAAAAATTTCGCCATTCGTTATATCCGATATTCGTTAAACTGAGTATTCGCTTCCGGGCTTTGACTGTATTGTATGTTTGCATGTCCAACGAAAAATACAAGTCGCAAAAATTGTTTTGCCCCAAAACCAAAACTTATCCTTAAAACAAAATAGCAAAATATATGTACATATATGTATATAAGTAAAATTGTGTTTATAACTAAATTTAGTTGCAAAACCATGGAGAAAATTTTACCAACGAGCAAAAAAACAAATTCTATTGTTTTTCTCGCTTCGTAAAGTATCGCATTTTATGATTATTGCAGAAAACGGCAAAAATATTTTTGTTGTTTTTTTTTTTTTTTTGTTATCACAATTCAGAAGACCATCAAATAATTGAATGTGCTCAAATTTACATTCTCATTCAAAAACATTTCAAAACTGGCAAAATGCAAAAAACAAAGCCAGATACAATGACGTTTCCATTTCAAAACAATTTCAAATACCAGTGCAAAAACTGTTTTAAAGGAGTTGTGTTGTTTTGTTTTAAATTACTTCTGCTTCATCTTCCTGAGTACTTTGTTTTTTTTCTTTCTTTCTTTTGGCTTGTTTTGTGTCGTTTTGCTGCTGTTGTTCTTGAGCGCTATTAAAAAAGCCATTGTTGTCCATTTGGGAAGTCGTAGAAAATGCAAATTTTTTCATGCACTTCCTTCTTCCATTTGAGTTGAAACAAAACAAATATGAAATTAAGCAAAATGAAAAGCGACTTTCTTTTAATCTGCGCGAAGGAAGGGTAGAAACCCAAACGGCCAATTAAAGCACATGGAACTTTAAGACGAAAATGAAATGACTTGAATAAAATTCAATAGAATTTCTTTAAAACAAGTAGCACAGTATGAAGAAGTGACAGAAGAAATACTCTAGTGAATCACTGTTGACAAGATCACCAGTACATACTACTACCATTATTTTTTTTTATATCGACAATTTAAATATGCGCTTGTCAAAAACATTGCACCGCAGAGAATGGAGACTGTTTAGAACGAAAATCACGCCAAAGGGTTCGGTACCTGATTATATTTGGTGCAAAATTTTCATGGAAATGCAAGAAAATATTCGTTTTCGTTCATATAAAAAGCGGTGTGGTGTTCAGGTTAAGCAGCTTTAATTACACAGTTAAATGGGTATGTTGAGGTAATCGGGCGGCATTGTTTGAGTGGTGTTATCCACAAGTGTGCAAACAAATATTTTAGAACGAAAAGTATTTATTTGTCTCTTTATCTGGTATTTATATGCACAAGCACAGGCTTACCTCCATTTGTATGGGCAAATATAAATCTAAAATTTCATTAAATAATACAGGCAGCAAATAAAAAACTCTGCATGCTTTTCTTTTATCTTCTGATAAGAAATTCCCTTCTTATTGCGAGTATAAGTATTTCTCTCAATGGCATGTGGTCTTAAGTACATTCATATTAAGTATGTATGTATGTGCGTGGATAAAGTTTGTTTAAGAAGAATTCCATAGATATGATATCTTTTTCGTATGGAGCCTTGAGGCTTTGTTTTACTTTTGCCAGCTTGTTAATTTGCTTTCCACGCACTCGTGCCACCCACTCACAGTCTCTGTATTTATTATTTAAAAAATATTATTTATTTTCTTAAAGCCAATATGCCTCTAGAGAAATTTAAGATAAATTAGTTGCTTAAAAATTTGTTGCCTCCCCAGTTTTTGGGTGCTAAGTAACGGGTGCGGGCGGCATGAGGTTTATGCATAAATAAAGATACATATCATATCCATGTGTGAGTATGTGTGTGTGTGTGTGTGTGTGTGTGTGTGCGTGGTCATTTGAGCAAGTGTGTTATTTCCTCACTTGTGGGTTTCGGTTAAAACTTAAGGCCCGTCTTTTGTGTGTATGGATGAATGCAAGCAGAAATCCAAACAAACAAAGAACTAATGAAATTTACACATGTTAGGAAATGAAACTTTTATTGGGTTTAAATATAAACAGCTATAAAAACAACTACATACATATATTTACATCGCATGCACATACACAAAAATCGATTCGTATGAAATAAGGATCAAAACAAACTTTGAAATAACTGAAATATTTTAAAATAAAACAAAAGTTGTGAATTAAAATCATTTTAGGAATATTAGGGTAACTTCAACTTTAATGTTTCTGGCAATTCAGCTGCTCTGTAGCAATTTGTTAAAAGACATTGCTCATATCCAGGTCTAGTACATTGCCAATGTTGCCAATTTTTTTTTTTTTTTTTTTTAGAAAAACCAAGAATTTCCAAAATGAAATCTATTTTTTGGGAAATCAATTTGCTTCATGATAATAAAATGAAAAAGGTAGTAAATGTAGAAATAAGAACAACATAAATTGACTTGTAGTGTTGTGACGGGGACTTAGAGTCGGCCTAATTGCATATACCACATCTTTTGTTGGGAAAGCATTTTTCAGCCATGTGATAAAAACTCACTTTCTTTAAAACTTAGCTATTTCAACTCACAAGTAAAGAACGCAGTGACTCCAATTTATACACAAAAATGCAGGCTTAAACAATTTGCATGTGCTTTTCATTATTTCAAGAAATTTTCGATTGAAAAATATAATGCTTTTAGTTAGCAGCTGGCGAATTCAGAGCGTGCAGGTTCCTAGAGCGACACTCAAGCTTTAGAAACATGAGCGCCTGAGTTCAAGTATGGGTGCTGACGAAAAGTGTGGCGGCTTCGAAACAGTTAGTTGTCCACCTCGCTACACTTCCTGGATGTTCTCGTTGTCCTGTTAAATTAAAGTCTGATAAGCGTAATACAAAATAAAAATATAAGAAAGAGTTCGAATAATAAAAATTGAGTAGTTATTTTCAATATGCGGCATTTGTTTCATATAAAATGGCCTTTTTTGTCAAACAAAATGCCTTCCACTCAAAGCGGAGACGGAGCGAACGAAAGTACTAAGAAAATGTTTGGCACGTTATTAAAGCAGTTTTTAATTTTTCTGTTAAAAATGGTGCGCTTATTCAAATTCCATTGGATGTGAGTTACTTGAAAAATAGTATTTGCTTAAACTGTGTATGGTGGCTGCTTTCCGTCAAACTGTGCGCCATTAAATTAAGTTATCAAATATAAAGAATAATTTTTTATTCATATAATAACGATTCTTTATGAACCATTAACTTTTAAAAGATTGAAAGGCAAACTATATATATATTTTCTTTTACTAAAATTATGCCATAAAAACTGAAGACTATTTATTCCAAAGGGCTGAGAATATCTCATTACTATTTTTGTTTTTGGCATAAAAATACAAACATACATGTGACATTCCATCATTTACATACACACACTCGCATTCACTCACACTAAATATATGTATGTATGTACATGTATAACTTGGCATATACATATACTACGTACATCCATCCATCCATACTTATGTATGTAAGTGTGTGTTTTGGAGTGGCAGTAAAACTTGTCATTCTTGACTTGTTAGTGATGCCTGTCGTATTATAATACGATTGCTTGCATATTTGATACACAGTTGATTATCATCTTGAAATTTGTCTATTCGTCGAAGAGTCTTTTTACGCCAGTATTTTATGATCGTCGTAAAACACAAAGGAAAATAGGACGAGGGAAGGGGGGGAAACCAAAAACCAGCAAAACAGCTAAAAGGTAACAAACTATTTAACGTCCATTACAAAAGAAAATGTGATGTGTGTTTGTATGAATGTTCGTCTGCTTTAACCAAAAGGACAATAAAAAATGAAAAGAATTTTGTAGATTATACAAACGCAATAGTTTCGAAGTAATTGTGTCCAGATCGGCTCAAATAAAATGCGTGAAATTAAAAAGAAAACCCCTGTTTTGTCAAATTGTGCTTTAATTTTTTATTACACAAAAATCCTGCCTGCTCCTGCTGTTTATATCCTTCTTTTTAACAAAATTCAACGATATTGACGTTAAAAAACAAAAGCAATAAAAGCCCTGAGAATGACGAATTAACTGGCTGGATGACAAAATGTGTGACTTTTACAGACAGGCCCGTATTTACTTTCAGTTATTATTTCATTATCACCACCGTTTCCATCGCAACCGCCAAAAACTTCCACCACTTTGTTCGTGCATCCGCAAGTGTGTATTGAAATACATATTCATATCGGATCCATGTAATCATTACAAGTTCTTTCATACAAGCAAGTATTTGGGGTTTACTTTTTATGACGACTTTTTGGGCTGTAACTTTTACGATTTTGATTTTTACAACCTTTTACGATTTAACTGCGCATTTATACGAAAAAAAAAATTCCTTTTCCTACAACTACCTATCACCTCCAGAAACTCAATATATTAAAGCTAAAGTACACAACATAAAGCAAGAATAAATGGTTAAAATATTATGAAATGAATACAATGGGTGTGTTTGTTAAAGCTGCGGAGTTTTAAATCAAAATCAAAAACAAAGAAATATTTTTAGTGAATAATTACAGAATTTTGGGGGCAACTGTGATTCGAATTCTTGCACACAATTTCCCACATAATTCTCTGAATAATGAGTTCTAGGTGTTCAATTATCTGGGATTCACTGTATGACTACGCACTCAACTTAAAGTAAAAATTAGGCTGAATTACGGGATGATGGTGACGGTTAAGGTATTTTTCAAGACATTCTTCATCCTCAAGAGACAATTTATAAATCACGCAGCACATGTGTATGTATGTTTGCGTGCACCTCAATTAATTTTTATACTTAATAAAACGAAAGATACTTTGAATAATACGATACGATACGGTATACTCCTTACACATACATATTTGTTTACGTATTACGTTACGACGACGCTGCAGTGTGTTCGAGTGTGCTGTCGTAAATCATATTCAAATTTGTAAATAACAGTGGCAAGAGTTATATGCATACGTACATACATACATGTCTTATTAATAATGCCAAATTTATCGCATTTAACACCACATTTGTTTTTTTTTATTTTTTATTTCAATTGAAAGCTCTATATCTTAAGTCAGAGGTTCCCACTACCATTCCGGTCACGGAGCCCTTGTTAGTTTTTCTCTCTTTAGAACCAACCATGTATGTCTTGTCCATGGGGTCGCTTTGCATAAACGAAAATCTTTTGGCATGATGATAAAAGGGTTCACTACGACATGTAGAAAAAATCATTTTCAAGGCGACCGAATTTCCATAGAAGGTTTTTTTCTTTGTACTCTTGTTTGGGAGCACCTCTGAGGAGGCGAGGTACGGGTTGGGTGGGTGTGTTGGGAAAAAGTATGGGAGAGAAAAAGTTAATGGGGGCTGGTCATATACTTGACACCTCCACGGGCACCCTGGGACTGATTAGCACCAGGGTCCGTATTTGGGCGCCTCGAAAACAGCATATATACTTGCCCCAGGCAGCCCGCCCGCAGAGGAGTTCAATGTATGACCAGCTCCCTAACTTTTTCTCCCCCATATACTTTTCGAACATATCGACCATGACCTCTTTAGGGGTCATGGTCCTATATAAAAGTCCAAAACCAAAAAATAGAAAATCGGACGCTATCGAAAACCTCTCTAATGTCTGTTTAATGATGACTTAAGAATTTTTTTTTGCATTTTATTGGTTTTCCATTGTCTAAATTTAAATAATTTTCCGCATTTCGTTTTCATGGAAGGCACAATAGTCTTGTTTTGTTTTTCAACATTGAGTGACTTGGCAATAGATGCCTCTAATTGATGCACTGTTTCATCGCATTAAACGAAACGTGTGAAAGCAAATTAGGCGCGGTTGCTAAGCCAAACCTTTACACCGGTATTCATAAAAAATAAAACATTGTTGAAACACATTTTACGAAAAATTTTTCATATAAAATTTTTTTTTAAAATGTGTTTGAGCAACGTTTTATTTTTTATGAATACCGGTGTTAATATTCTTCAAAATATTGAGTTTTTTTTTAATGTGATTTCGCTACACTTCGACTTTAACCATATGACCAGGTTTGTGCAACTTGGTTGTACAACTAGTGTTACCATAAAAAATAAAACATTGTTGAAACACATTTTACGAAAAATTTTTCATATAAAATTTTTTTTTAAAATGTGTTTGAGCAACGTTTTATTTTTTATGAATACCGGTGTTAATATTCTTCAAAATATTGAGTTTTTTTTTAATGTGATTTCGCTACACTTCGACTTTAACCATATGACCAGGATTGTGCAACTTGGTTGTACAACTAGTGTTACCGTGTGGGGGTAGTGTTTGAGAAGTTGAAGAAATATTTCTTCTTCCTGGTATAAAAATATCGGCTTCGCCCTAAGAACACATATAGCCTTATTCATAGTGAAAAACCGTTTGCTAACTACACGGTTGCCACGGCAATCATGGCAGGAAGTTAGTTAGATAAAAGTATTTTTTGTTATGAATAATGCCAATAGTGTTTTAGTACAACAACTTAAGTTGAGTATTAGAAAACTCATTTATTTTCCCAAAGAATCGTAATTTTATTATTTATCAAAAGTTTTAATAATTTTGGTTTTTTTTCTAATTTTTTTCTCAAATGAATATTCTATCTTATCTTAACTTGGGCGTGATAATAGTCACGATGCATTAAAGGGATCATGTATGTATTTCTAAAAACATCGATTCTTCTCATCTCATGCCGCTGCCCTTCACTAGTTGCTACGGGCTCATGAGGGTTCCCATTTGGGAACCGTTGCTTTACAGAAAGAAATCGAAAGTTTGTTAACTCTTTGTTCAGCAAACGAAATGGGAAGCCTTTGCGCAACCCCTGTCTTCTTGATTTATTATCTTGAGTGTAGATAAACTCATATTAACTATAAATTATGTAGTTTTTATAACTCCTTTTGTTGTACTAAGTAAAAGGCTTGCTCGTATAATTTGATTGTTTCATTACCATAAAAAGGCAACATTTATTTAATTTTGTTTCAAAACGTCAAATTGGCTTTATTTTCTCAGCCAACCAAACTTGTACGATTTTTAAGTAGTAAAAATATTTCTTTTTTTTTTGGTTTTTATAGTTTAACTTTTGTGTGTAAAAGTTTCTGGATGTATCGTTTTATTTGACATTCAGTTTTCTTTCAGCAGAAGATGTGCACAACAACTTTATGCCTCCGGTATGAACATTAAATCTTCGCTTAATAGTTGAGAGACAACTAAAAATTTACGAACGCAATTTGTTGGCGAAACATAAAGAAATTTTCAAATAATAAATTATCGCAGAGTCACATCATCTTCCAATTAAATGCTAAAGTAAAAGTGATACATTTTATGACATCGTTTTGTGAGATTTAAATGCTTTAAATCCAAGCAATCAAGCAAAGCCGTAAAAGCTACTGTCATACATACATACATACATACATACGAGTATGATTGACTAATGTAGGCATTTGACAGATGTCAGAGCAAAACATATGTGCCAGCGTTTGTTCGGCACCGTTTCAACATTGGGTTACAATTTAAAAAATCATTCATTATACTCAAGAAAATCGTGCAGCCAACTCTTTTCTGGCAACAGTTTTTCCATTTTAAATACTTTGAGTCCCTTTTGTCCTGGTGTCAGTTGACAGCGCTAATGGCGGAGCTGTCTTCTTGCCGGCAAGATAAATGATGAAATCGTTCGACAAAATAAATGAACGCATTGTTAATTTTCTATACACTTTTGGTTTTTATTGCAACAAGGAGACTTGAGCAGATTTCTGCTAATGAAATTGAACATTTTTCGGTTTATTGTTTGACACAGTTTCCCGAACACAGGTGCAAGGATGGAAACAGAAACTATTGTAGTATTTTATAAGAATATGTATTATTTTCTTAAAACCAAACACAAATTGAGTGTTTGTTTTACTGCTTCGTAGAGGGGGAAATTCCATATTATAATGAGTTTAAGAAAGCAAAAAAGAAAACTGCAAAAGATGTTCGCATTGTAGAAGATGGCAAAATAATTATTTCCCCAAAACAGCTCTGCAGATAATAACTTTATAAGGTCATTATGTTTCACGATGTCACTCTGAAAAACAACAACAACAGCAAAATTTTGCTTATCTTTTCGTATTTTGTAGTGTAATACCATAAAATCAAACTAAAGCCCTGACGTCTCTAAACATATCAAATTGTATGCTGCTCTACTTGAAAACCCCAAATGTTTTATTGCTTCTGCTGCAAATGAATTTGACTTTGTAAGAATTTGTGCTGTCAGCTTTTCGCATGTCCATATACAATTTCAGTTTAAGCAACTTGTTATTTTTTGCAGTGCACTGTCAATAACTCTTAGGCTTATACACTAGTTTAGAAACGCCATAAAATAATTTGCTTGTAATTTGTATACCTTCTAACTAAATAATATAATAAAAAAATCCTTTGAAAGATTTTTTTTTATTGAACCATGACGTTTAATCGAAATTTATTGTTTGCTCGGATGTTCGGTATTTTTCTAACTTTTGTTCCTTTTCTAACAATTAAGCTTTTAGTGCGTTACTTTTATATGCGGCTTTTATTGAAAATCTGTCATGCATAAAAATGTCAACCACTCGCCTTGAACAACAACAAAAAAGAAGAAGAAAAAGTATACATACATGTTGTGTACACTGTTGTACAAAATAAACTGAGTGGTCAGCTTGCGATTGCTTGGGGGGGGAAAAAAAACTAAAATAGATTTATTAGTTTTACTTTAAAGACGAAGTTTTTTTTTTTTTTTATTATAATTTGCAATTGAAAATTTAAATCGAATTTCTTTCTACTCTACTGACTTCTCTATCGAACTTGTTATGACTTGAAAATCAGTGCATGATGATTTTCTTTTTTGGGACAGACTCGATGAAAATTATTTTCTTTGTGTCATGCATACAAACAACTCTGACACTTTTTTCGTTCGGAAACTGCCAAAGACCGCACTTTCTTTTGTCCAGCAGTGTTGCCCCATGCTTGGCCAGCACCACTCAGTAGTACTACGCAAAATGAAATCTTTTTTTTTTTTTTTTGTTTTTACAAATGTTCCAAGTTAAAGCCATAGTTGTGTAACATGTCTCTCCAGTTTTATTTATTTACATTCTACGTACATATGTATGTACACACATACATACATACATACATACGTACATATGTACATATGTACAAAAGTATGTCAGTATACTTTCGGCATTATTCTGTTCACCAAACAACAAATTGCCAAACTTTAGTAAAGGTCATTTTTATTTCCTAATATTCATGTCCTGTGTCAACTGAACAAAACTATCGCTTACTTTGGCTGCCGGTATTACATATTTTTTCCAAAATCACTCTCCCTCTCCCTCTCCCCCCCTCAGAAAGAATGTGAACGAAAAAACAATTCCTACATTTGTTCGTGTTTTATGGCAAAATTTTAATTGAATTTTTTCTTTTATTTATTTATTTTTTTGTCACGTCAAATATTTAATATTATTTTGTCCATTCTAGAAGCTCTTTGTGTGCGCTTGGTTGGCTGACAAACGACTGTCAGCCAGTTTGTTGGCATGAGTCTTTCAAAAAAAGAAAGAAAAAACACAAACATTTTCCCTTGAATATGAGTTTGTTTATTAATAAAAACTTTTCCTTCCGGAAACAGAAAATCGTCCATATGTACAAACAAAGGACTAGTAAATTATATATGTATGTACATAGACTTTGTAGGAATAGTTATAAACAAATACACATACGTGTAGCAGTATGTATGTATGTGTATTAGACTCCCAGTTGCCCATATCGGGAATCTGCATAAGAAAAGCTAATTTACTTTTATTTTCCATATGTACATATTTTTTGGTCATTTCCTGTTTCCTTGATTTTTCCTTCATCAAACAATTGTATTCTGTGAGGAATCGCAGTTCGTAATTACAAGCTGCTTGGAATTTTTGGAAATAAAGTACCTGTGTGCTATAAAATGGGTAAAAGTTTTTCATAATTTTGTAACGACCTAGATTAATCTACAGTGATGTACTTTAAAAGTATCATACAGCTTTCGACGAACTTTGTTGAGAAAAAAAATTTGCAAGCGGTATATTTTCACTTTTTGTAGCAGATTTTTTTTTTTTTTTTGGAACGAAGTTCCTTAACGCGGCTTGCTGGTAGTGCAAATTAGTAGAAATCGTCACGAAAGCGTGTGAGCTGTTTGTATGTATTGGTGTAACTGTCGACAATCAATTGCTTAGGTGTCTGTCAGCGGAGACACCTAACAATAAATATTAATTAGTTGTGAAAACGGACACTATCAGTTGATAGATGTCGCTAAAGTAAAGTATGTCGCAACAAAAAACAGCAATATTGAAAAATTTTCTTCGTTTTGTAGCAGATTGACAACAAAATACTGCATGTGTCAAAAGTAAAAAAAGTAAAACTTTCCAAAAATTTTAAGAAGCATATAAAATTTAAAAATTTCAAAAACAACACAAAATAAGACATACAGATTTCACCTTGTATTACAGTCCAAGATGAAGAAAAAACGTAAGGAACTTCGTTCCTAAAGGAAGCGCATTTGGGCAAAAAAAGCTGTCGAAGTTCGTATAAGAATATCGAGTCAAAATTTCACCACTTCATACTGATTGTCTTGAAACCCGGGATTGTCGTAGGAGCTCAACTAGTTCTTTTGTGCACAGCTGCGTACTAGTTGTCATGCTGATAGTTTTAATGCCACTTGGGTTTTTCTTTATAACTCGATTTTTTTAGCTTAAATTCTATATTTTTTTATTTAAATTTCATTTCTACACAACAAGATCCAAAGTCCAGGTATATGTGTTAATCGAGCAAACAAGGTTTAGAGTGCTGGCTCAACTTCCGCTGTACTGACAGAAAAGCTACTAATATAAAATTTAGAGAGCTACACTTACATTTACAGTTGTTGTTGTTGCGTCTTGCTTTTGTCTCGTCCCAAACGTGACTAGCTGCAAGTTTAGCTGCAGGGATACTGGCATACACACACACAGCCATACACACATTACAGTCTAATATAGAAAAAGAAAAGCTTAATTTTGCTTCTACAACAAAAAACGTTCTTTATTTGCAGCACAATGGAACATTTTAATCCTTTCAAGTTGATTTGCAAAGTTTTAAGAAAGAACTCAATGAAAACAACACAACATAAAAAAAAAAACAAACAAAATCGTCATTATCATAAATAATAAATAACGTTGTTTGTATGCGAGTATGTGCCTTTTGTGCTTTTTCTTAAAATTTATTTTATTATTGCATGCTTTCAGCACATTTGTCTCAAAATAGTGTTTTACCTGAGTGACAAAATTTTAAGAATTTTCATTTATTTACGTGTTAGATAATGGTTTGTACACTGATATTAACTACCAACGTACACAATTATATTTTTGATATAGTATAAACACATACATACACATCTTTAAATATGTTATGCATGTATGCACGTTTGTGAAGGAATGTGCTTAATTATTTAAGGCAAACATTGTTCCATTAGAATTCACGATTCCTGTTAAAACGTGTCCTTCCTACATTTCACTGTGTACCGTCAAGTACAAACTATTGTTTGTGGAATACAATTACTGTCACAAATAAAAATTACTTTTGGGGCCGGAAAAGTCTAGTCGCATTAAAAAAGTTCCCCTTGAGGGTTATAAAATCAGCATAAATTAAGAGTAGACCAAAGTATTCTACAGCTACAGAAGCTTTGCCTTAAAATATCTGCTACGAATTTACAACCAACCGGAGGTTATTTTTAGCAATTAATGTATGTAGTTAAAAAAAAAAAAAATTATATGTGTACATAAGTACATACATATGTAGTTGTTAATAGTAACTTCTTAAAGTTTAATTATAGAAGAGTTTGAGCGAATTTAAGCGAATTTTCGTCTGCCTCTATGCCTGTACATGCATGTCTATACGTTTAAGAATATTGTTTAAACTTTGTGGGTTTTATATGCTTTTGCAGGATCTTAAAACCAGATGCCACTTGCTTGTCATTGGGATGCAGCTCAACGTTGAGATGCTTTTCCGTGATCTGAAGAGCAGACCGATTGACAACAAGTTTGACTTGCGATTTTATGTCAATTTTCAAATTGTTGTAAAACATTTCTCATATGTCTAGACAATAGACAATTTCTTATGGTATTTTTCTGCAATTGTTTAAATTCCGTTCAAGATCAGTACGCGTAAAAACTCAAATAAATTTGAAGAGACTTTATTTCAACAGGACCACATTCGTCGTTCTGTAAATAGAGGTCTATTGTGGTAAGATATTTCAATAGATTACTAATTCTAGAAGTTCTATGAATATACAACATATGCATGTTTATACATGTACACACATTAATATTTGTACACTTGTTTGTGTATACGCAAATCAGTCGTATAATTATTACTAAAAACTTTTATTATTCCAAGAATCTTGTTACTAAGCTTTTACTTGTTGCAGTGACTTTATTACTTTTTAATTGCTCACATTAAACATGCAGATTTCCGTGCGCTTAGCACACACTACATGAACTGCATTAATACATACACACATACCTTGGACATGCTCAAACATGCTCAAGCTTGCTTCCGTAATTAATTGTGTTACCATGTGCAGGACATTGATCACAATTCGACATCGAGAGGAGTAATTGTAAACTTATTAAAAACTCGTGTCTACACATTTACATGCCTAAATATTTTGTTTCTTTTTTACTCAATGCTAAGAAATTCAAAATTAACAGTCAGCTTCATGATGCCACAATAACAAATTTTAAAATTTTGTTATTATTTGCAGTGCTTTTGCGCAAGTGTGCATTGTCGAGTGACATCGTGAGATTGCTGATACGATTTGCACAATCATGATCGTTCAATTCAATTTGAATCACACACAAATAAATACATACATACGTATATTGACTCAGAGCTAACTTATACAAACCGGTTACTTGGCTAATGCTGTCACAGCCATTTTTGTTAATTATCAAAGTACAATTACGAAATTATGTACAAAGTTGAATACTAACTGCATCTCCTTTACAAAGAATAAGTGGAAATGTTTAGCACTACATGTTTAGTACATCCTTTAAGGCATAAATGCAAATTATTATTGCGAGGAAACCCAAATTGTGTTTCATTAAAAACAATGAAAGCAGCAATTACTTGTATTGAAGAATATATGTAAATAATTTATGGACTTAAATACATACACAAGTAATCAAAATTTATTGTGTTGCCGAAAAACGAGCAATTAAACCTTTTCTTTTTAACAAATTATTATACTTGCAAATAAACTACAAATTCAAAAATAGAATAACAAAACTTCTAGACCCTCGCCCTCTGCTCTACCTTGGTGCTTTCCCAGAAAGGCAGCAAATATGTGCGCTTGCCTGCAGGCATCAATTACCACAGTGTTACTTCTTCTGCCCAAAAATATTAATCTAAATCGTTTAATTGGAAAACAATTTCATTTCCATTAATCGAACAGCCGTTGAGGCCAGGCCCTCTGTAAAATTCTTCAAATTGATTACACTTGTTGCCTGACTGCCTGCCTGCCTGTCTGCCTGCCAGTATATTGAACAGCTGTCTAACTTTCTGGCTGCTCACTTTAAAGAACTTTTCCTTTGGAATGAATGATTGCAATGAAAAAAAAAAGAAAAATTGCGCAATTATATATGTATAGTCAGCACAGTCAGCAACAACACTTTATTTTGAACATTATGACGACGCTGATTCAAAGTTGTTTCCAAAACCTCAACTTTCAAATCAATAAATAACTTTCACAGCAACAAAGCCAACTTAATGTTAAGGCCCAAACGAGGCGTGCAGGGTGGGGGATTTCATAAAATTAAAACCATTTGATAAATTGAGGCATTGCGCTACACAAGCAGCCAATTACAATAATGATAATTGTTGTAGGGGGAAAAAAAATCATTATCATTATCTTGAAATGCATTGAATTACTTCCGGCACGAAGGTGGCACGCAGTTTTTCACTGAAAACTTTTAACATTTTATGAAAACTTTCGTTTTATTTAGGGCCAAATGTTGTCAGGCATAAGAAATGAATAAACGAACAACTCTGACTGATTTCGTTTCATAAATGAAAATGTTCCATTATATGAAACAAATTTTAAGTTCTTTCTGAAAGAATCACTAATTTATGTATTTGAGTTTTTGTTTTTTCTTTTTTGCCTTTTGACTGGCGCTTGATGATGAATTATGTAGTAGATGTAAAGTAATCCTGTCAAAACTTTTTGCTTTCTATTTTTTCTAAAAATGTTCTCTCTAAATTATTAAAATTTTACGAATTTAACTTTTCGCTATCGTTGTTTGATAAAAGATATTAAAAAAAAACACACACACACAAAAACATCCTCCCCTTCCTTATGCCAATCAAGCTTAAATTATAATCACCATGGTCCGTCCACAAGTGTGCGTTTCATAAAGACTCTGTGAACCATCATAATATTTACGAAAAGCACAAAGCAAAAAAAAAAAAAATAAATAAATAAATAAAAGAGAACAACTATATGAACGTTTTAAATTAAAAACCCCACACCAATATTTTTCATTCGACATCATTATTTAAAAGAAAAAAAAAAAAAGACTTATCACAACAACAACAACTGTGTTAAACATTGACTTCAGCCAACGTCAAATCAAAATTTTGTAATTTAAAGCATTTGCACCGTAAAAACAAATTAGAGAGACAACAACAACAACAACAACAACAGCAGCAACAAAATCTTAAATAAAATCCACTTGTGCTACTAATTTTTCGTTATAAATTAAAATCATGGAAAATAGCAAAAAATTCTGTTGAAAAACTAAATTTGAGGCTGCGAATAGAAACAAATGGTGCGAATTTTAAGGCGGCAAGCGCGATCTGCAAGTACCTTAAGCCTCAGAAAGACACTTATCAATTTCAACAGCTCCCGGTTTTAGTCGAAAAGCTGGTGGAGAGTTAAGGAGTTGTCGTTAGAGAAGTCAGACAGGGCAGGCAAGTTTTTTGAATTACGCAATTCGGGATTTCGGAAAATTTGAGAACTAGACATTAATTAAGTAACTTCAAGTGCAAGTAAGCAACTCAATTGCTTATTTATATAAACATTTAGGCAGCCTTGTCATTTGAACGCTTTTCGGACATTCGCAAAGCCAGTCTGCCATCTCCCCCGCAACTCATCTCTTCTATAGTCTTTTAAAATATCGGAATTGATCAGCTATATTTTATTCAGCTTGTTTTATGGTTTATGACCATGCTTTTCTACGCAACTCGAGAGCAACTTGTGGCATCTAAAGAAAGTTAGCAGCATTTTTTTTTTTTTTTTTGAATCGGCTTCAATTCAACTCTAGAATATTTTCTCATGCTTTTCAAAATTTTTGAGATGCACGCTACAAAATTGATAGGCTGCGTAATTGATGGTAGATCCGGATTGCTACATAAAATTTTCAAAAACTATGGTTTTTGCCCTAGAAATAAATATGTATGTATTTTGTTCAGTTTCATTAACTATTTACGTTATTCGAGGATTGTTAGTTTAATATTATATTTATTATATTAGGTGTGAATACACCTTATTAATGATATTCTTTCTGTCTTTTTCTTTTGCCGTCTAGATGCCGCTGACATTTCGTTGATGCTACTCAACTTTTTGGTAGACTGGAATCTTCTCGAATCTACTAATTTAAAAGAATATTTATTATATATTCCTATGAGCACAATGAAAATCGAAAATATCCAAACAAATATTTAAACGAGAAAACAATGTAATATTTTTGCAACACCTTGATTTTTCACAGCAGCCCTCACACAATGATGTAACTACGATCTGTATTTTCGAAGGTATCAAAAGTAAAAGTTTACAAGTTGTTGGTAGCCAAGGGTCACTCACCCGTTGTAAGGAAGTGCTGTAAAAAAATAAAGGTGTTGCAAGAATTTTGCAATAAGTAGTTGGGCTTCAAACATTCTTTTTAGGTTTTTCAAGTCTACTGATGAGTTGTGTAGCAGCAACGAAATGTCGGCGGCATATAGACGACTGAAAAAAGACAGAAAGCATTAAGGTCTATTTTTTAGACCTAAAGTAGTAAAAGTTGTTTTGTTTTAATATTCAAAAATGAATTTATTTAATTAAATAAATTTGTGCTGTCAAAAACTCTCATTCGCATGCATATTGCAGGGAGCATATCGAAACAACACAGGGGCGGCGGCAACGCATTGGCCACACGTGGCAATTGAATAACCCCCGATTTTTGCAGGGCGCTTAATAGTGATGTTCAAAACACTTGTAAACGAAAAATAATAAGAATAAGCATTTCTTAGAGCAGCGTTTAGGCATGGCACTTCAGCCTAAAAGCTACACAGAGAAAAAAGCACCTAATAAAGTAGAACAAAATCAATAAGATATCTCTATGGTTTTTTTTTCAAGAAGGATTCCTTATTATTTTAAATGGGAAAACCTTATTGAAAAAACAACAATTAATGAAATTAAAAAGATGATTTACGTGTGTTTATATAGTAAACTAATAAAACCAATAGGGAAAAATTAATAGGATAACCTAATAAAATCAATAAGAAATCCTTATTGTATACAATTTACAAGAAAACCTAATAGAATCAATAAGTTCTTCTCTATAGAATTTTTTTTTTGGTACCATGCAAATCGGAAACTGAGTAAAAACAAACGTGAGTAACAAGTTTTCTTCTTGGTTTTATGTGTTTTTCTTGTTGAGACAATTAATAAGATTTGCAACATGGAAATAATAAGAAATACCCATAGAAAAATCTTTTTTTCTCTCTGCTGGGATATCCCTCAGCCTAAAAACGTTTCAAAGAGAAAATCTTATTGAATCTATTAGGAAGTTTTCGCTCTGTGTAGGCGGTGCCCAAAATGCTCTGCTTTCTTGTCTTATTTACGCAGGTTCGTTGCGCAATCTTAAGGAAATGAAAAGGCACGAACCAAAATATCGTTGAGATGAATCTATCTGTAATGTTGTAGGGTGCTTGATATTAATAAATAATAAAAAGCCAACAACACTCTAACACTGCGCACATACACACGAGACGTGTAAATATGTAGTTGAAAGCTTTCGTTCGCTGTTCAAAGGAAGAAAGCAAAATTACACACAAAAAGTTGCCAAGTCTATACAAATTAATTGAAAGATAACTACAAAAAACCAAACACTGGCCACTGTGGCTAAAAGAAGTAATTCATCATCATCATCATCATCATCGTCATCGTCATCATCTAGAGTCGTGAATCTAGGATGCTTGTTTGGTTTATATGCGCACATCTCATCTACTCATCGCCACAACGAACTACAAACACTCGTAGCAGAAATAAGAAAAAACAAATAAACACAAAAAACAAACATCCAGCTCAACAATGTACCCCAACTAAATGTTATTTTTCTTTTCCTATTCATGCCCATCCTCTTCCGGCCGCACAGATAGATAAGGTCTCATTTTCGTATTTTTATATTTCTGCCATTTCCACAGACACAGCGAAAAGGGCGTCTGTGTAATCATGGTCAGATTGAATATTAATGAGTTCACTTAAGTGAAAAAAGATTATTCAAAATGCTGCTTGAAAAAAAAGAAGAGAAAATTGTCTTGAAAAAGGTAAAAAATAAGTTGAAAAAAAAAGTAACAGGGAATTGCAAACATGAGCAAAATGGTTGTGTAAAAAGTAAATGCTGAATGTCTACGAATGAAAACTAAACAATCCAATACAGAATAAATGAAAAGAAAATATCATCATTCTACGTGATTTTCGTTTATTTTTTAATCTAGTTCTTTTTCAAACAATATTATTTTAGCCAAACTCTTGCCATCTTTTCATTAATGTTTGATATATTCCAGCAGAATATATTCCTACGTTATTAATGTTAAATGAGTAATCGATTTTTGACATCCTGCTTAACATGAGATGAGGGGGTATAGATAAAATAAAGATTATTTACTTACTGTTTGATTTTGGCAGCAAGTACAAAGTTAAATAAAGAGATAAAAGTTTAACAATTGTGTGCAGAGCATGTTTTAAGAAAGCGAAACAATTGCTTATGCAAGTCCACATAAGATTAACAAGCACACGAATACAAAAGAAGTACATAGTTGTTTTCGAAATTTCCTTTTTGTCCCTTTAATCTTTTAGAATAAAAAATAATGACAATCACTTTGCCATGTCAACCGGAAAATACAACACAAAAGCTTATTTATTAACAACACAGCTTGCGAAGGTTCTGTTTTCATGCTGCCAGACACAAATCGCTCGTTCTTTAATCCCTAATAGTGCTCTACTGCCACAAAGGTGAAGGAAGATGGAAAAAAAACACGAAAAAAATATTAATAAATTCTAGGCGTCAGGCTACAAGCTACAACCTGGCTTACGAATCATCATGTTGACAAACAAAAAACTGCTCAAAATGCAAAAACTTGCAACTCTGCTGCGGCATCTAAGCGAAACTAAAGGCCGTGATTCACTATCCTACTCAATCGTACGATTCATTCACTGAAAATTGCTAGCTAAATCTGATAGAATTCTGTCCTACTTTAAAAAGTCGCATCAAAACGGCCACAATATTATACTTTTGTAAACAACGTCGAAACGGCAATTCTGATCGCATAGAAAAAGATGGCTTTTGAAAATTTTCAAAAGATTAACAAATCGGACAGACTTGTCTCTCACACACATACACTTTTAGTCCAGACTATCACACTTTTCGGACACACATGTAATTTTTAACAGATCGTACGATTCAGTAGGATAGTGAATCATGGCCTTAAACAAAAAAAAAAAAAAAAAAACCACACTTAACTACTTCTGTCCAGTTCAAAGCTATTTCTTTATGTACATGGAAGTGTGAAACTTTGTTTGTATGCTTTTAATGGTGGCGTATAAAAGTATACCTAAATCAGACTTGGATAGAAAAGTCCAAGAAATAATGTCCGCTAGTCCATCTGCAGGCTGTTAAAACTCATTTTCTGAGAATACCACTTTCGACCTAGAGACGTTCTTCTCAGACTAATCTACTATGAGATTGTGTCATGTGTTTGCTATTGGGATACACCAAAAATTTGTTGACGAACAGTTCAGGTACCATAATCGAATTAGTCGGTGAAGAGTCGGAAAAAGCGTTTTTTTTTTTCTAATATACTTACACCCATATTCATAAAAACTATTGAAGATTTATTACACGTTTATTTCACAAATATTCCGCAGAAATACGTCAAATAAGTGCTTAATAAACTTACAATAATTATTATGAGTATGGCCTTTAATATTCCAAAAATTAACTTAATTATTTATTTGCTATAGGAGCCAATTCAAATTTATTATTTTAGGTCTAAAAACATTTCGTTGTTGCTAAACAACTCATCAGTAGACTCGAAAAATCTAAAAAGAATCTTTGAAGCCCAACTACTTGTTCCAAAATTCTCAGGTATAAAAAGTTTGTTTGAGCATTTCTGATTCTCATTTTGTTCATGAGAATTTTGGAACAAGTAGTTGGGCTTTAAACATTCTTTTTAGACTTTAAAGCATGGGCCCACACTTGAGAGTTGTACTACATTTTCGGCCGGTTATAGGAGACTGGATGGGATGAAGACAAATTTCGGTTTCAGGAAACAAAGACACTTAAATGCTTCTTTTGCGACATGAAAAATTAAATTTTCATTTCAGCAAGATTAAGAGCTTCTAATTTGTCAATATCTGTACCAGCCTTGGGTGAAGATGAGCAGTAAGCGCAGGGAAACAATTTGTGATGTTTAAGAAGGTCGTTTGTGAAAAGTTTCAAAAAGCAATGAGCCCGTATGGAATGTCAAATTTTAGTCGCATTGCTTTACGTTTGTATCAGGCAATGCATTAACACTGTCACACTTGCAAGAATTATTAAAAAATTTTTAACAAATAATAATGTAGAGTATAATAATCTAAGCTGCCCTTTATTATGACCAGTTTGAGTTGAGCAGAAGTTCGTTTCCTTTGATGCCCATATCAGCGGGTTATTAAATTAAATTTGTTACATAGTGTTGGTCACAAAATAATACAATGCCGAAGGTTTTGTTTCCACTGATAGTAATGGGGTGTATGTACGATAGAGCCTTTTTGAATTTGCTATAGGATTAATATTCAGTCGCAACACTTTCTTATATTCACTTTGCGTTTTCTGACCGCACATGAAGTTTTCCCCGCAAGCTGTCTGTATGTGCGCATTTAGAAGATTGATCCTAATTACGACTTTGCAGCAATTAATTTTAATAAGTTCTGGAATTTTAGTTTTTAATGTACAACGTTTTGTTACAACTTAATTAATCTAAATAAAGGTTTATTGTGCTCGAGCACAATCCAGCAATTGTGTGCGGGTTTAGTCTTAAGTATGGCAACCCAGTTGACTATTGAGTTGTCGATGTGTGAGAGGCATTTCGTAGAAGATTTTAGGAAAAATTTTTTGCATGCAATAAGATGATGATGTTGACAAGCAAAGCATTTTAAAGCTTCTAGCCATGATACAATTAACAAGGTAGCCTCGTCAGCTAAACCGTTAGTCATCTGACAACTTTAGGTTGTCAAGAGATTGCAGAGATCAAAGGCAGCCAAAACGAGATAGCAAATCCGCGTAAGCGCAGTGCATCTCTCTTCCATAAATGTAGAAGTGGCGTCTTTTTGATAGTTTGCATAAGTTGTACAAAAACAAAATGCATGTTATTTTTATTGAAGTTGTTCTTATTGTAGCGAAAAGGTTACCTTGTTAGTTGTATCATGCTTCTAGCTGAGCTCTTTCTTATTTTCAGCTGTTTGTATGTCGCCAGTGTTTAATTTATAAGATGGAACTTTAGGAGTTAAGCTGTTAATTAGTAACTGTATTTGGCTGATCAATTGAAAATTTAAATGCTAAAATTATGAGTATCACAGGGCAAAATTTGGCTTCCTCTTTTCACTCGCTTGTGGGGTAAAGATCTTTCAATGCCTTTTAGGGCTTCACAATATTTAAATAACAAATTTTATCAGAATTGACTCAATCATAAAAGTGGAACTTTGAGGGCTACCTTTACACTTATAATACTAAGACCAAATCTTGGGGCACCAAAGAAAAAACATCCACATTTTCTTGTTACTAAAATTTGGCCAACTGGGCACTCACATATAAATCTTGTACATACATATTTATCTAAATTAAGGCCAAAAACTTTTATAAAACTATCTGTGTCTGTCTGCCCACATTTTGTTTTTCCTTCGCAAGAAAGAAAATCTATCTAAAGATTGCGAATTTTCATTTTCCTCAATCACTTTGAACCCTTTTCAAGCTGACTATGCACACGAAGTTGTAGCAACCACAGCAATAACGAAATCACCATCTAAACTGAGCAGGTTTATTTTATCCATGCATAAAATATAATTCTATAAATATACAAGTACACACCATTTCTTTTTATTTATTTTTTGTTTCAATAGTCGAATTTCTAGACGAAAAGCAACAACTATGTATGTATGTATGTATATGGAGCACATATGCTGCGACTTAAAGGATTTATAGCAGAAGAATAAATAGGTAGTATATGAGGAGTATATTCCAAGTTAATGGGTGGTAGTAAATACATATGTATGTATGAGTGGATGCCCATAAAAGAGTTATCTCGCATGTATTTGAGTCTTAAGATGGACAATTGAAGGGATGCACGTGAAAAAGGATTCGTATGGAGAGAAGGGGTAAAAGGTGTTTAAGAACAAAAAAAAACAAAAAGAAAAAAAAAATCCCGCACAAAAAACTAAGATGCCCAACTGTTTATCATTTGACCACACAAGCACAACAAGCAATTGCTGATTGGTGGTTTTCCTCCCACACGCTTTTTTCCCCTTTTTTTTCATACATTTTAATCTCCGTAAAGATTTATTTAGGCTTGATTAAGTAATGGTTATATTTAAAGGAAATTTATTTCGTTCATATAAACAAACACACGTTTTAATATTCAAACATGAAAATCTATTTTCTGGGATTTGGCTCAAGAGTTGCAACAACGTTTTGTTGTTTTATTTATTTCTGAACGGATTTTATTCTATCTGGTCGAAAAAATGGAACGGATATTGACCTGCTAATAAATTATCAAACAAATAATCCATTAATTTAATACTTTTACATTTTATTTTCTTTTCGTGAAAAACAGTCAAACTTTTCTAAGACGAATTGCCATCCCATCAAGGGCCATCAAGTCCACAACATTGAATTTTGAAGTGTTTAGCAATTTCAGGTTGCACCTTTCAGTTCTGTGTCCGCAACAATAAGAATATTATAATAGCTCGAGTGAGCACTAGCTAAAGCTGTGTTTTGCACTGGAAAATAATTATGAGCGGACTTAAGATTTGTTCAAAATATTTAAAAAAATAAATGTAATGCTCGTCTTGTGTACACAAAAATGTTTAGAGTTTTCATCATTGAAAACTGCGAGAAAAAGTGTTGCAATTCAACGCAATAAAATGCATTGGCTCTTGCGGAATCGCTCTTGTTTACTATTAAAAAAATATTACTCACTAGCACAACTTTTTTTTTTTGACACGCACATTTTAGAACTGCAGCCAAAATTATGCCATCGAACAAGCAAGTTTCAGAAGACTCGTATTGTTCTGGTGCCGGACAAGCCTGTCCAACACCAATCGCTCTAAGCTTTAATCTTAATGGTAAGCAAGGTACAACCAGACCTTAAATATTACTGCCACACAGTGATTTAATAGGCCAATGAAGTAACATAATTTTTTTCCTTGACAGCTCTAGCTACAGAGACAGTTGGTGAAAGAAGAGCAAACAACTCAATAAACGACATGATTGTGCATGCCCATGAGAGTGCTGGTGCCACCATATTTGTCGTATGCATTTTGCATATATCGTCGTTTTTTTTATCATAAATTTGGACCAGTTGAGAAATCAATGAAGTGTTTGTGCAAAAATAGTTCTGAATATTTCAATCGAAAGCTATTGAGTAAATATTATGAAAAAAAAAAAAAATATTAGATACAAAATTGAAATGTATTTAGATGATTGTAGAAAGAAACTATTATATATAATAATTTTTCCACACAACAAATTATTTTTTTTAGCTTCTCGCTTAGTTTCGATGTTTGCAAATACTTCGTTCTGTTGTGATTCCTCTGTAGCGTGTTATTTTTGTTCCACAAGCTTAAGCCAACTTGCCTATGTATCACAACAGTTAAGATAATTTATTTAAGGGCACAAAGTGTGAATAACATTTTGAATTGCAGTATTAGGCTACAAAATGTATTGAGCTGAATATATGTCCAATAATTTTAAATATATGTAGTTAGATACATATGTATTTCAAATTTCATTTTTAAATCTAAAATTAAATAATTTTTTTTTGCATTTTAGCATTTTTGTCGCAAGAAAAAATGTCTTTATTTTGCAAATCTGCAACAATAGAATATTTCCATTTGGCTTGACTGTCGCTGCAGTCAATAAGTGGGAATCACGTCCTTTATTTTCAAGCAGTGCTGAAATAGGGCCTTTTGGTTCAATCTTATTTATTGTAGTGTACCCTGTTAAAGTGCTCTCAACTCAAAATCTGTAGAATTGTTGCAAGTTGATGAAACTGTCGTTAGCAAGATTAAAACAAGACATTGTGTAAAGGAAATATTCCTTACGAATTGCAAGGCTTTTAGGACCAATTCCTATTTGTTAAAAAATATATTTAACAAATCTTTAATAAAGGAATACATGAGCTGTACCAGTATGTATATGTTTCACGGGCTATGAGTCGTGAGACTGGCCCACTTGGGATGACAAGGTCGACTTTCGTAAAACCTAAAGCAAACGTAATTTTTCAGTTGGCTACATACCTAAATGTAAATCTAAAAATGGAAATGCTAACGATTCTTCCTTTGAAGCTGACAATGGAGGAGGTGATTGAATCCGTGACACTAAGGAATATGGTGCATTTTTGGTCTAAAGGGCAAGCGGAAGGAGATGAACATTTTTCTATAGGGATTTCTCATTGTTTTCCTCAATAAGGAGAAACAGTGGATTTATTACATATAGTATATGGCGGCACCCCATGACTTGAAGCAAAACCTCTCGCGAAATTTTTTAATTTATTTTTATATAGAAATTTTTAATTGTTTTCTATCTGTTACAGCCATCTATAGCCAGCTTTGTTTCGTTGGTGCTGCTCAACTCGTCAGTAGCCTCCCAAAGGCTCTAACGATTGTTTAAAACTCTACTAGTCGTTTTGCAAGACATTTTGTTTTCCCTAACGACCTTCAGACAATTTTCATATCAAAAAATGAAGGTTTTTTGAATATTTAAGAGACCGCTATTAAAAAGAATCTATTAAAAAGGTCTATTTAGACCGCAAATAAGAACTTTACTTGGCTTTTATAGCAAATATTAAATTCATTGTTTTATATTTCAGTCAATCTATTGATATTGGTATCTTCTCACTGCATTAAGATCAAGCTGGGCTTAAGATTTTATTCAACTCGACTGAATGCTTCATTTAGGGGCAACATAAATACCTTCTCTTGCTTTTAAACAAGTTTCATAGAGTTTAGCTTTTTTCAGGAGGAAGCTGGTTAAAATATTGCCAATATCTGCATGTCACTGTGTGAGAAATATGTGTAGAGTGCGTGTGTGGCAGTAAAGAGAGAAGGGATGATTGTGAAATGTATCCATATCTTTATAACATGGCGCAACCTGCTGTGGTGGACAATAATTCATATGAATCATGATAAATGGTCACAATTTTTTGGTTTACGGACTCAGCATTTCCGTTCATGGGATAGAAAAAGATACTTGTATGCATGTGTTAACAGCAAAAAAAAAAAAAACACACACACACACAAAAAATGAAAATACAACGAACGAAGCTGACGTAAAGCCAAGTCAGCTGATTTAATTTTCCTTTTTTTCGTTTTTGTTAACGTTGCTCTACCTTTTATCCAACATTTTGCAGTTAATATAATTTGTGAACCAAGAGTGGCATTTCAACAACCGTTTCCTGCGAAATAACGTTTAATTTTTTAAGATTTTTAGCATACTCTTGAATATACAAAATAATTTATTTATCGGTGGCCACGAGCGGTCTCAGGGTGTCGCTCAAAAACTTTTGCCTTTTTTGTTTAAAAAACAACAAAAAGAAAAACTAAAGCCCAATTTTAATACCTTTATCATATTTTTTTAGCATTGTCATATGCTCCAAACCAAACCTTTTATTCAGCAAAGTTCTACTCTTTTTTTCTACTCATTTTATCCTGGTGTCTTTTTGCACTTAACATAATTCCAGCGACCGCTATTAATTTCGTATTTATACTATTAACGTTGAACTTTGGCCTCTGTCGCTTACAACTTTTTTCATTATCAAAGACGTTTTCTTGCCACACACCACTTTACCTTTCATCAGTTGGCAGCTCTCAATATCACAGCCATTAACTTTTTTCCTAAAGGATGTTTTGTGTGGGGTAAAAGAAAGAGCGATACAACTTGTAAAGAAAAAACAAGGAAGAACATTTTTAATAGCACTACTATTTAAAAACTTTACTTGTTACAAAAAATTATAGGTAGTTTACCATGCGGAAAAACGTCTGTGCTGTTAAAATAAAACTTTCACCCCCGGTGAATGAGGAGAGTAAGACATGTTAAGAGTTTAAACGCAAACAAATAATTTGCACAGCTTTCTTTTGGTTACAGCAAAATAATATCTTTGAATCAGCAGTTCTTTTATATGCAGTGGATGGAGTCTTTTGGGCGCAAACAATTTTATCTAGCAAGGTCTTGGACCTGATAAAGACAATACTAGACCGGGCTTGCCACATTTTGGATAGAATATAATAATAGTTCTTGAAAGCCGTAGGAGAATAGTTGCGGACGAATTTTGGCCGTGCGTTCCGTGCGTTGTGTGCTTGGCAAAAGAGAGCAAGGTCTTTGGACATCCAAGTAAAAAATTTTCTACATTAAAAGTGCTTGAGAACATCTCATCGTAGAGTTGCGTATCAACTGCTTCCATCTTGTCACATAAAAATCTATAGAATGTAGGTTTTTACGCTACAAAAGTTAAGAAGAAGAAAGAGAAAAAGTTATAAATTTTTCTTGTCTCAAAAGGCATGATGAAAAGTTAATTCATATAATTCAAGCAACATACGAATTTTTCAGAAAAAAGTTTTGAGATGTTTTAATGGTTAGACTACGATTTTACTACCACATACAAAAATTATAAATACATGATATTTTCTAACCACAGACATCAAGTGAATAATGCACACCTTATAAATTAAAACAAAGTTCAAAAGATTTCTGTATGATTTCAAGAAGAAAATCTTACTATTCTAGTACGGAAATCCTTACGGAAAAGCTTCTGTTCAGTCGATTTAAACTCTGAAACTTGCGATTGATAGTGGCCCACTCAACCAATTCAACCGTCGAGACACTCAAGGAGATTTGAGCAACTACAATCCTAGATTTATACATTATCATGAGGACCCTGATGAAATCAACCTCTTTGAAAAAATTAATAAGGTAACGTAAGGAAATCAATGAGAAACCCTTATTACGTACAATTTACAAGAACACCTAATAAAATCAATAATTTCTTTCCCCAAGAATGTGTTTTTGGGTACCAAAAATATTGAAAACTAAGTAAAAAAAAAATGTGAATAAAAATGGTTGTACCCCAGCCGATAAGTCTTGAACTTCACTTTTCCGGTCTTCTTTAAAAGAAATATGGATCACACAAATTTCATCAGCAAAAAAAGTCTTTCTCAATTTTAAGGCAGTAAAAATCGTACTGGAAAGCCAGATAAAATTATTAACAATTGTGAATAAGTAGTTTTCTTCTTGATTTTATATATTTTCCTTATCGATAAATTTGGTAATAGTGAGGAACCTATCATAAAAGCATAGACTTTTATATTTTTATATGCTTTTTCTTATAATTTCAAACTTTCACCACTTTTCTGTTTGTTTTTCAATATCATTAAAGTAATTAAGGGAAATTGACGATAATGATACATTCGAAGGAAAGTTAAAACAATCACCGTTGCAGAAGTTTGTTTCAAAATAATTGATTTTTTTTTTCTTGCCATTTGAAAGAAAAAAAATTACAAACTGTTGTGCATAAAACTTTAAATGAAACTTAAGTTGCAGCAGTTTTAAGGAACTTCTCAATTAGACTCGTTTGGTTACAATGTCGATGTGCTACGGCAAGAAGAGAAGAGAACGAACACGATACAATAATAAAATATTAAAACAACTTTGTTAAAATTGCTTTAATGGCACTTTTTGGGGTTTCTTGTTTTACATGGTGTAATCAATTAACTCTGTAAAACAAAAACTAAAAAAGTTAATATTGAAAACTTTGGACCTTCGTCGAAGAAGCAAAAGGCAGTACTTGTCTGTCGTATTTTGAATTTGGTTTACATGCAAAATTTAAAATATTGAATTTTGATGGAGAGGAAAAGATCATCAGTGTTTGAAAATTTAAATTCTAAAATGGTACTGAACTTTAAGCAAAACAATATTTTTAAGGCTTCACACTTTACAAAGCACACTCTGAGTGCTTACTATGGCATTAAATTGAGTATTTTTATCTTCACCCTTTTGTGAGTGATTTATTTGTCACATCGACAAAACTTAGCTCACAAGCAACGTGACCGATATTTTTTGTTGACCTTTGTTTTGGTCCGGTACTTGAATGGAAACAAATAAAACTGAATATACACACAACGAAAAAAAACCACGTATTTGTTTGCCGAGCAAACATAACCTTAGAATGTGTGCTCTTGAGGAATTTAATCTTTTCTACTTTTTCCCCGGTTTTTTTCTTTTGGTTGTTACTTCTTGTGGCATCTTTGTGAATGTATACACATTTTGAATTGTTTGAATAATGAGCATCGGGAGAGTAGTGGTCACGTTTTTGGGGACAGAAATGGTGAAATATTTGTTTAAAAAAAATGTTTTTATTGACAAAACTCTCTACAGCTGAATAACTAATTGTAAAAATCAACTTATAAGCCTGTAGCTGTTGAATATATAAACGACTTACAATTTCAAATCGTTTTAAAGTATTCTGAGCCTATTTCGGATGCCAGATGTTTGCTTGACCCTTAAAAAAATTTTGTGCCACAAAACTGACAATAGATTTGAGTTGTAGCCCAGTCAAGCGTATTTTTGCTGCCTAAGCCGCACTTTTCCAATACAAAATGCATGGTTTAGACGGCAACAATATGCTTGACGTGCTAATTTCGATTTGGCTGTTAAACGTTTTAATTTTTTCATATTTTATCAAGTTTTTTGTTAATGTTTTTTTTGCAGTCTAGTGTTAATTGAATGCCTTAACTACAAAAACAGACACACATTTACTGAATATTTCATCAATTTCATCAGCAGTGAAAATCATTTCTACTAAAACATCTGCTAAATTTGCAATAAGTTTGAAAAAAAGCTGACAACTTGTCAGAAATCCCAAATAGTTCGAAAAAGCCATTTTGCATGCCGGCATGAGGGTGTGTTGATCCCAAAACATCTCCCGTAGTGTTTTTGACTTTTGTTTGGATTTTTAACAAGGGTTTTCATTAGCAGCAACGTGAGATATTACTTTCCTTTTTTCAGCAATATGTATTATTTTTTAAGACTTGAATCCTTTAAAAATAGAGGCAAAAGTTATGAAAAGACTTTGTGTAGTTTTTGTTTGAGCTGAATTAAAGTTAAACATATGGGATTGTGCTTTGGGGGGGGGGGGGGGGGGGGGATTTGTTATTATGAAAAGCCATTACATTTTGTGCTTGAAAATGCTTGTCTTATCTTTTTCAATTTTTTTTCCTCTGTTATTTTTTTTTAGTTTATCAATAAAGTAGGACTAAATATGATGGAAAAACTCCTTTTTAAAATTATCGTACTTCCGTTTTTCTGCCATTATTATGTCTTCTGTGTTTAAGTGTATATTTTTATTATTGTGTTTCTTTCTTTATTTAGTCACTCAACCCTGAAATCATTTGAAGTTCAGCGCTTTTATCTACGCAAACAAAAGTGTTGATTTTGGAATGACATGAAGCATCGTTATTTCTGCCAGTTACGGCTTGTAGTATTTTGTGTACAAACATTAGCAGCAGGAAGATAATCCTAAAGATAACAGAGGACTGCCTTCTTTGTAATAGCCTGCATTAAATACTTGTTTTCACAAACTGGATGGAAAGTTTCGCTTTGGCAAATAACAAAATCTATTTTGCTCTTCTAAATACATACATATTACTTGTAAGGCCTTGTGCAGAGTTAATGGTGTAAAATAATATTTGGTGAAAGGGTTTCATGACACTGTAGTGTGTGAGTGTGTGTGTGTGTGTGTGTGTGTGTTTGTGTTGGGTGGATGATTAGTGAAGGATACTTGCTAAAGCCTTTTACAAGTTAAAGTGAACTCCCTGCACTTTCACAGTCATAAATCAATTTGTTTATAGAAGAAATCAAGAGCTGAGCAAAGTCCGTTTGCCACCTTTCAATAAACTCAATTTTGTAAGCTGTTGGACGACTATTCCTAATTGAATTTCTTTTGTTTAACAAATTTACGTACAAGTGCCTTTTTAAATTATGCTTTAAAATAAAGTTTCATATTGGCAACAAGCGAGGAAATTTCAATTACCTGCTACAATTTTTCTATAATAAATTTGTCAAAAGTCACAGCATTACTGTCAAACTTTTTATGATTTTATTTTTATTCCTTATTATTATTTTTTTTTTGTCTCGGCCAATAGTTAAATCTCACGATTTAAAAAATGAGGACAAGTAAAAGACAGATACAAAAAAAAAAAAAAAAAAAAAAAATAGACAAACAAAATACGAATAAAAATTAGAAACTGTCAAAAGTTTTCCACATAACAAGCCGACACTTTGCTGTAGTAACGCTGCTCTCGAGAGCAAAAACTGAAAAAAAGAAACTTTTCCAAATATTTATGGCTGCCAAGTTCCTTACGAAAAAGAAATATAAAAATGAAGTTTTAAAAGGACAACTTAATAGTAGTAATTCTGCCAAGTAACGCGCATTATCGCATAACAAAATAAATATATAGATATACATTAGGGGGGCGCGGAATTTGGAAATACTGGTTTTACCAAAGTCGATGTTAGTAGAGAACGAAAAGAGCTACATGCACTCCCCATACTCTAAGTGCTCAAATTTAAGCTAATTTTTTTTACAGTTTACCTCAAAAAATCTTTCTGAATGTTGGGAAAAAGCTCAATATATTAAATATGTAGTTAAAAACTGGATATGTAACTTTTTTTCAGAGGTGTAGCAGGTGCTTGCCCAAAATTGTCAATGAATTGTTCACAAAAAGTGAAACACCATCGTTGAAAATTTTGTCATACAATTCATAAGGACTTGTATTTTTTAAATGTTCCTAGAGATGCCAACAAACTGTTGGCGAAATAGTGAAAATAAATTTAATAATAAAACATGAAGGTCTTAGCACGAATGAAATAAGACCGATCAAATAAAATATATGTATAATTTTAAATCTGAACTTAATTATTTGTTTACTTTAAGAGCCAATTGAAATGTATTAAGTCAGGTCCAAAAATATACCTTACAAATGTTTTCTATTCTTTTTTTGAATATTCAAAAAACTTTTACTTTTTGATAATTTCAAAAATACAAATCGTAGTAAGCGATGGTAACTCGTTAAATAGAAGGTTGCAAAACCAAAAAATATGTTTACTGTGTTAACGGTTTGTTTGAACACTTTTGATTCTCATTTTGTTCATTGGGAACTGTGGAACTGTGGAATTTTTCGAGTCTACTGATGAGTTGATTGGTATCAACGAAATGACGGCGGCATATAGACGGCTGAAAAAGACAGGAAAACATTTGTAAGGTATATTTTTGGTCGTGAATTAATATACGCAAAATCTTATTTTTATCAATAATTTAAATTTTGAGTATGCTGAGTTGAGATTATAGAAATGACATTAACATAAACCACTTTCCTTCCAAAAAAAAATAAAAAAAATAAAAAAAAAAAATGGAAATTAAAAACAAACGTCCACGAGAGGACGAGTAAAATTTAGTTAAATTTTGTAGGCTGTGCCCTAATGCACATACACATGTATGAAGAGATAAGTGTGTATACACACGTACATATGCCACAGTTATCCGCTTACAAATTTTCTTAAACAAACCACCCATAGAGGACCTTCAACACATCAACCACACTGGCTGCTTGCTTTAGTTTTTACGTTGCTGGCAATTTTATGCAAATACATTTGTACAATATTTTCTTTCTTCCTTTCGTTTTTTTTTTTTTTTTAATCGCACAGAATTACTGTTTTGCATAAAAATGTCATAGAAAATGCCAAATAAAATAAGTATGAGCAACATTTACTGGGTAAATCCAAATCCCCCTCCAAACAAACGAAAAGAAATGAACATACAAGAAGCCACAAGAGGCATTCATGTTGGATACTTACTTAACCAAACATTTATGGTTGGGTTTATTTAAAAAATATGACGCGTCCAATACGTTGTTACACTGTTACTTACATACACATCAGCTACGTGTTAGTTTATCCTAGACATGTAACAAACTCACGCCACCAAAGAAAAGCGGCCAACAGCACAAGCAACAATATGAAAAAGGAAAATTCTATGCTGTCTGCAGAAATTGCTTAAACCCTACATAAACATTACATAAATATGTAAGTCTGAACCTGCTTCAAACAATAAAAAACAAATATAGTACATATGTATATCCGGATAACATAACACGCGTATACTCGTTTTGTAGAACAAAACCATTTTGCAAAGAAGAAAAAACATGTTTAAGATTTTGTTTTATTAAACAAAAACTTTAAAATTTTTTGCTACTTTGGTTCTGCTTTATATTATTTTCGCTATCGAGACTATTCGCTTCCGAATGGCGGAACTCGGCCTCTCAGGCATCACTAATTGAATTAAATTAACTTCAAATACATCTGTAAGCAGAAAGTTCTACAAGTGTTCGACTTACAGATGGAAGTTATAGAAGCAGTTATTGGCTGCGCTGTTACAGGAGCACAAGTCCTGTAGCGTGCACTATATTTGTAGATGGTGTTGTCATGAGTATAGTTTGAGCTTCAAGCAAAGTTGAGGACCTGAATTGGCTGGGAAAAAATGCCAGAACGAAGTGCATATTCAAAATATCACAGTTTTTTCATGCTTATTCGTAATCATTTACTTTCGTTACAAAACTCAACCATTGTCCAGGCTAAACACGGTATGGTCTCCACAACAGCACTAAAATAATGCAAGCCATCATTATATTATTGTGTTAAACCCTGCTGCTACACGCATTTAGAGATTGAGGTATTAAGTAAATACTAATTATTAAGCCTGATAGTTGCATTCGGTCTGCTGTTGCCTTGCAAGCGATGCCTGGTTTTTCGAAGACAGTACTGAAACGAATCACTTGAAGTCTGACATTTTCATAAGCTAAGTGCAAGTATCTTGATACTTGAGCTGTTTATAAACTCCTTGGACGGGAGAGATGGGCCAAACATGTTCTTGTTCAAACTGAGAGAATCTTAAAAACCATTGCTAAACGAATTTCAAAAAAAAAAAAAAAAAAAAATCAGTGAGCAGAAATTCTATCCGACACATTATATTTAGAGTGGATTCAAGGTTTTACATTTATGACATTTTATTTTTAACACTAATGCACAAAAAGCTAAAGCAATTACATCTTCGAGTTTGTTTTAATTTACGTTTAAACTAGAAAATCTTCAAATCAGTGTAGACCACATTTAAACGAAGAGAATTTAATGTTTAAGCTTTAGCTATTAAACAGCGAAAAATATCAGCTGTTTGACAGTTTTTGCTACCTTTTCAAACTTCGATTTCTAAAAATAACCAATAATAAATGGTTCACTTTACTGAAGTCAAATTTCAACTGCACTTAAGTCACAGAGAAGTTTTGTCAAACAAGAGTTTTCGCTGTAACTGATTTTTTTTTTTTTTTTTTTTTGGCATAAGTGCTACATTTTCAATTTTTTTTTTTTACAAAAAAAAGCAAAAAAAAAAATTATGACGATATTTTCTCTTGATTTTCATCTCTTTAACTTGTTAAAATTCCCATTTTAGGAAAAAAAAATACCAAGTAGCTTTTTAATGGGTGAGAAATTGCCATTTCTGTCCTTCAATTCTTTTACACATGCCGTACATTTAACTTAAAAAACAGTGTAGCGTGTATGAGCGATAATTGTGATACGTAAACCAATTTAGGCCTTATGCCAGTAACAATAGCTACAAAAAAAAAAAAAAAAAATAGTTACACTACACACCAACATTCACAAGAGTTTTCACATACACATTCAAACAGTAAACCACTCACAGCAGGATGCATTATGTGCTAAGTAACGCAAAATGGCATTGCAGTACCTCAGCTGACATGCACGTACAAGTTTATGCAGACAACTTCCGTTTTCATGCGTTTTTTCTTTCCACTTTGCGTTGACGCTCGCTGCTTTTATTTCTGCAATACAATTTCTTTTGTAGACTCTTGCAGTTTTTATGAGGCGTTAACCTAAACATATTTACGATTATGGCTTTTAAAAGCATAAAAACTAAGTGGACCGTTAAAATGGATTATATTTCATTAAGGATAAGAACTTTTAATGGTGTATGCATAAGAATTGCAAAGAAATTAGCAAAACCATTTGAGGTTGCAAATTGCAAATATTTTGCCGAGAACAAACTGAAGGCTTTTAAATGTAAAGTGATTTATATACATATGTAGTCGTTTCCAATCTCGCATCAAAAAGTTATCTTATGAAATAAATATAGTGAGATTTATTTCTCTCTCATATTCCAAAATTTTGGAATAAAACTATAGCCAAACACTTTCAAGGAGATGAAGGAATTTTTGAAAGCGCACAAACACTTAGAACCTTCTAAAAAAAAAAAAAGAAGAACATTTTGAAAACTGAGGGGGGTGGTCAGATGCCCCTTGTCTCTCCGATTTCAAATTATTGATAAAATCTTTTTAAAAAAAAATTTTAAAGATTAGTAATAACTAAAAAAAAAATCGTGTGGTTTGAAAGCAAATTAATTGAACCAATTAAAAGAAATGAAAAACCTGTGATCAATAAATCCTGGATAGAACAAAAATACTATTTAACAAAAAAATTTATTTCATTATAGTATTTTTATATTTGCTCTTTTGCAATAACAATAAGCTTTTGTACCTCAAACCATTGTTTAAGCTAAGCCAGTAATTGAAACCATTAATGCATTAATCAAATCAATGAAAATATTAATTAAAAACATAGTAAGAAATTCTTTGCTAATATACTACTCAAAGCAACTAAAAAGTTTTTTGAAAAGAAATTTTGGATTATATTCTCATTTGATCCAAGAAATTATTATTACTATTATTATTTGGTTATTAGAAAAGTGTTCGAAAACGATGTTTGAACATTTGTTTGTGTATGGAAATAATTGACTGAGTAATAAATTTTAAAACCAGTCTACTGACGGCTTGAGTTGTCAGACGGCTGAAAAAGACAGAAACCAATTTAAATTGGCTCTTGTAGCAAATAGAAATTAAATTAATTTTCGAATATTACAAGTTTTATTATTATTGATTGATTATTATTATTATTAATTTTATCCTGGACGAAGGCCAAACTAAGGGTGGAGGCTCTATAGGGGCAAATGATATTCCAGCCTGAGGCAGTGGAGTTTTTGAATTCCAGGAAAAGGGAGTCGGTACAGTCAGCCATTGGCAGGGAAACGATCATTGTTGTTATTAAGTATTATTATTATTATTAATATTAGTATTATTCATTTAAGCACTTCGCCTCTACGTTTTAAATTACTTTGCTCTCGTAAATTTCATTGAAATGCTGCTTCATCATATTCATCGTATTCCTTAATATATAAAACGCAAAATCATTTTAACTTCTGCAAATATTTAACTCTTCAAAAAGGGGGCTGAACAGTGTTTTTTGCGCTTTGTAATGTGCAACCCCTGATGTTATTTGCTTGCATCCATTTTTGTGTAATCTTTTTAAATACAACACAAAAAAAAAAAAAAGCGAAAAACAAACAACAACAAAAATAAATATGAGTAGAAAAACATCACAAAAGCCCCTTTTTGTATTTCGCTTCTCTATTTTGCGCCTCAGTTGACATCATTGACAATGTGACAAAACCTTTTAGGCAATTTGCTATAAAATTTCTTGCTGTTTGTTTTACATTTTGCACAAAGTACTTATTTAACCATTCGAAACTTTAAGGTCACTTACCATCGTGTTGTTTTCTTTAGTTTTCTCTGTTTTCTTTTTATATTCTTTTCTTTCAAAGCAAAGTTCTGGGTATTTTTTTTTCTTGCTAAAAACTCCTTTCCCAGTCTTCCCTATCCATCTTTTGATTTTCCCCCTACTTGCTTTTCATCCATTTAACTATTATTTTGATAAAGTAAAAAAACAGAATGATTGATGATAATTTCGGGTTGCTTTAAAAACGTTTGCCGTAAACGAAAGAAAACAAAATCGTTCATAGATATTACAAGTCCATTAGTGAACTTAAACAAAGAGTTAGAGTTGTGGATGCTGTTGTTGATAAATAGAAGTAGACTGGGGCCACTGATTGAATTATCACAGAAAGGTTAATGATTATTATAAAATACTTTTGGAAAATCATTTTAATTTCCTTGTGTCGGAAAAGTACCTTCATCTAATTATAGAAAATGTTCTTATATTTACGCAAAGGCCTTAAAGAAATTGCTTCTGACAAATGAGCAGAGTCTGGTGGAGAGCCTTAACGAAGAAAGCTCCAAGGAAAATGTCATGAAATTTTTATCAGAACACCACTTGGTAGAGTGGAGAAAGAGAAAGTAAATATTTGTCAGCAATAAAGTTCAAGCCATTTAATTTAACGTCTTAAAATAAATTGGAACTAGCAAATTAATTTAATGGTTTGTGTCATGGGCAAAAGAAAATGAAGAAAAAATCGATTTTTTATAACAAATTTGGTTTTATTGAAATGAGAAAAACCAGTTGTTAAATCAGTAACAAGGCGTTTCAAGTTAAAGCCACATCTTTCATACACATATCTCATGCGAAAACTGCAATTGCAAGCCAAAGTGAAGTGGGGTCAAAGTACGTGATGCGAATTTATACGCATTTCTCTTATATATATTTTTTATATTGTTTCGTATATTTTTGTTAATATTTCGTTCTTCTTCGGATATCTTCTCCAAAACTATAATATTGTTCTGAAGATGTTATTCCGAGGAGAACAAAATATACAAAGATATATAACAGTTATATAATAAAAAGAATTTTCGCTCAAGCGAATGCCAATTTTATATAAAAAAAAAAGGTCGAGCAAAACCATCTACATATTAAATCATCAAACAAAACTTTAAAAGAAGCTTCGCATAATTGAATGTTTTCTTTGAATTTTTACTATTTAAAAAATGCATAATCTACTTTGCTACATACGTTGGAAGATTAAGTAAAGTAGCATGTAAAGGCCCATGAACGAGTGTTTTTATTAAATAAAAGTAAATGAATTAATATAATAAAACATTTCGTCAATCTGACACCTGCCAAGTCTATCATTTTTGGAGAAAAATGTATATAAAAGTAAATCAAAAGCATCGCACTCTTTCGTAAAAGACAAGTGTAAATTTTTTTGCTTATTCATCGGTGAAGTGATATATATACCACCTGTCAACCTCCCATCAAATTTATGACTTTTATTAATTTGTTCGCCTGTGCTTTTAACCCAACTCAAAAGAAGATTTATGTTTCTGATGTGGTTACCTAAAGTTATTTTAAATGATGAAATGTTCAATTACTCGATGACTTTTGATACGCATACACTTAAAGTTTAAAGTTCTGTGACAAGTCGTGTGGCTCAGCTCATTACAGAATAGATGTTTTCAGTTTTATAATCGTTAGTTATCGTTCATCAGGTGCAAACAGTCAAATATATTTTACTATAGTTATAGAGTATTAATAGTTAAATTAAAGAAAATAAAATTTTTTACCAGGAGCACATGATATCTTTAACGTAAATGTAATTTATTTATGTCCCCTCGCCTGAGCTCAAGAAAACCTAAATATTTCTTGATCCTCAGCAAAATTTCTATGTGCCATGAACTGCTTAAAACTCACCTTTTGCAAAGCACATTTTAAACAAATGCATCTGCGAGCAATAATAATTTTACACAAATCACAATTAATTGCTTTTTTTGCACTAAACTTTCTTATAACATATTTATTCTTAATCACTTTCAATATATGATTTTATTATAAAAGGCCATATTTTGTGGTAAATTACCATCTTTTTTTTGCTCGTTTTACTTTTGGTATGCAAATTATTTCTCTCTTTCGCTTTGATCTCATTTGATTTCATTGGCAAAAATAAGGCTCAACCTCAACATACGAGCAATAATAATTTTACACAAATCACAATTATTTTTGGTATTTTTTTACACTGCACTTTTTTATTATATACCTATTTATTTTTAATAACTCTCACTATATACATATTACTTAAAGGGCATTTTTTGTGGTGTAAAACCATCTTTATTACTCTTTCTACTTTGCTATGCAAATATGATTATTTCTCTCTTTTGATTTGCTCTCATTTGATTTTATTCACAAAATAACACACATCCTGAACATATCATATCTACGAGCAAGAATAAATTTACACAAATAGCAATTATTTTCGTATTTTTTTCAACACTGAATTTCCTTTTCGCATATTTATTTTTAATCACTTTCAACATATATAATTTTATATTATATAAAAGACCATATTTTGTGGTAAATTACCATCTTTTTTGCTCTTTCTACTTTTGGTATGAAATTATTTCTCTCTTTTGCTTTCATCTCATTTGATTTTATTTGCTAAATAACTCACATCATGAACATATGCACATAACTATGCACGATAACAATTTCACACATATTTTTACACTGCATTTTCTTATTACTTATACATATATTTTTAATAACTCTCAATATATATTACTTTAAAATGCCATATTTTGTGGTATATAACCATCTTTATTACTTTTTCTACTTTGATATGCCAATACGATTAGTTGTCTCTTTTGATTTTATTTGCAAAATACATTTTTTCTCTTACAATTGCTTATTACAATATTTTTTTTTTTTATCAATTTTATTCCATTTCCCTACATTATTAACACAACCATCTATGTACGTATACTACTTCCCGCTGCAAGCAGCACTTGCCTTTAATAAAGCACTGCAATACCGAAAAAAAAATATTTTTTTCACTTTCCCGTGCAAAACTTTTTGTATTAAATTTTTACCAATAAAAAACTTATTATGTGCCGAAAACGAGTTGAATTCTTATTAATGCACAACTAAATTATATTTATTCCTAAAAATATTAATATTTAATGTACTTTTTACCACTAATAACTTCAATTATAACGGCAGAACACACTAAACCAGCCGCGCACTACATAAATTTCCCGAAACTACAAGAAGAAACGCATTAGCAGCGCACGGAGACAAAGTCTAAGAAACTGTATTCTTAACAAAGAGCGAAAGCTCTTCACCTTGAAATTTAATTCGAAGTGGAATATTCCACTGTGATGGCTAACAGTTAAGTTAGTATGTACATGCATATTAAGGCCAGGGCTGTATAGTAGTACGCATTTAGTCTTTCTAGTGGGTGTACACATACATATATTCACAAATTGTAACAAATTAACAACGAAATTAAATTAACTGATGTAGTGTTCTAAATTTATCACTAACACTCAGTTTTTGACTTTAAAGGAAATTACATTTTATATGAATTTAAATTGTACTGTTGCATAGAGTGATCTTCTCGGTCTGGAATTACAATAGAAGTATACAGTCAACTTATCGAAGGCGCAAAATGAGTTTTTGATTTATTTTGTTTTCAAAAATAAGACACAAAAACTATAACGATATATTTTGAATTGAAAAAAAATCGAACCTAAAATTTGAATTTGTTTCGGTCACCTTCGGTCAGTTAATACATTTAACTAGAGCTGTGCACATGAATGTGTTTTGGCTCACGTCACGCACGCTCACAATCAGAATAGTTTTCCTCACGCGCAACAATTATTTTTGGGACTCACGTCACTCCCGTTCACGAGCAAACTTTTTTTAATTGCGCATTTTCATCCCACGAAAAACCAAAACTATCCTGATGATTAATCACATTTGTATTGAAACAAAATATAAACGTAAACAAATTTTATTTTATTTATAATACATACAAATGTGGTAGGAAGCGATAACAGACCATATCGCAAGACATATGTAGTTTCGAGATTTTTTTATCCTTTTTGCTTCGACCGTTTTTTCTTTTTAATTATAAGATTTCGAGCTTGAGGACCTTGTTTGTTATTTCTAGTTTCAATGTTTCGTTTTTCTTTGCGAAATTACTTTAATGTTTTGCTAAATGTTATTTTTTTTCAAATATTACAATTTTCAAAAACTGTATTTATATATGTATGTATGTATTTTGAAAATTTTTAAATTTCCTTTTTGACAAATTTTGAAAATTGTAATATTTGAAAAACACATTATATCCTGGAGAAGCTTTCCAAAGGAAAACAAAATAATGAAAATAAAAATAACGAACAAAGACCCAAAGCTCAAAATCTAAGAAATCTTATAACAGTTTCAAGATTTTTGATAAATAAAAGTTTATAGTATTGATGAATTCACATACGATATAATACAAACATACCTTCTACCACATTTTAGGGGACATTTATTAAGGTTTAGTTGTTCGTATCTTCTTAGCAAACTACGCTAGAGCTAATGATATTTTACGTAAGTATAAATTTCTATATAATTTTATTAGTCTTTTTTGGGCACCAAAAAAAGTTAGTGTGAATTACCTTAAATCGTAGTAACGCAATATCACGCACAAAATATTAATTTTAAATGTGCTCACCCACTCACGCGTGATATTTCTAAAATTTAATAACTGTCACTAGTGACACGATATTTTCACCACAACCGCACATCACTACATATAAGACCCAAAGTAGTTATATTACTACTACACATCCCTGACATTACTCAGAACTGGGTTAAACGGTACCCAACATTAAAATTCACTTTCAAGTTGAAGTACATGGAAACTTCTTTTCTCTATTCGTTAAGAATGCAGTTTCTTGGAATTTCGAACCCATTTCTTGAGGTTTGGAGCCTTTTTCATTTGTAATTCCAATTTATTTTCGGGAAGTTTTAGATAGAGTGCGGACGTGTTATTTTAGGGTGCGGTTAAAATTAGCAAAAAAAGGAAAAGTTAAAAAGTGCAATAAATACTATTATTTTTGTAAATAAATATAATTTATATGTGTTTTTATAAGAAAACAATAGTTTTTGTGCGTATTATACGTTTTTTATTGGCGAAAATCGTTTGCAAATATTTTTTTTCATTGGAATGCGATGAAAATTGATGGCAGTAGTGCAGTTGCCGCTGATTGAGTGTTTTTTTTTTTAACGGGAAGTGGTATGTTCCCATATCCATTTTGGAAATTATAAAATCAAATGAGATAAAAAAGGGAAATTATTTCAATCAATACCTATAGCAAAAATATATAAAAAGAGAAAATGGAAAAGATGGTTGAATACCACAAAATATGTATGGCCTTTTTAAATAAAGTGAGTGAAAATAATAGAAAAGTGAATAGGTATGTAATAGCGTATGTTCCTATCTAGCTGTATCGTGTTAAATTATAATTGCTCATGTGTTAAAGATGCGCTCTTGAAGAATTGAAAGAGGTGTCGTTGCGGGATGTAAATGGTATGTGCGGTTGGTTGTGTCGGTCAGCTCGGTAAATAGTGCAAATGAGATTAAGTTTAATAAGCAAAAGCAAAGTAATAAAAAAAAGGGTTTTGAAATGAAAAGAGAAAATTATTCTGCAATCTTTTGAAAAATATGAAATCAAATGAGATAAAAAAGTGAAATTATTTAGATCGATATTGCATCCATTTATATAAAGAGAAAATGAAAAAGATGGTTGAATACCACAAAATATGGCCTTTTTAAATAAAGTGGGTGAAAAAAGAAAAAAAAAGTGTTATTAACTACATAGCTATTTAGTGGTAAATTGTAATTGCTCATATGTTAAAGATGTGCTCTTGAAAAATTTAAAGATGTGTCGTTACGGGATGTAGTGTGTGTCGTTGGTTGTGTCGGTCGGCTCGGTAAATAGGAGAAATGAAATTAAGTTTAATAAGCAAAACCAAAACAAAAAAAGAAGAGTTATTGAAAAGAAATAGGAAATAGCAAAGGGAAAATTATGTTCTTCTCTGCTGAAAAATATAAAATCAAAAGAAATAAAAAAGGGAAATTATTCAGATCAATGTAGTAAACCAATATATAAAGAGAAAAAGATGGTTGAATACCACAAAATATGGCCTTTTTAAATAAAGTGGGAGAAATGTATCTGTCTGCGAATAGTTGTTTATTGTCTTAAATTATGTTTGCTCGTATGTTGAGGATGTGTTTTTGAAAAATTGAAAGAGGTGAGTTGTTAGTGGTGTCTACTTAAACGTTGGTTTCCTTGCAGCACAGTTATGTATATGTAAGTAGGTAATAAAACTTATGCTCATCAGAATTTAATTCATGTGTCCAAACGTTTCTTTCATTAATTGTGTTTTAAACAAATTTTGTGTGATTTTTAAAACCAAGAATTTAGTTTATTTGTTATTGAATCTGCTACAATCTCAAAGTTAACAAAAATTAATAGGTATATATTGTTTCGTTCGTTATAGCCATAGCTAGTTTGTTTTAAAATATGATTTCTCATATGTTAGAGATGTTCTTTTAAAAATTTTCAAGAGGGGAGTTGTTGTGCTCTTCTATTTTTTACTGTAGTGGGATGTAGTACAGGACGTTGGTTGTGTTGGTTGGCTCGGTAAATAGAAGAAATAAGATTAAGTTTAATAGGCAAAAGTAAAAAAAAAAAAAAAAAAACTGCTAACGTAACATACCGATGGAGGAGAACTGATGACCATTGTAAACCGAAAATTTCAAGAAGATGCTAATTAAATTCGTAGAGCTTCAAATTGTTGGGGTGGTTCTTAGAGCGATTTATTGAGAACAGCTGCTCTCACCATTGATTTGTGTCTATTTCAAGTTCCATTGGTCTTACAAAACTTTACATGCACACAATTCATTTTGCACAAATTTCCATTCAATTGAATCAAATCAAGTCTAGGTCATTTTTTTTTTTTACAAAACAACAAATATTAATTTTTTGCTGACACGTCTAATTTACTAATTCTTTAACCAACTGCTTTAGATTTGCTCATTTGTGCATTCAATCGCAACTGCAATAAATGAGTCCAATAAACACATTTTCCATTTATTACGCATGAAATGAAATAAAAACAAAAAAGAAATCATTTAAAGCCAACAAAATTAGCCAAATCATTGAAGCATTGCCAAATCAATGCATTTTCTATAATGTGCCGGCACTTTAAAACAACACGTCAAATCCAATAACGAAAACTAAAAAAAAAAAAAAAAATTAGTAATACAAACAAGCACGCAGTCAATGAACTCTTTTTAGTGCGTAACAAACTAAACGCATAAAACTAAGTGCAAATTGCTTGTCAGCCTGCCGCTATAAACGCAATACGATAATAAATATTCATAAAAAAATGTTTGAAGTAGCTTCACACTGACACAGAGTTTTACTACACTAAGCTTGTCACAAAAATATCAAATACAAATACTTTGAGCCCCTTAAAATACTTGCGGAATTGTAACCTTAGGTCCCTAAAGAAGTTTTTAAAAGCCAAATTCATATTTTGTTTTGAAAACTGAATAAATATGGCCCGCGACCGGGACCAGTTAAATTAATTTTTTAAGCACGAACATTCCCAGATTTTGATTGCATCAAAATCATCAAAACAATTTGTGCGAACTAGTTTTATATATCGCAATAACAAAAATTATGTGTTTTTTTTTTAATCAAAAAACTCTTAAAAAATTAACTTCCTTGGCTGCACACTAGATATACTTACTACAAATACATAAACATATTCATCTTTCATAAATTTGCCGTATGGCATACGTCTTCTAAATGACAGACTTTAGCGTGTCTCAAATGGTAAACAAGAAAGTGCGTGATTTGCACAACAAACTTGTGCGAAAATATCAACCATTTTTTTATGTTTAATTTTTTTTTTTTTTTGCTCAGCAAACTAAATGAGTTCAGTAAACTTTGTGCAAAAATAAAAAATAAAAAATTATATGAAAAACATAAAGTTTAAATGGATATTTATTTAAATAGAAAAAAGAAACGCACTCATAGCTCTAGCCTAATGATATTTCCACAGTTGCTTACAATGGTAGGCATACACGTAAAAAAATATGTAACTGAGATGGAAACATTGAGGCGGAAATATACTGCAATTTTCTGTACTTAGCAAAATCTTATTAGAACAGCTATTAAATTTCTTTCACTGCAAAAAATATTAAATAATTAAACGAAAATACAAAACAGGTGTTGCCTATAGATTTTCTTCCAACTACAGAATATTAAGTCAGTTGTTGTTTTTTTTTTTTTTTTTTTTTGTTGCAGGCACTTAAGATTTCCCGCAACTGTCTGAGTTCCGAGTTGGTTTGAGGTTGATATCACGGGTGACTTCTTTTACTGTTTAGACTTTTAGATTTCGATGTATGTATATAAACCTCGTGGCGTTGACAGTAATTAGTAATATTTTAGTTGGGATTCATTGAGTAATTTATAAATTACTTGTACTTACAGTGGTCCAGATTTCAACGCCACACTTCCAGACTGGCATTTAAATTGTCTTGTATATGAGCAGTTTGCTCTGATTTGATTGTTTGGCCAAGAACTTGTTGTTTATTTGTACTATTTGTTTTCGTACGATTTGCCTTTTCCATGTGAGCTTGGCGTCAATTATCATGTTCGCCTTTGTATCTGAAAGAATCTCAAGAGCTTTCGAGTCTACTGAGTTGCATCAACGAAATGATAATAATAATTTTAAAGCTAAAGTAAAATTACACAATATTTGTACGATTTTTTGAGCAAAATATAAAACTATTCTGCAGGAGTCTTACACAGAAAATCATATTCAAAACTGCTGCTTTTGTTTAATCCTTAATATTTTTATTATTTGATTTTTTTTTTAATCAGGCGGCAAAGTGTCTGTTGAAATATGGTCGTGGTTTAACTTGACGATTTATATAAAAATATAATGGCTTACAAGGGCGAATTCTCTTATCCACTTGAGGAATATTTTTTAAATTCAATTTTCAGGCCCTTCTCCACTAAACTGACACTTGCGTTCCACCCAGTACAAATGGAAGCCACCAAACTTTTGTAGACAAATTTGTTGTATGACTGTTGTGTCTTTGGCACATCTAGCATTGGAAATGTTTATTTTTGGCATCGCGGGGGAGAGCGTGTCTTAATAAAATTTTTAATATTTAACACACAATTTGTAAAACAAGTACTTTAATATAAATTAAAAAATTGTATGTTTAAATCTCAACACAGCTAAGAGACAGGGGTGGTAGTCAAAACATTTGCATAAAAAATACAAGAAATCAAATTAAAAAAAAAAAAAACAAAGAAAACTGGGGGAAAACTTGATACGAAAATCGCACCACACGCACAAGAGCAAAGTTTTGCTTCAAGTACTGGACAGGACTACTGGTTACAATAATGTCAAAAGAAAATTGTTTATTATAAAAATAAATTAGCCGCATGATAGCAAACTAATGCTAATAACAATAATTTTTCTTTTCACATAAAAAAGAACTTTGTGATAGTAAAAAAGTTTATTTGTGCAAATGTGTGCTAAACGCAGTAGGTATGTGAACAGAAAGCAGAGAAGCATTAAGAGTTTAATTTATGTCTGATATTAAAAACTATTAAAATTAAATATCTACATGTGCATGTGTGTTTATACTTTAAATGAGATTGCAAAATTCCTCAAATATTTTTCTGGCAATAAAAATAAAATTTAATAAAAATTTGTTCTAAATGGAAGTGTCTTGTTTTTGTTTTTCTTAATTGATACAATAAACATTAATATTTATGGTTATTTCAGAAATGTTCTCAAGTAGAAAGGCCCTAACTCGAATTTATTCCATCACCCCTAAATTTGGAAAATTTTGATTGATTGAGCAGTCTGGAATTGAATTGTATGCAATAATCCCCAGGTTTAAAAAAAGTGTAAGTTAGGACCTTTCTATAATAGACCAATGGTATATATGTATCTACATACATATGTATGAATGTGCGGAATATGTGAATCTATGAAATTATAAATCTAAAACTATATTAAAAACTTAAAATATTTCAAATTCAAATTTTAATTCTTTCATAAAATCCATAAATTTTACAAATAAAAATATTAATATTCCTTGATATTTTATTACTTAGCGAATTTAATATATAGAAAAACTCATTGGCTCGACTCTCTCTTTCAACAAAGCATGATAGAGAGCCATGTCTTCCAACATACACTTAAGCCAGTGCAGGCTTGTTATGAGCTCCGTGTACTTGACCATAATAGCTTTGACCAATCAATATAAGTCCATACAAGTTCAACAAAGTAGTTCAAAATAAACTTAGTGAAGAAAAACATCGTACCAGCATACACCGCTTAAAGGCAACTGAAAACTTTGCTGTTGTAGTCCATCTTTAATCATTGGAATCCGTTGATCCGCATACATATTTTTTATTACACAACTTGTAAATGCATGTGTGTAGAATTGAACATTTGTGGTTTGTTATTCAATTTAATAGATAAATACAAAATGACATTGAGTTTTCATGCAACACAAATTTGAACTTGTTTACTGCTGTTTTAAAACAAACATATTGAATTTCATTACAATGAATGGTGTGTTTTAAAAGTCAAAGTATTAAAATGTTTGAAGATTGCATGACAAGAGAGAATTAAAAAGAAAAGCACTACGATTGCACATAATAAAAATCAATATTTACAAGTACATAAAAATGTAATAACTGTCGTCTAAGATTTGCAAATAAAATGTCTCATAACAACCAAAATAATAACAAATTAAAATTACAAGGAAAAATAAAACATGAAACGCAGTACTGCACCATTCAGAACTAGAAACACGAAAATCATTCAGACAAATAATTAGAAACGCTTACAGCCTGGCTCATATGAGTAGAAGCAGTTGAAGTACTGTTTTTGGTCTGCCGTGTATTTTCAAATATTCCGTGGACAGCCAAAAACTCACTGTCAACGTAAACAGAACTTTCTTAAGTACACAAAAGTAGTAAATTAACATTGAAGTTTCAAAAAAAAAAAAAAAAAAAAAACGAAAAAGCCAAAGATGTTTTATACACATGCATGTAAATATTTTTGGGTTTCCTAAATTTCCAAACTGGGAGCCTTGCTTCTTCGAAATTGTTGTACCCCAGCTTCGGTTTTAGTTTGTACTCGTTGCTTTATTTAAGAAATTTTAGCCATGAAAAGTAATTAAAAATTTTACTTATTTCTTCATGAAACCAAATATGCCCTATGGGTGAATAATACCGTGTTCATACATGCATTTCTAATTGAGATAATATTCAGTTTATTGACATAATATTTTCTGCGTTCATACATACAAATATTGCGCTAACTCAATTAGTATTTGACAGCTGGAAAAAAGTTGTTGTGTTTGTTTTGGTAGTGAGAAAGAAAAAGTGAAAAATATTTTCAATATTTTTATTTTTTATTATTTTGTTTTGTTTGCTTTTGTTGACATTTATCCCGTCATTCATCTCGCATTGTATACTTTTGCTTATTAAACACATCTTTTACAGTGTTGTGTTTCATCTTTTTCTCAATATTCAAAGCAATTTTGAGTTTATTAAGCAATAACTTTATTGACTTTTTGTATGGAATATTGAGCTCAATAATGGACTTTATTGCGATTATCTCAATAAAGGCGCATGTATGAACATGCTATTACAGTATTAAAGAACTATAAAAAAATTATATTTTAAGTGTTCATGTTTCAAAATAAATAAATAAATAATATAAATAAAAATAAATAAACCAAATAATAAATTAACTAAAATGATATTCATTGAATTCACTAAACCAGACGTATCGCTTATCGGTGTATTTGGAGAGAGAGAGAGAGAGAGTTTCAAACATAAAACTTAAAGGTAAAAGAAATTTTCAAAAATTTTTTTTTGTGAGTTTAATGTGTGTGTGTTTCAAATTGTCTCCCGATATACAACGATAAACTCTACAAAATGGCAAGTGAATTCAGCCATGTTTCACAAAACTTTGAGAGCTGTTCGTATTTGGAAACAAAAAAAAACTGTAACTTAAGTTCAACTGACAATTACTTTTTTTTTACGGAGAAAGAAATAGGTATGTATGTGTGTATTCGCATGATTCGTTTAAATTCAGAAATATTTCTCAATTTTCTTGCCATTTTTTTTTCATAAAACAATGTAATACATTACTGCAATAAACCCTTTGCGTCGTTGTAGACTTTGAAAGCGGAAATAAGAAAATGTCAGAATGCATTACTTTTGCCATGAAACTTTTAAAAGGATTTTGGGTTTTTTTGCGCCTTTCTTTTATACTGTGTATGCATACACATTTGTGTGTGTTGTACATTTTCCTATAAGGTGTCGTAAAAGAAAACTCATATTGCTTTAGCTTGTTGCTTGAATGAATACAACTGCTAGGCGCGGGGAAGTGTGTCAGACGCGTAGTGGGTGATTTGAGAAAAATGCAATTTCGTTAAAAGTTTGACGATTTAAAAAAATAATGCGTCAAAATTTCATATTCGAAAGGGAAAGGGGAAATTTACTGAAAATTTCAAACATTCCAATGGGTTTTTTGTTTTTGTTGTTGTTTATTGAAGTATTCATATTTATGTATTTGAATCTTGAGTTGTTGCATATATTTGCTTAAAATAACATTAAACAAGAGAGTAGTGGTCCCTTTTTTTGTAAGCAAAATTTTACAAATAAAAGCTCAATCATACATACAAAAAAAAGAAATGCAAAAACTTGCTTTAAAATGTTGCAATTGCTCGTTATGCAAACAGCACTACAAAACCGGCCTTTCTTAATTGTAATGCTAAAATGTATTTCTCTTGTTGATTTTGTGTTTTTAATGGACGTAAATAAATTTAGCTGTTTGAGTCCAGGTACTTGCTTAACAAGAAAGTAGTGGTCATGTTTTTTCCACGAATATTTGTTTGTTGGTAACGTACTATGAGGTTTATACTGCTGCCTGCTTTAAGGCGTCAGCAAAAAGTATGGCCATCATCTCGTCTTTATTTTTTTTTTTTTTTTTTTTTTGAAACACTTCGTTTGAAAAATTTTTATAACAACAATGACCCTGCTTCGAAGGAGTTTAAACTCTTCAAATTTTTGAAAAACAATCATATATGTGTATGAAAATACTTCTTTCTTCTATCCTAAGTGCCATTAAATCGTGTAACCGCCCACGTACTTGTGCGATTGAACGAAAAATAATTCCACAAGAAAATCAAAAAGAAACGAAATGCGTTTAATGTTATTAAGAAAAGAAAATAAAATAAATTCGTAAAAATTTTATAATGTTCCTCTTACAAAATAGAGCAACGATTTGTTTTCATTTCAGATCAGCTTTTCATTTTACACAAAATAATGAACACATAAAATTTTACGAGGCATTTATGATTTTTTCATCTTTTCGACGGGGAAAAAATTAAAAAGAAACAGAATCAAATATCAAAAGCATTGTTAATAAATACTCACGCTTCTTTCTTTATACATATCTTGTGCGAATAAGAGTCATAAAAAAATATTGTGTGTTTTATTGAGAGTGATTTTTGTTTTTTCTGTTAATACTTAACAGCACCAGCAGTCGTACGAAAATCGAAATAATAATAATAAAAAAAAAATAAAGAAAATCGTATTACAAATTTATAATAAAAATGAATTTTCATTTGAAAAGTTTTCAGGCAACAACCTATCGACATGGTTATGGCAGTAAAATAAATTTCTGTAAATGGGTGAGCGAGAGTGTGCGTGTGTGTGTGTGTGTGTGTGTGTGCTTATAGTTTATACGCAGCAGTTGTATGCACATTTCCTTTATTTATTCATTGTAGTATGGGAATATGCATTAATTTTTCAATTTACATAAGCTCTTGGGGAGAAGTATTTTTAATAAAAATTGTAATTTTCATTTCATTTAAGCTTTTAATAAAAATCATTCTGGCATTATTTCGTTGATCATGTTTCCATTTTTTTTTTTTTTTTTGGTTTGCTCATATAAGAGTTACATATATTTTTACAAAGAAAGTTTTTTTCTTCGCACAAGTTCTCGCATTAATGCATTATTTTACACAAGTGACTGCAAAGAGTGAATGCATAAAAGCATCGAATTATTTTTTTAATTGGAATTAGCAGTTTTAGAGTAAACTTATTAATAGTTTAACTCAAATTGTTTGTTCAACTGAGCAAGAACAAGACAAACCAATTTTTTACTTCGGATATTACATTTTATTTGAGAATATGGATGTCGTATAACCATCGGGAAGAGCCAAAGGGTTTTTTTTAACAGTGTATTCTTTTCTAACATCCTCGTTAATGACTGCATTCTTTTTCTTTCAGTCACAATTACAACATCTACTGGCTTTGCTGGACTTATAATTTCAATTTAAAACAGGAGGAGCCTTCTGTATGGAAACAAAGCAAATATTAGTGGAATTTATCTGACAGTATGAAAATAAGTTGAACATCAAGTAATTCAATAAATTTATTCTTTCTTTCTTGGTTTCTATTCCGTTTTCTGCTCTGTCTTAAGTTTGCGTGCTGTGCAACATTTAGTTTTGCCAGTGGAAACTAAAATACAATAATTACAATGTTAAAGTTTTTGTTCAACACACCAGGAGCATGTAAAATTGTTTGTTTTTAGTTGTGTGATTTTTTTCTTCTTTTTGCTCATCGAACGATTTGGCCATTGCCACTGTTTGGTTGTTGGTTTGTTGGTTTTTCATACTTCAACATATCAAAGAGAAGTTAACTGGTTTTGTAGTTTAATGTAACACTTCGTGGAATTGAGTTCATGCTTGATCGATCAGGTGGTTTGTAACTCACAGCTGTATGAGTGATAACAAAACCGAAATAGGAGATTCCTAAATGGCTTTGTGTCACTATGTACTACGTTTATGGGGCCTAATATCCATATCATTGTTGTGATTCATATACATATTTGTTTTAACTAGGGCCAGATCTCTGGGAATGACCCCAGCAAATACCTGACGTTGCACCGGAACACAAAAAATAGAGAAATGAGAGGAGACAGGTGATTTGCAGATTATTATCATTAAACAAAAAAAAAAAAAAAAAACAAAATTAATGACATTTATTCTTGCAGTTATACTAACACGTATACGAATAAAAAATATAAAATACCCTTGGCCGGGGGCCGCCTTTGTCATAATAAATCACAACAGTAATCTAGAACGAATTTACGAAAGAAAAATTCGAATAATAAGAACTTATTAACGACTTTGTGTTGCTGCACAGAAAAATTCAACATTAAAATATATTCAGTCAACCATTTGCTAGAAAATATTTTTCTTTACAACAAATATTTTTATTGTGTCTATTAAATTATTGTTTGATGTTACAACATTGAATTTATTTTTCAGTGAATATGTTGCAAATTTTGTACCTGAATTTACGACATAAATTGAACAAATATTCATTGCATTCAGTTAATATTGTGTTTGAATGAAAAAAAATATAAATATTTTTCTGTATGACAGTTACTAAATTGCAGCCGGTTATTATGGCCCAAGTGACAAATGCAAAAAAGCATTTTTATGATATTATCAATATTATGATGTTGGGTTGCACAAACAGGTCAACTATTTTTCACTTCATTCGCAGTCAGTTCGCTCTCCATTTAATATTATTGCTGAGATTAAAGAAGGGATACATACTGTTTCCATATTGTAATGCTTATGGTCTATTATATCGGTAGTGCACTGTCAGTTTAGGTGTATGTGCCTTTTAGTCAATCCAACTTTACTTGGATCAACTTGTTCTGTGTGAGTGGAAACAAAATCTAGAATCAGCCAATGTTGCATGAAAATTGCTTTAAAGCTTAACAATACAAAAGAAAAATGTATGCTAAAAAAGAATATAAATTAATTTCAACTTTTTTTCCGTCTTAAAGTTGCGAATTAACTTAAGTTTACACGAGCACAAGTTTAGTTAATGTTAAATGTTGTACAATTTGCTGGCAGTATGTGACTTCGTTAACGTTCGCCTTGTTTTGTTACAAGAAGTATTTGTATTTGCAACAACTTTTGCAGGAGTTGAAACCCTCTGGTGGTGCTTGTTTAGTTACTTTTCTTTTGCTCTCAGTTCCCTTCCAACTACAGGCCACATTAATTGCATTTGGAAAACGTGATTTTAGTTTTGAGGGCGTTTGTACTTTTTTTTTTTTTTTTTGCTTAATTCATTTTTTTCCTCTTCTCGTTTTTGTTCATTTGGTTAATTCAGACATTACATTTAATTGTGTTAACGAAATTTCTGGCAACATGAATTCTTGATAATAATTTTTATAAAGGCAAAGTTCTTTGAAAAAAAAAAGTTGTATGATTTTTTCGAAAAGGATACAAATTCGTTTTCTTGAATTTATGTTAATAATACAATAAAACGAAATTAATTATGTTCTAAAAATTAGCTTTCTGCAGGCCATAAACTTGAGTTTCTATGGTTTTCGATTATTACGTAATGAAATTTGGAAGCAATTGTGTGGCGTATGATAAAGATTCCCGCCTTTATAAAGTTTTATAAATTCAAGTCTTGCAAAAACGTTTGCAGCCTCTCCATCACTTCTAAAGATGCTTGATTTATGCCTTAAATTTTTAGCATATAATTTTGTATCATAACTTCTGGACTTTTAAAACTAAACTGAAAGTACTTTTCATTGGTCTTCACCCTCTGCGACTGACGGGACTTAATCGAATAATATTAACATGCCAGAGCAGGGGTAGAACACCAACCATATAATTTTCCAGTTCTATTTAGCAAACCTGTTAAAATTTTGTTTATTCTAAATTACAGCATGCAGTAACATAATTGTTTCAAATAGTTGTATAATGAAAAAAAGGATTGTTTGAACATTTCTGATTCTCATTCTGTTCATGGGAATTATGGAATAAGTAGTTGAGTTTCAAACAAACTTTTAAGAATTTTTCAAGTCTACTGATGAGTTGATTAGCAACAACGAAATGTCGTCGGCATATAGACAGCTGAAAAAGACAGCAAATATTTTTTAAAAAGGTTCATTTTTGGACCTAAATTAATACATTTGAAAAAAGAGATATTAAAATTATAAAAAAAAGAGTATTTGTCAAATTACGACTTATACGCGAAAGTGCCGGCAGATCTGCAAATGCAGGTCGTTTTGTAGTCTTTTTCTCTAAATATTTCCGTTTTCAAATTTTGTGAAGAAGAAGTATTTTAGAAAATACAGTAGAAACAAGTTGTGCCTCCGTGGGGAGGGGTTTTCTATGCAGTTTTTTTAGTATGGAATATTTGTCAAATTACGACTTATACGGGAAAGTGCCGACAAATCTGCAAATGCAGGTCGTTTTGTAGTCTTCTTCTCTAAATATTTCCGTTTTCAAATTTTGTGAGGAAGAAGTAAATTTCCGGATTCTCTATACTAACAACTCAATGCGAACAACCTGGGGAGTTGTGCAGGCCGAACCGAAAGAAACAAATTTCAACACTTAAAAATTTTGCTAAATAAAAATCTAAGAAGCCATGTGTCCACTTGCAATAAACGTCAATATCAGAGGTAGCGTGTACGGACGTTCGCCAGCGGTCTTGCCACAAGGCAGGATCGCCTTGTTCAACATTACAGCCAATTTTTAGCTTTTTGTGTGTGAGGGCACCCTGTTGTTTTTTTATATTTTTATTTAATGTGAAGTCTCTATCTCTTACGGTTTGAGGGCAAAGAGTACACAGAGATGAAAAAGTGACTTTTGAAAATCACCCGAATCAGCTGATAGAACGGTTGTTAAAAAGAGATGGGTATACTATGCATTCTATACTCTTTCTAATCTTATAAATAAAACGTTTTTCTTTGGTTTTGCTACGAACTTTAGCGCATTTCCAGAATGTTTACTTTGTGTTCAAAGGCTATAGCTATTTTCTACAACTCTTTTTTTAGGGGCTCCCCGTAATTTTGAACTTTTTTTTTAGTTTTTAGTATTTCTTGTTGCAGCAGCAGGGTAAATATAAATTCTATGAAAATGTCTACTGTCTGCGAAGAATGGACGCTGTGACGGATGAACGGGCTGGTAGCAAATTCTCCGTAGTAAGGTTCCGTGCTCATTGAGTAAAAAAGGAAATGAAGTGAAATGAAAAGTAGACGCAGCCCAGCTGTTTGATTTAGTTTCTATGAAAGTTTCATAATTGAGCTCAAACTGTGCTCTTAATAAAAAAATAAACAAATATAAAAAACGTAAACACTCAGCAATAAATATTGTGGCAGATAAAAAGGATACCAGCATGTGAAGTTTGTGATAAGTTTTCCCACCGAGAGAAAACCTGAAAAAGTTGAAACTTATATTTTTGGAACTCAGACAAACAAAATCAATTTTCTGGATGATTCCTTCCAGTCCAGTTTCATTAAATTTTCCCAGTTACTGTGCACGCTTGTAAAATTACCTGTTCATTTTTCTTGTGTCATAAATCTGTCAGTCAGTCAGAAACAGATGACTACATTTATTTTACGTACGTATAAATAGATAGACCTTTGTTAATAAAGTAGAATATGAGATGTGTAAACAAATATTTGAATAACTCTAATCATGCTACAAAAAAAAAAAAAAAAATAAATAAAAATTCTTACGAAACGTTACCTCTTTCTTGTCCCTTAATTGTAAATGAAGCAATAATGTACTTTTTCGTTTGCTACATAAATAATAATTCTCAACTTCATTAAGCAGCGTTTCCAATTTTCACACAAATAATTTATCAAAGTCACTTAATCACTTTTGTCTACTACAACAAGTTTAATATAGAACTCAAATCCACAAGGTAACGCACGCACGCATCATCAGTGGTGGCAGCATTCCACTTGCGAAGTTTGTAGCCAGCTTAAGCGAAAAGTGGTGCATATTATAATACATATTATAGAAAATAGGGCATTAGAAATCACTTTGTAATAAATATTATGAATATTTATGTTTATGTGTAAGTAGAACTATTTTCCATACCAAAGTCGTTCACCTGCCTGCATCCATGTTTAAATCAGCTTGGCAATCAACTGACTCCTTTTGTCGCTAATGTTGTCTTCATAATGAGTCTTATTATGTGTAAGTCATTTAGCAAAAAGTAATGCCTTTTAAAATTATTTTAATTATGCTTGAGCCCCTTTGGGTATTGTAATATCGATGCTCCCTTCCATTCATTAGCATTCATAAAGACATTTTATTAGTACATTAAAACGAAACGGCAACAATGTTACCGCTGCTGAACCAAACCAATGACCAAATGTCATTGAATGAATGGCGAAATGAAGAGAACGGTTGGCTTTTCAAACTTCCTTGATGGGATGTTGCGAAAGGCGGCTGAGTTTCATTCAAATCGTGTAAAATTTTATTTGTTTCGCTTCTTTATGCATACACACATTTCTGCTGGGACTTAATTACTAAGCCAGTTCAGTTCGCTTGTCCTGCTTTACTTATCAGTTTATTCAATTATTGTTAATTAGAAAGCGCAAGTATTTTGTTTGTGGAGCAGAACAAGAAAAACCATAGCATTTTAAAGTCACACTGTACAACAACATTAGATGGTTTCAGCCTGCAAGCTTTATTGAAGGGAACCAAGAAACAAAAAAAAACACAAAGTTGTTTGGTACGTTTCTGGTCAATAAAGTTTTTAAAATAAACCTTTGAATGTAATGCAGGGGGCGGAGCATGAAATTCTCCTCTTTGCAAGTTTTTAGGGTGAGTGAAAAGTGTGTGCAGCAACAGTCAACCGCAATTGAAAAACTTTTGTAACGAAAATGGTCTGTCCATTTGTCTAATTGAATAAGAAAATTGTCTAAGTGAAGCAGAAAAATTTACTTCGATTCAGTCTATGGATCAGAGGTCTGTAGCAAATAAGTAGAAGGGACAACAATTTGCTAGACTACAAGAAACCAGCAATTTTTTGGACAAATTTCATCAATGTGGCAGTCCTCTCGCTGTTCGTGGCGAGCGCTAGATAGAAGATATGAATATATTTGTAGGGTATGGTCGTAGCCTACACAAAATTTGGTAACGATTTTGACGAGATTTCCCATACAAAATGAAATCTGCGATCAGACTAGATTTCAACAAAATCTCCTCAGTACGTAGTGATGTGTAGGTGTGGTCATAAAGTGCTGCATTTAAACATGGCGTGAAGATATGTATTTGTTCTGTCAAACACATCACAAAAATCAGCGCTATGAAAACAATATCTTGCAAGACGTCAAAAGTGATTTTTATGAAGTTTGTAATGCAAATCTGCTAGATTTTGCATAGATGTAAATGTAGTACAGTTATTTCCGCTTAATTGAGCCCCGCTTAATTGAGTTTCCCGCTTTATTGTTCTAAAAATCATGGAACGAAATCATTCAGTATAATTGTCTATATTAAAATATCCGTTTAATTGCGTCACCCGCTTAATTGTTTCGCAAATTAAGACCGATGTTTGGTTTAATTGATTCCGTCTACTTAATTTTTTTTTTGCTCCACAAATGTAAAAAAAAGTTATTTTGCTGCGAAAAGGTCATGATTCGGTATAATGAACGTACCTGATTTTTATTTTGTTTTAATAAACCTAAACCAATTTTTCAACTTAATATGTAACTAAAGAAATGAGTTTTATTTTCCTTCTACGCATGGGTGTTTCGCTTTATTGCACATATTGCTCAATTAAGCGATTTTCGTTTAATTGCGTCAAAAGTCGTGCATTTTTAGAAATTCAATTAAGCGGAAATAGCTGTATTACAAAAGTTCAGAGCAAATAAATTAGAGTTTCTTTCAATTTAATGCGTAGTTTTGTCTTAAGTATGCGTAAAACTAATTTTTTTTTTTATACTTTATTCATGTTTTCTTCTTCTTTTTTTTTTTTTTGATAAAGACAACAACAAATCCAAAATTTTTCCAAGCACTTTGCAAAATTTTTGTTTTCGTTGTTTATTATGTTTATTTTTGTATACAACAATGGGAATCCAATAAACTCATGATTTTTGGGATTCCCATGGCCGCCGTCTCTACACACATCGTGAGGCCAGTGTGCAAACTTCAATTCGGGGATACCCAGTTACGGCTGTGGTACAAAGTAATTAAATTTTATTAATGACATTTTCTCGAGGGTGTGCCCCTACAAAAATAGTTTTAGCAAATTTCCCCTATTAACCCAACTATCACCACTGTGCCTCTGGAGGAGTAAAGATATGACCAGCCACTAATAATATCTATTTATGAGATTTTTTGAAACACACCAAATATCTATTTCCCCTTCTTAGGAGGACTCCCTAGTTTTTCAAACCTGTCCCCATTGTCCCAATCATTTGCCCCAACCGATTGTTGTAATTTGCCTGAGTGTTACTGCTCTTTTATGGAAAAGAAGGTCGTGTGTCTACTGATTCTTTCCTAAGTTTCGACAGTCTGAAAAATATATAGTTATATTAATAAAATTGGTTTCTGACTGTATAAGCTGGGACCAAATTAGCCTGTTTCGGCTAAAAAAAAAATATCAACTTCTTCTGCCTTCAGTGACACAGACAGCTTAAAGAGGCCAGTGCACTGTAATTATAATTGATGTCTTTTGTAGATAGAAAAAGAAAACGGTTTCTTTAATTAATTTTCTATTTGACGTATTATTTAAAGATTTTGGCAAAAGCCTATTAAAAGAGATTTCTTTTAAAAACTGAAAAAACATACATATGTATGTCCATTTCGGTGTGTGTGTGTGTGTGTGCGGGTAAGTGTGTCTAGTTTCTTTCCCCCGTTGGTTTTGAAAAAAAGAATTGTAATTTAGCTTTTTTACTTTGCAGCAAATAAGTTTGTGCCTGCTTTAACTGTATTTTGAAATTTACTTGAATAGAATTTGTAGAAAAGCGATTTTTGGTTGAGGGAAAATGTAGTGTTCTTAATTAGCCAACATTTTGTGTTTTTTTTTTCTTCATTATTAATTTTACTTTGCCTGTTCAATGTTGTTTGCTATGATTTAATTTCCACAAAACTCGTATTTCTGCCTGAAAATGCTGCTCATTACACACAGAAAATCTGTGTTAAAAATACATACCTACATATTTATTCTTTTTTTTATTTTTATTTTATTTGGAATTAGAAACAGCAAAAGGTTTCTCTCTATTGTTATGGAAAATGTTGTGCGATTATAATGAAAAAATATTAAATGAAATTATTGTATAGTTAATTTTATTGTTTCTTTTATAATGAGTCATGATTTGCAGCAGTGCGTGTGCATGACCTGAAAAAATACTTGTACTGTTTCGCTTAATTTTTTATTTTTTGCAATCTTTTGTGTGTTGGAATACATTTCAAGTAACTCGGCCGGCTCATTCATTTAATGCAGAAATGTTGAAATGAATATTAATATAAATGTTTGTTTAATTGTATGTATTTATGGTAATTTAAGAGAAAGAAAAGCAGAAAAAATTGCTTATAATTTAATTAAAACCTGAAGCAATAAAAAAGAGGATAAAGAAAAACCGTAAAAAAATGTTTTAGAATTATTAAATAAATAAAAAAGAAAAATGCAAAAACATCGCGTTATTAAATGAAATTCTGTAGATGTCTAAAAAAACAAGTGTACATTTTTAATATCCATGATTTTTTTGCAGTTATTTGAAATTTTCCATTTTCTGCTCCCTTTCAAATCTCGCAACCACTTTGCCAGATCATATTGTAAAATCATACTACATACAGTCAGTCAGTCAGTCGGCGACAAGCTGTCTGTAGCGATTCGCTGGCTGTAATTTGTGTTCGTAGAGGTTGTGCTTTTGTAATTTGCTTAGAATCCATTAACTATCATTAAATTTTTGCCGCTGGTGTTTTAGTGTTATTTTCACTTACACGTAAAAAAAATTGAAATCTAAAATTGTGTGATTTAAAATAAATATCCTTTTTTTTAAATACTTGTTCAATTTTATTGGTTTATTTTTATATTATTTGATCTTGAGATTATTTAATTAATAATTCAAGCTTTAGTTCTTTGTTTTTTATAAAAAATTTTGCTGAAGTTGCTAACAAATTGTTGGCGCACAATTGCAAATAAATAATTATAATTGTTTCAAATTATGTTTTATAAAAAGCTTGATTTATCTAAGGCTTGATTAATTCATTAAATAAATGTTCAACTTAAATTACAAATGTAAATCTGAAAAATCCTGTTCGTTAAAATATTTTGCCTTCATTTCCCCGTATTAGGAATGAAGTTTTCGCTCAGAAGTTCTTTCGTTCAGTTCGCCCAGTAATTTTTACCGAAGACGTTAAGGGCCATTGCTTACAAAATTGTATTACTTATTGGCCATGATAAATCCTTTCTTTTATTTTTGTTTTCTCTACCTCTGTGTAGATTTAACATGATTTTTAATCAACCATTTGTCATGTTAATTTTACTTTGCGGTAAAATTGCAGGGTTTCGTGTAAAACGCACAAAAACTGAAAATGAAAATCATAAAATGTGAAACAAATCATGTTTTGAAGTCAACGGAAGATTTGGGTGGCAGTGGCAAAAAAGAAAAAAAAAAAAAAAAATACCGAAAACATTTGCAGTTCTACGTTCGTTTAATATGAAATGTTTGTCTTGAATTTCCTTTTCCCAGAAAAATGTTTTTTAATTTTTTTCAGTGTAGGACAACTACCTGTACTTGACGCCACCCTTTGCCGGCCATCTCCAACAGTACAATTTAACGTCTATTACACAAATTAGTGGTTCGAACTATAGAAACATGTTGGATAATAATAGTTGCCACCATTGTTGTTGTTGTTGTAGTTGGTTGCATTTAATAACAGTTGTTGTCTACTTGACAATAGTCATGTATGCAACCAGTCACTTTGATGTCTGTCGCTACAGCTGTTGTTGTTGTTGTTGTTGCTGTTTTTTCATACTTAATTGCATTCGATTAGATCATTTTCTAATCTTTTGCAGTTGTCAGTTTTTATTCAACGAATTAGCTTTATTATATCTAAGTCAGAATTGGAAATCAAAAAAAAAAAAAATTACAGATTATTAACTGTAGGCAACATCATTAAAATTTTCCAAACAAAATTTAACACAATAACCACAATAATGTGTACGAGTATTTCGTTTCAACTTGGCCGACAGCCAGATGGAACGTTTTGATCAATTAATAATTTCATTGGAAATTGTTTGAATTACCTGTAACATGTAGTCAATAATTGTTGCTTCATTATGAGAAAATTTATATAAAATTAATTTTAATAAACTACTGTTTCTAGGGAAAAGCTGAATCTGTTGAAACAGACCGGCAGTCGTCGTTTAAAATTGAATTAATAAATCCGATTTAAGGCCATTTATGGCGAGCGAGGCAAAACATAAAACGCGATATTTTTACTGTAAGGGGAAAACTTTTGCTCAGGATTGCTGATGAGCAATCACATTCCAACTCTACAGAAAGTCTAAACCATGTGCCCACATCCTCATTTGCAGAGAAGCGAATAAAACAATAGAAGAGTAAACATGTTTCTAAGTATATTTTCTACTAGTGGTCTAGTATTTTTAAAATATAGCTTAAGCCGCGCTTTACTCGAGGTTTACTTACATCTACGCAAAATTTACTGCCTGTTCCTCAATGTCGCAGTTGTGCGATTGTTCGCTTTCTAAGCGAAAGAAAATTGTTTTTATGCGAACTCGATGACTCGATCGACATGTCGAAAAAACTTAAGTGTTTTCATACAAAATCCGATTCCTCAATATCGATCATGTTGTCAGCACTGCGAACACAAATGTCAAAATCAAGCACTTGTGGTTTTGCTATCGAGTGGGAGTTTTTATAGAAACAATTTTTGTTTTTTTTTTTTGTTAAAAAACTGGAAAATAAAACTACAAACCCCACATATTTTTAATTTTTGTTTTATTTAGTAAATATATTAAACAATTATTACATGCATGCATGTAGTTTTCCTAAACAGTTCACTTGTTTGCTGGATGGAAGAAAATCCTGAGTTTGCCTGGGGAATACCCACTGCTCATCGCATCAGAATTCTTATTAAATGCAAAAAATACTTTTAAATTCTAAAACACCACAAAAACTGTTTCTGCACTTGCAAAATGTTTGCTGTTTTATCACACTGTTATTTATGTATGTATTTGCTTTGACTTGTCAAATACAGTTGATCAGTTTTATGAAGGGTTGTATTTACAGAAGAACAATTTAGTAGTTTTTTTTTTCAATACAATAAATGCAATAAAAAAAAATCAACTAAAACTTTAATTTACCGATCTGGCATCCCTGTGCAGTAAATGCCAAAAATTTCATGACGTAAGAGTATGCGAACGCAAGCTGGCGACATAGAGGAATCCAAATTGATTCGAAATCGATCGCTTGCATTTTCTTGCGACATTGAGGAACAGGCAGTTGGTAGATGTACATTGAAATCTTCAATGTTTACACTACTGTTTTTTTTTTTTGAATAATACTCAGTGTACCAGGCACTACATATGCAGGGCATGGTACCAGAACTAGGTAAATAGATTTTGCAGAGGAGAAAAGAAGAAGTAGTGCTTGTCTGCACTTGATTTGAATTTTCCTACATTTCAACTGGAAGGAAAGTAATTTGTTCCACAGACGGGACCGTACGGCTGAAAAACGAATTTTCTGTGTAATGCGTTGCGTGATTCACTGGACATTCGACTACAAACGGGTGTCCCTGGGCGATGTATGTATAGTTCGCAAAAATATATGAGTTATTATAACATTTAAAAAACCACAAAACAGTGTCATACACTGCGACAATGAATGGAGTTGGATAGCCAACGGTCACTGATAAGCTTTTTCGCTCTCTCTCTCTCTCTCTCTCTCTCTCTCTTGCACTCGATCGAGTAACCACAAAACAGACTTTGAGGCAGCCGCCCAAATCTGAGAGTTCTATTCCATTTTCTGTCGGATATATTTGTTTTGTATGAATGAAGGTGCCCTTCTTCCCCTCGAAATTTTTCTACAAATTTCACAAAAATGTTATTGTATACATGATTTTTTAACCATTGGATCCTTTGTTTATTTTATATATGTATGTATGTATTTTCTTTCATCAGCAGCCTGCAAACATACGCCTCTGTCTTGTATACTCTACTTCACTCATATTCACAGTCTTTTCTGTATATAAAATTCATGACTTTACGTTTTATAATTGAATGCATTTAATTGCATTCGTTGTGGTTAAAAGGAAACAAAAAATGGATGCAAAAAACAACTTCACACAAACTTACAATATATTTTTAATTTAAATTGCACGCATGTGGTCATAAATTTGCGAGATACAATAAAAAAAAATATGGCGGAAAAAATTAACATAGTAATAAACTTATAAATAAAATTGTAAGAAAAAAATATTTTTTATTGCAAAGTTTTATTTAAATTTTGCTACAAAATTTTAATAAAAATTTATGATTCATTAAAAAAAACGCTGGTTGCCCAAAACAGAAAACAAGTGAAACGCCAATTAGTTACAATTTTATATTTTGAAGCTGTTTAAGTATATCACAGACATAAATTTTAGGCTATTTTATACTGCAACCGATTGAGCAGGGAAAGCTAATTAACCAAGAAGCTTTTGGCCTTAAAGTTGTAACAAATTAATGTAGTTGGAGAGAACAATATTAATGAATTACTAATTGTTTGAAAACAAATACAAATCATGACAAATCAAGAGTTAAAATGCTAATACTAATTATTAAGCTCATTGGACGTTTTTTTATATCAATATTATTTTTTAAGTCTAGCTTCAAGTTCTTTCTTGTATTTATTTTTTTATTGGCTAATATTTTGCCATTCTTTGCAGAGCTTCCTCAGGGTAATATCACAAGAGTAAGATTTCAATAATATATTGTCCAATTTAGTTTCCCAAATTGTTTCTTTTTGGAAATATTATTATATTATTGTCCTGAAGGAAAATTTAAATAATTGGAAGAAAGGGCCTCCAATAACAAAATAATAACATTTGTGTACTGTAAAAAGGTAATTTTGGCCAAAGGTTCATTTAAAATGAACAAAAAGCGAAGAAGCTTTAGAATAAGAGACCAGGTTTTGAAAGAAATGAGGTTTATAGGAAAGAAGAGGGAGCGGCAGATCTCCCAAAGTCTGTCAAAGGCTGTCGGAGGCTTATAGTTTGTCCCCAATTCGATGCTGAAGTTGCGGGGTTCGCTAAGAAAAATATGAAAATATTTCAAGAGTGCTGTCCGAGGATCTCTTTTTTTTTTAGCATAGAACCTAAAATTGCGAATTAAACAGCGGCTTCAAACACCCAAAAGTGTATTTTTTCTGTTTCAATTCACAAGATTTTTCATGGGTATGCGAAACTTGGTCTTGATAAACTGCCTTTGGCCGGTCTACAGAATTTTCTCCTCTGACATGTAACCAGCACCGACTTTATGTCTAAAACTGTAAGCGCACACGGCAACTGGTATTATTATTTTGTAACCGACCGACCCTAAAAGCCATATTAAATGCTAATACATTGTGCCTACGCCTGAGCCTTTTCTTTTACCTTGAATAAATATGAATAAAAATTTCGTTGGCGATCATTTCTGCAGAAAACTTTTTCAAGAATGTTTTTCCTTTCAAGCGTTGAATGTAGAAATACTCTGCTTAAGCCTGAAGTTCTTTTTCTTCTCTGTTTCTTCGTATTATAAATACAAATTTCCTTTGCAAAAAATATCGGGAGAAACAAACTTTTCCTGTAGTTTTTCAAACGTTTAGTATAAAAGTTTTCTGCCTATGCCTGAATTTTTCTTCTTCTTCTTAGTTTCCTTGGCTTTTCAAACATTAAATAATGATGTGTGTAGTTGAAAATTTATTGCAACAATAATTTTTTTGAAAATAATTTGATTTCAGAAAAATAAAAATATTTACAAGCAGGAAGATTGCTTCGCAAATCAATCTGTCATTGTTGCTAGTGTTTTTTGCTCCAAGAGCTATTGTAATTTTTATATTGCAATAAATATGAAAATGAATTAATAAAATAGATAAAATTAAATAAAAACCAAACCGAAACGAAACGAACCGAACCGAACTTGAAAATCATGCTGCTTTGCCATATTTGCAAAGCACTTGTTGCAGCAGCAACTGCAGTTGCTGTTCACTATCAAGATTTTTTTTTTCTTCAATAAAGAAAACTTGTCTCTGTTCTGGGGCATTTGCATAAGATTTATGTTGTTTTAAATTATCTTAATGCTGTTGGCTGGCTGCATATCAAGTATGAGCACTTCAATGCATTTGGACTGGCATTAAGGTTTAATATTTGGCCTGGCAAAGTAAAGCGTTGGCTTTGATTAAGTTGTTGTCATTTATTATATCGACATTCGATTAAGTCATTGTTTAATTTTATTATACCAAGTCAATAACTTTGTTTCTTCTACTCTTTTATCACAGTGTGCATCAATTAATAAAGTTAATGATCATTATTATTTTTTTATTAAGGTATCAGATACCTGCATTGACACAAATGAAATGAAATACTCATGCTGGACATAGTACATGAAATTTTATATGCAGTTTCTAGGAGTTATCCGTCAAACAGTTTTCTACAAATGATATAAAAGCAGAACCCAGCTTCGTAAACAAGTAAAATCGAGTACAATGATTTCGACTGATATATAATCGAAATCATTTCGAAATCTGTTCGCTTTTTGTACGCCGCTCGAATGTAAATAAAAATGCAGTAGGCTTCATTTACTTTCGTTCGTTTTTAAGTACTATCATCTGCCATAAAGATGCCTCTTTCATATGCGTACCTCTTGCAGCCCACTGGTCTAAGCTTGTATGTAAATTAAAACTTGTTATATAGTTTTTATTATTATTGTTATGGAAAGTCTTATTCTTATGGGAATTGCCAAATTCATCTATGCAAGCAAATAAAAGAATACTAATTTATTTTATTTCTACAGCAATTTCACAGTGCCACATTTTTCCTTTAACCCGCTTATTGCAAAACTCATTGAGTTTTTAAATTATAATTTTAAGAAATTATTTTAAATTTAATTGCAAATAAATTGTGTAGTTTCTTAAAATATATTTTTATTGTTGTTGGTTGGTTGCATGATTTGCAAGTCGTTTCGTGCGACACACCTTTTATATTCTGCTAAAAAAAAGATCTAAAGATCACAATAAATTCAAATTAAAAATATTTTTGTTGTGGTGTGTTGCTCTTTTGTTTTTTGTTTGTGCTTCTAATTCATTTCGCAAGAGATAATTGGAATTGACATCACATCAATCGTATTGAATCACCCATTAAAATCACTTTCGATTAACGTCAATGCAGCAGACTGTAGGTCGGGGTGTTATTACGGCTCTTGATCAGCCTCGATGTGGCCTGCTGCTTGTGTGCATCATTGCCATGAGCAGAGAGACCAGAAACATGACCTAAAAAATATAAAAAATAAAGAGTTTTTGGAGACAGTGAAAATAATTGTGCGCCTAAAGCAAAAATCGCATTAAAAGTAACGAAGAAGGTGTTTTATTTGACCGCTGGCAAATTTTTCTTTTTTACAACATTTGATGCTAAGCGATTGTTTTTTCGAAAAAGATTACATATTATGAACTGATTTAGATGCATTTAACATATTTTCAAACAAAAAATAGTTAGTAAAATTCCATTCATAATCGATTCATAATAAATGTGGTTTTAATTTGAACCGTCATCAGAAGATAAAATTAGAGTTTTTTTTTTGTTGACTTATTCAAAGTTGAAAGTAAACGTGACATCTTTTAACTCGTTGTTAAAGAAATCTACCTCCAAAAATTTCTTTTGCTCAAACCCTCAGGCTGGGGCTTTCAGATCTCAGTTAAACCAGGTTTAGTTAAACGGAAAATAGATTTGTGCCGCCGTTGCAGCAAAATAAATTCATTAAACAAAAACATTTTAAGCACAACCAAGTTGTTTCATTAAAAACCTGTATACAAAACTATTAATAACAGCACATTTGCTTTCAGTGAAACTAAGCGTAATATACCCGCGTAACATAACATAACAATAACACAACGGGACCTTTCTAGGACCCAAGTGAGCCGGCGGCCCGCGTAACAAGCGTAATATAACTGAAATATCAGAAACCCAGACTGAAACGTTTAAGTGTTTTATATTAGCTCGAAACGGCCGTCTGCGAATTTTTTTGCTTTTAAAATTTTGTTTGGGAGCTCCATTTTTTCACACTCCTCAGAAGAATTTCTTAAAAATATTTCTTATAGACAAAATCAACATGTTTGTAAATTGCTCTTGCAGTATGCAATTTTTTATATTTATGCCTCGTAAATCTCATGATTGTTTTGTTACGACTTCCTTATCACAAACAATAATTTTCATGCAGCGCAGAAGAGAATGCACAAATAACGTATCGCAGACTTTCGACAGAGATTTCTTTATTAATTATGTGTAGGGTGGCAAGGGGTGTGGATGGCTGTTGTTATTTTCTTATTAAGAAAATTTATTAATTTGTTTACGTAAAATATCTGGCACAGAAACAGACTTTCTAATTAAAAAGATTGTTTATTAAATACAGCAACAAAGTCAAGATGAAACAATCAAAAACTATCATATATTCGGTTGGGCCCTTCATAGCAGTCAAGTCTACGATAATGCTATAAAACGCTCCTCAAATCACGTCATTTCTAATCATAAAATGAGCGTTACTTCAAAAAGATAAAATTCTTTATTATAAGCGCAGTCTGTGATAACATTTTAAATGAATGAAAGGAGGGGTTGTACCGATGGGAGTCTTTCGATTTACACTCCAGCCGGTGCATTCGTGCTGTATGCTCCGTGATTTTGATTTTGAAAAAAAAATGTTTGTGGTGTAAATTTTTTTTTGGCAACCACTTGATTGCAAGTAAAGTGATTTTTAAAACATTAAATGTTAAACATAAATAAAAAGAAATCATTGTTGTATCCTGCTACTCAGCATGAGTGTCTTTTTAGAAACATGAGCCTCTGAATTCAAGTACGGATGCTGATGAGGAGTGTAGCGGCTTCGAAACTTATGATCGTTGATGTTTTTCTTGCCTTGTTTAATTACTGTCAATCCCAACAATAATATTATAAAACAAACATGGGCCTGATGCACGTAATGCATAATAATTACAAACGGAAAAGTTTGAATAATAAAAGTCTAATAATACAGTTTAGTTGATTTATTTGACTCAAGGATATTTGGCTGTGCATTCCTCCTATTTATCCTATTTATTATCCGTAAGGCTGGACTCAGTACCTGATACGCACCTTAAAAATCAATGTTGACGCCATTAGATTATTTTTTCGGATATTTTTTTTTTTTTAACAAACACAAAACTGGGAAGCTTTTGGCTTGTCTGCAGAAACACCCAAAGCCTTCGGCAGGAATCGAACCTGCCACCTCGGGGACTCTTAGTAGGACACTCTTCCCATTCATCCATCGAGGCGCTACTTGGCTATGAAGTATTATTGCTACTACGTTCCATTCAATATTTATTTGCATTTTGCAGATCAAGCTCCACGCGGTTAGTTCTTATTTAATTGCGATAATACAGTGTTAATAAGTGGGGGCATCAAAACATTCTGGACTGAATACAACAAGCTTAAGCAAGATTTATTTTGCTGGGAAAAGAAACACTTGCGAAACTTTTCTTTTTTTTTTTGTATTTATCTAAACAGCAAATACATCACCAAACACACTTACAATTCAAATTATTATTGCTCTTTTTAATTTGTTTAAGAACTTATTCATTCAAATGAACTATTAAGCAGTATTTCATCATTTTGAGCTGCGCCAAACGCCATTTATATAAATCAATATTCTGCGATTTATCAGAAAGCACTTAGATAAAATTTGTAATTTGTTTACAATGTATTAATTTTTAATGGCCAAAATAATAAAATGAACCTTGAATTGCCATTTCAATTGAAAGCGAAGCCAAATGGAACAAGTTTCTCCACACAAATCAAGTGGAATCAAAGATTCATCCAGATAAACAATTGGTAGTAAAATTCAAATAAATCGTATTCAGGCGCCAGTTAGTGTTTCAGCAATTTATGGAGAATGAAAATTCGTAAAGAAAAATATAGTAATAAAAGCAGAAAATAATACTCACACACACACACACACACACACACAGCATCGACAACTAATTAAATTAAAAGTATTTTTCTTGCATATAAACAAATCAATTTTAATTCATTCATGCCCATCATCCCGGGGAGGGAGAATGAATGTCCATTAATTTTGTTTTCTAATGGAATTGGACAGCAAAAATTTTGCATTTTAAATTTAGTGCCAAATAATCACATACAGAAACCGAAATGAGCAACCAACATGAAATGAATTTAGTTTGGGTTATTAATACTTTATAATATTCGGTTGATTGTACCACTTATTCATTTACTACCTTAGTACTATTTGCTTGAGCTGAAGGTGCTTTATTACATATTTCTTATATTTATTTCCTTACTTGTGCCGATATTTGGGGCTAATATTAAAATATATACATTGGGTTACTTTTTTTTTTTTTTTTTTGCAATTCAGTTGCTACATTTTTCAGAAATATTGAGCCAACAATTTTGAAAGACAGATTTAGGTGTTTAAAGTCATAAAGACTTTTCAATACATATTTATTTTTAAGCTTGAAATAGACATTGAGAAAACTTAAATTTTGTTTTAGAAATCAAGCTCAGAATCATTTCGTTGATATGTTAAGTGTTTCAAATTCATACCAGAGCGAAAATAAAAACGTTGTTCAGAAAACGTAAAATGCAAAAATTTTACGCATTCAATTCTCTTCAAAATAGTAAAGCGCTATACACAATTTTGAAGAAGTTGCACAGGAAAAATGTCGAAGAGATTATGTCAAGTGGCGGTGAATTAAGGCAGCTCAAGTGATTATTTTTTACAAGACGAATCCATTACAGGTGCCCGCAGCCCAATTCGCTTCAACATTTTTCCACAATTTTTTTCTTCTGAGTTGTCGCAGCTGATAGCAAACGACATGAGCGAAAATATTGAAGGGAATTGATCCGCCTTGATTTTTTGCTGCCCGTTTTTTCATCTTGTTATATCGAAAATTGTTTACCAGCCGTCTTCTGTGTTGTGAGAGTGAGTGAGCGGAGCTGTCAAGGCGAATTCAGAATTCGACATAACAAGACGATTCTACACCAAGGCGAATCCATTGCAGCTGCCCGCATCACAATTGGCTTCAACATTTTTCCATAATTTTTTCTTCAGAGTTGTCGAAGCTGATAGTAAACGACAACAAAATGTATGACGTCTCGAGAGAAAATGTTGAAGCGAATTGAATTGCGACCACCTGTACTTGGTTCGCCTTGATTGTACCCTAAAATAGTATGTCTGAAATTTTCTCTGGCAACACCCCAGTTTAATTCGCCTTTCACGTATTTGAAAAATAGGGAAAATTGCGATGAGGCAACTGCTGCTTAAGCAAAATATGGCTGAGATATTTGCTTTATTTTCTTTAGCATTTCGGTGATTGAAATTTAACTTTAGCAGTTAGAATTACCATCTTGTCTACTGCAATATTTCTTCAATTAAAAATCACGATGCTTGCTTCTTTATAAGTAATTAGATTTTTAAATTTCTATGTTTTATAAATTGTTAATTTTCTGAAAATAAATCATTGAAGTTGAATGTTGCTGTTGCTGTTGCTAATTTTAGATTCCAAATTTATCTTACCCGTATTTATTATTCTTAGTTTTAAATTTCTATTCAGCTATTTACGAATTCAACGCAGAACGAAATGCGTCATGAGCAATTTGTAAAATAGCGAAACAAATGAAAACATAATTTCTAGATAAGGCTTTCAAAAAAACAATCAGGAAAAAAAAAGAATTTAATAAAAAACATCAACAATACCACAAGTTTAATAAATACGTGCCATCAATAATACAATACGCATTAATCAAGGTCATGGCAAAAAAAAAATTGCTTCAGCAAATTGTTTCCAAGCTCCATGGGCAGGCATCAACATCTTTTTTCAATGGATAAGATTTATTTGCATGTCAAATATTGTTTGTTTCGATTTGAAACACATGTTGCCAAATGCTCTGTGCGCTCACCCTTATTCATTTTAGAAAATATTTGACAGAATTAAAATTGATAATGTTGTTATTGCTTTCACAAACTTATTGGATTAAGAAAAACGAAAAATGATAGAACAGCACTTGTGGCATTCAGTCAGTCAGACATACATATGTATGTATGTACCTTCTTCCTTTATGCCGTTCAAAAATTTAAATTTTGAAATGAGAAACAAATTTTATTTAAATTGATTTATTTCAGTTGGGGATACAAGAGAGAATGTATCATCAATATTACCATTTGCTGCAGCGATTGTTTTTTTAAACTTGGATTTAATCGGTTGACATGAAAGTTGTGTATGAATGCTCCCCCTGCTTCAAATAACCCAGCTGGCCATGTCTTAAAGGCACGAAGGGTATATGGCAATAGAGAACCGTCGAAAACATATTGAGCAAATCATTGCAGAAATTCTAAAACAACAGGCCGTATATTTCTTTTTCAATTTTTTTACTTCAGAAGTAGAATGTTGGCTAAGCTGCGTTTATGCACTAATGCATAACAGTTTAGTAATTTTTTAATCGAGCTCCATATATGATTCAAAATTATGTCTTACAAAGTGATAAGCTTATAAATATCTATTATAAATTTTAACAAAATTCATATACAATTTTGATATGTATTTACTTGTATGCATTTATTTTTATGTTTTGCACATAATTTTATAAATAATATTTAATTTTCATATTTAGTTTTTTTTTTTTTTTTGCCTGATTGACAGTGTTTCCAGACTAAGGTACTATATACATATGTGAGATATTTTGCCATACAATTTACTTTTAATCAATCGATCTAGATTGATTGAAATTTCTTATAAGACAAGGAAGTTCATTGTGAAGTCTACATACTCGAACTGAAAATGATTTTTTCAATGTGCTGTTGCTTATTTTCGGTATGACCAGTTGTGGATTGCACATTAATCTTGAAAAACGAAATGACCTTGTCAAAAGTAGGTTTGTTCCTAATTTCATTATATTGCAAAAAAAAAAAAAAAAATATAAATAAATTATTAATCATTATATTGTAAAAAAAAGGTTTTTTTTTTGAAGGAGCAGTCTAAAAATGACTTAGCATAGTCTGATACCTGCTGAAAATCTTTGAAAATGTAGCTTATAATACGTTTGAGGCGGTACATGTTAGATGAACAGCAACCGCTATATACTTCTAGGCAATAGATAATGTATGTCATTAGTAAAGAGTGCGCTAAATAATATCTTGACCTCAGTGGCAAGTGACAATTAAAACCTAAAGCCACTATTTACCTTACGCTAGGAACACAACTGGGACGAACGACGAATTTCGCCCAATACAACGAATACGCCGGTTAAAATTCGTCGTGTGAAGCACAATAACGACGAAAAACAAAAACATCTGTTATAATTGATAAAGTTGTTTAATGTTTGTTCAAAGATAACAAAAAAAATTAAATGAATCAAAGAATTTCAAATTTTGTAAAAATGCTTTGAGATTATACGGTTAAACCAAAAACTGAAAAATCATACAAAATATTCGCATACTCACCCCTAGAAGAGTAAAATTAATTTTCCATTTTTTGAACCCAACATTTTTATCTACTAATTATACTCCCATCACTCCGAGCTAGCCTCAGAAGTAGCGATGTGTATGACCGGCCCTATTAGTGTTTTTCTTCCCGATACCTTGATTTTGTAGCGCTGGACTCGTGACAATTTTGAATATCTTCTAAGCCGGAGGTTGGGAGAATACTTAAGTCCTTTCTCATTGGTCCAGCAGCCAGACCTTCTAGCATATTTCTTTCTTGATTGTCAATACCCATATTACAAATCTGACTTACCGTAAAATAATGTCTCATATTGAGTTTTACCAATTTGGAAACAAACAAGCTTGTGAAATGAACTAATAAATAGTTTCAATTAAATTCGTGTTGAAATTGTATGTATGTATATTTTTTAACATATAACTACATATGTATGTGTGTACACACATGCAGACCTGTACATGTATTTCATAGCAACTTTGCATTATAATAACAATTATATTTCAAAATCACCTGCATAAGAATGAAATACAAAACGAGTTATAATTTGCAATCGAAGGCTTATAAGCAAAAAGTAATGTCTGCAAAGAGGAGAACGTTTTGCTGCAACTCCAGGTGTATTAGGCAGAAGCTCTTTTAAAATGTTATTACATTTAATTTTACACCCAGGAAGAGCTGCCAATTCCACCCCCCTCCCTTAAGAATTTTTTTTTCGTTGGGCGCATTTTACATGATTCCACAAATAAATTTAAGCATCCTACATTTCTTAAATTGCACGGGCTGCCAGTTGTGACTGGCCTTGTACTAACTCGGCGTTGGAGAAATAGAACCGTGTTTCACTTTCCTGCTGAATTGTGATTTTGCAGTTAACACTTTTTGAAGACAAACCCTCGCTGCAAATTAAAGCAACACAAAAATTTTAACTTAAAAAAAAAACAGAACAGAACAGCAAATTAATTGCTTGAACCCATGTAAACTGTTCGTTCGTATTCATTCAAATTCAAGTGTCATGTTCATGGCAATCTACAACTCTCGTACTCGTCCGCACTCCCAAGAGTCTTGTTGTCTCGAATGTGGATTTGTAATAGTATTCAGTGGTATATACATACATATGTATAAATGGTTTGTAAATATATATTTATGTTAACATAAATGCTAATAAAAACAAACGTAGACATACATACACACATACATATATAATACTTCTATAAATATGTTTCTAACTGTGTACAGACATTCATAGACTTCAAGTAATTAAGAACAAGCTTGCAAACGTTCGTTGCATTCACTTTGTAGCTGTCTATCATGTGTTTTAGCATGTTTTCGAATGTACATTTAATTAATTGGTATCATAAGTGTTGAAAAAAGCAAACAGACTTGAAGTTTTTATTTGTTATGGCAAAAAGATTACATATGTATGTATTTTGTTTCTTCAGTTTTTCTGCTTATTGCAGTGAGGCACAACAGCGGAGTATAAAACAGGGCAGCCCATCATTGTAGAACTGTGCCAAAGGCAAATAGCTTCTTCGAACCAGTAGCTTTTCTAAGTGGTTCAAATGAATACAACGTACAGACCACAAAAGTCATCAGTCTATTGGAAGATGGATTACTTCCTGAAAATGGTGCTAAATATTGGGTTTGCTTTGAAAATTATCAAGTAAATGGTAAAAAATGGCTATTGCAAGGCAGGCAGACGAAGCGTGTGGGAAGGGAAAGAGTGTGCAGGTCTAAAGCAGGTTGTTGAAAGAGTTTTTAGCACCTGGTAGTATTAGTGTGTTGCGTTGAGCCTTAAGAATAATTACCTTTATTTGTCTTGCCTTGCAACTCTAATTCTCTGCTGCAAAGCAACAGCATTTCGAAAGATATGGGTCCATGCCATCTTACGGCATCAACCACTAGGAGCTACCTTGCAGTGGAGTTAGTTACCAGAACTAAGATCGATGAAAAAGAACCCAATAGAGCCTCCATAGTACTGGCTAAACTTTGATGCAGTTGTCAGACGGGTGTTCCAGTATAAGCACCCAGGGACTTCTCTCTAAGGATTTGGTCCCCAACATGACCAAGGTTTCTTTATACCTTTTTACCCCTGGAAACAGAATGCCAAGTTGTGGTTGAATCACCGAGAAGTTCAATACTATATAAAAAACATTTTTCGAAATGTATTTTATTTGCTTTTAATTTTCTTTTCTTTATTCTTTTACAGGTAAGTGCATTTAAATGAACCGTCTTACACTTGACCTTGCTAAGCCAAAAATCATGCCAGAAGTGTTTGAGCAAGTAGCTGAAAAATAATATCTACTGCTCAAAAATTTAATGCATACCTGTAAATTTTGCAAAGACCTGGGCCATGGTTGGCACACTGCCTGTGTTGTTTATGGGAAATCTATTAAACGGTTGGTAAACAAAAGTTTTAATTACATTTGTTTCTTTTTTTTTTTTTAAACATACTCATGTCACTTCTATCATGATCTTCCCAAACATAAAATCATTTTACGCTTTTGTATGAAACCAGAAAAAACAAACGAACAAATAAATGAAATACATGATAACTACAAATTGAAAAGCCCTAAGGTGCTTGGCAACAAAAGTTCAAATTTTAAACAAATGAGAAAACAGCAAAACAAAAAAACAAAAAGATATCAAACAAATAAAAAACAAAAACAGCTGCTGCCACAATGAAGATGTGCGTGTTGATCTTTTATTATATCTTTTGTTTTATTTGACTTGGCAACAGAATGGAAAGATCACAAATATGTATATGCTCACTGACTCTTTTTTCACGGGCACTTTGTTGAAGTAACCCAGCACACATTCCCAGGTGGTAACAAATATATATGTATGTATGTACATTAGGGTGGGTCGAATTAGCAACTGATTTTGTGCCATCAATTTTCCGATAGGTTTTGGCATCAAAAAAACAAACAAATTCTACTACGACAATCTTATTTTTGCTCAAACCATCCAAATGAACATAACTTGCCCACGAATTGTGAGCGCTAAGACACGAAAATGTTTTCAGCATTGTAATTTTCGCAATTTAAACCCATTTTACTGGGTGAACCGCATGAAACACATACCAGAAATTTCTACACACTGAAAAATAAATATGTATGAATCTAAAATTTACTTAAATTGGCAACTTTGTACGTTCTGAGTGGCGAACGAGGAGCAAATAAACTGGCCATCCTGATTGTAACCCACTTTTTGATTTTGCTTTATTTTATTCACAGCAATCACGATGATCGCAATTTGTATTAACCACCATACACCAACAACAAAACCAATGCGTGAGCATAAAAAGTTTGCAAACAAATAATAAAACTGAAATGAAAGATAGAATCATGTTTGGTTGTTGCCAAGACTGATCATTTTTTTTTTTTTTTTTTTTTTTGTTAGTTTCTCTTTTTTGCCATATTGAATTGATAACAAACAAAACGATCAGTTTTAATAAAAACTGACTTTACCAAACAAACCAAACCAAAAAAAGCATAAAACAATACAAAAAAGTGGTCCAAAGACTGAGTGGAAAAACAGCAAATGTAATTTTTTGACTTCGATATGAAGTTGTTTGTGATTGCCTGACCCAGTAAACACATGCCATGGCCATTCGAATATAAGAAAATAACTCAACGATATAGAGCAAGTACAGGCAACTTCTAAGCGAATTTACGAGTTTTTTTCAAAACTAGAAATTGTAGTGCAATCAGAAGCCAGTGATTGCCCGTTGCATAAAAGTTGCAAAATGAATGGCTTGTTTTCTGCTTCTAAACTTTATGGTGATTCTTATAATTTAATTATTAATGAAATAAGAACCCATCTCACACAATCGTAACGTACTTAATTTTTTGCCATTCTGACAACCACAAAAAACAAAGCCTGGCAATTTTAAAATGCGACTTGTAATTTGACCACAACCAATCAATAATTTTTTGTTTTAAATATGAAAACAATTTCTCAAACCATATTAAATATATAAAATATTCTTTGCTTTGCACGATCAGCGATTACATGTACATATGTACCTTGTGGTTTAGCTTTAATCTTGAAAAGCAGCCGACAAATACTTTATGTAACACTAGCATATTTCATCTTTCAGTAAATAGTATGAATTGTGGCTTTTCTAAAATAAGATTTTATTGTACTTATTGAACAAATATCTTTGTTCTTAACCACTTAAACACGGCACTCGCTTCAATAGAAAATAATTTATTAAATAATTGAATATATATTGCAAAACAACAGCGCACTTAAATATGTTATCGCTTAAATTATTTTCTTAACTACTTGTGGTTGGCTGCGTCTTCTTGAAAATAAAACATTATTCTTCAAATCGCAAGAAAAACAGCTCAATCCATCATAATTGGGGATCAGCGCTCAAAAGCCTTGGCCTTGGGGCTATGGTCTTAGTATATTCGCTTTATCGTCTAGTCTTGGGCTGGGTCACCAATCAGCTCGATTCTCGAGTTGCAAATCAAAGAAGTATTTTCTCCAATAAAGCAAATCAATTGATTTTATGATAAATTGCAAGAGACAGTTGCTTCTATACAAATATTCAAAACTATTCGAAGATTTGTTTTTCATTTGTTAAACTTATGACACAATAGAAAGAAAACAGACATCAACTGGAAACCAATTGGCGAAAGAATATAAAATATATTACGATCAATAGAAAAACATAGTGATAAAACTGAAAGGTAATCAATGCATTAAAAATAGACAGCCGGTGATGTAGAGTTCAGATGGCTGTATGCCCATACGCTGCTGCTTAAAAACAGCAGCGTATGCTATTTATCTAAAACCTGGCTGCGAAGCAATTTGGGTGCTGATGATCACTGTGGTGGACGTGAAACAGCCATGGCATGCTCCCCAGCCTACAAGCCTTTAACTTTAATTTTTTGTCTTCTTTAATAAATGTTGATGAGCACGAAAAATCAATTCTAAGGAAGTAAAATCCAACAAAAGCCCAATAAAGTAATTAACAATTTATTTTTCACTTTGATGTTCTTATTCACAATTATTAACTACTAAAGTAATTAACAACTTTCTTTTCACTTTTATGTTTTTATTTACAATTATTAACTACTTATCGGTCTTTATTTTTTTTTTAAGATAATTTTGAAGAGGACAAGTAGCGAAAATTTTAAGTCCTTTGGACTAGAGGAGATCACGTGACTGCTTCACGTTCATCACAGCATTCCTCTCCAAGGTTCTGCTTAAAGTAAAAAATTATTTAAACAGTACAACAGTCTTTAGTCCTTTAAGAGATCCAGTAATTTCTAGTAATTTTTTTTTTGTTTGTTTCAAATCGAGCCTTTTTTGAATTGTCGAGTTGATTGTTCTTAAGGGAACTGTGAGCAACTAGTGACCACACGGCAGCAGATTTTCACTGTGAAGCAAGCCTTTGTTATATTACTTTCAATGACATGAAAATGGGTGTCGTTAATCGAAATTTCGCCTGAAATTTTATTAAAAAAAAAAAACACACACACATTATTACAGTTTGTGGTAATCTATCATTTTTGCTCAGAAAATTGCGTATAGAATTTGAAAAACATAATTTACAAAACAACAGCAGGCTGTGTTCCCACCAGCCAAATTATTTAAACCCCTGTTAATGCGAACCCTTTAAAGAATACTTAACGTTAATCGACCCATCAACCATTGTTTAGGTTGGCATAATGTTTGAAAATACTTTCGCTTTACATAAACATTCATTTAAAACTGGCAACGGTTTTCCTCGTTAAGCGTGTATTTACATGTGGTATGTATGTACATGTGCATGGGGATGTGCGTTTCTTTTGAAAATCGACTGACTCACCGAATGTTCTTCCGAAACAAAGAAATTGCGTCATTTTTCAGTTCCAATCAATCATTGGAAAAAATACTCACGTACCAAGTGATAACTTTTAAATCCTCCTGCTGCCAATGTAACCGTTTAAAAATTGCACCACAATTTCGTGATAATTCACAGGAAAAAGGAGAACGTTATGAAACGAAATCTAAATGGTACCAAAATTATACACGCAACCCTTTTCAGCTACATATGTATACATAGACATGTACATACGTAATAATATCCCCAACACGCGTGCATAATAATTTTGAAAACTAAATTGATGAATAGAGAATGATATGACACATCCTCATCATCAACATCACTGCCATGATTTCCATTTACACATGTACCTACATAAATATCTCTCTGTACATACATACATATGTATGTATGTATGAGCCATAGAAAGGTGCAAAAATGTATAAATTTACTTTATACCTTTTAAAATTGAACATGCTACGGGTAGTCTGGTCTGGTCTGGTCTGGTGCGAGCTCGGTTGGCTGAACAATGTTACTAATGATGCAAAAAAAATTTAAACCAACAACCATAGAAAATTTGCTAGAACGAATATTTTTCTTTTATGTGGCAAATGATCGATATGAATTTGTTCCATTCACTCTAGTTCATTATGTTGTTAACACATATCCCAGATGTGTTAAGGAAAAGAAGGATGCCAGAGTTCCTTACAAAAATTAAATTCAAATTATGTTTATAAATTAATTTTGTCAAAAACTTAATTCGTCATCGATGGGTATGAGAATGGCAATAGAATACGGAATAGAGAAACCAGTTACAGAAACAACTTGCTTCTTGTCAAATTAAGAGACCAACTGCGTGCTTGCTGTTCGTTAATTGGAAAAATAAAACACTTCGTTGCCGTCAAAGTCTCGTCCGTCCACTGAGATTAAAGTGCTCAATATCTCTGAAGAAACTGGATGATGCTGAACACACCTTCTTCCTCTGCACACGCTGGGAAATAAAACGAGAAACGCTACAGGCACAAATCGGACCGTTCACGGTGGAAAATATTGTAGAAAAGATGACAACAAATGATTTTCAATGGATGGCAGTAGCAAAATACTGCGAACAAGTACTCCGAGACAAGAAAAAAGACATCGATGATGTCATTGGACGAGCTCAACATCAGACTCGTAGCGATATAATGCGGGGCCATGACGCAGGCAGATGAGACGGCGAGGCTAACAGCCAAAAAGGGAACCACCCTGAAGTAATGCATACCAGTTCCGGGGTGGACATCTTTTTTCCCGAGGAAGGCACGGGGAGGCTTTTTTAGTCGGTAAACGCTGCGGCGGAGTCCGACATACCACTGTGGTGGCGACTACAGTGCATGCATAAAGCATTTTTGCCTCCCTACCCCAAAAAAAATAAATATCTCTGAAGAAAACTCGCCAAAAAAAAAGCAAAGAACGCCTGAGTAAAATGATAAACACCGGATTCGAACAGCATCTGCTGAGGGTGTACCATCAATCTCTGCAACACTGATCATTTGCATGTCTCGGCTCACACGCATCAACTTTTGTAGAAGAAGCTCTCACTAATGCTCTTTTACAGTTGCCTTAATGCTCGCACAGATCAATCAGTTTTTTTAATTTTTTTAATTTTTTATAAATTTTATTAAAAAGAAAAAACTATAGTTAATTTACAATAGGTTGCCTCAGCGCCCAAAAGGCATTGTTGAGGAGTTTCAACTAGTTTCGCTACAATTTTTCATACATACCATTTCGCATTGGGGTTGGCAGATTTATTTTCACCTTTTTCGCCAAATTCAACTTCAAAAGCCGTCAAAACTTTCCTAATTCAGTTTTTTCCAATAATATTGTATCTCCGGTATTCACAGAAACTAAAATGTGGCTGAGACGCATTTGATTTCATTCATAAAATAGCGGTGCATTTTTTGAATAAAATTTTTTTTTTTTTAATAAGTTGTAAAGATTTACCCCCTAATTCATAAAAATTATTACAGGTTTGTAAGACTGTTATTTGACATATTTGTATGGAAAATCTGTCAAATAAGAGCTTTATAAACCTGCTATAATTTTTATGAATTAGACGGTTACTTACGGTCAATTTATACCTTGAAAATTTTCATCTACCCAAGTTTTTTTTTCCCCTGCACATTTTAGTTTATACATACAAATCTGGTAATATTTCATCAATATGTGTATGTAGGTAGATGTGTTGAACGGATCCTGCAATCTGAAATACAGAACCTGGTCAAACCGCACCATCATCATGGTATTCTTTTTGCATCCTTTTTTTTAAATAAATTCTGTAGGCCTAAAACTAAATACCATACCATTTATAACTTTCAAAAGCCAAAACAAAATGATAAGCCAAAATAAAATACAATCTCTTTAGGTAGAGACAAAGAAAATGACTGATTCATTTTGGTATCCTTTGATTTGTTGCACAAAAAAAAAACACATGTTCTATGAAATCGATCGAGCGGGTATGAAAGGACTCTCCGTTTAAGAACTTAGTTTCGCTGTGTTTAAATGTGACCTGAAACAAGACAACAACAGCAAAAATGCAAGTCACTGGAATCATGCGTGAGTGAATATTGTGCAAAAACTATATTCCAGCTTTTTGTTTCATTTTATTCTATGACTCCTGTCAGATTTTTGTAGAAAGACCAAAAGAAATTTTGAATGTTACAAAATCCCTTTGAGCGCTGTAAATTTTCCTTAATTGCTTGACCAAAGAATTACGCATCATCATTTGCATATACATATATGTATGTATGTATGTATGTATGTATATTTTACCACAACGTATAAAACAATCTCTTCATATTTATTTTACTGTGAAACAACAAAACTGCCAGCAATTTAACATAATTTATTTCAAAAAGCCACAGAAAACTTGCAACTCTAGCAACACAATCAATCCCTTAAGAAATAATTGATATTGTTATTTGATGTAGTGTATTTATGTACAAGTGTAGAATATATATGTATGTGCTTAATGCAGTCCAGCCACTGTCTTCACTGCCGTGTTCATTTTGCCAAATGATCCACTTATTGTAGTCAAATCCTGCATATTAAGGAACCCGTTTTTGCTTTAGGAGTTTCTTTAGTTTTTGTTTTTCTTGCTGGTTTGTTTGACTTGTCATTGCTGTTTTTGTTTGTCCGTCTGCCGTCATTTGTCTGTTTGTAACTGACACCAACTAAAATTTAGTTTTGTTTACTTGCAACATATTAAACTTAATGGTGCAGAGCTTGAAAGGAGTATTTTAATCAAAATTGAAGACATGAATAAATGCAGTACACAAAAGAAAGAAACGTTCGCTTACCTGCAGCTGGACTCGGGAGCCATAATCACTAGTCGCACCTAACCTAAAAGCCTCATCAAATTGGTCGAAGACTCTGCTTTGTTGTTACTGCAGAAGACGTATTTGCTGAGAAAAGATTTGAATTCCAATTAGATTTTGCAAAGTGATTGAGAGGTCACAACTCGGCATAAAATTCGATTACAGGATCCTGTTCTACTGAGCTAAAAGTGCTTAAAAATTGCATTTTATAAATCGCTATAATAGTCACTCTACTGAATGCTTAAGCTTTTTAATATTGCGTATTTTTCATTAACTCTTAAAATAATTAAATCTGCCTTGAACGAATTTTCGTGCATAATTCCAATGAATTTCTTTCATTCTCCATTGATCCAATGAAAATTTTCAGTGCAGCAGTTATCTATTGCATCACCTTTATTAAAAACCGTTTATTAATTTCCATAATTGAAATATATCTTTGGATTAAGGAAAAAAATTTCCATTAAATAAATGAGGAATTTCATTAAATCAATAAAATCCTACATTAACTGCTCTTTTGCTCTTTTGATTTGTAACGCCAAGTCTAGCAGGACACATGCTTGCGTTCTGCAATGAGTCAGGACCACATGAGTGATTCAGATTTTCTGTTGGTCAGATTGCCAGTCCTCTGAAAGCGAACCTGTTCATTCCCCCGCATTAATACTTTTAAGCCAAAATGTGTGTGTGTGTGTTTTTTTTAAATTTACGCGAAAAAATTCCATATTAATGAGCTAACAGAAAATTTCGAACGAAGAAAAACAAAGGTTATCGATTTTAAAACAACGTACATGTGATTTAAAAGGATATTCTTATTAAAAATAAATAAAACGCAATTCAGACAATCAACCCTAGTTTAGATTAACTTTAAGCGTATTCTTCTTTATTGCCCAGGAAGTAAGAAAATGAACATAAATTTTTAATTTGAATGAAAAACCATGCAGCATTTGTAATGTCTATATTATAAATTACGGCGATTTATTTGTGTATCATCATACATAAAGAATTTCTTTAGATAATTATGTGCAAATTAAAGAACTTTATGAAATGGATTCCTTTGGGATTCTGCATTTTTGTGCCGAAATTAAACATCCAACATTTTTTGCAAAACTTATACTCTTATGTGAAAATAAACACATACATGCGTGCACTGCAGCCCTGCAGATAAAGTGAGCAGCATGTGGTAGGAAACATTTTAGATGCTTGTGAATTCAGACTATAGAGTTTTGAATTGGGTTGCAACAGTCCACCAACTGGTGCTTTTGTGTTCAAATGCATATAAATATTATTTATGCCACTAATATGATCTAATGAAAAAAATGTTAAGAACAAATTTTTAATGAAACCCCGGTTTTGACAGACTTTTTTTTGATATTTAAATGAGAGCAAACATTTTTTTTGTGCATATTTTTGTTTCAATCTAATTTTAGATTTTTTTTTTATAATTTATTAGTGGACAATTTGATCCAAAGTCGGTTTTTGCGTTCTGCAGGCAGAAGTCGTATGCCCAATCCAGTTCAGCCCCGCCCTACTCCACGAAAAGAGACTAACAAGAAGCTTAGTGATCAACACTGTCATCCTTGCGTCATTTGTCTTGTTTCTGTCGCAATATAACCAGTTATATGAATGTAACTAGTTACAGGTTTAGCTGCAGGGTACTTGTGCACACATACAAACTATATCATATAGGTACATACACACTTACAAAGCGAACATCGTTGGGCTTCTTCTTGTTTTTTCCGATGGTTTTTCTTTTGTGCCTGTGTGCCTGCCTGCCTGCCTGTTTGCTTTCGCTCTGTGTAAATGCGAATTTGTTTTGTATAAACAAAGTCAGTCAGCCAGGCACGTACAACATTTAAGTGGTTGTAATACGAGAGCAATTTGCACGTAGTCTCTACTGGATCGATCCAGCACATCCACTAACTGGAATAAGTAATTCAAATGCAAGGCAGTTTGTTAAAATAAGTATATAACGAAATTGCCACTTAAAGTATGAGTTATCAGCTAATTTAAAAGTAATCACGAATATGCATGCACAACCAACGAATAAGACCAACAACAACAACAACAATAACAAATTGAAACAACAAAATAGGGAGTTCTACAAAACACTTGGCACATTATTATGATTTTTGTATACATATTGTTTTTTTATTTTCTCTATCTCGTTTTTGCTCTCCAGTCTTCATTACTGCATAATTTCCATTTAAAGCAGCAACTGACAGCCCAGCCAGCCAGCCGTACCTTGAAAAACAATGATTGTACCAACAAAAAGTAGAACAAAATTCAAATGCAACTTGCTCTGCACTCGCGTTGATGAAGTGTTACTGCCAAAGTTCGGGAAAAGAATTTGTGTTTGCACATGATTCGAGTTGATTTGTTGACGTGCATTTAATGGAATTCAAATCCTGAGTTTGCTGTTTAACATAATTTTGATTGAAAACTTTCATTTTTGCCACTTGAAAAGTTTATTCATTTGACGAACTTTCCAGTGAAAGGAGAACGAGAAATAGTCTGAATTCAGCAAAAGTATTTTACCTTGCGCTGGCAGGAAATAGAGATTATTTAATATTCGAAAATATTGACAACTCTGTAACCCCTGTAGAGCATTCAGAAAAGTTGTTGTGCCGTTGTACGTTCTTAAGACTATATTTTGCAAAAGAGGTTACCAGCAAAACAAAAGACCGAAATTTTCGTAACAGAGACACCATTTGTTATTTTTAAATTCAATACAGTATTTTTCGGTTAATTGCACATCAAAATTTGCACAACTTTTTTGTTCAATTAACCGGGGAACCAATTAGCCGATACCCGTTTAATTGAACAATTCGTTCAATTACAAGAACCCTATTTAATTGAACAGTTTGTTCAATTACAGAAATCACGCATAATTGAAACTATGTACTAATGAATTAAAAGAAATCGCATATGTGCCCTTTAAGTTCTTCAAAATAATGTTTTTTTTACCTTAAACGAAAAAAAAAAATGCAAGTAACAGCAAAAAATGTACGTATATGTGTATAGTAGAGATGCCACCCAGTGTTTTTCACAAATGACGTCAAATATGTATGTGCAAAAATGCCAGATTATTTTTCAATGCAATTAACCGGGTAAAAGTAAGAGGAAATTTATTTTTGAGGACATGAATTTTGAACGAATTAAGCGGGAAAATCAATTAACCGGGTTCAATTATCCGTGGAAATTCACATGGTGTTCGTATGCAATATTTTTTTTTTTGCCCGATCATCTGGTTCAATTAAGCGTGGAAAGCAATTAACCGTAGGGTCAATTAACCGAAAAATACTGTATTGAATAATCGTAAGATTTTTGATATTTTATTTCGTAATTTAAATTTCACTTTAGGTGGTAGGTATTTCTTTTGGACCCAAAATAATTTTTGTAAGGCTTTGTTTTTGGGCCTCTATTAACCCAAAAAACAAATTTCCTTTGGTGTAATAAATAAATTTAAATAATTCAAAATTTCTCGACAATAAGTTGAAAAGAATAACTTTTCCGCACCCTGCTGCAAACGAATAATATTCTTTATTAAGGGCTCTGGATATAAGACTGGTTTTCTATAAATTAAGATGGAATAGACATGTATTATTTTAGGCCTAAAAGTAGACCTTTTAGACCAAAAATAATTCAATTATCCCTTAGAGCAAATAAATACCTAGATTTATTTTTGAAAATGGAATAGACAGTTTTTCGTCCCCGATTCTTGTTACATCAATGGCAAGGAATTAAAATTAAGTTAAATGAAAAATGCAAAATGTATGGCTAGGATTTATATACGACCTTTTTGTGATGCAATTAAATTATTTACTAAAGAACAAACTTATCCTGTTTTATCTAATTATATTTCTTGTTATTTTTCACCCATTTTTTTATTTTTATCTTTATTAGTATGAATATATTTGTTAAATTATTTTCTTTTAATTTAGTACATTTTTTTTTTTTTTTGTTAACATACAATATAAATTATCCTGAGTACTGATTTAAGGTAATTAACACCCCACCCACCTAAGTACATGCAATTACTTATTCTCACTTTTTGACAAGTGTCATAAAATGGTATACAACAACATTTTTTTCTGTGTGTAGTGCATTGAATCTTTTCGTGATGAGTTGCCGGAATAAACTGCTTATAATTGAATCTTTGGAAACGTGAAGCTCCATTTGGTTGGAAAACATATACGTTATCTTCTCTGTTTCAATCGCACACTTTGAAACGTAAACAATTTCTAAACTATTACAAACATATTTAGTGTGTCCCACTGGAAAGTCTTGAAAAGGAGGACAACAATCACGCTTGAAATCTCTGGACCCCAGTGCGTAAATTAATCTTCTAAAGTTCTTTTGTTATTAACTGCAAGCGTTCCTCCATGACAATTTCGCAATTGTGCGTACTTTATTTATTTCTACTTAGTTAAATTCTAACAATCGTTTGTTTTTATTACAAAGAGAAGAAAGAAAAAAAAAATATACGGAAAAACAACCATAAAAAATCGTCTATTTATATCCTGGCAATGGTTCTTAGTAAAGTTATTGTGGTAGCAGTTGCAAAGGAAGTTTATTTTCAAAAAAGGATTACGCATTCCTTCGCTTTTAATTGAAGCATTTTAACAAACAAAAAGTTTTAATTTTACCCTTTTTTCCGTTGTACTTAATAAGCAGAATACGCGGAAAATATCATTAAACAATAACAGGGTTTAGTTTATTTTGTTTTTCTAGATTTTAATTTCATTTTTTTGCCCTTCCCTTCGTCAAGTAATGAAAACATCATTATGAAGAGATCTTTTTCTGATTACATATTTGCAAATCCGGGTTGTAGGTATGTATTTTTTATGCTTGAGTGGTATTTAGCAATTTATTTTTCTTAGAAGCTGTGTAAATAAACAAATACCAGATGGAAAAGAAAAACACAGAATAAATTTGCTTTCGCTGTTGTTGACAAACATCTACAACTCAAGGAGTTAAAAGAGAAACACGCTCAATATTCAAATGCCGGAAAGGGGGTAAAACTTTTTATCTGAAGCAAGATAATTTAATTACGTGGCTAAAGCTGGTGGCAAATTGTCAACAATAACAACAAGTAACTTTTATTATTATGAAAATAAGTTCAAAAAGAAAAGAAAATGTTTCTTCAATTTGTATCCTGCTGAGGCAAAATAAAATCGAAAAAAATATTTACACAGAAAAAAACCCAAATCGAGACTTGGCTGGTTTTGCAGGAAGTAAGAAAAAAAAAACCAAAGAAAAAAAAATTAAAATTATATGTTTCCAATTTCAGTTGGAAATTGAAGTCGAGGCCTTATTTTGATGTTTCTCAAACAAATGCTTCACATCTCCATTTTGATTTTTTTTTTTTTTTTCAATTCACACACAAGAATTTCCCAATTACATTAAATAATCATTGGGGCATCTATTAATTTATCCGTTCAGCTTGTAATTTCCTCAATGTCATACACAAATTCCGGCCTTCAGTGGGGAATTTTTCATTTCATAAATTTTCAATTTCATGCGGAATTCTTCTATTTGTAATGAAAAACGGTGTGGTTTATGTTTAAAATTCTACACGCTTCAATCAGCTTTTAGTTTAAATTGTCTTAAGTGAAATAAAACAGTTTGCGTTTTATTGTCATGGAAGCATGAAATGCCCCTGAAGCGGCGAACTCATGGAGAAACCGTCCCCCCTCCATTGTTAAAGCGCATCTAATTTGGCAACTTTTAGAGATGGTTAATAAAATTTTAATTTGTTTTCCGAATAATTTGTAGCGCATCACATATTTTTTCGATTTTTCAAAACCAAACGCCCAGTTGCCAAAACCAATTCGTTGCTAATTGAAAACGTGTACATTGTAATTCGTCACCGCAAAACTTGACATTTCTTCACTCACCCGTTCACAGTGTTATTGCTGCGCCCTCGTTTGTGAGTGTATGATGTGCATATGGAGAACGAAAGCTCAAAGGAAACGCACACGATTTGTATGTAACCGGCAACACAATATTCATTAGACTACACACAGTTATTTGTATAAACTTTTCAAAATTTCATATCAAGTTTGTTCTTAACTTTTCAACTTTAATTAAAACCACAAAGTTTATGCATGCGAAAGAGGCCTAAAACAACAACAGCAATAACAATAACATTACACATAAAAGAAACAAAAAGCGAAAATAACAAAAGAAAAAAATATATATATAATAATTATATAATTAAAAAAAATTACCACCTGAAACTAATGTTGAGGAAAAATGGAATAGAATTTAATGGTGTGTAAGTTTTAATATCCGTTCGCAACAGAAGCTAATAACGTGTCACATAATTAAGCAACAAAATACGCAGCATTTGATAAACTCTTACCCACGCACGAGGGCGATTCAATAATTAACTTGAGCTATTTGAAGCTTTCGAATAGCCATCAATAACATAAGAGGAAGCTGGCAAATTGAAATCAAGTTTCTATAGAGAAAAAACAAATTCATGCCATGCGTCTAAAAATCACCTTTTCTGCTTTGAGAATGGTGTCGGTTTTGCTGCCAGTGTGGCCATAAGTCTCAACTGCTTAAGTGTGAAAGCCTCCAAGATATCAATAAAACGCATACTCTACATCCCGCTGCTGCCATCTACTCCGTAATAGTTAGAAGCCGCTGCGAATGCATCTCTCAGTGTCCGCAGTCTTTCTACTTCCATTTAGCAAAAAAGCAAGTGTGGCCAGCCGCCTACTTAACATCTTTGTGCACTTTCCCAAAACGGTGCAAGTACTTCAGGAAATACCTCTCAGCCGAGTTCTGGGTGAGGCGTGTTTTAGTGGCACTACTTTAGGCAAGTTTGTATATCCCATATTTTATATCTATTTTTATTGGTTTGACTTTCATTTGTTCAGTTTGGAACTGCCCTCGTTTTGATATGCTCAACAATTAACCCCAAAAACCCATTAACAACAAAACGTTCAAGTTCAGTCGCTCACTTTCTCACTCCAGCGCAATTTCTTCTTATTTATTTTTAAAACAGGCATGTCAACTACATACAATGATGTATTCAAGCACGTGGAGCATGTTAAAGATTTTAATTTAACTTTTTTATGGATGTTGTGAGAGGGAGGGAGGGAGGGAGGGCGCTTGAATATGCGACAAAGCAACAGTATTTCCATATGATGGAGTGTGAGAGCTTGAGTAGTCAGATTTACCTGATAGTGTTTCACAGCCTTAACTTACAGTTCAAGAAGGGTGAAATAAATTTTTATCAGCAGCACAAAACAACAAAATCGACAAAAAAAAACACTGGCTTTTTTTTCTATTAATATTTATAGTTGTTTCTTTACTTTGATATTGTTTTATAAGACAAGCCACGTCAACCTCAATCACTTGTCAAATAAAAATGTCAAAGCTAGAAAGGAAATAAACTTCACTTTAGAAGAATGCTGGCAACTTAAAACAGGTGATGTAAATCACATCTACGGCGGGTATTTCAAATACGCTGAAGCAAATTTCCATGAAACAGAAAAGCTTAGATGGCACATTTTTGAGCCTAAAGTTTTTGCTTACCTTTGTTGTAATTAAAAAAAAAAAAACACGATATAATGCAACTTGTGGTTGGTTACATCAGTTTAATATTTTTGTGAAAAAAAAAATTATTTTACTTTTCTGGATATCTACTAGTTTTTCGACCTTTTTTTTAATTTAATTTTCTTTGGTTTCATAAGTTGAGCTTGAGGTGACCTCTTTAGTTTTAATATACATACATATATATATGTATATATATATATTTTTTTTTATTAAAGTCTTTCATATTTCAAAACGTCTTTGGGGCTGTTCACAAATTACGTAACGCAATTTTTGCAGATTGATCTCTATGGATTTTTTTTTTCATACAAAAAATGACAGAAACTAAGTAAAAAATGCAAATAACACATTTCCTCATTGATTTTAGGTATTTTGTTTCACTTATTGAGCAAATAATAAAAATAAAAAAAATCAATTAAATTGATTACACGAAAGTAGTAAGTAGCCGCTATAGAAAAATCTTCGCTTCTTTCAGCCGAACGCGCTTTTCAAACAGACAATCTGTTCCAATAGAATCAGATAGTTTTTACTCAGTGTAGAATTCTGACAACATTATGCTACAACGACATCTTTCTAGCTTTTTCTAGCAGCTCTTATTTCGGAACTGTTGGGACAGTGTTACACGAATGAATGGCTCGGGAACAGTGTGCAAAACCAAACTAACCCCCAATTTTTGACTTGGGTTTTAAATGCCATTTCAATTTAAATTTGATTTAAATACAAAATTGAGTCAAACAGTTGCTATTTAAATCAAACTTAAACGGCCTGCCGTAACCATTTAAAATCGATTTAAGGTTTTCGTACTGCCATATGATTTTGACAGTTTGGTTTTGTTCTGCAAATTAAGAAAATTGCACATGTTTTTTGTTTGTTTCATAATTTGATTTTTTATTATTTCCAGAAGGTAATCAACTTCTGTGGCAGTGAAATTAGGTGTCCTTTTATCACTTTTGCTACTCATTTTAATAATTTTTACAAAACAATTTATTGTTTTCTAAACTTTTCACAATTTCACTTGCTTCCAAATTTGCTTAAACAGCTGTTTTTTATTGAGTTATCGATAACTTTTTGATACTTACATTGTGCTGCCGTACTTTTATTACAATTAATTACCAAAAATAGTTTTAGACTGTAAAACAGAAACCTATTTTAAATCCAACTTAAATTTTAAGGAAAATTTACTAATTTTGTATTTAAATTCCAAGTCAAAAATCGGGGGTAACTCAGTAAACCACTTATTTTGTATGGCAACTGTACATTTTTGAGAAACAGATAACAACGATCTAGTGCTGAAGCAGAGTTGGGGCTTAACTATGCTCATGGCAAAGTCCCAGAAATATTGAATTAAAAACAAAAAAAAGTATTTCCTGTCGCTCATAAAAAAGCAATAAAAAAATGTAATAATGGAAATGGGAAGAATCAATTTAGTTTGCGTATTTGTAATGGTTACTTAAAGAGCACTTTGTTTTCAAATATTAATTTACAAGATGCACTAATGGGCGTGGCCACATTGTGAAAATTTTTGTAATTCAATAAATTAAGTTTTCTCATATAATTTACTAAATACACATACATATTTTATTAAACCGACACGGAATTCACTTAATTTAAAATGTTTTAAGGCTGCTTTATGGACTCACATGTCCATATATACATACATACATACATACATACATATGTAGATATGTATGTACGCACGTGTGTACATGTTTTATTACACTTGCATGGTAGGTGTTTTCTTTTGAAAATTTAATGATCATTAAATGCGTCTTTCGCTTATAGAGAATTTTAGATATTAAGAACTTTGAAGCAAGCATTGTTTTATTGTTCGAAGGAAACGAAACACCCTCATAATTCCAATTGTCAAGCACCTGGCAACGACGACACATTATGAGGCAATTAAAAAGCGACATAAACCTGAGATAAATAAATATTACTTATGAACACGCAGAAAATGTTTATGAAATTGAAATGCAAAGTTTTCTTCCACTCAAGTGGAAGTTTGTTTACAAAATTAATACACTTTTGGTTTCATTTTACATTTGACAATGATGATGTCGACAGTTTTTTCTTCACATTATCGTTGTTTCATTTTCAACGTCTTGCTGATCTAATTTAATAATGTTCAAGCACCAGCAACGGTTTGCAACACATTCATCCATCAAAAACACATACATACATACATATTTACTTTGAAATTATAGTTGTGCTAATAAGAAGTGATACATATGTATATCACTACAGCAAAGTAATAAAGTCTACGTTAGTCTTAATTTAAGGTGATTTCATTTTTAATGCACTCTAAAGATATATTATTTTAATTGTAATAAAAAAAAACTGTGGTATTTCCACTACATCAGTTTCGAGTTTTCGAACTCAATTGTTGACAAAACTCATCAAACATAAGAAATGTTTTTACAAATTTATAATTTTTATGTGCTCCCCAATTATGGCATTATTTTTATGACAGACATAAACAAGGAAAGAAGTAATATGATTTCTCTAAACGTAAAATTGCGTTCGTTTTCCTAAATTTTTCAAATCGTGTGGTTTAAAGTGTGATCTATTTTTGGTTTTTATTACTTCTTTGTTTTCGAATATTTTGTTTTATTGTCTTTACGTTTTCGGGGCATTAGATGATTAAATTTATGTGGAGCCAGAAATCATTTTATGATTCCGCCGCCAGGTTTTTTTTTCGTTTTTTGGTGCACCCTTAGTCACAATTCAGGGAAACTACAACCTGTCATAATAAAGCGCAGCAAAAATCCATTAAATTATGAAATAAAATTAAGAATATTAATATTAGTTCGAAACAGACGAGAATTTGTTAATAAATTATGAAATTCATATTAATTAAATTGCCGATAAACTGCCGCAGAAACTGGACTCTTTCTTTTTATGAGAGAAAAAATGAGCATACATATAAAAGTCAAGAGATTAATACTTCTTTGTGCAACGTTAGCATTAATTTAATTCCAGAACAGGCATGTGTTGTGGCGGCCTTGCCGTCGCAAAGTTTTTTGCGCACAGGAGTTTACATGTTGGATTGTAAAAAACAAACAGCTGTTTTAGCCTTTAGCAACATTTGCAAATACAGATGTGCAATGCTTTTTGGTTATGCATACATATTTGCTTAAGTGATGCAAGTCCCGGTTTCATACATTAGCGGTACTCAGCGTTTGGTGCGTTTTTGGTTGCGACTATTTGCGTTTGCGATTATATTGTAACTGATATTGAGCACCCTTTTTAACAACTTTGCAAATTTATTGCGCTCCAAATAACAGCTGATAAATTAATACACAATTTTTAATTTTTCACGTTTTATTTTTTTGGTAATTGCTGTTGGCTCCATCTCTACAATTTTTTTGTTTGCTTTGTTTTAAAATGTCAGCTGTTCGAGTGTCAGTGTTGCAAACGCAATACTCATGCGAAAAAAGCAACACGCAATTAGCGGTGCGTAAATGCAAAAATATTGCGAGTGCAACCTTGTATATTTTGTTGTTGGGTTGCAAAGAAAAAGCAGCGATTTCTTGCATTCGCACTTACGCAAGACATTTGCACCAAATAATGAACTGCGCTATTTTGTTCTTGTAGTCCTGCAGACTATGACACATATGCTAGATACGGTTGCAATATCTGCAAGGGTAATTTGCAATGAACCGTGAGTTCGGCTAATGTAATTTAATTTTGCTTTTAAACATGCCAAATACGAATTTTGCCGTGGGAAATACGTCAAATGAAATACAAAAAGTGTAAATATGGTTTCAAACGTTCTAAAACTTGAAAAATATTTTTTTTTTGTTTGAGCAAATATCCCCAATGCGGAAGAGTTGATCTGGCTTTAAACGGCTAATGATGAGCTGTCGGTCTTGAGAAAATCCCAATGTCAACACAGTGGTACTATGTGCTTCGTTTCGTATAGGTATTTTCTTACTTATTTTATAAACTTTCATTTTTGGCATCTAATACCTCGCTATGGTTTATCTAAGTGTTTATTGCATAACACTACAACACAGGCTACGTAAAATGTTTGTCAAAATATGTGCAAATAATGCAATTCCTAAAATTTACATTATATTTTCTCTGCCTTCCAAAAAAAAAAAAAGGAAGCAACTCAAATCCATTATTAATACCTTAGGAACAAAAGCCAACAGCTTTCATATGCATTCCTTCATGTGGCGCTGTTCCATGCTTATTTTCTTAACAACAATTAAAATATCCAAGGATGACAATTATGAGAAAATATGTACATACGTATTCTTCTGCAATCAAAATTTATGTGTAAATAATAAATGAAAAAATATTTTCTGCCATTCTTTTTCCTGCATAATGAAATGATTTCACCAGCACCGCGCGTAAACAAAGTGGGAGCATTAAATTTCCCACAAACTAAATTGCCAATACGTTGTTGGCGGTTTCGGCGTGCTGGTTCACCAATCTACATTTGTACGTAGTATATGTACATATGTATGCATGATTCTTAAATAACAGAACGTAACAAACAAACGAACGAACAAATGTCGGTGGTGATGAATGCATACATTACGTGTAAATAGCTTTCCAGCTCCTTTAACGCATTTAATTCATTTAGCTGGTACAAATATCAGCATTTATCTCTAAATGCATGAATTTAAGTCTGCACGTATGTTTAATGTCACATGGCTGAATTGATAAACGTGCCACAAACGCACATCGCCATTAAACATTACAAAGGAATGGTGTGTGTGGCCCTGCCGGTTGTAGTTAAAGAAAAAACATCGTTTTTGGAATACATATGTATGTATGTACGTGTACAATAAACATAAATTTATAAAGTATTAAACTGAATTGTGTTGTTTTTTATTTTTATGATGTTATTAAATTTTCTTTTACACCTACATACATGCATACATATGTATGTATATGTATGTGCATATGTACATATATAATATTCACATTTTATTTGTGCCTTACAAATTTCCTTTGGTCACTTACCGTGGCAACCATAAAGTAGGTGCGGTACAATGTATTAGACAACCAGCGGATGTCTCTTAAAAAAAAACCAGGGAGTCTAAAAATATATCATGTTGCGTAGAATCCTCATAATTGGAATATGTATTATGCTAGGAACACAACTGGGACGAATGACGAATTTTTCGCCACGTATATTCGCCGTCAAAAATAAAACACATTGGTGTATATGAAAATGCACACAGTCACAACGTCGGTCGAAATTCGTTGTACGCGGCGTAGTTGAAATTGATTTTTTTCTATTTCTTACGCTGGCGAACGACGAACAAATCAGCACCATGTGGCCATTTTGGTTTTAGTTTTCAAGTGTTTTAGTACAAACAGTTAATTTTTACTTTAATAGTTTTTATTTTAAGTGCTAAGCTTTGACTTTTTGCATTTAAAATAAAAAACCAACATATTAGATTATAAAACATGTTTGTAGTGTTTAAGTTTTTGTTTTTGATAATGCCACAAATTTTTAGTGACCAATTTTGTTAATATGGCCACCCCATCAGCTGAGAAACTGAGAAAATGGATACAATTGAAATTATAATTGAAAATGTTAAACTTCATGAATATTTATATATGTAATCATAATGAACATGATGTTCATTATGTTAATTATTTTTACAAAATTTTAAATTCTTTAATTCATTAAATTTTTTTTGTTATCTTTGAACAAACAATAAACAACTTTTATGAATTATAACAGATGTTTTTGTTTTTAGTCGTTATTGTGCTTCATACGACGAATTTACACAGCGAATTTTAACCGGCGTATTCGTCGTGTTGGGCGAAATTCGTCGTTCGTCCCAGCTGTGTTCCTAGCATTAAGCTTCATGATGCCCCATATTAATTACATAGTTCACTTCCGAGCCTTTTGCTCGGCTCCTTTGTACAGGATCGCTAGTTATACACCTTGCCCTTGAGTCATTATATGTATACATTTATTCGCAAATTTTGGATTTTTTTTTTTTCGATATGCTGCAGGTTAATAAAAATATATTACAACAATTTTAAATACTACGGCTGAAGTCACAAGCGTAGGCGTATCGCTTATCGTGGGATTTGGAGAGAGAATTTCAAGCACAAAACCAGATTTAAAATTTTTTGTTGGCGAGTTTTTACATTGTCTCTCTAAATACAACGATCAGTGATACAAATTGGCTTGTGAATTCAGCCAGTGTTAAAATAATTTTTGTAGTCTTGTAACACGGCTTCTCATTTTTCAAATGAAAAACAAAATTCAACTTAATATGTAGTATGTACAACAATTCAATTAAATAAAGCAATAAAACAATGGAAAAACAAAAATTAAATCAAATTAAACAAACATACGCTTTATAAACAGACATAGTCGAAACATGCATGTGCATGCATAAATAAATATTTATGCACATACATACATATGTATGTGTTGAGTGTGCGCTTGTAAAGGGTGAGCCAAATTTTTGGTTTTTTTTTTGACTGGTACCAGTACTCAGGGCATGGCCCCTATACATATATGCATAGCATTGTACTGGAACTAGGAAAATAGGAAGAGGAAAAAACGAAAATGCGGAGTGTTTGTGGACGTTTGATTACGAAAAAAAAAATATACATACATATATAACATAAAAACAGAACATTTAATTTTACAAGACTGAATTTAACAGAATTAACTGTTGCTAATTTGTCTGTTTAGTGTCCAGTTTGTATACCTTCGACACAATCCAGTTAACAACTTTAAACGAAACCTCTTCAATATTGCAAAACGTTGGCTATGTAAAACAAAAAGACGACGCAATAACCACAATAACACCTATTACGAATGTATACTTTGACGGACTCATTTTAAAAAATATGTACTTATACAGTATTTTTCGGTTAATTGACCCTACGGTTAATTACTTTCCACGCTTAATTGAACCACATCATCGGGCAAAAAAAAAATATTACATACGAACACCATGTGAATTTCCTCGGATAATTGAACCCGGTTAATTGATTTTCCCGCTTAATTCGTTCAAAATTCATGTCCTCAAAAATAAATTTCCTGTTACTTTTACCCGGTTAATTGCATTGAAAAATAATCTGGCATTTTTGCACATACATATTTGACATCATTTGTGAAAAACACTGGGTGGCATCTCTACTATACACATATACATACGTACATTTTTTGCTGTTACTTGCATTTTTTTTTTCGTTTAAGGTAAAAAAAACATTATTTTGAAGAACTTAAAGGGCACATATGCGATTTCTTTTAATTCATTAGTACATAGTTTCAATTATGCGTGATTTCTGTAATTGAACAAACTGTTCAATTAAATAGGGTTCTTGTAATTGAACGAATTGTTCAATTAAACGGGTATCGGCTAATTGGTTCGCCGGTTAATTGAACAAAAAATTGTGCAAATTTTGATGTGCAATTAACCGAAAAATACTGTATTATGTTTATTAAGACCTCATTTAGCAAATATTTATACATCATTTGCCAAATAAAAGCTTAATAAACATAAAATATTTTAATACATTTATATTAAATTACATAAAATAAAAAAATAAAAAAGTAAAACATAAAATATTTTTTATTAATTGGTTTTTTTTTCGACCCCTGTTTTTATATTTTATCACCGGTATTCATAAAAAATAAAACGTTGCTCAAATACATTTTAGAAAAAATTTTATATGAAAAATGTGTCGTAAAATGTGTTGCAACAATGTTTTATTTTTTATGAATACCGGTGTATATATTTATTTTCTTGAGCTAAAGGATTTTTGGAAAAAACCAATAAAAACTATTTTTAATTGTTATTGTCCTGAAGAAGCTTTCCGAAGGAGAGCGAAATATCGACAAAAATAATTAAATATCTTTAACAAAAAAAAATTCCTTTAGCTCAAGAAAATAATTATATAAAACATAAAATATTTTTTTTGAAAAAGCTAATCAAAAAGAAAAAAAAGGAAGCGTTCACCCATTACCATGTACTACAACTCTCCAAATTGAGTTTCCTAAGTTGTGTAGGAGCACACCGTTTAATTTTGTTTTTCATAAAATTCTATTTTCATAAGCGCACAATAGTAAATTAACAAAATAGTAATTACATATTAGATTTTCTTGTTCTGCCAGTGCCCATACATTTTGCAGTTTGTTATGTAAAAGGAGCGAATAGTTATGGAAATGAAAACTTTTTTATTAATTGTGATCAATATCATCGTGTTAGAAATATAATTATGTATTAATTATTGGTTTTTGTTTTACATTAAAAGAAAAAATAACAGCTTTTTCTGCAGCGAACAAATAATTTTATCGCGCCAGCAATATTCTGACTAAGCGCTTGTTAATACTTTCAGTGCCTTCCCTTATTTTCCCGTATTTTTTTACTACATACATACATATGTACATATATCTCGGATTCTCATTCAATACGACGACATTTAGTTGGACCATCATTTTCCCAAAAAGCTCAACAATATTGATAAGAGAGCAATCGACATTAAGAACATGTGGATGCCCAATGTTGCCAATATAAGGCACACAAAATGGATCACCCTTTATATGCGCGCCAGGATCTGGTTTGTTTGTTGTGTTTCTATAATTCTTTTTATTTCAGTTTTGCAGTGTGGCCATTGTTGTTGGTAGCAAGTTTGCATGGTCAAAAACAATTTTCTACAAAACAAAAGTGTTGTAAATAATGAAAAACAACAAACGAAAAACAATAAAGAGATTCAAGTTGGTGCTTAGATGGTTGGACGGGTTAGTTTGTGTGCTGTTGTTGTTGTTGTTGTTGTTCTGCATGTTGTTTTAACTTGTTGCCACGGGCAAAAACAAGGGTACTGTGTTGTATAATAAATTTCAGTATTTGCCATTTTGTACATTGTTTTGATATTGTTGTTTAAATACAGACATACATACACACATACATACATACATACATACAGACGTACTAAACATCTTTATGCACATTGTCATACTAATATTTATGGTACGCAGCCATGGTTGTGTAAATGTATGCATGTATTGAAAACTATCCAAGTTAGTAGGCATTTAGTTGGTTGGTTTGGGGTGCAATAATGAAATGGTCAAGTGTCTGATCAAATGATGCGTATAGTGTTTATTATTATGATTTAATTAAAAAACAGGGTTGGCTAGAACATGTGCAGGTGCGATGTTTTTAAAAATTTATACCTACCTACTTAGTAAGTCGTTTCCTGCCTAATCATGTTTTATTTTTATTTAATACCTATCTGCCTATACACGGCATTACGTTTGAAACGTTCTAAATACAACAGGAGAAATAGCTAAGGACAAGAAATAGTAAGCATACTCTTGTCCAATATGGAAACTAACTGCATATGTATAAAAGCTGGGAGACCTAACAGCTCTCGTTCCGTCATACAGGGGCTTGGTCCAAACACAATTTGTTTGAACCCCCCATAATATTGCTAGGTATGAGTTTATGTGGTGCTTTAGCCCATTTGCTTTGTTTATTGATTGTGAGACAGATTGTGTTATCAGTAACACAGACATAAGCAACTTTTCCAGCTTGTTTGGTTGTGCCAGAGTTCTAAGAAGGAGCCCAACAAATATTGTTTTCTCAATTTATATGTACAAGTTAGCATAAGCGTTTGGGTATTTTCCTGCTGCAATAGAATTGCATAAATTGGAACCACCTTCTTCAATAAATAAACTTTTTGCAGGGACTCGTTTCGACTGATATACATACATATGTATGTAGGTGGGTGCCTATATCATTTTAAATGCACTCATTCATTCCAATTTTGCACAGAAATTACCAGAATTCAATTATCTTAATGTTCAGCAGCTTTCAGCGATTGATTTCAATCAATTACACTTTTGGAAAGTATTGTGATGAGTGGTGCCGTGCATAATGCTTAACAGCCAATAAAAGAATGAATTGAAATTTGTTGCTGCTGCTGCTGCTGCTTTAATAATGCAACACCATAAACGTATGTATGTGTGTCTGTAGGTGTGTGTGTGTGTGTGTGTGTGCGTGTGTAGTTACATTTTCATTCGTAGCGAATATCTGTTAAGCAAAGTGCACAACAAACAGGCAAACACTGTCACTAATTGCATTAGTAACGTTGAAACTTGTAGTTTTTATGCCGACTTATACTTTGAATAGTTGCAGTTGTATATGCCCCTTAGCAACAGAAACAAATAACATTTTATAAACAAGAAACTTTCTAAATGTTGACGTCTGTCTGAATTTATGTACATATGTATGTATGGGGCACTGTAACAATTTGGTGTGTTTTTCATTTGATTTTACAAGGAAAATCCCAACTATTCACTAACAATATACAAATGTTTGTATGTGTGTATGTTGTACATACAAGCTTCCATATGCACAAGCTTCCATGAAAACAAATAAACATTCCCATTTGTATGTAACAACTTTAAACAAATCTTGTTGTTGCCAAGTCATAAATCTGTGAGGAGGCATTGTTATTGTTAATAATATGAAAATGTATGTATGTGGATATGTTATAATTTTAACATCAACAACAGCAACAACAGCAACAACAGCATCAACATCACTACAACATTTCTACAGCCATCGTATGGCAAATAATAAACAAGAGCCGCTGCAGCAGCATCATTAAGGAAGCCATTGAATAGAGTCGTACAGTTGGAAAACAAATCACATTCATTTATGGTGAAATATGTATGCCACATTCATACATACATACATACATACATACATACGCACTTAAAGCCAAGGGGCAGGCCGAACAGTGCCTAAAATAGAGATCTACATACCTACTTATAATTAGATAATTCTTTTTACATCCGAAAATTCTATATTCATATTCGAAAGCCATTAAACTTGGCCATTAAAGTGCAATAAAAAATTGTACCTATAAAAATTAATCATAAGAAATATGTATGTACATAAATAAATCCTAATGTTTTGCGAAGTTGTACTCTGCCCACAATATTAAAAGCTGCTAAATGTATCTGGCAGCATGTTTTCTTGGCGAAGGTCACTCATTTTACTAATGGCTAAGGCCCAGCAACTACCGCAGGTGGAGGTAAAATTGAAAAAGAATACAATTCCTTAAACATTTTAAACAAACCCTCGTGTGATACTGTTTCTTCATTGAAAATATCAAAAACGTCACAGTGTCTGTAAGTTTTTTTCCATTATGTTTCAGCGTCTTTCTAACGTTGTGCTGTTATCTGCAATAGATCCGGAGACTTGGAATTACCTGGCTCACACACTTTTACCTCTTTTGCTATTTTAGTTTTCAAAATTCCTCTCTTATAGATCGCGGAGAACCAGACATACTCAAAAAAAAAAAAAAATCTAGGTCTAGTCGTTTGGGCTGGACGTTTATAACCAGTTTATTTTCCTAAGGCTGAAAGTTAAATAAATGTTTATGAGGCATAAAATGTAGTAAATCTCAGCAAAACTAATTTTACAACTTTCTTTTATCTACCAACAGAATGTGTAAAAGCTGGCCGTTTGTTTTTTACAAGAGAAAAATATTGAAAACACCAAAACATTTTTCTTGCTGTGTTTCACCCTCGTATGCGGAAATGATTACGTTCAATTTAGGTCAATTAACCCAAATTACTCGTTTCATATTGATTTTTTTAAAGCGCTGCAAAGTGTCCGTAGACGATTTTAGATGTATGTATATTTAGGCTGGATATTAGTCAAATGATATCATTACTAATAAATATTAAAAGTAATAGTAATTAATAAAATGTAACATTATGAATTTAGGGGGAGAATTAGCCGCTGCTACGCTTCTCATCAGCAGCCTTTTCGATTATAAATTTATTACTTTCGGTTTGTACTATTCTAGGTTAAATATTTGTAATCATATTTACAAACTTTTGGAACAGCTTTCTGCCACCTCATGAGTCTTCGATCAAACTAAAGACTGTAATGCTTGTTTAATTTCAAAGAATATCCACTCCTGTGAGTCGCACGAGACCCCCCTCCTAAATTGTGGTCGATACAAGTGTTGGCCGAACCTCAAAAATCTTAAACGTTGATCGTTTTTTAAAGACTCCAACGCTTGTAAATATTTGCTATCATCGAAAAATAATTTATAAAAATCGCAGGTTTAGGCCGATGGTCTAATTATCAGGTCAGTGCATCTCTCCATATGATTTTGTGTGTTTGCATTGTGAAACTGTCAAAAGCTGTACCGACGTACATATGTGGTTGTTGTAGGTTTGACAGTTTCACCACTACTATTACACAAACAAAATACTTTACGTAATTGATATTGATTAAAAAGTGACCAGCCAGGGGTGGAACTTGAGCCTGAAAAATTAATTTATTATAAATAATTTTTTTTTTTTTAATTTAAAAAAAATTAATTTAATATACATACATAAATGTATTAATATACAGACTTGTTTTTTTGTTGTTGTTGCAGAGTTGCACTGACCTGCTAAATAGGCCTTGGTTAGTCCCAAAATGCATTTTTTCTCGACTTGCATTAAAAAAAAAAAATTATTTTCCCAAGTGTAGCGGTGTGATGTTCGAAAGCTGTTGTTGTCCGCATTTGGCACGAAGAGACTACTGACGCACATCGTTGTGTGATTTAAAGAAATTTTCAGATTGCTGTTCACAAATACACATTTAATGCATACGATTGTTGATTGTTGTTCAAATGTGATAAATACAAGTAGCGAAATAATGATGATTACAAAGTAGATGAATATGACGAAAATTTAGTGTTTCGTTTATTCGTAGCCAAACAGCATAATGTTTTTGGCTTGACAACAGTGGTACGAAACGTAACAACACACTGAAAGCTACAAAAATGGCACCCCTTTACTAGAAGCACACAGCAATAACAATAACAACAAGAGCAACTAACACTACTTTACGAACGAAGCCGAGCAATGTGGCATTGCATATGAAACATTAGCATCAACACCACATTTTGTGGCAATCATACATCAATGTCACCAAAAAAAACAAAAAAAAAAAATAAAGCGAAACCCAAAAAAAAAAGAAGAAACAAAAACTAAATGGAACAAAACAAGAAAAAGGTTTGCGTTCGTAAAGAAAGAAAACTTGCTGCGACTGAATGACAGACGGACGGAGGGACGGGCTGAATAATGTTATTGCTTTGTGCAACACTGTTGCTGACGCCTGGTGTTGTATGGATTTGTACGGAATTATGAAAAGAATCAGCCATGAGAGCGCACAAGAATTATGCACAACACCAATAGGACAAGGCGTTGTTCTATGGTGCAAACAACAAAAGTCCATACGCCACTTGAGAACTTAAGTGGTGTTTTAAATGTGTTTTAACACATACTGCATCGCAAACTCATAAAATCGCACTCAAAAAAGGTCGTGCGCAATAAACAAGTTGAAATGTGAACGATGCATTCGTTACAGTATGTGACCTCAAGTCTTTAACGTTCATAAAAATTTACATATGCCCATATGTATGTATGTATAATAAATTAAAATTATTTCAGTTCAAATATGCACGCACTTGAATACACATGTACTTTGGGGTTTCATATCGCATTTATTCACGCAGAGCTGTCTGTGTATGTGGCATTTTTTGTTTCTTTTTTTTTTGCCAGGCTGCAACAGAGCAATTGAAATCATGGCATTATTAAACACATAAAGGTTGAAAAAATCGATTGGAAACTTTTGATAAATTACAGCAATTTAATTTAAATATTCGTGCCCATAACTTTGCTGCACTTGAACTGAAATGCAAGATGATTTTTTATACGCTTGCGTCTTTTTTAAAAAAAAGTACCAGGCATTGTTTAAGATAATTCTGTGTCGGTACCCATCCTGAGAGAACGACCTACCCACTCCCTCCTGCAAAGTAGCTCTTCATAACTCGATTATTCACAGTGCCGGCTGGCATCAACGAATCACACGGGAGACAGATCAGATCTCTGCTGTACATTGCAATGCCCCCTTGGAGGCAGTTTCGCCAGGTCTAACTCCAAGTGATGTGAGCGAGTTTCTCCTTGAGGTCGAGAACCAAGTGTTAGAAAGAAGGACAGCTGTCGCTTTCATAAAGAAGTTTTCTATTACAAAAAGTTAATTATTAATTTTTATTTACTTTGCCGGGCTTGAGCTCGATTTTACTTGCTCAGAATTGAGAAAGATGTTTTTGTGATAAAATTGTAGTGATCAACTATTCTAAAAGAAGACAAGAAATTTAAAGTTGAAGACGTATTAGCGTGGCTAAATAACATGACTGTTTCACGTCCACCACGACTTTCATTAGCACCCAAAGTGCTGCGAATCCAGGCCATGACTCTTGGTATACTCTTTTGAAACGGCAGCACTTCATCATCCTACCACCTAAACTTATTGATCAGCTTTCAATTTTATCACTATGTTTTTCTGCAGATTGGAATAAATTTTATGTTGTCATTTCTATTAAATTAAAAATAATTTCTATACAATTTCAAATTGCTGAAAAATACTCATTTTCAGCTTAAGAGTTTTTGATAAAATTCGTCAGCAGAAGCAAAACAAAAAAACAAAAAACGGGAACATAACAAAACACCAGAGTTTCCATTTTGAAATTTTCCGCAGGTTTTTAAAATTGCAGATTAAAATTTTGACATATTTTTAATGAATTCTTCAAAACAAAACCTCTTCATGTATGAAACGATTTACATTTATCGGTCATTATGCTGAGTTGTAAAAAAATACTTCAATTTTTGTCTGCATCTGTTACAATTTTCACTGCCTTTCAACGTCACACCCTACAGAGAGTGCCACACTGTGTGCCACTCTCCAGTGTTATTAATGAGAAAATAAATTTAATAACAAAAGATGTTTTTGTTGGTATATTTCTTGAAAGGCTCATGAGGAGATTTTACCACTGCTGATGCTGCTGCTGCTGCTGCTGTTTGGAGTGAAGATACATACATCCAATCTTCATTGCATTCTCATCAACATTTGCTTGTTCTGGGGGGGGGGGGGGGTTGTTCACACAACAAAAATAACAGCAGCAGCATCCTCATTTAATAATAATAGCAAATTTTCAAATTGTTTAAACATCAGGAAAATATTAAATACAACTGCATTAAATAAAAATCATAATCATTTCTTCACTGCTGTGATTTTTCTTCTATGTACTTGTTTGTGCAATTTTCCAACAATAAATAAAAATTAAACATTATTTATTGCTGTTTTGCTCATTCAGTCATTCACAAGTGTGTGTTCGAGCACTGGGCTGAGTTTTCCAAGCATTTCCGCTGTTTTTGTTTTCATTATTATTGTTACGTATAACAAAAGTGGTAGTGTGTGTGTGTGTGTGTGTGCGTGTGTGTTTGCTTGGGTTCAATGGTGAAAAGTGGTGAAACTAAAGTGAAGATTAATTTCATTTTGCCTGACAATAATAAACATTTTTATTTCATTTAATATATTGTTAATAACATGCATCACCAGACAATAAAAAGAGAGATCTTATGCCGTTTAAACGGGGTGTGTTTTTCTTTTTATTAATAAATCAATTTTATTAAATTTTTCTTGCTCAAATCATTTCTCAAGAAAGCAGTGCAGCATAAAACTCATGTGAAACAGTAGTTTCGGAATATTCCTGATTTTCTGAATTGATTTATCTCTTTGGAAAGGCATTAAAAAACCTAAAATGCTTTTTAAAGCAGCCGAGTTCATGAAAATCTGTGACAACCCTTCTGTGTTGTCATCGAAAAAATATTTTTTGTAAAAGAAATATTCACATTAAATCATGCATAAATGAGCTTGTTTACAATTTTATTTATTGCTTTTTTAATGAAGTTGAAAATATTCGGAAAATAATAATTCAATTGAATGTATGATTTCAAATTTGTAAAAAGTTTTAAAGTCTACTTTTGTTTCTATTTTGGAATGTTGAGAGTTTTCGAAGAACAGCAACCATTGCCCCTGATTACAGGAGTGTAACAGCTTTCACAAGCTAAATTATTACATACATGTGATGTGTGGAAGGGTGGGGGTGGTTGCGTGCCAGCTCACAGGTCGTATGCTTGATAAAATCTGCGGAGCTTTGCACAGTGGGATGTAAGACTATTCCAGTGTAAGGCTCTGAGAAGTAAGAAATATGTACATATATGAAGTATTTGTAGAGCAGCTAAAAAAGTTTTCATAAATTTTAGAGTGGCAGGTAGCATCGCTATTTTTCTTTAAGCGCTTAAAGCGTATTATTGTCGTCTAAGCCACCCATTTAGTATGACAGCAAAAATGCGATTGATGAGCTAATTTAGGCTGACCTCTTATAAGCTGCAGACATTGTCTGTCCTTATTTCTTTCGACTGTGAGTATGGCTCCAATGTTACGTCCAATGGCGAGCATTGGATATTTTTGAAAATTTTCTCCCACATGATGTCTCAACTTGTCATAGAGCACACTCAGCAATCGGCTTTTTTTCCAGATGTGGTCCTGTTGACTGGCGCACAGGTTCGTAAAATTCAATGAGTATCTTTTACTTTTTGCAGAGCTGTGCTGAAAAACGGCTTTACACATAAACACCAGCACTGAAAGCTGAAATAGTCAAGGCACTATTGATGTCCTACAGCAGGATTTATTGGAATAAAATTGACGAGGTGGAACGAATCATGTAACGCATAGCCGTGAGAATTATATTTGCTCTATTAGATTAGCTGCTAGGTTATAGAAAAATCCATTTATCTGTTTATTTTTCAGGTCACTTGTTTTTTTTATATAAATGTTTATTAAATTCCATATTTCGATATCACAATGGATATCTTCTTCAGGAATGTTTTGATGTTTTTTCAAAAAAAATTTTTTTAACAATTTCAAAAAACAAAAACAATTTATACTGACAAATGCTTGAAAATTACATACACTTCTTTTAATTTTCAAGCATTTGTCAGTATAAATTGTCTTTGGTTTTTTCAATTGTTAACAAAAATTTTTTTTTGAAAAAACATCAAAACATTTCTGAAGAAGATATCCATTGTGATATCGAAATATCGAATATAGAAAAAAAAAACAAGTGACCTAAAGGCTCGAACAATTAAGATACTAAAAAACAAAGATCGAAAAAATTAGCATCAAAAATCGGGTACAACAATAATTAAAACTTTGTTTTAATTATGAAAGATATTAGGCCTTATAAGCTAAACCAGAAATTGGAACAAAACACGCAGAACACGGAATTGGCCAATATATACAAAAACACAATTTTTATTAGAATCTGTTTATTTTTTTCATCACTGTTTCGAAGACTTTAGAGAGCCCCATTTTAACTGAGTGAACTGGCCGCACTTTGCACTGTAACCGTCCATTATACTCCCTACCTGTAATATAGATACATATGTATTCTTATAAATAAAAAGTGTTTTGTTGTACCACACATTCGATTCAGGGTGAGTATAAACAATGTTATTCTTTCGAAGTGCGAGCAGCTAAGCACCCTGTGTCTTCGAGCAACCAGTCTTAAAGAAACGAACAACAGATTGCATGAGATTTGTTTCTTTTGTTAAAATTACACATTTTTTACACAAACAAAAAGCTTCGTTCAGTTGAGAAGTTTTTTTTTTTTTTGCTTGTTGGCAGGGATTGAACCTGACACTTCCGGATTGTTGCTCGTTAATCAAAGGACTTGCAATGGCAGCAAACGCTGGACTTAACGTATCAAGTTAAACGGCGCATATGTGTATGCATGCACACACATGCATACATGCGGGAAAAGTCAAACTTTCTCCGTTTTATATTTCCATCGCCTTAAAAATTTGAAGGATATACATAAACACACATGCCTGCGAGAACATGTGTATGCGTGTATTCATGTACACAAGTTTTTAAAGTTTTACTGGCCGGTTTCTTGTTTTTTTTTTTGATTTCATGCTAAATTTTTCGTTTTTAAATTGTTATAACTTGTTAAAACATAAATCATGGCATATATTGCATTTAAGTTTTTATGTATGATTTATTACCAAATGAATTACGATTGTCAGGCCAAAAGAACACAGAAACAGAGGAAAAAAAAACGATGACATAAACCCGGCTAACTTTTCATTTATTATTCTTTTTCGGGGGAAGGGGGTGAAGCCAAAATAAATTGTTGTTTTTAAACTATTTATATGTACAAAAGTAAAAAAATAACCATGGCAAAAAAAAAATTGAAAATGAAACAAAAAAAAAATAGTGCCTGTTATATGAACAGATAAAGTAACAAACATGAAACGTTAAAATGTGTCCAAGCAAATGCCAACAAATAATAAAAAAGTAAATTAAATGAAATGTTTTAAACATGCAATATTTTCTACTGTTGTTTTTTTTTTTGCTGCAAGATTTTCCTTTATTTTCGTTTTTGTGTTTCTTATTTGTTCAGCAAAATTTAATGCTGGTGTATTTTGTTTTTACAACATTACGTTTTATAGAGACAACGTAAGTCGAAAAGATTAACTTTAAATAAATTACATTTAAAGGAAAAAAAAAAGTAACCAACACAACAGAGATTAATATCAAAGTGTAAATTATTATGAACATGTTTTAAACAATAATTTTGTATGTAGTAATATTTGCAGATTGTCTGCATGCAACTTGCAACACGTAGCACACCACAGAAACACTTGTAGTGTTAGTTGTACAGATTGAGGCGCAGAGCGCCCAGCCTGCCAAACAAACATTCAGTCAGTCGTTCAGCCAGCAAACACGAATGCAACGAATGCATGCACAGTTATTTGATGGTATGCCTGGCTGTCTATTTGTCTCTTCGTCTGTCCGTCCGTCCGTCCGTCCATCCGTCTGGCTGCTTGTTTGTTTGTTTGTTTGTTTGTAGTAGCATGACAAACGGAAATGACAGCTTTAATTGATTACTGGTAGTTGTAGTAGTCATTTTTCCATTACATATTTTTTTAATTCTTAGTTTTGTTTGGTAGCAGCTCCACCAGGCGGGCTTGCGAGCTGGTGCGCTGGTGTATGTGTGTGTGTGTATGTGTGCATTTAAGCGAAGTGCCAACAGCCTACACTTAAATTATGGGAAATTGAATCAACGAAGTAGGAAAATGCGAAAACTTTTTTTTTTTATTATTATATTTTTCACTTGTTTGTTTGTTTGTTTGTTTGTTTGCTCCAGTTGTATTGTGTTCTTAAGCTGCCTGGCAATTCTTTAAAGTGTTGACTTTAAACAATACTTGCTGCAAACCAGATACACACACACATATTTGTATCAACATTTATTATTTACTTGTGCAGCTACTTTTTCCATTTTGCTGTAATGCCTCTGCTGATATGCCCTTAATTTTATTAAATAAATCCTTAGATTACAACATTGGCCAGACACATGTACACATAAATAAAAAATTGCTCATTTTATTTACTTAAGAAACCAACAAACCAGTTCTTAAGGGGGATGGACACGATCAGGCCACAACAGTGATCACAATGCTGGAGCATTGTTATCATATTGGCAACAGTTTTTCCTGTTATTGTGACATTTTGAGAGTTTCCGATGTGACATTGTGCCCTTGAACAAAAAAACTTTTGGTTTTTTGTTGATGCTAAACCATGCATTATGCCTGTGAGCCACCATTTGCCTCTGCGAAATGCCTAAATTACCGATAAATTTATTAGCAAGAATCATCTTCACTTATTTGGCAGTAAGTTGGCAACAGCGATTGCTCTTATTTAGATCTTCAGACCTCCAAATCGTTACCTTACACTTGCAAGTAAGTTGAAAAGCACAATAAAAACGCTTGCGCTTGCATGATTGTTTACACAGGCAAGTGCAGGTTTGTTTTCAAAATGTTCTCAAAGAAAACGGAATTTTGTGTACCTTGTTGGCAGTTTCTCGGCCCCAATTATAACTTACGTGGAAGTTTACGTGATGCCCACAGGTTGCAAAATAAAATTCGTAGTTAATTTTTCTAATTCAAAATTAAATTACAAACGTGTAGCTTACATTAAAATTAAAAAAGAAGTGAAAGAAAAAATTTTGACACTACAAAACTGTTATAAAGTTGAACAGTTGTTAACATTTGGATTGTGAAGTAAAGTTGTACATTTTCTTACATACTTTTTATCTTATTTTTTTTGCTCGTCTACTGCACTTTTTAATATCGGGGCTGCCAAAGTTTTAATATACAAACTATTACTATTTCATCAAATAGATCATGAATTTATATTACAAATCGATAAAAGCCATATTTCTTCACATTTTTGTTTTCCTTTTGTACTTACTTCTTTGGTGTGTTAGATGAAATGATAATGTATCAAAAATGATTTTTTGTAAATTGACTATTAAAATTCAAATGTAATTTTTATATGGTAACACTGGTTTTTTCGTTTTTCTCATTTTACCCATATGCAAGTAGAGGAGCACTGGCAATCAAAATCTCTTGTGAAGTGAATTCAAAACTTGAAGAAGTACCATTGTATAAAAATCTCAATATATTAACTTACTTGCACTTGCACTTGTGTGTGTAAACGACATGTAAATATAGAAAGGTCCAAATTTTCAAGATTTCAACGATTTAGGCTGCTTTCTGTATTCACCTAACGATAAAGTAACAAAATAGAAATTGTCTGCCAGGCAAAGGATGTCTCTTGAGATTGATCTCTCTCTCTCTCTCTCTCTTGTCGTTGTTTTCAATGTTTTTGTGTAAGCGAACAATGTCGAGTCACATCGCAGTTCTGGCACTGCATGTAATTTTCAAAGCCCTATAACGTTTATTTCTTTTTTTTTATATTCTCTACATATTCTACACATTCAGAAACTTTTGCCACTTCTTTATGTTGCACAATAAAATGAAATTAGTTTGCCAACTTTTTTATGAAAATTAATACTATTTTCGTTTACCTGAGACCCTCTGCATCAAGGGTGCGAATCGGCTTTATAGCCAATCAGTATGTATAGGCTTACGCATTTAATCAGAAATAAACATCTTTAATTAGTCAGTTTAACGACCAAGAGTGTTTGCCACCTGTTGTTTTAGCGTATAGTAAAATAGTAAAATGTTTATTGCGTTTAATTCTCGCAATTCGCCATGTAAGCCTTTGAATTATTTCGGTGATAAAATTAATTAACCTTTAATTAATACAACAAAATATGAGAGTACAGGACTCTTGGGCCAACATTAAAACTGACTTTTATGGATTTGCCATTAGGTGGGGATTTATGGTCAATAATAGATAAGAGAAGAGAAGAGAAGAAGAGGAAAAAACATATAATAAATTAGCATAATATAACAGTTGTTCATTCAATGCTCTAGAAGAGCGAATAGAGGATTTGATTATCAGCACCTACATAAATTTATAAGTAAATTTAATTATGCACAACATTTGGAGTCTAGATTCTGTGTCATAAAATTTTTTTTTTAATAATACAAAATAAGAAACTGATTAAACCAAAAGCCAGACGACGAATTTCAAATGCCCTGCAACAGGCTTTTTTTTTTTTTTGGTTTGTTTTGTGGCACAAAGAATTCAATCAAAGTTCATAATAGAGATAGGCGGTATTTCATGACTTAGCAAAAGCCAGAGGCTCGATAGTGAAAAGAATGCAAAGCAAAAACCACTAATGCCGGAATGCGGCCCAAGTTCTTGCAGAAATTCATCGTAGAGCGTTGTCAGCGAAACTACCACTGCATAAAAACGGCATTTATTTGAATATTTTCTAGGAGGAATGAGTAAAATAATGTGATAAAAATAAATACTATTCATAATAAATATTTTAGGTTTATTAAACTCTTATTTCACAAATTTTCCATACAAATATGTCAAATAAGAGCCTGAAATATTGTTTGTGTACAAGTGTGTTAATGTTTAGGACCGAAAAAATTCTGTTTAGATAAACGTGAGGCTCTATGTGAAACACATTTTTTCATGGGGTTTTCTTTTAACTTTTCACACAAAGTCTGACTTTTTTTCTCCTTAACATTTTGCCAGGTATTAGACGTTAAGTAAGCAATTTGTTAGCCAGATGACTTTGTTGAATTATCTAGGCTGAAGGTTACAGTGTGTTATAAAAATGAAATAGTGCCTATAAATTATTGATTACTTTAAGCAGAAAGAGTGTGATGTTATTGCAGTTAAAATCAAAAGCAGCTGGACAGCAACTTGCAAAGCAAGTCAACGGATTAAATTAATATACCTACAGTTCAAAGATGCTATGAGGCATACATACATATTAAAATGAGAATCTATTAACATAACAAACACAAAATTAGTTAAAGTAAAGAAAGAAAGAAAAAAAAATTTAAACAATAATATAAATCTTGACTCATACACATCCATTTCAGCCATAAACTGGCTGCAAAATAGTGATATATACATATGCATGAATATAAAAATGAACAGTTTGTCAAAAGGAAGTTTTTGAAACCGTGGGTAGACCAGTTAGATTAAGCCAATTGAAATGGAGCAAGCGGTGTAAACAAAAACATAAATTATCATATTAACAATTAACTACTTGTTTTTGGTTCGTTTTTGGTTTTAATGAACTTGCAAACATTTTGCTTACAAACTGTACAAACCAATAGTTTGGAATATATTTAAATTTATGGCGCCACAAGATATAAAAAATTTCCATAGCACACACTCTTTGATAACCTATAAACTGCAGTAGCACAAAGAAAAAAAAAACTCAAGTGTGGAATACTTAATTTCAACGATTTCTTTTTAACAGTTTCATACATATTTTGCAATCGGTCTCCACACTCTGATGAGGGCCAATACAAACATTGTTTACTACTTATTAAGCTTACGCGACCTTTGTTTGGTTTAATAATCCATTATTTTCGATATTCTTTCAAATATTTATTTTTTCTTACATTCCTCAAACTTTATTCCTTATATAGTGTAATAGCAAAAAATATTGTAACTTTACCACTTCCTGTAAATCTTTCCAAAACCTGTGGCTGGCAACATTTGGGACTGACAGAAGTTCTAAAAAAAAAATATCTGTGTTACTCACGCTCTGCTTTTAACCATTTTGATTTGATAAAGTGAATAACATTGTCTCATACGAGTTTTAAATGAATGAGTCGCCGTATTCTTTAGAGACATAAATCATCTTTAGTCAGCGGCTTCTTCCAGCTTGTTGTGACTAAACATGTTATATAATTTCCTTTACTTAATTCTGTTTTTTTTTTTGCCCCCTGGAAACCTGTTCACCCAAATTCGAGTCGTTTTACGACTTGGCACCGCCTGACACAATGACATTTTTACTTTTAAAAAAGTTCTTTATTACTTTTTTTTAGCGTTGGTCTTAATTTAAAAGTCGTTTGAAATGTATAGAAAGCGCAAAAAAAGCAAAAGCTGCACATACATAATTTCCATTACTTAACATGTACCCAAATACGTAATCGTATAATTCGGCTTAAGGCGTTTCAAAAAGAAAGTATTTTGGCCGTTTATTACACATGGATGCGATTTTGAATATTTTAAACTCTAATTTTTTATTTTTTTATTTAAAATGTGTTTTTTGTGGCGCCCAATGAGGATGATTCAATATCTTGTTTGAAAATGTTTGCTTTTTTTTTAAACAATAAAGTTGTTTAACAAATTTATAAATCAATAAGTCGTTTTATGGCATAAAATATGCAAACAAAAAAAAACATGTTAAAAACCTTGGCACAAAGAGATGAGCAAAACCATATTTCTAGCTTGTGAAACACATACGCGACTGCAGCTGCAGCACTACACAACGGCAAATGTTAATCAAAAATTTATAATTTAATTTTTTTTCCTACACACTAAAAGTATGGTACGCCAGCAGGCACAGTGTTCCTTTCCTCTTCATTCCAAAGCGATTCCGCAAAATACAAAGGATTTGATAGTGTTGAATGATGTACGGAGCTGTTAAATCTAGTTTTGCTGTACGTAGTTCTTTCTTGCAGTTTTTAGTGATTTTTTTTTTTTTTTTTTTTGATCACCTGGTCCAATAAACAATAAAGGCCTTGTTGCAATAGGGTAACAAGTCAAAAAAATAAAAAAATTAATAATAAAAATTGCAATACACCGGAACTAGAAAAATAGTTTTTTGAGGAGGTGCAGGATAATTGCATGATTTTTTTCACACCATACAAAAATGATGCAACGACAGTTCTCCATTGCCAACTCAAAAGCACTATTGTAGCAAAGGCTCGATATGCTTAGTGTAGCAATGCGGAACAAGCCCACAATACTTAGAAGTAATGCCCTGAGTTGGCAGCCAATTTGGCGGTTTATGATCGTTGCGGCGGACACTATAAATTTTTCTTCGAAAATCATCACAACTTTAACATGAAACAAACTCTTTCTCAATCTTGACCGCTAACATTTTCCAAGCATTTTTTCCCTACTTGCTTCAAACCAACCGTACATGAGAGGTAGACAGCTGATCTATGCTCTAAGCTGACGAAATACAATTGGTTATGTAATTTAGTTATTTGTTTTTTGAGGGTTTCTCTTGTAAAAATTTGCCAAAAGTTCAACAAGCATTACGCATTCTTTTTTATTTTATTTATTTTTTTTTTGAAAATGAAATCCCTTGACCGCCAGCACAAAATGTCCATCCCAATCACACAGAAAAGTCTTTGCCTGGGAGACCAGTTGTTGCCTTGCCAGGGAACGCTTCTGCTGCATGTCAAAGTTTTTTTCGTTTTTTAATTTACTGCAAAAAAAAAGTTTTGCTTCTCCCTGCTGGTATTTCAAAGAGAACCACAAAACTTTGTTCTTAAACAAATACTTAAAAGGTTGAATTCTTAAGCACGAATCATGCGGCAATGCTGCCGCAAAAGTTAGAAACCATAGCGAATCAATCACTTAAGTAAATTTTCATGAAGTTTAAAATAGTTTTGAATGTTAATTACATATCCATAAAACCCACAAACAAGCATTGTGCCTTGAAAACTGCGTTCTCGGCAATAGAAAACACATTTGTAGAATAAAAACTTAACAAAACTTGAATAAATTATGTTTTTTTAAGAGCTTTGTGAAGAAACCCACAACAACCCAAAATTGTTGTTTTTCTTTTTTACTTCACAGTTTTAAAGCAATAACTTTCTTGCTTCACGCAGTTTCGTGATTTCGCCTTTGACTTTCATGTTTTTGTGAATCCGGAAAGAAAAAAAAAAAAAGCAACTCAACTGAATGGAGTGTTCAACCTGTTAATAACAATGATTTCAGAGAATAGTTTGCATATGTAAAACTTGGCATTGAATTTAATTAAATTAATTCTTTGAAGCAACGCAAAACTTCTTTTTCACTTGAAAAACAATGAATCTTAATTTTTGTATTTCAGTTATTAAATTAATGTAAAGGTATAATTTTCATTAAGAACCACTTTATGGCATAAACACACATTCATATGTAAACGACAGCAGCCCACATGCCACAATCTGTCAAAACTAAAACACCCATCTTGACATGAGGGCGATGCTTTTGTAGCGGCATTACAACAAGCGAGCGTGCGTCTACAAGCGACACCAACAACTTTAAATTAATTTCTATTTTCATTAGCGGCAACAAAACAGATGAGTGCTGCCAATAAAACAAGACAGATATGATAAATAACTTTCGAAAATGTGAAGCGATTACTGTTTAGATTTTGTAACAAGTGTAACAGGTTAAACTGTCAGAAATCGTAGTCAAATGCTGCTCCCAGAAACGGTATTCCAATAGCTCCCAATCGCATGAAAACCTTTAACAGTGCTTCAGAAAGTATACAGCTTATGGAGTGGGAAAAGAATGTTGCAGAAATAATAAACGCAATCACAAACGCTCGTTGTGAAGGTGCAGCTGTACGAAGGCCAAAGAAAATGCCCTTAAATACTCTCGTAAGCTCAAATTACATGCATGTAATTACTTTTAATTATAAATTGGGGAAGACAACTACACACTAAAATTGAACGCTGTTAAACGCTTAAGACCGATACAATTTATGACAAACTAGTTTGCCTTTACCACCCCCTGACGCAGCCAAAAACATGGCTTTTCTTTCCCAAAATCACACCACTTTCACAGGGCATATCTTAAAGTTTTTTTAGCTCAAGCTAATTTGAAGTAAACCCATGACAGCAATCATTACTTTCATTCTTTTCTTTATAATCGCATTTAAATGCCATTATAATTTATTCAGTGAATTTATATCTCTATTTCTTTTTTTTTTCTTTTTTGCATTTTCAATTAAAGCCATTAAAGTACAGAAACGCAATTTTAGATCTATATTTGCTTTTGAGCATTTTTAATGGATTTTGGCAGTTTTTATTGCTGCCAAATAATGAACAAGTGTGTTAAATTTGTCAATAAACTGAATTTATGTTGCCAAAAGTAAACCGCACGCACTTTTATTATGCCAGCGAATTTATTTCCGAGCCACAATTTAGTAAAGCGAGCACAAACTCAAATTTAGATATTTATAACCATATTCGTGCAAATTAAACTACATATTTTTTCTTTAATCTTTGCGAAACTGCTGTGTGCAAAGAAAAAAGAACGCCTCAATCTACCTGAAGTTATTCAACAATATGAATCCTTGTTCAGCTTTAACAAGGATATATATATACAAATCTAAGGATATGAGTGTACAAATTACGAGCGAAAAAGATACCAAACATGTACGAGCAGTCTTTTATGTGAAAATCTATGGGGATGTGTGTATTTGTGTGTGTGTGTGTGTGTGTGTGTGTGTGTGTGAGGCCGGAAAATGCCCCAGTTGTCCAAGCACGCGCAGGCAAGAATTGCTGCCGCCATAACTTCCACATAATTTCAGATTTCTATACACAAAAAAAAAAATCTGCCTACAATGTGTAGATTGTATGGTTGCTGGCAGCCACTTAACATAGATTGCACGAAAATTCATAATATTATGTGTAAAAAAAAAATACCTCTCCAAGAATACTCAAAAAAAATGAACTTAATTATTTAATAAACTCCTAAGCAGACATGCGCCCACATGCCTTCTGAGGTATTGATTGGTGGAACTTCGGCGGCTCTAAGGGACATCTAACAATTATTAAGATATATTTAGTCATAAAAGAATGCATCTCCCAGAACCAAAACCATGCTCCACATTTAGATATTAAGCAAAAGTTGAAGTAATGCCATCAAGGCCAGCATATTATTGATGTTATTACCAAACGTCTGCACCTGACAAAGTTTTGTCGACTCCGTGTGAAAAAATGAAAGAAAATTAAGTAAGAACCTGATTTCATATGAGCCTGACGTTTGCCTCATGATCATTTCATACACATATTTAACTTATGTTTTATCCCACTAATTCATAAAAATTATAACTGTTATTTGACATATTTGTATGGAAAATCTGTCAAATAAGAGCTTTATAAACCTGTTATATTTTTTATGAATTAGACGGTATATATGTATTTATTTGAGCTTAAGATCTTTTAGAATTTGATTATTTGAGTATTTTTGTCAATATTTCGCTCTATTTCGGATAGCTTCTTCAGGACAATAATAACTAATATTTTATTTTTTGGATTGAACTTGAGCCTGAAAAAGTAATTGAATAGAAATGTATTTAAATTATATATATGTATATATTATATGTGTATATAAAGCTGGGTGAATTTTGCAATCGACTTTTTAATAGTTTTCGGCATGAGAAAATAAAACTACGATGTTTGAAAAAATAATTAATTTTCGAGGCATGGAATTTTTCTTTTTTTGTTTGTTGTGGCTTTTATATGGTAAGCCCCCACCAACAGAGGCGTGGCACGGAGTAAGGGTCATCGAAAAAATTATTGAGGGTTCCGCTATGGTCAGCTTTTCCACAAATTTTTGTCTATACAATTTTTTTTTACATCTTAAGACGATCACAGGAGCGCTTGAAAAGAGCGCTCCCAGCTCAGAGTTATACACCCTAAAATCTGATGACAGCGTTCATTCCAGCCCGTCTATAGATAGCGTTCGACACTAAAGGCCATATTCATAATAATTATTGTAAGTTTATTATTTGACGTATTTCTACGGAATATTCAATAGTTTTTTTTGAATATGGGTGCTAATCAGAAACTTTTGGCTTCCAATAATGCTAATACTACAAAAGAAAGTGACTGTTTTCACTGAGGTAAATATTGTTGAACCATTTCAATGAAAATTTCGCCCACTAATGCTGCGTTCTTGCAGATTCTTAAGGAAGGCTCAATATGCAAAAGTTTGCATATTCACTAACGCAACTTTTCGGATACACAGCATCGATGATGCGCTCAGAGCTTGGACAACAGGGTTACATAGACGTGCATTTTAATCATCTGATTTTCTCGTGTAATAAGAGTATTTTAAGCAGAACAAAATACAAATAAAAACACATTTTGCCACGTGCAAAACGTGACAGGAATTTTTATGTGCTTGTATTTGTTTTTCTTCCTTTTTATAAAACCAAAAAAAGACGAGTGGAAAAATCTAATGAAAAACCACAAAAATAAATAAATCCAAAATATTAAAACAATACACAAAACAATTTCAGCGAAATGCCACACTAAGTGTAACAAAGACTTTCGATTCAGGGATTCCCACATGTTCTTAAAACAAGGGCCACTTTTACCATATTCATTCATCTTAATATCCAAGACATTTTTTTTTCTCGATGGCCACTGCTGCTAGTGCTCACCACCGCCTTAACTTTATTATAATTTATTATTTTAAGTTTTTCAACAAATAAATAAATAAATCGATATTTTCAAGTAACAACTGAAGTTGAATTGAGATTAATACCGCCAATTCCATTGCCTGTTCCCATAGGCAACGTCCTCAAACTTTACAGAGCAAAAGTAGAAGAGTTAGCACTTGAAATGCTAAACAGCCGAAGCAGATATTTTACTGTATTGATTTCAGAACAACAGTCTGTGTGTTATCATGATGGCCCAACAAGTGTATTTTAGGAAAAGCTGTTGCAAAAAGAAACGGGTCAAGTTCTTTTAAACACAAAAACACTTCTTTCAGTTTTGATAGGAAAACCAAAGAATTTATAACCAAAATCATAAAAAATAAGTCTAAGAAGAATCAAAAATTATTAGTGCAGCAAAACGCAGTGATAAAAATTGAAAGGATGCTTACGAAATAGGATGGCTACGAGCTGCTGCTTAAAAGCAATTAGTTATGATCTGGACTCAAAGCGACTTGAGTGCTGATGAGCGTTGTGGTGGTCGTGAAATGGCCATGGTCTGTACCCCAGCCAATAAGTATTCAACTCTACCTTTTTAGTCTTCTTTAAAAATTTCAGCACAAATAAATTTTTCTCAATTCTGAGGAAGCAGACGAGGAAATAACTAATAATTATTAATATTGTTTGATTGTTTGATTGTTTTTGGTTTAAAGTTTTGTATTTAACAAGCTCAAATCAAGAGAGATTTTAGCAAGAAATTGTACAGCTTAACGATCATCAAAAAATGTTGAAGACCTATTAGTTCTGGGGAACAACTAGCTGTTTCGTAACTGCCACGATACTCGTCACCACCCTAATTTTGGCTTAGAAGTCGGCTCACGTACACATGCGCTGTCAATGCAGTGGTGCTTGGAACTCAACTAACAATTTGCACCTTCAATTCACTTTCAGTGATATACAACTTGTTGATTAATCGCCTACGAAATACAATTTTTTGTAGGTCACTACATATTTGACTTCTCTATTAGCAAAACACTCGGCCGGGCTGAAGTTCAAATTTAAATTTTGTTTATCTAATATTCCCTAAACTGACAATGAAAACATATTAGTAGTTTTTAAGCCTCTGGATAAGTTAATACGTTTTATTCTTATCCGTATCATTTGCTTGGCTTATCCGAGCAAGTTCTATATATGTATAATGTTTAAGCTCTAAAGTACAACTCAGTGATACAGCCTCAAGAAGCCAAGTATTTATTTTAAAGTCTCCCACTTGCGTGGGAGGCATCATTTCTTCCATGTTTGAAAGAACAAGGGACAAAAAGTATTGCAAATGGGTTAAATACAAAAAAATGGTGGTAATTTCGATAATTGTGAATGTTTGTGAGATCAAACTTAATGCTAAATAATTTAGAAAAAACTTCTACAGGTCTTAAGTTTAGCACAGACTATTGTAAACTGAAAGCTCACTTTAATTTAGCAGTGATTTTAACATTTATCTCAAAACTAGAAATAATAAAAGCAAGAAAATCTAATCTAATTTTTTTTTAACAACTTATTTTACTCTTTTTGACATTTCCAAATGCTTTGCGGAAATCGCGTGTGCAAAAATCATGGTCTCGCACATTTACAAAAAACAAAAAAATATATACATACATATGTATATATATTTATAACAACATTATCACACCGCTTAGTTTGCTGCAATAAAAGAGACAAGTCCTACAAGCGTCTTCTTTAGTGGGTCACGCCAACAACCTGTTTGAGAATCAGGGCTGCTGCTGTGAGTGTGAGCCCCGATGAGTAAATTATCTCAACATGAAATGGTGACATGAGATGGAAATTGTTAAACACATGTGTTTTATGTTTTTGATGTGGTATGTGACAGTGCTACAAATCAAATAAAGCACGTTAGATTTGTCTTAAATTCCGCACACACAGAAACCGAAAGGGACCTCCACCCCACTCTACCGCTGCCCACACTGCCGCACCAAGCAAAGTAGTCATTTGAACTAAATTGCGGATAACAAATGTAGGAAATCCGTGAGCCAGATCTCTCCGGCAACACAAAGGTGTTGCAACAAACATTCCGCACTGACAGCATGTAATTGTATGTCTTTCTTAAAAGCAAATTTGCACGAAACTTGCAAGCAGGCAAGAAAAACAAGAACTTATTTCTGAAAGAAAAACCAAACATACATTTAAGACTGGTTATTAAAGGCGATGCGTTTGGAGCAAATATGTTCTGTTTTATTTTTGAGGGGTTCTTAATTTAATAAAAAGTAAAAGTAAACAGAAGCCGGTCGAAAATTGTTTGCTATACAAATCTAATTTTGGGAACTATATCGCTTTGTTCAGGCTTAAATGTCTCCTGTATCTTAAAGGACAAAACCAATTTAACAAATCGAATTTGCAAACACTTCAAGCATTGAAAAAGTGTTTGAAGACTACTGAAAAAATATTAAATTTTTTTTGTCATAAAAAGAAATATACCTACATTGTATGTACATAAATATTTAAGCGGTTTCTGTTCTAAAGACTACCAAATTCTTGCGGGGTTAAGGAGAAAAAGGTTAATAGTTTTAGATATAATTTTCCCCACCAACTCTAACAGTGTTGGCTGGGCTCCCTCACTTACATATATCTAAAGTTTATTATATACCCAGTATTTTACCCCCTAATTCATAAAAATTATAACAGGCTTATAAGACTGCTATTTGACATATTTGTATGGAAAATCTGTCAAATAAGAGCTTTATAAACCTGTTATAATTTTTATGAATTAGACGGTTATTGTATAAACAAAAATATGTGTAGCCCTTAGAAGTGTAAATATGTATTTTTTAGTAGAGAACGCCATTTTGTAGCAAACACTTCTGCCAATTTTAGATACACGTACAGTTTTGAACTAAAACAGTTGTTGGTGTCAAATATCAAATTCAGTAATAATAGAAGTCATTGCAAACGCTGAACGTTTCCGAGATATAGCCCAAGCTAAAACTATTTTTGCTGATAATAAAAGGCAAATAAATTTAAAGAGACAAAGTGCAAAATGTCAATATCGAATTATATTTATTTATTCATATCTGCCCCATATTAAATCTAAAAGAATTTTAATTACATGCAAACTGAAGCCGGCAAATACATATCTATGTATGCTATCATGCAGAAAAGCCCTAACTCTTACTTTTTTTAATCTCAGATTCTTTGTTCAATTCAATAGATCATTCAAATAGACAAAATATGAAAAAATTCCGAGATTGTAAAAAACGCAAGTTAGAGAGCAACGACATGATCACATGCAGGGCTGGGCGGTATTTGAAATACATGTATTTGAAATACGTATTTAAAATATAAATACGTATTTTGTATTTGTATTTTAAATACGTGTCACGAATGTATTTAGTATTTGTATTTTAACGTTTGAGCATTTTGTATTTCAAATACTTTTGCTCTCAAAATACATTTTTCCAAATACATTTTAATTTACACCTGCTAAAAAGTATGCGCTAAAAATTCTTAAATTCATACACAGAAGGGAAATGTTTTAATATAAATATAAAACACTTGGGAGAAGCGTTAACGAAAAAATTCGAGACAGTTTGCATAATCGATCCTGCGTTTGTATTACAGTATTATTATAATTTTCTATGCAACATTTTTGTTGCGATAATTTTTAGCTTTAGCAGGTTTTTTTTTCGTTGCTTTGTTTGCTTTTTACGCGGCTAAGCGTAGAAACACACGCACATGCAGATGTGTCATATTTCTTATATTTTCCTACAACCACGCAAAGTCAGCATTACGCGGCGTTTCATTAAAACAATAATGACGTTTTTTATGGAAAGCATTTTCAAATGTTGATGATTATGATGACGTTTATGATGATGGCTGTTTTTGTTATAATAATAAAACAGTGTTGCCAGTCAATTTTTTTTTTTTTTTTTTTTTTTTGGAAATTGCTTGTGCCACATTCCATTCCATTATTCTTACATGCTGAAGCAGTTTGCGCCACTCAATTTTGCAGCTAAAACTGTTGAGAAATTGCCTTTGTCTCGGATAATAAATTAATATTGATTTATAGTTCTTATAAACCGTAAATGTTGCTGCAAAATGTTGCTTTATTTTAGCGCTGTTGTACAAAAAATTCCTATTGAAAATAGTTTTTGCACTTATTAATCAAGTAAATAAAAATAAAAAAGTCGACTCATGTATAAAACATTTTCGCCATTTCTGGCAACACTGTGAGGATGATATTTTCGTCTACTTCGCTTTAAGTATCAATCAACACGCATATGTTGGCCGGAAAATCACTTGGAACACATACACATACATGAACCAATAAAAATCCACTGTAATTGTGTTTGTATCATAAACGTTTTTCGACGTCGAAATGTTTACTAAGCTTCGTGCTTTACTATTCAACATCGTAAAAGTATTTATTTACATACATATATCTCAATAGGCAACTTGCCCATTTGGCCGGCCTTATTAATTTGGCTGAATTATGCTATACTTTTGATAATGGTCAAATGTTTCTTAAATCTTTCCATGCACCCTACAGTAAAGAATAACTTTGATGAATTGATATTTTAAAGCCTGCAATAAGACGGTAACATTCGTGAAGTGATCGAGAATGAGACATTTGAAATGTACAGCATGAAGAGTTGATTTGACACCGGCTTACAACATCAACATATGCCTTCAAGTTCCACGACTTGAGGGGATTACAAAATTACTTCACTAAAAAGGATAAGTGTGGTATTACAGCAATACTCTGGCCTACAGCAGAATATGCCAGGCAGTTGAGCTCGAAGTTATGAAGACACATAATTTGCAAATTTTGTTTTATGTCTGACAAATGGCCCTTGAATGTTTTTTAAATAGGCTTTTGTTCAGATGTTTTCTATGACTGATATTAAAGGCTACAAATAAATGAAAATTTTGGCTCAAGTTGGGTCACAATAAGGTGTTTCGTACCTGCAACGCTTTTTATCAGCCTTCATCATATCCATTTTCTCTCATTTTTTTTTAATTATATTTAATTTATAACGAAGGTCTGTCGCTCTTGGCGAGCACAATCCTCCATATGACACGAGACTCGAGAAAAAAATCCCCGGTACCTGCTGAAGACGTTACCGGCGCTCGTTTGTGTTTATGACATTTACGTAAGTGAAAACATAATTCTGTTGTCGCAACAACTCAAAATCAAGATACTTGAAGGTAAATCAAATTACATTTAAACGATAAATCAAATTATATCTACACGCTGCGTATTGCGCCAACGACCGCACTTGTAGGGTAGTTTTCTTTCGTGCCACTTGACCACTTGAAAATTTGATTTGTTTGGTATCTTTTACAAGCATTTACATACTCACATACATACTGAAACACACATAAATATGTATATTTTATGCTTTCCCCCCTCAAATAAAAAATAAATAAAATGAAAACACGGATGTGTGCGCGTCAGTGACCAAAACAATTATGATGCCAGAATTTTCGTTTTCTTTCCATTGTTTTTTTTTTTTTTTTTTTTTGTTATTTCACGTGCTTTTATTTGTTTTTTAATACGCAGCTTTGAGGAGGGTAATTTTCACAATGATATAGTGCTGATTTAGCTTGTATTTTTGTATGTTTGTGGTATTGAAGATACACGCATCTAATTCATGGATATCTCTGTTGTTTGTAGGTACATCTATGAAAAATATGCAAATAAATTATACGTTTAAAGTGACCAGACTTCAAAACATGTATTCAGGTGTATTATGCTGAGTGTGCACAAAAGCTAAACAGTAATAAATAAATCTTTTTATCGCTTGCCATTTTCCCTTCAGTATTGTTTTAACGAAAATGTTTTTCTTAATTTGGAACGGTATCTGTTAAGTCCATGTCTTTATCGCTGACAAAAGAAGTGATTGATTGTAGTACATAATTATAAGGAATATTTATGTATGTAAATTTTTGTTCATTTTTATGCCAGAATAACAGTGATTACATCGTCATTTCCATAATGAAATATTTAAACGATGAAATTAACTGCCTATTTTCATTAAACAAGTGATGTCTTTCTTTCCTTCTTTCTTTCATTCTTTTTTGGCAGGTTAATTTTATGCGTAGTTTCTCCAAAACACAGGCAAGTGACTTGTATGTGGAATTTGTATAGAGATAACTTTAAAAATTTAGTGCTTTCTTTGCAAACACAAATTTCTTGACAACTCTCTTAATGGTCTTGTGGAAACCACACGTTAGTCATTGGAGGCCTTCACCATAGTTATTGTAATCTATTAAAACCGAACAGAAGGACGGACAATCTATTTCGATTTTTCGCGCCACAACCAGGAATCTCTGTTGAATGGTAGTTCCCCCCATCCAAAAATAACAATCATAACCAATGTTTTTCTTTTCTCTTTTATATATCGGCAAACTTTGCGAAATTTTAGGGTGTCCGCAAAAATCTTCTTGCCTTCAATTGTAGTTTTTATTTTTGGTTAATAAAAAAATCATACTACATAAAAATCAGGGTTATTTTGAATGGCAGTAAAGAATCAAAAGCTTAACACCGGTATTAAAAAAAAAAAAAAAAAAATTCAAGTGATTGTGGAAACACGTCTTAGAATAAACTTTGCATATAAATTTAATATTTAGTTATTTTGACCCTTTTTTTCTTATATTTTATATATATTTATTTGAGCTTAAGCTCTCTTTATTATAGAGTTTGAGAATTTGAGTATTTATGTTAATATTTCGCTCTCCTTCGAAATATTTACAAAAATACTCAAATTCTATAATAAAAACACCTTAAGCTCAAATAAATATATAAAATACTTTGCATATAAAATTGTAAATAGTCAATTTTTTTCGACTTCGATAATACTACAAGCTTATTAGTCTGCAACATTCTCGCTAAATTAAGAGGTATTAATGTTTCTCGCAGAAAAAAAAACTTTACAAGCTATTTAAAGTACTCCAGGCCCACAAAAATTGCAACTAAAAAAAAGGAGAAAATCCAAACCCTACCAAATTTAAGCAAATTTTCGATTTTCAGCAAAAAAAAAAAAAAAAAATTTAAAGTTTTGTAAAATATATTTTTTCATATACATATGTACACACAACTTGCAACAAGTTACTTGCGTGTGTAAATGGGGATTATAATCTTATTAGATTAATTTAATCCATAATTAAATTAGTCCATCCTAGTATACAGAAATTTAGAACATACGATCCATTCTAACAGAGAATTTACCTGTGTGGGCACACATTTCATTGATTATAGAAAAATGGAAATGATTTGCTTTCATGTAGTAGATATTACTATAGATCTTGTATAGTAGATCTTGTGTAGTAGATCTCATGTAGTAGATATTATTATAGATCTTGTATGCTTACGCACATATGTATATGTATGTATGTACATTCTTCTTCTATTTCATTTTGATATTTTCACTTTATTGTTGTTATTATAATTGTTATTTTTTTTTTCATCAATTTCGCTATAAAACACCAATTTGGTCATTCTGTTTACTTAACAAATTTGAAGAAAAAAAATAAAGCAATTTATGCTAATGACGTGCAACAAATGCGTGCTTTGGCAAAAGTCCAAAACGTTGAACAGCGCACGCAGCACGAGAGCAACCAACTAAACGAAGAAGAAGAAGAAGGAGAAGAGGAGGAGGAGAGAAAAAAATCCAAACAATTGCAATTGAAATAGAAACAAAAAAGATAACGAAAGATAACGAACTAACAATGTTCAACTAACGTTGCAATTGATATTCAAATTCATATACTTGTGTATGTTGAATTGTAGGAAATGCAGAAAAGAAACTTGCACATGCATGCATTTTAATGCATTCATATGTCATCGTCATTCTAAAACGCAAAGTTTGCCTTAGTTCATGGGTGTATGTGCATGCCTAAATGCAAGTGTATGTGTGTATTTAGGATTTAAAACATTTCGAAAATATTAAAATGTAACATCAGCTCCAATTATGCCAATCAAACTCGTATTATTTTTAGAGTTTTTTTTTTTTTTTTTTGATTTGTAGAATGGAAACAGACAGCATTTGAAACGGAATTGAATTTAACATATATTTTTTAAAATAAGTTTTCTAATTATACACAGCGGCAGCTGTAATTTAAGTTGTAACTTTTCGTATTACGATCGTCTTGCAGGCTTTACAATACTCTTGGTAGAGACATACCTCCTAATTCATAAAAATTATTACAGGCTTATAAGACTGTTATTTGACATATTTGTATGGAAAATCTGTCAAATAAGAACTTTATAAACCTGTCATAATTTTTATGAATTATACGGATATTGTTGATGATTTTAAATTCTCTGTCTGTTTGGCCAACTGGGTGCTGGCTGATGCCTGTTTTGAGTTTTCTAAAAGCAATTTATTAAAACATTCAGCATATCAATTAAATATATTTATTCGTTCATGCATTTACCAAGCTTAGAATACAGAATAAAAGTAAAAAAAAAAAAAAAGATAAATAGAATTACACACACTGAGAGAGTGGTGGTGTGACTTTCACATACAGGAAATTAGAAAGAATATTGTTTGTTAACACGCACTTGATTTTAACAGGCAGAAAAATTGTTTTGAAATTATTATAGTTTGGACTAAAATGAAAATGCGAAATGCGACATGTAAAACAAATTGCATTGAAACAACTTTGTTTCATTTCAAACGAAATAAAAGCTGGCACTAGAAAGTAAACGATGTGTATTTGTAATTTATAAAGCTGTTAAGAATCACGCGTTAAAAAGCAATTTATGTATAATATTTATGTGTCAGGACAAAAGATTTATGCATTTAACCCGGTACACTGTCGATCAGGTTGGGGAATCTTGTTGATAATTAACCATATGTGCAATTGAAATTGAATACAAAGGGTTCACTTCAAAGTTATAGCAAATGTTTTCCTGATGGAAATTTATGATAGATTGTATATAGAAAACTTTCTAACACGCAATATTTACAATGAAATTTATTAACAAAATTAAGAGAAAAAGTATTGTTTTAGATTTATTTGTTTTGCTGCTAAGAAACTGAGAAAATATTGCTATAAAATCATGTGTTATTTGTTATTTAACGTATTGCCACAAGAACTGGAAAAAGCTGAGCCAGTCTTAAATCTTGAAATAATCGAACCTGTTCAGCATGCGCATTAATAGATTCTAAACAAAAACAAGTTTCGGGTTTCAAGATGTTTTTGTTTTGAATGTTTTTTTTTGCGAACGCTTGAACAGGTTCGAAATTGTGATGCTGGCAAGATGTTTTTTTTAAGTTTGCTAATGTGGTGGGAAGGCGGTTCAATTTGTAAAGGATATTTTAGTTAGTATGAAAACTGCTATAAAAAGGGGTAGGAAGGGGGTGTGCCCCTGCAACAAAAGTGGAGAAGAATAATTCGGTGCAGGTTAGTCTTATTGTTGACTCCTTTAAGAATATTCTGGTGCGTTCTATACATCAAGAAATTATTTTCCCTGCCATTGTCAATAACACTTTCTTTGAAACGGCACAACAAAAATGTCATGCATTTAATAAGTTAATAATAAGTTAATAGTATTTGCATTTTCACCCCACGAAAAACCAAAAATATTCTGATGATTAATCACATTTGTATTGAAACAAATTATCAACGTAAACAAATTTTATTTTATTTATAATACATACAAATGTGGTCCGAAGCGATAACAGACCATATCGCAAGACATAGTTTCGAGATTTCTTTATCCTTTTTTGCTTCGACCTTTTTTTCTTTTTAATTATAAGATTTCGAGCTTGAGGACCTTGTTTGTTATTTCTATTTTCAATGTTTCGTTTTCCTTTGCGAAATTACTTCAGAAAATAATGTTTTGCCAAATGTTATTTTTTTTTCAAATATTACAATTTTCAAAAACTGTATTTATATATGTATGTATTTTAAATTTCCTTTTTGACAAATTTTGAAAATTGTAATATTTGAAAAACACATTATATCCTGGAGAAGCTTTCCAAAGGAAACCAAAATAATGAAAATAAAAATAACGAACAAAGATCCAAAGCTCAGAATCTAAGAAATCTTATAACAGTTTCAAGATTTTTGATAAATAAAAGTTTATAGTTTTGATGAATTCGCATACGATATAATACAAACATACCTTCTACCATATTTTAGGGGACATTTATTACGGCTTAGTTGTTCGTATCTTCTTAGCAAACTACGCTAGAGCTAATGATATTTTACGTAAGTATAAATTTCTATATAATTTTATGAGTCTTTTTTGTGCACCAAAAAAAGTTAGTGTGAATTACCTTAAATCGTAGTAACGCAATATCACGCACAAAATATTAATTTTAAATGTGCTCACCCACTCACGCGTGATATTTCTAACATTTAATAACTGTCACTCGTGACACGATATTTTCACCACAACCGCACATCACTACATATAAGACCCAAAGTAGTTATATTACTAATACACATCCCTGACATTACTCAGAACTGGGTTAAACGGTACCTAACATTGAAATTCACTTTCAAGTTGAAGTACATGGAAACTTCTCTTCTCTCTTCGTTAAGAATGCAGTTTCTTGGAATTTCGAACCCATTTCTTGAGGTTTGGAGCCTTTTTCATTTGTAATTCCAATTTATTTTCGGGAAGTTTTAGATAGAGTGCGGACGTGTTATTTTAGGGTGCGGTTAAAATTAGCAAAAAAAGGAAAAGTTAAAAAGTGCAATAAATACTATTATTTTTGTAAATAAATATAATTTATATGTGTTTTTATAAGAAAACAATAGTTTTTGTGTGTATTATACGTTTTTTATTGCCGAAAATCGTTTGCAAATATTTTTTTTCATTGGAATGCGATGAAAATTGATGGCAGTGCAGTTGCCGCTGATTGGGTGTTTTTTTTTTTTTAAACGGGAAGTGGTCTGTGTAGTGTGCTGTTATGTTCCCATATCCATTTTGGAAATTATAAAATCAAATGAGATAAAAAAGGGAAATTATTTCAATCAATACCTATAGCAAAAATATATAAAAAGAGAAAATGGAAAAGATGGTTGAATACCACAAAATATGTATGGCCTTTTTAAATAAATTGAGTGAAAATAATAGAAAAGTGAATAGGTATGTAATAGCGTATGTTCATATCTATGAATAACACGATACAGCGTGTTAAATTATAATTGCTCATGTGTTAAAGATGCGCTCTTGAAGAATTGAAAGAGGTGTCGTTGCGGGATGTAAATAGTATGTGCGGTTGGTTGTGTCGGTCAGCTCGGTAAATAGTGGAAATGAGATTAAGTTTAATAAGCAAAAGCAAAGCAAATAAGAAGTGTTATTGAAAAGAAATAGGAAATAGCAAAGAGAAAATGATGTTCGTCTCTGCTGAAAAATTTAAAATCAAATGAAATAAAAATGGGAAATTATTCAGATCAATGTAGTAAATCAATATATAAAGAGAAAAAGATGGTTGAATACCACAAAATAGGTATGACCTTTTTAAATAAAGTGGGAGTAAATAATGAAAAAGTGAAGAGTGAATATGTAATTGCAAATGTATCTGTCTGCGAATATTTGCTTATTGTCTTAAATTATGTTTGCTCGTGTGTTGAGGATGTGTTTTTGAAAAATTGAAAGAGGTGAGTTGTTAGTGGTGTCTACTTAAACGTTGGTTTCTTTGCAGCACAGGTATAGGTTCATAAAACTTATACTCATCAGAATTTTTAGAAAAATTTTGTGTGACTTCTAATAACAAGAATTTAGTTTATTAGTTATTGAATCTACTTCAATCTCAAGGTTAACAAAAATTATTATATTTTGTTTCGTTCGTTATAGCCACAGTTCACGGATACTTTTATTTAACAAAAATAAATTTGAACTAAATTTTGTTAAATTTCAACACCGGTATTCATAAAAAATAAAACATTGTTAAAATACATTTTGGAACAAATTTTTCATATCTAATTTGTTCTAAAATGTATTTGAGCAACATTTTATTTTTTTATGAATACCGGTGCAAGTATATAAATTGTTATCAATTTTCGTCGTCTCACAAAATGTAATAAATTTACTTCGCATGTATTTTTAATAAAAAATTTCAGTTTTTATATCCAGAATATTATCAGTGTAGTTTGAAGCAGAATAGTATAAAGAAATTTAAAAAAATCTTACTTTTAATAATGAAATTATAATAACAATTGCATTTGTTGCAGAAAAGGAAACGGCATAAGACAGTTGATTCAGTTAGTTTGTTTTGTTCGATATTTTTCATACATGTTAATTTTATTTTAGTTTTTGTTGCAAGACTTAATTAATAACTACATAAGTATGTGAAAAAAATTTGATATGCAAAAATAGAGAAACGATCATAAGTCAATAAGCCTTTATTAACAGCTGTGCTTATTATCATTTATGAATACACTTTTAGCGCTTTTTGCGTATTAATGTGTTACGAAACAGCTGAAAATCATTATCTATAACCACTGATGTTTGCAGGCATGTTTGTTTGCAGCAGCGTGACTCTTCAATTGGCTTCTCCTGCGCACAAAGTTTAGTTTCAAACCACAATTTATACTTCCCTATTTATACAACAACGGGTACCAAATCACCAAATAATTTTTTTTTTTAGTATATTTAAATCTTAAGGCTAAAGCACTAGCAACAGAGGCTAACGTCTTAATATTTATTAATTGGAACTGATCATAAAAATATATAGCATAGATTAGATTTGGCTGTGCAAGGAAAGTGATTTAAGAAATTAAAAAACATGTTTAGGGTTGCTAATGGTTTAATAGTTCAGCCGTGTTACAGGATTTACAAATCCAAAACACGTGAGTTAACTACAGCAGGGAGGTCTACTAAGAGGTGAAAAATAATAAGAGATGACGCATTACGCAACGGTTGTGAAGTTCTGCTTATTAAAAATTAATGGGTAAGTCGTGTGTTTGTGTTAAACTTAGTATTGTGAAACATTTCTGAAATCGGTGGGACAGTAGTTTATTTTGTAGTACAGAAAATTTTCACTAAGATTTATTTTAGCTCATTTGTTCAAAAATTATTTGGAATTGTGTATAAATAAATAAGTGTGTTGCAGGTATACTGATTTGGCGGCTAAGTGTACTGCCTCATTTCCAGTGATTTTTTTTTCGTCCTTCTTAATACTTGCCTCGAAAAATAATCGATTTGTTCCTGCTATTTTTATTTAAAGCGGAATTGATTTATTTTCTTTTCAAAAAGAAGGAAAAAATAAAACGATATTTTGTGGTATAAAAACGATTAAAATTTTTTAGGAATATTTTATTCTGAAATTTTAAAAAATATCGAATAATCGATTATCTGAATAGATACTTTTAACACCCAGAATGGTTACTTCTTCTACCTGATTACTACGGTAACTTTCTGTTTTTTTTTTTTTTCAATAAGAAGAAGAAACAAAAAAAAAACTAGTACACATTCCTGACATTATCCAGATTAAATGTCTTATCGAACCACTTTCGTGTTTATTATTCAGCTAGTGCTGATTTTTTCTGGTTTGGCTTTTCAAAGCAGATTATTTTAAAGAATATTTATTTTGAACATTCTTGTTTAGTTCATATTCGTATGTGCAAATTGACCCTTTAATTCAAATAACAAACAACTGAAAAAAATACTGAGCACTGAAAAGAAGACAAAACATTTAAAAACATGTCGGTCCAGACAGTTTGCAGCAAAAAACAAAATACTTTACATACAACATATTCATGCAGCCTACGGGTTGTGCGCATAAATAATTGTATATACAAATGTACAAAGTCGTAGATTGTGTCAGTTGTGTAGATCCCACAGACAAAAATGAAATTAAATTGGAAACAGAATTTGACTGAGACCATCAAAAAAGTCAGTAAATCAATGACATTCCTCAGTGAGGAATATGAAACACCGTGCAGGTGAGAGTTTACATTTCACGTACATGACGCATTACCGATCGAGCCAAATTAACTTGTTCGGATTCCAACCTAATGTTTACTTACAACACAAGTCGATGTTGAAGCTCATAAAATTTAAGTTCTTTGTCCAGCTAAACGAAGCTACCTTCAGTTTCACTGCTGTTTACTTACGCCCCATTTTCACAGCTGATCGATAACAGAAGACGGATCGGTGACAAATACGCTAGTTTCAAACTTTCTTTTTGTAAGAATCTCCATAATGTTAAGAGTGTCAAATTACTTTCTGTATTAAGTTTATTTGGCTCAAGTTCTTTCTATATTATCTTTGTGATTGATATTAATTAAATTAGACAAAGAAAACATCAAAAACATTTTTGTCTAATTTAATTAATATCAATCACAAAGATAATATAGAAAGAACTTGAGCCAAATAAACTTAATACAGAAATAATTATATAAGAAAAAGTTCGAATAATAGAAATTAATTACCTTTAGTGTCAAATTACATGATCTTATCTTTATCGGTTATTGAACTGTCAAAATTGACGTAAAGCAGCTCATCTTGGGAATAGAATGGGCGCATGAGCTGTTTAGGTTGGCAAATAAAACAAACTTTCTGATGGTGTAAAAGACCAAAGCTACGCACTCAGCAGAGTAGGGGATCTGCTAAAGAAATTATAACATGTCTTCATGCTGAGCTATTGTACATACATTGACCATTACCGATGTAGCAGTTGTATTAGTAAAAAAAAAAAATAAATAAAAAATGATACTCGTGGCTAAACTCAAAAAATTAAATCAGTTTTATTTAAATATTTAAGTAGTTATAATTAGAGGGTTAAGCCGTTAAAGTAAGAATATTTCTACACTTATATTTCATACGACCCTGTGTCTTATGGGTACAATAATAATGGCGCTTTAGAAGCATGAGCGTCTGAGTTCAAGAACGGGTGGTGATGAAAAGTGTAGCGGCTTCGAAACAACTGAAGGTCTCAGATGTTTTCTTTGTCTTCTTAAATTGCAATCAATCACTATAATAATATAGAATCAGTGATGAATAATATGGAAATGTAACCTAAAATAAGTATAATTTTTATTTTTCAAGAGAAGTTCTACCAGAATATGTTCTTCCTGTTAGACTGCGAAACGTAGGGTGAAAAATATAATAATCAAATAGTTTTACTATTTTCACAATCTCACAAAAAGGATGTTAAGACTCGTTTTAACCGTCATTCTCTTTAAATCAAAATTGAAAAAATAAGAAAAATCACTTAAAGATATCTTACTTGTGAGCTCGAAGACTTGAAGCTCCTAAAAACCACCAAATATTCTGCATTTTCTTTCAGACATTTTCGCTTCTCATTGTTTTTATTATGACTTCCTTATTTTTCCTAGATTTTTTCTTAGGTGTACGGAAACATCCAAATGGTATCTGTTTTAAGCCATGTAGCAGATAAAATCTTTTAGAGAATATCTAAATGTTTTGGTATGTTTATATTTTTTTTCTACAGTTTTTTCTCTACCATGTATTTTGCCGTTCAGTGCTGGGAGAATATTTAAAATCGGAATGATGTTTAATCGAAACCTTAACTAAAAGCCAGATATAAAAAAAGTAAATAAAAATTTAAACAACTAAAAGAATTCACGAATAGCAAAAAATGAAATATGTTTGAAAACATGCAACTTTGTTTCCGTTTCCATGTCAGTTTTAATTCTACGTATTACAACCTCTTTTGTTTGGTGCTGTGTTTTGTTTGGGTAGTAGTTGTTGTTGTAGTTAACATGTTCGCATATCCGCTTTATTATTTTAGTTTTTAATTTTTTTGTTTTACGTATTTTTTGTTACGCATTGTAGAGTGTTGGCATATACATATACATATATACATTTATACATATATATGTACATATGTATTTGATTTGAATACACGTTTTGCTTTTTTGCTTCAAATTTTATCTACATCAAAAAATTATATTCTGGCCAAAAACCCAACCAGCACACAATTTTAAATGAATTTATGGTGTGAGAGTTCAGGCAATGGAATAAATATTAAATTTTACTTCATTAATACAAAATCAAGGAATTGGGTTTAATTTAGACATGAAAGATGTTAAAGAAAATATTAAATTGCGTATCCAATTACTTTCTTTTTGCAATACCATTTAATTTTTTAAATGAAATAGTATCTATCATTAAACTCGTAAAATCAATTGCCACATTGCGTCAATACTGGAAACTGTTTGTTAGAAAAAAAAAACTCTTTATCCCAGCAAACATTTGCGAGTATATAGGAAAGTGGTGGCTGCTTTAACGTATAACCAAAAAATAATAAGAAAACAAAATAACTCGGCAGGAATCGAACACGCACCTCCAGCCAATGACCCCACGAAGCGCTTAACGTAAGTTAAGTTAATTAAGTAAGTTAAGTTAATTAATATTAATTTAATTTTATAGTGAACTACATGATTTGCAATTGTTAATAATTTTATTGGGCATTCTAGTTAAATTTTTACTTCCTCAAAATTGAGAAAGATTTTTTCAAAATTAGAAATATTGATAATTTCGAAAATCTTATGCAAATAGTATATGTTTGCTAAGAAAACATTTTTTCAGTGTAAATAAAGAATAGTAAAATTTTCTTTATTTATTTGTTACTATTTTCGTGAGCTAAAGGTCCTGTATTATAGACTTTTTCTATTTCTTTGTAGATTTGTGCTCAAATTTCGTTCTCCTTCGCAGCGAATACACCAAGTTATAAAAGAAATATATAATAGATGACATTGAGCTGAAGAACATTAAATGAAAAAAATGGTTCGAATAAAATATAGATTTAAACTTTTCTGAATAATTTAATTATTTACTAAATTATTTTTTTAAATAATTTTTTTATTGTTCCATTATTTCTATTCCCATGTTGAAAGATGTTCACATGTCCAGAAAACTCTTAATTCTCACATACAAAACTTCCCTCCTCAAATACAAATTTTTTCCCTCTTTGGCATTGCAAATTTCCCTACTGTGACCTCGACATGTATACATACATACCTACATACATACATGCATACATACATAGTAGATAAGTAGTCAAAATAATACCCTTCATTCCAGTACTAAGCTATTTCCAAATTCTCTTTTCAATTGGAGCTGCATTAACTTCCAATGGATCAATTTCGTCGAATTTTTTCAGTTCTCAGAAATGGTCGTTTTTGCGTGTTCTCCGTAATTGATTGTAAAAATTATAAAAAGTGTAAATAATCACAAAAAACTAAAACGTTTGCATATGTATGTGTAAATAGTTGAGTTTAATAAGTGAAAAAAAAATGTTAAGATCCCTCCTAAATTTACAGTCTTTAAATAAAAAGTGGTTTAACACACATGTGCAGCGCAGCGCAGTTAGTGTTGTTTAGTGTGCTTGTATGTAAAGCAGTGTTAGTTAGTAAAGGGCTAGATTGCTGCTACGCTTGTGAGAGCGCTCTCGCAAGGGGAAATGAGTGAGTGAGGGAATGAGTGAACAAAGGGAAATTTTAAAGTTTGATAGAGCAAAGTAAATGGAAAGAGTAGTTTTAGTGTGTTGGAAAGCCAATTTAAATTGCCTTGTGCATGAAGCTTTATCCGTGTAATCAATTAGAAACAATTTTTATTAAATAAGAAAAGAAGAAAATATAGGGGCAAGTTCGGAAAGATGGCCTTGACCACAATGTGGACAAGGCTTATGAACGCTTAAGAAAATTGGTTCATATTTTAAATGGCCATAGAAATAAGTACAAAGTAAAATATCAAAAGCCTAAAAAATAAAAGAATTAAAACTAACTGGCACCATTCTTTTTGTTCTGATAAGTCCAAAAACACTGTTACCATTTTGCTTTTATTTTTTCAAAATCTGCTTTTGCCATATTAAGGTAAATAAAGTTAAGCAAATAATGTGAAACAATTTGTAATTAAACCGTAATATAAAATTTGTCGTTGTTGAAAATGGCTCAGGACAGTAAAATTTGTAGCAATAAGATTTCACTGTTTTCTGTATCTACTAAATTTTAGTTGAAACGCGGCTTAAGTCTTTCTATTACGAGTATTACAATTGATTGAAATTTCTCACTAACAAAATAAACATTTTATTTTGTAGCTTTCAAGTAAATAAAATTAAAAATTTTTTAAAAGAAATTTGTGCTAAAAAATGATTGGAAGAAAACTTTAATTGTTGCGACTAATATAAAATAGGTATGTGTATGTGACCGCTGCGCAATAAATTTATGTATGTATTTGCTATTAATAGCCTGTCGCGAACAAATACTCTGTCCTGCAAACAATTTATTAACATTTTAAGTGAGTAATATACACTGTACGGTTTCAAAAACTCAACATTAGCAAATTGCAGTAAAAACATAAAATACTACAACAATGAGTGTTAAAATGTCATTTATTAAAGCATGAAAATAATGATCATAAATCCCACAAATGGCTTAATTTATCAATGCAAGCATTTATGTATATCAAATAGTATTTAGGATTATAAGTATGTATGTATGTATGTATGTACATATTTCCCAAAAGTCTTTATAAAAAATAATGCAAACATTTTTATTTGAATTCAAGAATAATGGCTCTTAAGCTACTGTTGCAACAAAAATAAGCGAAAAGCTTTTTGCGCATTAAATGTTTTATGCACAGTAGAACGACTCACTTTAATTGGAAATAAAAAACTTTTATTTCTTAGTAGTTTTTATATTGAGGGCCAAACACACACACACACACACACACACACACACACACACACACATCTTCTCCAGAAATTTCTTATATAAAGTTTTCTTAAAAGTAGTTTTATGGAACTCGAAGAATTATTTTATATGCATATGTATGTACCAGAAGTCATATATGTATAACCCTCCAAACCACAATTTCTATGTGGTCTCATCTGTTCTACAAATGCCATATGCTATAAAAATAGAACTATTAGCTTACTAACTGTGCTCTGTTAACTTCGAAATTAGTCTTTGCCAAAAGTTGTGGTTTGAGTCCGGCAACTCAAATTCGTATTTGCCTTCGCTCACCTTTTTTTTTTTTTTGAGGTATGTCGTAATAGAACTTTTTTCCTCCTACCAACAAAAGCCATCGAGACATCGATGTCACCATCTCGAGTGAATATACCATAGAATATGCTATGAAATAAGTAGTTGAAAGTGAGCTTGGAACACTACCTCCGCATTACCAGAACTCTAGGTGTGCTGAGTTTTTGAATTGAACAAAATACATTTTTCTTTGAGTCGTTTTAATATCTGTCCATTTGTACTTGTTAGTGTCTTTATTTACATCAAAGCGATAAATGATCGCACATTTACCTACACCAATAATTGTAAAAAAAAAAGTATACATATACTTTTTGCCACCCATAAGTGACATTTATGGCTGCAATTTATATGATAAATTTCGCACATCCATATCAAAAAGCATAACAAAGTAGTAAACAGAAAAAACTCCAAAAACAAACACACACACACACACGAATTTATTAGAAATATAAAACATGTACTCAAGTATGTGTGTGTATATGATAAATTAAAGTTGATATTGTAAATGATACAAATGTAGATTAAACTAACAAACAAAAAAGAAAACCGTAATTCTTCTACTACCTACTTACATGCATATCTACTTACAACAAAACTTTCAAAATGCTACACAGACTCTGCTGGTCAATTTCATAAGCTCATATGTGTGCGTGTGTGTGTGTATGCGTGTGTATTATTAACAGTCTTTGCAACTGTGTGCGTGTAAATGGTTTCTACCACTGTGACTGGTATTATTAAATGGTTCATATATTTGATATTTTGTATTATTGGTAACAATAAATAATTTCGGATTATTTGTACATACATACCCACATACATACATGTATGTATATTTTAAGCTTCTTTCTCTTCTTTAAATCTTCTGTAGCACGTTTGTGTGTATTTTGGTTTTGGCAGTTTCTGTTCTGCCACCCACTTTGTTCTGTAAAGATGACATTATGTTCAGACTACCCCCCCCCCCCCCCCCCCCGGCCACCGCTGGTTTTCGTTTGTGTCTTGCTGATGTTACGGCACAAATTGACTATAACGAGACATATAATCACCAATGGATTTAAAGATTATTACTAAAATCAATTTTAATGCATTATTATTAGTTGTGGATAGTAAATTGTTTATTGGACCAAACAACACATAAACGAACTTATTTCTGTGTTTGTGCGTATCCATAATAGAAGCTAATACTTTCAAACAGTGTGTATGTATGTATGTGTAATAATTTGTTCGCCTACCAACACATACTTATGTGCAGAATATCATAATTTATTATGAATGGTTTAAAATTTTAACACTGCACTGTGATAACCCTCATCTTAAATCGAATATTCTTAACAAATTGGGCTGAAAACACCAAAGGAATCTGGTTGATACTTTATATTCTTACGGGTAACTCAGGTTTCTTGGTTCAAAAGAAGGTGTCACGTGACCGGATATTGTGTTTACAAGGTAATGAACGGAAGCCTATTAATGGGCTTCGCAGTGTGCACATCTAATTGGTTTCAAAGTTTTTCGTAGCAAAGTTCTCATTATGATGAAAAAAAAAAAAGAAACATACTCGTGCCTGCACACAAAATACGCACACTTCAACACACATTTCCATACAAAGAAGTAATACTTTACAGCAGTTATGTAGTTGGTTGGGGGGGGGGGGGGGGGGGGTGGAATGGTATAGATATGGTAGCTTGTAACTGGCCCGTATGCCACTGATATCTATGAAGACTCTAAATCTACTAAACACAGAAACATTTACATTACCAGGAATAAAACTACTATTTACCCAATGATTTGCATGAATGGGACCTCCTCTAATTTCTATTATATGTAGCTTGAAATGAAAGAGCTCTAAACTTGGCAAGCACTTGGGGGGTTTCTATTTGATGTGAGCTTTTTGAAATCAACATTTGTTTCTCCTTTTCTCTGAATAACTCCAGAAGTCATGATTATTTATACCCAGTAAAAACTTATACCGAAACAGCTTAAGGATAGCATAACTTAGGCATTGTTTTGATATAATGTAGCTGAACTTTATGATTTAAAGTTGTTAACTAATTAACGGTCTTTAGTTTGGATTTACTTTTACAGAATTGAAAGATTTGTTTGTGATAAAATTATAGAGATCTACATTTTTAAAGGAGATAAGAAAACATGCTATATCTGCTGCACGTTCACCACGTCGATAATCAGCACGCAAACTGCTTCGAGCCCCGGTTAACCCAAGCTAAGCAGCAGCTCTTTGACGTCCTACTACCTGAGCTGTTCATTACTCGCTGTCTATATGCAGTCTTATTTGAATTTCATCACTGTCTTTTTCTGTTGATTGGAGCATATTTTATGTATCGCTCACCAGCATCGAATTGATAGCCAATATTTTGGATTAAGTTTGTAGTAAAATTGAGGGCATCATTTCAAAGTTTTGATGCCTTTTCGAAAACCTCTTATTAAAAAAAAAAAAAAAAAATCTAAAAACAACCGATTTTGCATTTTTCCAGTTGCTGCGTAGTGTATGCGGCTACCGCCCATATGGTGCCACCAGAGCACTTCAATTCTAATAAACTCTTGCGAGTAATGTACTCTGTTCGCTTAAATAAGGATTCTGCTGGAAGAAGCCCACTGTGCTTCAATTGATTGTAATGAATGGTATCAATAAAGATTGCTGTATACAAAATAGCTTTTCTGTGGCCAACAACATTAGTTGTATTGATAAATGTTATAGATACGTGTTTAGAAAACGCACACAAAGCGACACCCTCCTTAAGAATTTGTTACACAAAAACTACACGACTTTCCGGTCCATTTAATAAATTTTTTATTATTACACGCAAACACGGTTTGTACAGAAACTTGAACTTTTACCAACGTTGATAAAATAAAGTGTTTTTTTTTTCCTAATATTTATTTTGTCATTGGAATCAGTTTTCTTTCATTCACACGAAATGCTTTTGTACACCTAAATTGATATTTTGTTATTTTTCTGATTTAAAGTTGTAATTAATCATTTATTATTGTGATTATTTATTGGAAAGTGAGCAGAATCAAATGGGGAAAAAAATATGAAGAGGAAATCATAATGCGACCCACTGGTCTACAGTTCTGAACAAAATTGTTCACAATAAATCTTTAATCAAGTTTGTATTTAAAGCTTTTGCTGATTCAACACCCTAAAATTGGAAATTATCCAGTCATGTAGATTTGTTGCATACATATTTCCTGGATATTTTTTATTTTTGCTTCTTATCGTGTGAATGGAAGTCACAGTCTAGCGTTGCGACACATTTAATGTAAAATGTTCTATTAACACGAAAACTCTGGCCGGCTAATTGCTACTTACCACTGTACTCGCAGCGCCACTAAATGAGTCAGGACCTCAAAGAATGTTACAACAGAAAACTTGCAGCCTGATTATTTTTAGCGGTATAACGAAATCAAAGCTCTCTCAAATGAAGCAGCAAAATTAGTATCATTTGGAGATTCATAAAAAGCGACTGGAGGAGTATGTCATTTCTATTAAGAAGATTCTGGCCATAAATTCTAATATGAATGCTCTTTTCCATTTCAAGCAACAATCTGAATACATCATCCATTAAAGTCCTCTGCAGAAACATTTTGTTCCAGTTGTGTTCACAGTGAAAACTTGTCAAAATTTCTGCACAATGTTCATAACAAAAAAAAAAAAAAAAATGAGTTTCAATTACAAAATCTGCTTTATGTGTTCAATTTTGTTTTACGCTTTTAAGGCAGTTATCAAAAAAAAAAGAAATCATTCAAATCGGATGTTTTCCCAAATGTACTATTTCACTTTAATTAACTCTTACGTAGGTGTATGTAGATATGAATCTACCCAACAAACCAGAAGCTTAAAGTTTTTCTGAGGTCAGGCTTGTCGTAATGGGACAGCAGGAGCACTGCATTAAGCATATAAGCATATATTTCGTGGCTACATGTCACTACGATTATCTACTTAAAAACTTTGTGGAACTCAGCTCAAGCCTTTCATACCAAAATCGTTACGATTTCGGCAAGGTTTTGGTTACTCTGATCAAAATCCTCTCATTTGGTTGGGTGGGTTCATGCGTATATACATACATGTGTATGTATGTGCCTATGGATGTGAGTGCACAGTAAATTCTTAATATGTATGCGAGTGACATGTATTTCGTATATGAGCGAATGTGCAATTTGTTCATTTCATGTTATCCCTGTGAGACTTTGCTTCTGCTAAAAATATTTCTACATTCATGTGTATTTAACATGTATCTATTGTGTAGGTATGTATTATATAATACTAATAATATTTCATTTTCCCAACTTCATCTATCAAAATATTCGTTGCTGACAAGACATAACTGGGGGATTGGCAGGCAGGTGAAAGGCTGTTAACAACATTTTAAATTGGGGTACACAAATGTGTTTTATTTTTTTTATTTTTTATTTTGAAGCTATGAATTTGAAAGCGGGTTGTATCTTGTAAATGACATCATCTATTTGATGGCTGCGTATTCGACAAATCTGTAAGAGCAGTTCAAAAGGTTTCTACTGCGCTATTAAGTCTTCTACAAAACAATTTCAGCGTAACATTTAACGTATATTTCAAACATCTAGAATATAATTCAAACAGAATTGAGTTATTGAACCTCTTCATTCACAAAAACCAAAAATTTTTGTTTTGGTTTTGTTGTAATTGTATTAAAGCGAACGAACGAATATGTTCGATGTCGATAAACGTGCAGTAAATGTTAGTTAATACATGTACATTAGGCAGGAACGATTTGTATGGTTAAAACCTTGTCCAACGGCATGTAGAAAAATCATTTCAAGCCATAAATTTTTCAGTATATTTTTTTTTTTTTTTGTATTTTTGTATGAGAGTCCGAACAATAAATTTTCACTACTCTACGGCTAGTGATGGGGTGATGGGGAAAAATATTTCATTTTCTGGGAACCTTAATATGGGCCCCTGGGAATGATTCGTGCGTGGTACCCATAGAGGGGCCACATGACCAACTCCCAATAATTTTTTTTCGCCGATATTTTGTCCAAAAATAAAAAAAAAGAAAATTTAAAGTCGAACCTCTCGAAAATTGTTATTTTGTTCTCTCGTAATGGAACTTTTCTTTCCTCGTGCCGAAAGGTATCCAAAAATCTATGGCACAATATCGATTGCCAAACTTGTTTTGAGAGGCCTGCAGAGTATTTGCCAGTCTGAAAGCATGGTCTTGCACACCAGACTAATTTAAGATAAAAGGAAGATCTTTTAAACAATCAGAATGCGGCGCCTAGAAGATTTCTTTTAAAATATGCTAAGCAAAGTCTTAAACGATGTGCTTTTATCCCCTAAAACCTTAGAAGGCTGGAAAACTCATTTATTTCACATAACGAATGTACAAATACACAAATACAGGCCTTTACAAAAACAGAAAAAACTACAGCCTTCTGCGAATCGCTAAGAGAAAGAGCAATCTCACTGTTCACCGCTCTCGCAAGAAGGAGACTAAGCTGAGACTTGGAGAGCGCCATTCATTAATTAGTGTAGTGTCAGTGTTTTGTTTGTCATTCGCTTTATTTGGCTCTCGTTACAACTGGTAATATGATTGTTCCAAAACGTATTTAGTAAAGAGTTTAGCTGCAGGGCTTCTTGTGCACTTCTGTGTTTCAGGATGAAAGTGTCCACAATTATTTGTAGTTTTTATTTTCATTATTTTGCCTGCATAAATAAAACAAAACCAAAAACTGAAAATTCGATTATTTCACTTGAAAATGTTGAGCATTTTCTGCCTCAATTTTAGCAAGTATACATTTGTCCATTTGCGAAATTTGTACATTTTAATGTTTATGTCTCTTATTTGTTTTGTCTCAAATAAAGTCTAGACTTTAAATTACGAAACGCCTGGAGTTGAAACTCAACAATCCTTTATTTTGCCAACTACCATTCGCCAAGGACTGACTGGTCGATGAGTGCTTGTGTGGGCCACTGTAGCAAATTATTTTGAAAATCCGATTAGAAGGATTGGCAGGACTACAATATGATATTCACATCTTTGGAAGAGATTAATGAGGGTATTTTGGATGTGATGCTGAAATTCATTATTTATTCAATCATTAGGGAAAATCTGTAAGAAAAATTAACGCAGAGCAATGTTGTCAAACCTTTACCGGAGATAAAGGGAACAAATTTATATCGTAATTAAAAATTTACCAAAGATAGCGATATCAAGTTTAATTAGTTAAACATGTGAAAGAAATACTTTCAGAACCCCGCTTTACTGATACCAGTCGCAGCAAGTAGAACAAAACAACGCAATATAAAATTAAATTGATAAAAATTTTGTTTAAATGTCATCTTCAATTCAATGTACAACAACAATGATCTAATTTAAAATTAAATCGCTGCCTCAATGGCTGGCTGCTCCAATTCTTCTAAATTTTGCGAAGGCAGAGTGGGATGACAGCTTACGATTTGCCTTCCGTCAGACGTTAAAACAAAACATTGAAGTAAATAATATTTAAATAGGTATAAATCATAAAAAAAAATAAAACACGGTCGGTAACACGAGTTTGACGATGGACGAAAATCGAATGTAATTTTTTTTTTTCGATATTTCCGCGAAGATGAACTTTGGGTCGATATAGCACGCGATCGAGGGCAGAGCTAGCCTTTTTAAATCATTTATGTACTTAGATTTTTTCGCCTTTAATAACGAGATATTTATATTCCTTTAGAGTTAGTGTTTAGCAAAATGTATGATCGTGCGATCATGCATTGCAGGTATTTGTCCCTCGAGACTCGTGTCTGTAACTTTTACAATCACATTATTTCATAATTGATGTTGCATTAGACCGACAAAAGTTTTAAAAATTTAATAATGAGAGCTGTGGAAGGAGGCAACTCAAACTCGACACCACTTAATGAAATGGTTTCACAAAAACAAACGATTTGTTGCGATTTTTGATATCGAAACAGAGGATTATCAAAACAATACTTAAATTTTAATTGCTTTTGACTTCAATTAGGTGTGTAAACAAGCAAAAATATTTGCCTGGTGTGTTATAATAACACATCTAAAGGTGGAGGGTCACATTTTTATTAAGACACTTGAGGCCGTTGAGGCATTTTACTTGAATCTTCAATTAAAATCTGTAAGTTGGCAAAACTAATCAATTTCAAATGGAGGAAAATCTATTTAATATTGACATTTTATGGCGGTGAGCCTGAAGACTCGTTGCTCTTAGTTTGTAATATAATGAGGGAAAGCCAGCGATGGGTAAATTTTCAGCTTTTCAGGAATTTCAGAAAATAAATTGTTTCATTTGGCTCAAGCATTGTTAAATTCAATGTAATTTGCTTGGAAATGTAATTTTAGACAATAAAATGTTTACCTTTAATTTGAAATTATATCGAATTTACGTGAAACTTTGCAAGAGGAAACTTTTAACTAAGAATAATGATAATGCTGCAGAGCTGTTCAGCTTGGTGTTCCCTTAATCCCTTAGATGAATAATTATTGTAACCTTGATTTCAGATTTTAATTAATCTCAATCACTAGGTTTTTCCATCGTCTCCTTTGTAAATGAATAAAGAGGAAGGCACAAAAAGGATATGTAACTGAATAGTATAATTTAATGGCATCTAATACGCTGGTATGTTCCTTTTGAAATTTAAATACCATTTCTTATAAATATGTTCGTACAAATATTCTGTGTTCTCCGCCCTCAGCAAACTCAAGTAATTCTGCCTGGTGTACGCTCACTGTCGTCACAGATTCTCTGTCTTACCCAATTGGCCAAGCAATCAAATTCGTTTTGCAGTATTAGGAGACAGGCAATGATTGACAATAAAAATAACTAGTACAAGGAAAAAATTATGACTTTAGCTATTTCGCAGCCGCTACGCTTCTCATCAGCACCCATTTTGGCCATAACTTTATTACTTTTTTTTTATTTTTAATAATATCATATGTACTTATTCCTACTTTTTGTGCCTTTTGAGTGGCTTTTTTCTCTCTAAAAACGTGAAGCTACATTTGTGAGTGCTTTTTTGTTTATATGAATATGGTTTATTTATATGAATAGTTAAAATATTTAAACCTTTAACCATTTCTAGCGATAATGTTTAGTATTAATTTAGTTTCAGGGTGCTATACGTATTACAAATCTTCATGTACCTGCATCATTGCAAAGTTTTCTGATTTGACATTCGCGGATGTAAACATTTCTTTCGGCAACACCGCAACTTTAGAATCATTGCGAACAATTTCATGTCAGTTGGGTCTTAACTAAAGTGTCAAATCATATAAGAAATATACCAGCTTGTTATGCTGCTTATGCACTTGTAATAGTGGTGCACATATGTTTGAGCTCGGTGAAAGCTCACCTTTTTAATCGAAAACATAATTCAATACCTCTCGAGGCTACCGAGTTAAGTTTTCATATTAATTGTAAAAGAATTTTCCTAATATTAATGTTTCAACACTGTAACGTTTTTAAGTTATTTTTTTTTTTTTTCGTTTATTAATATGCAAAATTCGAAAATTTAACAAAAACTATAATAAACAATAGTTAATATTTACAAATGTTTACAAATACATACAGTCCCTTTTCAGAGCTCTCAAGTATAATATAGAACAATATTAAGTTTTCAATAAAACATTTTTTTTTTATAAGTTATTGTGCTCTAGGAAACATTGCTGTGGTAGAACACAACATTATTTAACGAAGCGATGATTAGTTAGCGAAGGAAAAATAACATTTAAGCTGGGCTATAGCTAGATGTTTCGACACCGCCACGCTTCTCATCTGCTGTCACTTAAACTTAGTTGGTGTCAAAGACCACAGGACAAATGCTAAGCTCTGAGCTGTAGCCCAGATGTCATCAGTAAAAGTTTCTTCTACTACCCAGTTTTATTCTTACAAGCCCATGGCCTACTGGGTGTAGTAGTATTTCAGTGTGAGTGCTAAGAAAGTGTTTCATTCGTTGTAAAATATTTTTAATGAATAATATATGGATTATAGGCACTATTACAGTGCACAACAAATTGAAATTTTTTTTCTGCTAAATGATTCTTTGGAAATTGGCGTTTTTAAAAATTCATTTAATGGCCTGAGTAAATTTGCAGCCTTGTAAGATAATAATTTGAACCCTTAAAACACCCTTCGACTGAAATGTATGTGAGACTTTGAGCAGAATTTTATGGCAAATAGTTTGGCTATTGCAAGTACATACATCCCTTTTTAAAAATGATCCCTATCTAAACGCTTTTTATAGTCGAACTTTCTGATTTACAATTGTGAGTTTTTTTTTTATCGAGCCTAAGTTTGGTTTTACTTTCTCAGAATTGAGATAGATTTTTTTTTTCTGTGATAAAATCATAGTGAAAATATCATGGTTGCCGAGTGGTTAAAGCGGCTGAGCCAAAATTGTGAAACTTGACACGTCCAAAGTTTATACGGTGCTGATGAAGGGTGTTTGATACCCAGAAACAGCCGGTTGTCCCTCTAACTATTAAATTTTACTTTTCTTTACTTAATTGATATTATTTAAAATAGTGACTAACCAAGGGTTGAACTTAAGCCTGAAAAAGTAATTTAATATAAATGTGAACAAAATTTTTAAAGCGGGCAAGAAAAGTTAAAAATTGCCAAGAAGAGACAAACGGCAAAATGTTGCCTGTAATGTCTCTAATAAATATTCTTAAGGCACTTCATACCAAAAGCTAAAAATCGCACTTTTTTCTGCGTTTCTTTTTCCAATATCCAGGGTTACAAATTTAAATAGGCCGCAAACTGAGTTTCAGATGTACATTTTAAAACGTGTATCTGTTTTTGGTCCCCTCTACAAGAACCAGTTGACAAAGCATTTCCATTTTGGGTGTGTGTTGGACAGTGTTATTTAATGTATTGATTGAAACTTTAGTTCGTATTAAAGTATCATTTTTATGCCAAAACCAAAATACGAGTACAAATTAATTTATTTGAATATTGTCTTACTGGGGATGTAGAACTTTGAAATATACAGGCTGTGCAAAATTTTAGATTGAAAGTTAGATTGAATAGTCATCATTTATTAGGCACAAAGTCAGGAAGTTTGAAACACAGAACTCTCTGGAGCAATGAATTTTAATTGTGAGAGTTTACCAAAATAACAAAATGATAAACTGCTCTAATATATTTTAGCGATAAGCCATCACAGCCCATTCCCCATCCTTCCCAGTATTGAAACACTCAGTTATTTAAATTGCCAAGTAGTCCAAATGTCAACACTTGTTTCACTATAGTTAACTCAAAGCTGATTCAGAGCTCAGTGAGTTTCCGACAGGGTGTGTTGCATGTTTCTAAGGCGTTTTTTTATTTTTGTTGATGGGTTGGAGAATATTACAAAACTGTATAAATTTAGTTTTTTGTTTTTTTACATCAATAACTAAACGTGCCGTTTTTTTCCAAATAGAAATGTGTTGTTAGTTTTTCATGTTGCTTTCTGTTTTAATACATTTTAACACGTTTCTTCTTAATTTATGTATTGGCATAATTATGTGAAAAAAAAATCAACCAAAAGAAATCGTAGTAATTAATTGGCAACTCGCAGAATCTTTAAAAGTGATGGGAAAAAATACTTGTTTTTGCTCTGTCTGGCCTGACTTGAGTGGCTGTTTTCTCAAGATGTTTACAGAGATTAAGACTAACGGATTTCAAAGTTGGTCATTTATAATCATTTAGTTTTGTCTTGTTCAATTTCTGTACAAGTAGATGCTGTTTTAAATAGTTTTAATTAAACTATTGACATTTAGCAGTAATTTTATTGGTGTATTGGTGTCCGTTGGCTGTGAAGAAAAATATCATCCCGTCCCTGGGTAGAATCGCAAATAGTTTCCCAAGATGTATGCTCCAAAAGTTAATTAAAACATAAGCGCATTGTGCTGTGCTTTTCTGAATAATAATTCTGTAATTTTTTCTCCAGTATGAAACATTTAAGTCAGGTGTGTTTCCTTACTTTAATAAAACGAATAAGATCTACACAAATTTTCTTCCTCGAATTTATATTCAAAGCAATAACCAAATCTGAAGATGTGTTTTTGTGTTCAACACAAATGCACGAAGCTTTATTTATTTCCGTCTTAGACAAAGCGGAAGCTAATTTTGCATTCGGGCCATATGTGCAAAACAAGTTTTGTTTGCGTCTGTTTTTTGTTTTATTTTATTTTTTATAAAAACAAAAAAAAATAGTACTTTCTAGTCACTTAGACCCTTTAAGAAGCAAAATGTGGTCTTATAATACACCTTCAATAAAACTTTAAACTTTTACACCACCTTCTTCTGACAGGTGGAAGGATTTCATTTTCGTATAACTCGTTTTGATTCCGGTTCATTTAACCTGCCAATGCAGTCAAAATTCAAACAGAATGCAAATTTGTACTCTTTTTTGTTTTTCTTGAATCTTATTTAACTGTATTTATGCTACGTTTATTTTATTTTTGTACCGCAAAGTCCTTGCTTGGCCTCTTGTGGGGTTCGAACCATAATATCACACTTATTGATCAGACATGGCAGCAGATACAGTGAACTTAGTAATAAGCACTTTAATTAGGTAGTGAATATTAAATTTATGACGATTTTTATTATTGCAGTTATGTCTCATAGAATATTGCAGTGGCAATGTCAGTTAAATGTTTGTGTTTATTGTGATGTAAGGAAAATAATCCTCAAACCCAATGCTTCAGCTCCTCATAAAATATGGAAACTTTATGAAGAGCTCAACAATTTTAATAACCGAACATTGAATAGCTTAATACACGATTTGTGTTTGCTAAGAATAAAACAACATTGTAAATTTAATTTTCTGCCGTTTTCAAGCTTATTTAACTTCTCTTTATGTCCTTTGTGGCGTTTTGCGCTTAAACGTCATTTCCTGCTTTTTATTTGCACATTTTTTTTTTAAGTATTCTTAGTATCTTTATACGCCTTTTTTAATATTATAGTGTGAAGATTAAATAGTGTTCTTGGCTTTTTATTGCAGGCCCTTTGATGTGATGTTGTTTTAACAACTCGTTTAAGTTTATAGTCTCTTTGTTTTATGCGGCTGTTTATGATGCTTTGACAGCATGCAGCACTTCCTTATTTCAGCGAGTACAGAACACCGCACATGCATATGTATGTAGTGGAGATACATACAAACACATCGTTGGCCTACACCCAATTTCTATTTATTGTACCTCTCTACTTATGATAACACTGATATTTGCAGTTTTCATGACACGGTGGCGATATGCTGCATACAAGTATAATGAACCCAGCCGTGTATCCACACGCCGCTATTTCCTTCTATGTGTTAATTTAAAACTAGAAATGAAGCTGCATTTAGTTTTTAATTTATTTCAATAAACTGAATATTATCTCAATTAGAAATACATGTATGAACAAGGTATAAGGGAGGCCGTCATACGAATTGAAAATCGGATGCCTCAAAAATGAATTTTTTTTTTGTTGTATATCGTAGTGGAACTTTTTCTCCGCATGCCAAATTTTTGTTCACACTAATCAACCCAGCCTTCTGTTCAACACGATGCTTTCTGCTGGAGGGAACCAATAATCATATATATATACATATATATATATATATATATATATTTTTTTTTTTTTTTTTTTTTTTTTCGCATATTGGGTCTGAAAACTGTCGAAGAAATCAACTTTTAACAGCGATCAAGAAAAACTCGAACGTAATTGGTTTGTGTTTTAACTGGCTCATACTCATTCTGTTTCAGTTTTACCAATTTCCTTGTAAAATGTGATACTTTTCTGAAGGCCTATTTTCGATTTATAAATGTCTGCTTATTCACTGACAAGTTGACAGTGTTTTAAGAAGAATTAATGATCAAATTGAAGGGCCAGAGCCAGCCAGTATGTCTTCAACTTTACTTTTCTTGTCTTCTTTGAAAAAACAAATTTTTTGATTACTCCAATTTTATCACAAAAAATGTTTCTCAATTTTGAGGAAGTAAAATTTGAACTTGAAAGTCCAATAAAAATATTAACATCTGAAGGGCTTTTGATTGGAGAGACACAGTACGTACATACATATGCACATACATAGAGACATTGAGGTCATAAGTTCAATGTTTGCATGTGAATCTGTATATCTCAAAATAACCCCACTATTATTAACTACAATTTTTCATAAACCATGAGATTGCAAAATAAACATGGGCATAAAAAATAGAGAAGAAGGGAGCTTTACTTAATAGCCTCAAATTTGTTAAAAAGTAAACGAGGCGTAAAAAAAGAAACAAAACGCACCACACATGCAAAGTTGGATTAAAAAGGTAACGATTTCTGCATAATTAATTGTAAATAATGGAGGGCACTTTCCACCAGCCCCAATCTTGGGCACATGTTCATGTTCTCGCATGACGTTCCAAAAACTTTTTAGTTTTGGGAATTCAACAGCCATAGTGAAATATAAATTTGACATTTCAAAGGAACACACATATTTATCTTCATACGTACTGGAAGTTATTCTAATTAAACTTAAATGGGGATTAATGTTTGTTGTGGAAACAAACAAACAAACAGACAGACAGACAAAAAAAAACTTTTTAGCAGGGCCTGAAGGTGGTAAAAATGATTTGATGTTTATATTCAGTTTCGCTAAATACCATCAGATCTTAAGATTAATCACTCACATGTTTAAGGTTCCTGCTGTGTTTGAAGGTACACAAATCCGTCTTCAATGCTACAGATTCGTTGGTTAACAAGACCATTTATCACCCAAATAAAATTTATACAAATTTCAGCATTTTATAATGTGTAAGCATATAAATACATAACAACACACATGCACATACATACATGAATTAGTGTTTATAATGATTTAATTTCAATTAGCTTGTCGTTATGTGGAAGCAACAGAGAACAAGCCCAAGCCACTATCAACAGCAAAACTTAAATTTTGAATACAAAATTTGTTATGTTTTTAGGCAAACGCGGTCTACGAACCCAAACAAAAACAATACCTTACAACAAAAAACATGATTTATAACACTTAAGCTTGTTTTTCTTGTGCTGTTTTTATTAATTAACCAAACTTAGGAAACAAGTTTTTTGTTTTCGGTAACATTTTTTCATATTTTTTTAGATTTGGTAACATTTGAGCGAAACGGAGAAGAAAAGCAAAACAACAGGAAGCAACAACAAGCGATTTGTAGAAATAGAAAGAAGTAAAAAGGTGATTGAATTACAATTTACATTGAATTCTAACCAAAGATTTAGAGTTTATTATTTAAGGTCTCAACAGGCCCCGACAATTGATTTCTTTGTAGCTTTTCAGTCTGCTATAAGACGCACACATTTTATCAGTTTAGCTCAACTCGTCAGATGACTCGCAAAACCTTAAACAGCTGAAAAAGCCTCCTCTTCAAAGCTTATTATTGAAAAAAAAAAAAAAATTAAAAAAAGGAATAAATCGTGATTGGAAGTGAAATGAAGTTTTTCAAGGATTTTCGACTCCACCGCAGAGTTGAGTAGCATCAAGAAATTTTCTTTGATTATTCCTTAAGCAGTTGGAGAGAATCTTATATTAGTCCAATTTAAACTGTTAGATTTCAATTAAAATCTACTTTGAAATCTGCACGATTTACTCCGCCATTTTCTGACATTTATCAAGATCTCATTCCAAAGTCTGCGGTGCTGCGGTGGTGTGTAAGTTCATTTTTTTTTTTATTTCTAATTTGAATTTTCACTCATATTTATCATAAAAAAATCTCTCACATCTCTGAGCAAGTAAAATCGACCTCAAGCCCAATAAAATATTTAACAATTGTTCGAACATAAAGTTCGACTATATAGTTAAATTAATATCTAAGAGCTGCGTTTTTTGTTAAACTTTTCTATCAAGCAGTTCAGCTTTATTTGAAAACGCAGTTGAACCGTTTTGTCCAAGTTTACTAGCAAAGTAGATTTCATTTCGTATTGGAGGTCTCATCAAAATTTTGAAAAACTTCATTCGCTTTGGTGTAAATGCACTATTATTTGCAGTAAGCTGAAGGATTAAATTCGTTCGTGGTCTTGAACGCGGTGTTGTCCTGATTGTACGAAATATGTTTTTATTACTCCAAATATATTTGTTGCGTGACAAGTCAAGAACGTTGTACACGTAACGCTTAAATCTACACCTAGCCGCAGCACGTGTGCCACTTAAATATTTCGAACGCTTTTTAAATGTTGGCAAAGCCCTGATTACCATAGGAGAAACACGCACACTCGCCAACATAACTAATGTGCAGGAAAGGCGCATATTTGCAATGAGTAGAACAAACTATTTAGTTAAACGCCAGTCACAACTGGACGCAATTGTCCGATTTTGAAAGCGAGCACGTGCGCCCTTTTTTTGAAGAATGGAATTTCGCTAATTTAAATCTCCTTCTTTTTCGAGCCCATGGAATGCTTATTTTCGGCATCAGAAGTAGTGGACGTCTGAAGGTTTGTCAAATAACGTTTTTAAGAACACAGCTTGCAGGTTCTTTTTCTATCGAAACTCTGCAAATCGATTTTCAAACAGCTGAGATATGTTTCAAAAGCTGGCACTTTTTGAAGAAATAGAATAAAAATAATTTGTTATATTCTTCCCCACTACTTCATTAAGCTCAAAGTTTTAGTTTTATGAATGAAATTGACTTAAAGTGTATTTTAAATTTAAGCCTAACGAAGTAAATACGTGCACAGTCAGAGGACACGAGTACATGCACAACATACAATTATATGTATGTACGCAATTCCCTTCAGGCTAAAAAAGTTTTGATTCCACATCAAAGTTCTAATTTGAACTTGTTCAAAATCAAAAGAGCTTATTAAGCACGCTTAAGTGCGTAAGTACGAGTATTGTTCACTAACAATTCCACAAGTATGTGTTAATTACACAATTTTCTAACACAATTTAACTTTTATTTATTGTTCCAAGCTTGTTGTGTCAAAAAAAAAAAAAAAGCAAAATATAAAAAAAGTTTTGCTTGTTCGTTTTCCGTTATGGAAAAAGAGAAGGAACATGTGATGTATAGAGTGAAATATTTTTGTACAAAGACAATGCGAATAAGTTTTTAATTTGTCTTGTAAATGCTGTTCATCGCATGAAAGCAACTACCTCAAGTATTTATTTCATTAAAATGTGTGCTGCTACATGACATCTTGCTGGTTGTGCATTTATAGACGGTAATTACCGAAGCTTAAGTCAAATGCTGACTACAAAGTATAGATCTAAGGTTGATGAGGTATCGTCCGGAGCGGGCCACTTCTGTTTTGGGGCTTCCAGAATGTTTGGTTTATTATTATATCGAGGTTCTGTTGCTCTGGGCAAATCTCTAAAAAAAATTCCTGCTGTTTCTTCTTTACATCCATCCGAGCAGAACTTTTAATAGTTAAATAATTTTTTTTTTTTTTTTGGAAAAAATCTCCTCCCGAAGTTCAGCAAAAAATCTTGGGAGCAGTTTTGTCTTTCTTTTTTTTTGCGCTGTTACAGCAACATTTCGAATTTTGTTTTTCTCAACTTTTTTCTATAGAAAGACTTCAACACATACATATGTATATGTTTTTCCCTCCTAAAGGGAGAAGTAGCGCTGAAAACGCAGGCAGCAACATTAAGGCAAAGCTTTTTGAAAATATACACAGAGAAAAAAGCACCTAATAAAGTAGAACAAAATCAATAAGATATCTCTATGGTTTTTTTTTCAAGAAGGATTCCTTATTATTTTAAATGGGAAAACCTTATTGAAAAAACAACAATTAATGAAATTAAAAAGATGATTTACGTGTGTTTATATAGTAAACTAATAAAACCAATAGGGAAAAATTAATAGGATAACCTAATAAAATCAATAAGAAATCCTTATTGTATACAATTTACAAGAAAACCTAATAGAATCAATAAGTTCTTCTCTATAGAATTTTTTTTTTGGTACCATGCAAATCGGAAACTGTTTTTGCTCAGTGAGTAACAAATTTTCTTCTTGGTTTTATGTGTTTTTCTTGTTGAGACAATTAATAAGATTTGCAACATGGAAATAATAAGAACTACCCATAGAAAAATCTTCTTTTCCCTCTGCTGAGGGGTATCCTCAGCCTAAAAACGTTTCAAAGAGAAAATCTTATTGAATCTATTAGGAAGTTTTCGCTCTGTGTATATTCAAATATGTGCTTATCGATTTTCATAACATTTTAACATGTGCAAGACGTTTCCAAATATGCCCTCACAAATTTGGTGCTGTTTAATTTTGGCCAACCAAACATTCATTGATTTTACCCTCCAATAAATCTAAGCATGTGTTAGTGAATTTTAATTCTGCATACCCCTGTGTGAGTATGTGTTTAAAAGTGCATGTGTGTGCATGGTGTGTCAGGGTAAATAGGCAGAGAACAAAATAAGAAATAAAAGCAGTTCAATTATGCTTCGACACGCAGTTAAAAGGATGTTTATGCTTTGAAGAGCAATTTCATTTACCTCAGTCTCCAGAGCTGGAAAATGAATTTCGTCGGTAGTTTCTACTTGCTGATGTGCTACACTATTGGTCCAAGACATGTTGAAGGCATCTGAAGCAAATGAACAAATGGCCACGGATTCCATGCTGTCGCCTACCGGTCTCTTTTTTTTCATTTCAGGAGCATGATTTCAATCTAAATTTAGATGAGTTGTGCTCATGTACTCTAATGGATAGCATATACATACATGTATATTAGGATTTTTTGATAGCTTTTGTCAATGAAAAGATGTTATTATATCATCTATCAAAAAACTCATTTACGAGGTGGACAAGCTCCTCTAAGCAGGTGTGGTATGGGATTGGTGTGCTTAAAAAAATTTTTGGGGCTTGGTCATACACTTGACTCCTCTGCGGCCACTCTGGGACTGATAAGTGCCACGCCTTTGGCAACACCACACATTTAGTATTGAATATATCAAAGACATGTGGGTAGACTACCATACAAAAATACGAAAAACGTTGGTGTTTGTTTGGATATGTCTTATCAAAAATATACAAAAAAAAAAAAATTTTTTTTTTCTATTCATAGAATTGCTAAATTGTTCTTTTAGAACATTGTTGATACGATTATAGTACACACTTTTGTTACATACTGCACTAACACCAGCCCTGACCTTCAAACATCCAGTTGTAGGCAAAAGTAAATTTGTTTTTTTTTTTCCTGCAGTATTATGAAGCTTGCAAGTAGCAACTCTTATTATACACTGCTTCAACTACACCGTATAATGGCAAGAATTATTTTTACATCAGTAATTATTTAATTTCATAATATTCCTTCACTTTTTTGTGCGATGCGAAAACATATAATTAATTTCTTCATTATAAATTATTTCTCAAACTGCAAGTACCAGTAGATTAAAAAGCTCATTAGAAAAATTCAAGCAGCAGCAGAATGAAAATAAAACCATAAAGAATATCCGTTTTTGCGCCGCCAAAAATATAAAAAAAAAAAAAAACAAGTTTGAGAACAAGTGCTTAAAGTATAAACAGACTTTTGCGTACGTTTATTTAACACAGATGCATTCATTACATTTCAAATAAAGTATACAGCAATTTTTTCTATCTGTCTTTATATTTGTCGGCCCGATTTTTCCTTTTTTTTTGTGTTTGTCAGTTTTTCAGCCAAGCCATTCATCATTTAGCCAACAAATCAGCCAAGTTATTTAGTCAGTCATTATTTTAGCCAAAGGCAGTAGTAATATTCCTTTGTGTACGGCAGTGTTTAGTGTAATTAGTTCTTTAAAGGTAAAACTGTGAGTTTTGGGAATGCGATATGCTATTGAGTTTTGCTGAGTAGACACCTTTATAATATGATCTTTTGAAAGAAGCGGACTAAAAGAAGCCACAAATAGTTTTAGCAGAACTTCTTAGTGCCATATATGTATATGTATTTAATTGTGTGTGTTTTTAAGGCTTAAGGTAGAGTTGTAGTTCCGACTAACTTTTGCTGAAAGCAAGAGTATCTCATACGAAGCCTTAGCTATGAAAATCTGGAAAGCCAGCAGTAGAATTGAAAATAGATGCAGATCAAACGTACTGGTGGCAACTTTGGCCTGAGATAATGGAACCAAAGCGAAACCATAACCATTGATTCAACATCAGCTTCTTTTCTTTCAATAACCAAGAAGCCAACATGTTGCGGCCAAGAAAGGTTCCTTTAGCTCTGAAGTACTGACTTCTGCACGGTTTTGGGGAGAAGAATTCTGAAGAATAAATTCTAAAAGAATCAAGGAGAGAGTTTTGGTAATCATCTATCGATTATAGGGATTGCAGATTCAAAGACTGGTTTTTGTTCAAGACCCACCTTTAACACCAGGGTGAAATTTCAAAAGAGATTTTGATTTCCGCTGACGGTATCATTATAAAAGTTTTTGCCTTGAGTTTTAGACCTCAATTTGTTATCCAAACGTTTCAACCAACCAGCATCTAGATTTTGTTGATACAATATATACTGACATCATGCTGATCCACTTGCTGTCAATTAACCTTTAAAGAGAAATGCAGAAGCTTCCATAACACGCTATGGAAGTGCGTTTTTGCAGTGAGCCGACAAAACTTTAAGTTTTTTTTTTCGTTTACTTGGAGTTAAAAATTTCCAAATATCGTTACATTATTTTTAAGTGCCAACTAAAAGCAACCAGAAATACGTGCCATATTGAAGACTCTTTTAATGCAAACGATGAGTTTAACCTTCGTTAATTAAACTCTATTAATTTTCTGCACCCAATGTTTTTTTCACACATTTTATTTTTCAATCTGAAACATTGGAGACATGGCGGTTGGCTTCGTACAGCATCCCATGAATGTGTTTCTTTTTGTGTTTTTCAAAGGCACACTAGTCTACCTAATTACTGCTGTTTCTTAAGATTTTAGTTTCTTTATGTTTTTACTGCGTTTTTACATAATTTTCTCTGGCTTCATTATGATGATGTTGCTGCTGTTGCTGCTGCTGAATTCATACGTTTAGTAATAATTACTCCGTCAATGGCGTTGAACAACACGCCTTTAATTGTTTCCTTGTGTTACAATTTGCCTTTGAGCTGTCTTTTAATCACAGTCATTATCGAACGCGCACTCACTCTTCCCACCTCCCGTCTCCCGTCACCCGTCACCCGTCACCCAACGACCATTTCATTTATTATTTTCCTCTTAAATATGTTTACTTCTGTTTTTGTATGCTCCGAACAATTTCTGTGCTCATTATGAAGAAACTTAAATTTCCTTTGGGTTTCGTGTGGCAGCAGTCAGGGTTTGGAATTGCGAAATTCGTTGCTGTTGGGTGAAACTCTACAAAAGTTGTGCTAAAACAAAAGTATCGGCTAACAAAATGCATGTGTTAGTTTGAAGTTGTACGGCAAATTGGCTTTAATGATACCCTGTATGAAGCCATGTTAATTTCAATTATGAAATTTTTACGCCGGTATTCATAAAAAATAAAACGTTGCTCAAATACATTTTAAAAAAATTTTTCGTAAAATGTGTTTCAGCAATGTTTTATTTTGTATGAATACCGGTGTTAGTTTTCTATATCCAAAATTTTCCACACAAAAAAAAACAAAGTAGATACCTGATTATGTATTAATTAAATCAATATCACCAATATACAGCTGACATTATAATCTGAAATTGGCTCTAAGTTAAAAAAAATGTGATTTGCTGTAAATCTGTTGCCTCCTGGCGGAATGTGAAACCTCGAAAGTCGAAACAGCAAGCAGGTTCACAAACTTTAATTTATCTAATTCGTGTGAGTGCAAATGTGCCCAGCAATAAAACACAAGTAATCTAATCAAATATTTAAGAAAAATTGCGTATACCATGACATGAATATGAGGCAAATACTAATCATCTCAAACTCTGTTCGCAAAAAATACAAAAAATTACATAATGTTGTGTATTGCTGCATCCAGGCGTGTGTATGTTCTGTATTAAGAAAAAGTTACGAAATAGAAAAAAGAAGTGTTTACAAAGTTCTTTACGGTTTCATACTTCTATGCAGTAATATTTATACAAGAACATACGCAGCCACATAAAAGTGTACATGTATGTACAAAGGCAAGAAGATAAAAAGAGCAGTGCCGTTAACAAACGTTTTTCAGACACATGATATTCAGTTCTAATTAAAATTAACAAAATGTTCATGTAAGCCCCAAAATCAATGCCTGTATTATTTTGAATATTCTAAACGTTTTAAAGCATTTGATACTGATACTGCTATTTTTATGGTCGCAACTGTGCGTACAAGTATACATACTTAGGCACAAAATAATTCACATGTACACATCTAGCACACACACAGGAGCAAACATGCTTCCACCACAGCGACATATGAATTCCTTTTTTATAAGCCAAGTTAGTTCAAATGTTTATTATAAAATGTGTAAGTACTTGGTGTATAGATACTTTGATATTATATTACACATCATATCAAAATTAAAAAAAGAAAAATGAAGAAAAAAGCCCCCGTACATTTAAGAGATACAAAGAAAAAGACAAAAAAAAAACAAGTAAAAGCAAGAAAATTTTCTTTCGAAATTGCCATTCAAAGTGATTAAGCACATGTCAGATGCAGGGTTTTATACCTTTTAATGTGTGGATTTCAACACACGAGTGATTAACATGGAAAAAAAAACTGGATGTAAAGATTGCTTAATGCAGATACGTTTGTAAGAAAATATATTTTTCCTTTTTTTTAGGAAGATAGACACTCAAAATCTTGAAAAAAAATTATGCAAAATTACCGACATATTTTATCAACATATGCATGCACATAATTATGTACTTCCCTCTGTTTACGAACTTCTTTGAAAGTGTCCCCGTTTGTGAGGTGTCAAGTAAGATTGAAACTGTAAGCTGAATTTATTACCAAAAACAAATTTATTAAGCAGGCAATCATTAAACACATAAATCAAAACTGATATCTTACGTTGACACAGGCCACAAACTGTATTAGTATCTATACGATTATAAAAAGAAAAACAGACACTTAATCGAGCAGTACCGACTGCTGATTATGATGGCTAATTTTTTTTCTACGATTTTTATTCCTGCTGCAACTTTGCTGCTGTAGACTTGTAGAAGGCAAAAAAGGTAAAGTTGAAGATCGAAAAGTCAATTTATATAAACTATTTCTCAATATATTTTGACGAAGAAATTAATTATTTAATAATAATTAATTAATAAATAATTTATATTTAAAGTTTGGATAGAAAAGTCAAAACTGTAACAGAGGCCATCCGCATGCAACTCGCTAAATACAGCAACATTTCAACCAGAAACTCATTCAGTTACCGTCGCCTAATACCTTCAGGCACCCAGAAGCCTTAAGCATTTACCGGAACTGGTACTTAAGCCCACAAAAGCTTGTCTTTGCATACGCAATATTTTTGGAAAAAACGAATACAGCTTGAAATAAAATTTAGAGGAAATAGAAATTATTGCTGAAGAAGATTATTATATTGTCCTTTTCTAAATTTTTTTTTACTATCGTCTTCATCTGAACCCGATTCATTAAAATTCAATGCAAACATATTTTTTACACTACCATAATTAATTGTTTTTCCCAGTTTTAGGTTTTAAATGCTTTTTTATTACATTTTTTTTTTTTGCAAAAAAAAGTGTAATGTAAAATCAACATGAAAAAACCTTGATTAAAAATCATATTTAATTTGTATTAAAATAATTAACTATATGGAGTAGAACTAGCTATCTAAATAGCTTGTTGTTGTATTCGTTCTGGCTGAGTGGGTATGGAGGCTGCTGACCAGTCGCCAGGCCAGTCGTCATTATTTAGCTGAAGCAAACTTTAAAAAAGAAATAATCGAAAAATGGAAATACAAATAATATGAAATTTTCATTTGACTCTTAAATACTTAAACAAGTTGAATTTAAATGAAATTTCCATGGTGTCAAATCATCACTAAAAAACTTAAAATTTAAATTTAATTTCTACACATTTAAATTGTGTTAATTTTTGGTGTGTCTATTCCAGCTTAGTATTAGGATTTTCACTTTATGCACACTGAAATTTTGACACATGGTTTTTGGCACAATAAAAATTTGCCTGCCCCTTTGGGCACAAATACTTATTTGCTATACAAAAATTAACTTCATCACGAGTAGATTACTTTTTCCCGAAGGATAATGCAGAGCATCAACGGAGTTAATACTGGTATTAGCAAAAGTCTAAAGTTCACAACGCAGTAGAATTCACCCCTTTCTTGAAATGTATTTGCTTAACATAAAACATTAGAGAAATTAGGAAAAGCACAATTTGTTGTTACAAAACTTACAGTGATTTAATATCAACACTGTTGGAAGTTGCTCTCGTAATGCCGTTACACCTTCACACTCGCACATATGTGCCCAACCAATTTCATTTATTCTAACGACGAAGGGCTTATGTGCGAAGTGTAATAATAATTTCTTTTTACATTTAAGACTTTGTTTTGCAATGGGGAGGGGGATAAATATTTTTCGAATTCCAATTACCTGACAGCAGGATAAGAACTTTAAATGCGAAAAGATTTTCATAACTTCTGGCTGTTACAGAAACCCCCCCGCAAGTAGTATTTGGCACGAGTTTCCTGCTTTCTTATAATTTGCTCGTAGTGTTTTGATCTGGTGTTACACCGTTTTCATGGAAATTCACATGATTCTCCATTAAAATTCTAATGATTTTCTATGGTATGGTTATGGCAATTTAAATTATTTCATGCGTAAAAAATAATTTCATTTCAAAGTAAAGTATTGTGGATGAGCAAGTGTGTATGAAAGTTTGTGCTCGTACGTGAAATATTCCAAATGCTAAAGTGATTATTTGCCTTGGCAGTCGTATTGTCTGTCTTAGCTGTTTGACAGTTGTATAAAAGGTTAAGTCATGTATAAAACGTGTTACTGTATGTGCATTAAATCTAGAAAATTATATTTCTCAACTGAAAAAAAAAAAAAAACAATTTACAAATACCGAATCACACTTTGCTGCTAAGAGTATATGTATATGAAATGTTTATTGTTTTAGTGTGAGTAAATTTAAATAGTTCAAATTCTTCAAGATAAACTTAAAATAAGATGTAGTCAGACATTTGCAAGGGACCAATTAAAAGGACATGCGATCTACGCCGTGTTCAGCACAATGGGACCTTTCTAGGACCCAAGTGGGTCGGTCTCAAGACGTGATGATGAAATGCTTACAGCCTGAGCAGCAGTACAGTTTTGGCTCATAATCAATCATCTGCGGGGTGTGGTTATCGTGATCGATAACCACGAAGTCGAATCGAATGCACTCCGGTGTGATGAGGCCACCACACCCGTTCAATAGCATTGCGCCTTGCATCATGAAATATACATATAACCATGGTACCGGCTCCAATTTATAGCTTTCAGATTTCTCAGAACACATGAGCTGTTGAAGGTTCTATTAGTTTCGAGAACTATTACTTTTATTACTTGCACTAAAGTTGTGATGATAGAATTCAGACACATTATAATATAAAAATGGAATGTATTGATAAAAGTTTCACACAATATTGTATATACAACATTTCTACATAAACCCGGTTATACAGTATAATAGTTAAAGTTATTTTCTAATTGTTTTTCAAATAACTTAAATGTAATCAATTTGTAACAAATTAAATATAATTTGTAAGCAAATAAAATACACAGTTTTATTCTAAATTCGTAAAAAGGTTCCCATTTGTAAATACCTAATTGAGAATATTCAATCATTAGTATCACATTTTCTTTGATGGGTAATTTTTTATTTGTCTTCAATATTTAATGATGTTTATTTTATTTGCTCAAGACCATCAAAGCTATTTTATACCCAAAACCAAAGTTAAATGTCCAAACAAACATTCCAATTAGCTGTTTACAAATAACTTTTGAAGTTTGTTATGCAGGTTAATACATTGTTGGAAACAATGTTTATATTGCTCTTACACTTTAGTACGGAACACCACTTGTTCACTGTATATTAATTTAAGGCAAGCTTTTAACTCCCCCCCCCCCCCCCAACAAAGAGCGCTGACAATCAAACCAATGTCTTGCTTACGCTGTTTGGCAATAAGCTGAGCCAAAAATTCGCTCTCCTATGGATCATACAAAGATTCAGTTACACCTAAATTAGCGCGCCAGGCGCATGTTGCCGTCTAAGCCACCCATTTTGTTTGGAAGACAGAGGCTGAAACAGCAAACAAACAAAATCAGAAGAACAAATCTCGGCGAACCGAATTAGGTTGGTCTGTTGTGAATTGATCTTCAAATGTTCCGGCACCTCCCTGATATTTTTATTTAATCAATATTGATTGCAAAACAAGCTGCTGCAGCAGCCACAAGCTTGCACAGAAACATCTATCGTTTCTCTCCTGCAGCAGTATTTGTTGATAACTTCAGGACAAAAATCCCAAATTATATTATTTTTGCCCAACATTTTTCTTTTATCTTGAAAAATTTAAGGCCTAAATCGCAGTGTTGTTTCATTGACATTCAACTATTTTTGGCCATATTTATTTAGGATGAATTCCAATGTATAGCCACTAAATAATTTTATTTGCTCTTAAAATGTTGACGAACGTTATCGAAACAGTATGGTGAGCCGGGCAGCTAGTATTGTTTCTAATAACTAAAACGCAAAAAAGAAAAAGACAATGTATTGAAATTTTCGGCTTTGTTTGTCTTGGCTTTCTTATTTATTGTGAACTTACGAATACTGTTGCCTTTATCCGCATATATGTATGTATTTTTCTCGACTTAAACTTATAGTTCTTTAGCTTTAATATCATCGAGTTATATACAATAAATAAGAACTAAACTTGGAGACTATTCCATATGAAATACCAATTGCGTATTTGAAAATAAATAGAAACAGAAGATTTTTCAATTCCACTGGCGTAAGAAATTGTTATTTCTGTTTGCAGTTGTCTCAATATTACATATGTACGTACAGGATACATTCTTTAATTTTTGATTTTAATTCTGTATTGTAAAGATTATTGAGTTTTTTTTTCCTGTTCAGTAAAAAGTGCACGTAATATTTCCATGTTTTCTGTGTGTTGCTCATACGCTCCATCTGTTCTCGCTGTGCAAATGCGTCGTTGTTCATACGCAGCGTGGCAAGTTATTTGTTTTTATCGCTGATTGTTTTCTTACTGAACACTCAAGTCAATCCACACCATTTTTCTCTTTTAGAGTATTGCCATAAATGAAAATTTTAGTCGAATCTTTAACAGCAAAATGAGGAGTAAAAAATACAATATAAAAATATTTTCGAAGGAGCCAAGCAAATTTGCATACAAAGATGAAGTCCATTAAACGATTTTCATTTCAATAATGCACAAAAAAAAAATTAACAAATGCAAAGTACACGAAATGAGATCTTGCCAATTGACTCTTCCAAGATATTTCACATTTTTAGAACAACAAATCGCAGAGCTGGAGTTACAAAAAAAAAACTATTAGCACTAATATTAAAAAAGTAACCTAAAATAAAAAATTAATGCTAAAGAGATCAGCAAAAATAACAATTTTAATTACATTGAATTATGATATTGTAATGCATTTATATTAAATTAATTTTTCAGGCTCAAGCTCAACCCTTTTTCATCAATATCACTTGAGTAATTAAGTAGTTAATTGATATTGATAATAACAAAGTGACCAACGAAGGGTTGAACTTGAGCTTGGAAAAGTATTTTAATATAAATGTGTAACAATTTTATGTTTTGAAATCACAAGTTTCCATCTTATAGCAAACTCAAATATGCACTAAAAATTAATATTTTGAACACATTTATTGTCTACCAAGGGCAGAAATGGAAAAAACCTTTTAATTTCTTGGCTTGGCAGATTTGCTAACAACGCATTTATATTTTTCCTTAGCAGCTCGTACATGAAAGTTCGGAGAATTTCACTGCGGCTGTGACCGAGTTTAATTTTTTACATCGCAATAAGTGACAGAGAGAACAAAAAGATAGGGAGAGAGAGAAAGAGACTTACAGCGGCCCCAAAGTATTATAATATTGCGTTTCGTTTTAATGTTAATAATTAGAGTGCGTTTTTGAAGTGCATAGCCTTTTTTAAAACGGATCAGTTTTTACTTCCCATCCCTCAAGTAGTGTCAGTTGAATGCGTCTTATGCTAATTAAAATGTTTTTTTTTTTGTTTATTTTATATTTTTTGCAGTTATTTTGAGAATTTTTTTTTTTTTCATTTTAATGCTTAGCGTAGTTCCACAAGCTTAAACATTAATGTACATAGTTAAAATACATACATATTTCCAAGTAAAATTTCTGCAATAAATAACTTCAAACGCTCCCACCATTTGAAATCAAGGCACTGTTCTAATTTTAGTCTGCTTTCACTCCTGTTTTTTCTTTTCCTCAATGCTTGAGTGGTGAACAAATAGTTCAGCCTACAAACCTCCTCAGGTATCTAATAAAACGTTACAACGAAAACTTCGCTTTGAGCGAAAAACGTGCAGTCATTTAAACACTTTTGGAGAGTAAATTTCTACAAAGCAAAAAAGAACATACTTCAGATTTATTATTTTGACAAGGAAAAATGTTCTTCAACAGCTTTGAAGACCATTGGGACAACGGGTGTCAATGAAATTCAAATAGATACTTCTTTTTTCACATTTTTGTTTGTAACATGATTTGTTGCACCATAAGGATTAATTTCTAAAACCGAACTTTTGGGCTGATTGAAAATTCTGAAAAATAAAAAAAGTACACTTATACCTTGCTCAAGTTTAATCGATTAAGCGAAATAGACAAGTTAAGTTGGATGAGCCGCTGGAGCTGATGAATTCAAATGCAAACGTTTGAAATGAAAGACAGATTTTTGTAGTTATAACTTTTTTTTCTGTGCTAGTATAAACTTTTTATTGATTTCTTTCTTTTTTCAAGGATTGCTATAATTAAATAAATAATACATTTTACACATACATACATAGAGATAATAAAACTTTTTTTTTCATTTTTGTTTTTTTTTTCGATATATGTATAATGGTTTTATGTTTATCAGTAATAAATTAATTTGTTAATTTAAATTTTGTATTTTGAAATCCTATTAAATACTAATTAATACACACTTAAAGAGTTAAAGATCATATATTTTTCATGGTTTTTTCTTTCATTAAAATATAGTTTTTCTTAAAAATTGTATGGATTTTTTTTTTAGATTAGAGAAGTGGGTGGATCCAGTGGACCTTTTCGAAAATCTGTCGAAAGAATTTTTCATCAAAACTTTAACTGGTCCGGCAATTTGGTAGACCCTTTGCGAAATGGGTTTCTAGTTGATGTTAATTTTCTTATATAGTTCAAAATATTATACACATGTATTTGCTTTTTGTTAAATCTGAGAATATTTTTATATTGAAATATTTTTTTTCTTGTTTTTATCTTTTTTTTTTTTTGACTTCACAAACATTTAGATAAGAGAAAAATTTAAAATGCCACTAAGAGTAATTGTAAGGATGTATTTATTAATATCGCAGTAAAAAAATGTGTGTGGTTCTATTTGTAATTTTTATAATGAAGAATATTTTAAAATTTTGAATTTCTTTGTTGTTATTGTTGCTTAAATCATTCACAATATTGAGGAGTTTGCAGTTTTTTTTTTGCTTTGTATTTTTTTGTGTTTTTTCTTTTTGGTTTTTTGCAAAAAAAAAAGAACGCTTAAAATTTACTTAAAAACATTTATGCATTTATCTTTGTTTCTAATAAGTATTTAGGGGAAGAGGAGGGTGAGGAATTATTAACGCTGGTTTTGAGTTTTTGTTTTTGTTTTTGTTTTTTTTAATAAAAAGCTAGTGTGCTAACTAGTTAACGGCTACAACTACTACTTAATCAGTATCACAATTTAATGAGTTATAGTAGATGGCAAACTCCTAGAGACTTGAGTGCTAAATGTATCTTTTTGGTTGCAAGAAGAGTACATTTGAACGCCAGAAAAGTTCTGGAGTTGTAATGCAAACATCTGACCATATTTTTCACAATTTACGTTCCTTTCGTAATCAAAACACAAACGAATAAAACTTAAAAACTATTTTAAAAAATCTTACTTTGCTAATATGGTGGTGAATTCACAATGAGAATGAGAGAGAGAGAGAAAGAGAGAGATGAGATGAGTTGAGTTGAGATGAGATGAGTTGAAACGACAATGTGTGTGTGTTTGGTTGTTTGTTAATGTTTGTTTTTGATGTTTGAGATACGTTTTGCTTTGTTGCTTTATACAAATTACATTAGTATATAAGTTGTATATATTTAAGAGCTAATTTTAGCTTATAAAGCTAAAAACAATTACATATATGATGAAGCGAATGTTTTAAATTACACTTAGCACTAAGATGACGGTAACGATGAGCGATTGATGAAACGGTTTTTGTATGTCATAAGGTGGGGTTGTTCGAACTTAAACAAAAAGCTATTAATATGTAGCAGCCAATTGAGCCAAGAAGACAGCTGAAAGGCAAACTAACTGGTTTCATTTGGCGAATATAGTTTGTGTTTGGTGAGACTGAATTCGGGACTTATTGTTATGCTGCGCGACAAGTTTTTCATGAATTGTGGAAGTAGGGACGCCCAGCCGCGTTTATCCTGACGCAATGTTAGATAGAGTTCAAATGTTGACACCATTTCTGGGTCCACTTTAAGGGTGCCGATGCGTCGAGAGTTCTGAGGCTCTTCTTCGAACTCTATGTAAAGGGTACAGCCACGTATACCGCATGGTTCACGTTCGGAAACACGTATGATTTCTGACGCTATGCGTGTGGTGAGATCACAGGGTATTGAGACTTCGGTGCAGGTTAAGTTACGGGATTTTGCTGCACGCAATTCATCGAGCAGACGGCTGGCCAAATCGCTAATAGCCGCTAATTCGATTTTATCACAGTATAAGAGCTCTTCGTCAGCCAAATAATTTGGATTGCTGTCCTTGACACTGGTTGATGTTCGTGTAGTGGTTGCTGTAATATTGTCATCGGTTTTGGTGGAACGTCGATTGGAGTGCAAGGCTGTGGACCAATCTGAAATGCAGGAATAAATCAAAAATTAAATTTAAGGCCAAGTTTTAACTAAAGTTTTACTTCTACTCTAATATACATATGTACATGACAATAGTTCTACTATTTGCTTTTGTTACTTTGCTTGTTGAGTGTGCTCTTAAATATTTGTTTGTGCTATTGTGCTCCAAAAGGTGAGAAACGTGTTTGTAAGTTTAAAGAAAAATTTCATCAGATTAATTAAATATTCTAAAATGGAAAAAAAACGTGAGAATACTGCTTGCTGTTGTTTATATTGTTTTAACGGGAAGAAAAAAGACTAGAAAACAAAAAAAACTGATGAAATTATTTTTGAATTTCATAACACATCTGTTTAGTATTCGCACACACACACACACACACATACCTTAAGCCATACAAACATACATACAGAGAACAAACCTATTTTGCTGCCTTAATTAAAGAAATTTTATTTGCTTTAGTTTTTTTTTTGTTAAGTAAACATTTAAAAACTACAAATTTATTTCGGTTTACTTATAGCGGCTCAGTAGTTTAAGGAATTTGTTGATCAAATAATTACTGGTGTACAAAAACAAAAATCAAAAAAAAAAAAAAAACAAGTAAATAAGAATAACAATGGAAAAACACACACACACATAATGGGGTACTAGGCAGCAAGTGCTTTTGAAGGCCGACCCTAAAAAAAGAATCAACATGGTAGAACATTCTCTACACAACTAATTTAATTTTATATCAAATTTTGTTGGTGCTTTTGATTACTAGAAATATATTTGGTTGCTTCTGTTAAAAAGCCGGCAGTTTTAGTTAATAAGTAAAACGGCATGAAAAATGCTGGTAGGAAATTTATTACAAGTATATGTATTACTTTTTGAGACTCCTCCTCCTGCAGCCAGTAAGGAAAACATGAGGAAATGTTTTCAATATTTTCCATAAAATTGCATAAAATTGAAACTAAATAGTAAATGAAAAGGCAACAAACTTAAAATTTTGTAGGAACATTTTGCAAGAGATGCATATTTCAAAACAAACCGAGAAACTTTTCAGCAAAACTTGTCTTTTCCCTCGAAATTATGCTAACAAAAACATGGAAAAATTAAAAAGTCAAAATCTATTTTTAAAACTAAATTAGTAAAACCTCATGCCGCTGTTTGTTGCCGATTGCTCCACAATTTTTTAAAGTTCAAAACGAAAAGTATTGATAAAAAGTGGTAAATAGCTTGTAAGTGGCAGCTGCATATTTGAAGTGAGAACTCAAGCCATTTTTTAATACCTACACGTGTCAGTTTGCAAGTTAGTTACGTACATATGTATGCATACTAAATAAATAATAATATGCATAGACAAGCAGAAATCAATTGATTTGACTCGTCTAGCATGAAAACATTTTCTTTCTAACAATATAAAATTAAACTTTAAACGGATTAATACATAAGAAAAAAGAGACTCTGTCTATATGCAACCAACTTGTGGAGTTGAAAACATTTGAAGGTTTTTGTAAAAAGTACACAAATTTTCATTCCGCAATTTATATTCAAAACAATAACAAAATATGAAAATTTGTTTTTATTCGAATCCAAATTTGTATACGTCCTAGAAAACCCGTCCGTTGAATTTATTTTTATTGCTGACGACGAGAAGTTTATTTAAAGTCAATGTTTTTCAAATTCATTTTTCGAAAAATTACCTGTAATTGAAAAGTTCTGCACAACATTTTCTTTTAAATTCCTTTCCTTATGAAAATAGCCATAAGAAATGGATCAGTAATTCTATGATTTGTAGAACATATTTTTAAGAGATGAATCTTTTGAACAACTTGTCTAAGCAAAGTCAAGTCACTTGTAAATTTATTCAATAAATTTTTTTTTTTTTTTTTATTTTCGTTTATTGCTGTTGATACAAATTTAACATGGTGTTGAATAAGCCGTAAGCGATTTCAATGTCAAAGCCAATTAACGTTGTGTTAACGATTATTATCACTTTGAAAAATTTTCATGGGCCCTGCATAACAGACATGCATACATACATATTTCTCTTAAGAAAAAAACACAAATTTATTACAAATACTATTTGTATAAGCTGTTTGAAGTTTCTTTTTTTTTTGTAATGCTCAATTTAAAGGAGAGACAGTATTTTGATTTTACCGGCCGGCCAAATAAAATTTTAAATTTGTTTAAATTGTTTTTTGGTCGCAAGATTCATTACAAAACAGTAATTTATTCGATTAAAATTCTTGCGTTCATAATGAAAAAAAAATTTTTTTTATTTTTAGTTTTCATATTGAAAATAAATGCAAAGAAACATACATATGTGTATGTATGTATGTTAACAATCTTATTCATGAGAAGCATTTTTTGTTATCTTTTATATAGAAGTTTGTCAAATGATACCTTGATAAGCACAAACTGTTGTTACAGAAATAAAGCCGAAAATAAAATTGATATGTTTTAAGGACTGTTGCTCAAATTTTGCCGAAAAATAATGCCATAATAATCCAGGCGCATTTTAAATAAAACTGTTTTTCATAAAAATTATAGGTATTTAAAAACTGTCTGTTTATTTTTGTAATATTTTATTTTTATAAAAATAAGTCTTTAAAAATTAAAAATTTTGTTGTTGGCCTTCAAAAAAAAAATAGTTTTTATTTGTTAAGGTCTGATTTGATAAAATTTCCAGATAAATAATATTTTCGTTTGCTAAGCCGGTGTTATTTTTTTTTTTTTCTATAACAAATATAAGCTGATATTTTGAAACTTAAATACATTTAACTGTAGTGACATATACTAGCAAAATGGAATTGGTATGTACCGCAGTATCACCGAAAAAATCTTTTTAAATTCTGAGGAAGTAAAATCAAACTGAAGCCCAATAAAATAATTCACAATTGTAAAGCATACAGTTCCACTATTAAATTAAAATTATTGCTTGGAAAATATAAATTGTAAACAAGCCAGCCAGCATTTTCAACCTCCGTCAAAGTAAAAAGAATTCCAAATAAATGCTCAACAAGCAAATTCTCTAAAAACCTTCAGAGTTCCATTGAAGAACTGCAAAGTTTATGAATAAAAACATTTCTATTTTCACAACGGTTTCCTTTGAAAAGCTGCAGTTTTGTTTCATCTTCTTACCCCAAACCAGTTGCCGCAAACACTAAGTTTTTTTTTTATGTATTTTTCTCTTGTAGCTCTAAATAGTTATTTAAAATTCATATTGAAAAGAATTTAAATAACATATTGATGGCAAATCTACTTTTAAGGAATACTCTGCATGGTTTCTAGCCTAAACTTCAAAATTGTTGGGTTTTTTCTGTACCTACCATTCTAAGTCACTATGCATTTTCTCGCTTCCAAAAAAAGTCAAAATATTGTATTGTAATCTGGGTTTGTAAGTGCGTAAGTGTCTTCCCAATAGCCGCTTTAGAAGTGCAAAAGATTTTAACAAATTTCTTTTTTTTTTTTTTTCTTCATCATATTTTTGTTTATGACATGTCCCCCAGATGCTGGGTTTACAAAATTTCTTAAACATCTACCTTTTCTTATTTACAATGTATTTTTAATTTTTTAAACTGGAACTTACCTTTTGTTTTTGATGTGTTGCTGATAATACTAAAACGTTCAGGATATTGATTTTGCACAGATAATATTTCCATTTTATCTGGATTAATTTTGCTTTACTATGATAACAGGGTGGTTGAAAAGTTTTTAGTTGTTTTCTTTTTTCAATAAAATGTTTTTCTTCTCACAAAGTCTTTAAATGCAAATTATTTAGTTTGTATTGTTAAAAAATATATGTACATCTGTACATTGAAATATTTTTTAACAAAGAAATCACAGTTTCTTTATGGATTTTTACAATGACACTTCTGCTTTGTATTCTCCGGTCACGTACATACGCTTTCTGATATTCTTCTACACATGTAGAAAACTTGGGTTGTGTAAAATTATTTCAGTTTTATAAAATATACATTTATATGTTAAAAATCACAATGTTGGCTTATTTAAAATTATTATCACCGCAAAAAATTATTGAATTAGAAAATTCTTCTTTGATTTTATTTATTATTTTCAGAGTTTCTTGGTTAGTTTTATGAATATCAGCAGTGTTTAACAGTAACTGAACTGAACAGCTGTGTGTCGGGGTTTTTATAGCGGCACCAAGAGTGCTTATTTTGAGTCGTTAATAACCATTGGAGAGTTTTTGTCGGCACACTGCTCACCAAGTGAGACCTGAAGTGGCAAAAAGAGAGCCATGATAACATGTGTTTGATTAACTTTGTTAACTCAAGCAAGTGCTAATATAGAACAGAAATACGTAATAACCAGCAAATGAAATTAGTTTTAAAAAGATTTAGGGAATATTGGAGTGAAAACGAAATGAATAAAGTCCGAGACAATTCTTTCACTTCGATATCGTTTTGAATTTGAAATAGGTATAATTCTGAATTTTCTTTCCTACTTTTATATTTTCGCTCTCACTCTTTCTGTCACTAGTGGAGGGCAAATCACTCACTTAAATTTCGCTCACTTAGCTCTCTTCTTACGTGCTATTTGTTCTCAATTAACTCATTTCTTGCCTAAAAGTGGTTTGTTATGCTCTTTTTCGTTTCTAAAAACCCGTAAAACTTGATGAAAAATGAGTGAATTTTCTTTTTGTTCAAGTTTTGTAGACGAGTATGTGATGTAGTTTTATGAAGAAGAAAGAAGAAAAAAATAAAATCCAAAATATATAAATCGAACTGTGTGGTGTACGTGACTTTTTCATTTTAAAGTCGGTTGGTTGGTTGGTTGGTTGGTTGTTTGGTAGGCCGTTTAGTCGTTGAGTTGGTTGCTTGTACGTTCGTTTGTTCGCTCGTTCGTTCGTTTATTTGTTTGCTCATGTTTGCTGGCCCAAGTTCTGGTCTTTTAGTGAGTTGAACGAGTATTTTTATATACATGTTTATGTGCCTACCCAGTGGTTTACGGAGCCAGTTCCGTGTCTATATGTGCACTAGTTCTTAACAAACTACCACTATTGTACCCAAAAACTACACTAAACTGAAATCTGGTTTTTCGAGATTTCAATCAAAATCTAGTAAGTTTCTACATACTAGAAAGTAGACTTTACCAAGCGATGCAAGTGTGATTTTTTACATTTTTGGCTAAAAAATTCAACAGTGTGCAAATACAACTTGACTGTTTGATATCTTATGTACAAAAGAGCAAAATTTTGGGATTTCATTTAAAATCTATATTGAAATCTGTATCATTCACACCTCCGTTTTCTGATATTTTTCAAGATTTTATTCCAAAGCGAAAGTTTATTTTCAACAAAATTAATTTTTTTAAATATGAATGCAAAAAATGCATACATAACCCGTCATTTAGATGGGAAAGTAAATGCCTGAAAGTTGCAATACACTCACACTTTTTTTTACTAACACACTCACAGTATTCTAACTTTCAACTTAGCTTTCAGCAAAATTTTCCTGAAAGTAATTTTTTGACATTTACTGAAAGTAAACTGACAAGGTAGTAAACACGGTTGCCTACTCCACGGCACATAGACATTTTCAGGATTGCAGTAGAATAATAATTGTGAATTTTAAATTATTTTGTACATTAGAAAATATTTAAAAGATTTTTACATCAAATATAAATAAAGAACACAAATGAAGTATATTTATAGTGATAATTATAAAATTAACTAATAAAAGTTTAGCAATAAAAATTATTTTCGAATGTTGCCCTATAAATTTATGTTTGCAGTAGTCTTGGCAATTCTATTTCAGTAGTAAACAAAACTATAATACTTGCAACTCTCCGCTTTGACGAAATTTTTCAAATGAACTTTCACCTTCATTTGAAATTGGGCAAGAAATTTTCATGAAAGTCACAGATTTTATTGAAATTTTTATTCATAATACGTATACAAAAATTTAATGAAAACACTTTGCCTACAAAAAAAGAAATCTTGGTAAATGTCAGAAGCTGCAATTTAACTAATTTTGTTTTGGGGTAAATGGACCATCACAAGTTACTAGGGAATTAAATTTCCTTTTTTACTGGTAAATAGATGGTATACCCAGAAAAAAAATTAATAAAAACGTATAAAACAAGGATGATTGTAAGCTCCTTTGTCCAAGAAACAAAATAAAATTTAAAGTTTTATTCCATAAAAAGTTTTCTCAATTCTGAGAAAGTGAAATCGAATTCATGCCCAATCAAATAATTAACGATTGAAAATTGTTTTTCTTCTTTCTTTCCTTGCTATATTTTTATTGAATTGTGTTCTAAGTGTATGTCATTTCCTTTTCATATTTTCTGCATTTTATTTGTTGTACTGCAAAATACATCGCTACTTCTTCGAACCACGAAAAGCCTAAGGCTGTTTAGCAGCCACCATGTCTACTCAGCAATTGAAACAACAAGCCGAGGTGATATTATCCCGGTAGTGCTGCGTAATGCTTCTCCAAAGTGCTAGAAAATTTCTCACTACAATAAATCCGAGCTCGAATCGCAGCAGGGTGAATTATCAACAAAAAAAAAAAAAAAGCTTATGTTTATTAGTTATTTCTGTCTAGCTGATACATATGTACATATTGCAGCACCCTTCTTCGTCGTCGAAAAAATATATTTTTTTGCAATATTTACATAAAGAAAATATTTACATATGTTCGAGGGAAAGCCTATTATTATTGAAATTTATGGTTGAATATTTAGATTATCAATCTAATTCATAAAAATTATAACAGGTTTATAAAGCTCTTATTTGACAGATTTACCATACAAATATGTCAAATAACAGTCTTATAAGCCTGTAATAATTTTTATGAATTAGGAGGTATAACTGTAGCCAACTATACTATAGTTGTAAACAATCGAATAATGTGTTTGCAGCCCCTTTATATGTCTGCCTTAACCATATTATATGGTTGCATTCTAAACAGTGGTCACTAGTTCAGATTGAGTAAAAAAAGCGTTAGCTATTTCCACTGGGTACAAAGTCATGTACGAGTATATATGTATATATGATTTGGTAGCAACAGCATTATCTCTGCGTTTGTTTGCTTGTATGTGTAATTTCATCGTTCACGTTCACTCATGCAATGTGAAAACTGTCATTACAAGTACCCGTTTTTCCTCCTTTTCCACCTCCCACACCCTCCTTCAGTTTATTTCTTTTTTGTGTTTGTTTCTTTTTACATCGTCATCACAAGTGTTGTTGTTTTTAAACGTACACACATATTCACTCATGCACACATTAGAAACAAAATCTCTCCTAAGCCCATCTAACGACCATGGGTCTTTCGGTCGTTGCGTCTTTAAAAGTAACACACTCTTTATAGGCCTTTATATGTATATGTATGTATGTATGTGCGTCCGTCTGCCTGTCTGCCGCTCACACTGTTTGGCTGACCACTCGGCGTTTTGTACGCATTAGAAAATTTTCAAAGTGTTGTCAGTTCATGTTTGCTGGCTTGTCTATTACAGCCGGTTTTTTTTTTTTCTTAATACTCCTCAATTTATCTATTTTTTTTTTTTTTATTTCCATATGTTTATTTAGTTTTTTCTCTCTGCTGTTTATTTTTCGTCTATTATTTTTTTTTCGCTTAAGTTTTCTTTTATTTTTTGTTTTTACAGTTTAATATGTAAATTTTCTTGAATTGCTTTGTTTTTCTTCTGCAATCAACAATGTAGTTTTCGTTGGTTTTATATACAGTTACGATCGCAAATATAGAGTCACTTGGTATTATTAAGGTAGTATGTGTACTTACATACATACCTATGTATATATCAATGTTGTGCCACCGGTTCTTTGATAGCTTTTGGCATGAGGAAAAAAGGTTACAAGACGCCTGCAGCGCGCTATTATGGGAGCCAAATATGTGATCAAAGCCCAATGATTTGTCCTCTCCAATATACATACATATAACTATATGTGTATATAAATTTTTTTGTTGGTAGGTACCTAACCCTGCACCAATCCTCATGAAGAGGAGTCCTGCACAAAAATACGAAAAATTTAAATTGTCCAGCCTCGAAAGTGATTATTTTAATATGTCACAGTGAACTGTTTTTTTTCTCATGTCAAAAGCCATCGAAAAATCAATGTCCATAAAAATTAGATTCACATTTGGACTGCGTTCCGACGAACATTTAAATGCAAAACTATGCAGATTTCTCCAGCCATTTAAAATATGTAGATCAAATGAATAATTGTCACCCAGGGATAGTGTAGCTTCCCAAAGTTCAAAGAATTGTTTTTCAAATCGAAGCAATCGTTTTTCTGTCTTAATTAATCAAATGTACACATGTGGCTTCTGCTTTCATTTTGCCCACTACTGTATATTGTATGTCAATATGTAATTGTAATATTGTTTTCTTGCTTTTATCGTTGGTTTCATTAACATACGCTCATTATTTCCTTTTAAGTTGCGTTTTCTTTTTTCTCGTTTTTATTTATTTTACATGATATTTATTTAAAAAGTCATAATTTTAAATAATTTTATCCCCGTTTTGCTTCTCCATTTGCATTCGTACCATAATTTCTTGACCATGTTGAAATTGTTTGAATAAAAACTAAATCGTAAAGAGTTTTTAAATAAAACGAAATGTCTCTTGTTAAATTAGACTGGCACACGTCAAAATTCCGAAGCATAAAATGTTTGTATTATAAAACTAATAAGAATTTTTGTATTTATATCACACACTAAAGCTGCTGCTTGCATTTCAATTAATACTTAAAATTGCAGCGGTGGACAATAATTCAAAAAGGTCATTTGAAATTTCTAACTGAAAGCACTTATTGAACAGAATAATTATTTAAAAACGTATACATGTATATAAAATTATGTATTCGTACATACATATGCACATACGCATGTGTATCTAACGTTTAGGTTTTCGAACAAACTCGAATAATGACTGCTAACGAATACTAAAAATATCAGCTTCAAAACTATACAGTGTCCTCTACTCGCTATTGAACACTCACAACGAACAAGTGCGATAGTGCTACATATGTATGTATCTAGGACTATTTTCAAAATTATGCCACCTCACTACCACAACAAGAGCTAGCCAAGGTGCTTCATTGTTGTCCTGTATTTACCCATATCAGATTCTTGACAGTTTTCTTAAGACAATATTAAGGGGGGTGCAGATCTAAAAGAAGTATAAACTGCGGTTTAAAGAAACAAATCGTACCGTGCATTTTTTTAATTTAGTTACAACAGTTTGCGTATCAAGTGACGATACATGCACATATACATGTCCATATAATTATATGTGTGTATATAAAATAAAGTTTTCATTTCATGTTGCAAACTAATGCAAAATCATGTACCTACAGAAATATGTTTGTACACACGTCTGTAAATACATACATACATACATATGTAGAGATATATGTATGTACATATTTTTGAACCTTTTGCTTATCTGTATGTATGTATCTGCATATGAATGTTTAAATTAATATGCAGGTACATGTACATATGTATGCTTATTCTTACTGTAAACAAACATATTTTTCATTTCAATTTCATCAGATTTTTGTAGGTACATACATATGTATATATGTACTTGTATGTACCTAGCTAAATATATATGTATGTACATACGTACATACTTTTCATATTTTGTTTTTTTTTTGTTCGATTCAATTGTAGACTAAATGACACTTGCTACCGTTCGTTTACATCATCCAAACAATCAGCAATTCTGTCGTCTATTGTATCTCCTCTTACTTAGTACATGCACACATTAATGTATACTGTGTATGTACATTAGGGCGGTCCCAATTTGGTAGTCGAAATTTTTCGATAGCTTTTGGCATGAAGAAAAATCACATTTAAGAAATCATTTTCGAGGCAACCCATTTAAAAATTATTATTTTTGTATAGGGCCGCCCCTTAGCCAGTGTCTATACCTGATGAATTTATATCATGATAAATGTCCAATTCTATATGAAATAATAAAGACAAAAATAGTTTCATATAAAATTTAACATTTATCATAATACAAATTCATGAGGTATAGACATCGGGTAAGGAAGCGTGATGAGGGTCAAAGTGTTCGCAAAAATATTGAGGAGAAAAAATTATTGGGAGCCAGTAATACATTTGACAACTCTACGGGTATTAAACACTCTCAAGAATATGCAATTTTCTCCAACACACCAATTTGTTCCAAGGTGCCCGTAGAGTAATCAAATGTCCCCAATTATATTTTCTAACCAATATTTTTTTCCAAACCGTGAAAAAGAAAATATTTAAATTGAATGATTTTTTTTTACATGTTGTACAGCAACCTTTCCTTCCTCATGCCAAAAGTTATCGAACATGTTTGTGTATACCAATCGACCCGACCTAATATACATACATAGTAGGTACCGTCACATGTATTCATTTTTCATTTTTGTAATTTTTCTCTTTATTTGAACATGAGTGTGAATGTGTAAGAATACGCTTTTCTTTGCCTGTGATCACAAAGAAAAAACACAAATCTTAGGGAAATACATACATTCATACATACATAAATGAAGAATAAGAAATAAATAAATAGAAAAATATAATAAGAAATATGAAGACGTGAAAAGATAATGTACATACATACATATGTATGTACATAAATAGGTACCTACACTAGGTAGAAATAGTACGTAATTACATATATATGTATATACTACATACATACATATGCTTGCAGATAATTCTTTCTCTAAACTGTCTTACTCCTAAGAAATATTTTATGTACATTTCTAAAATTTTTATTTGACAATGCTATAGAAAGTTTGCAAATCACACTTTATTGTACATGGGGTATCATTTTATAGCATGTCCCATGACCGATTTATATGTACGTGATAACTCTCATTTATCATACTTGTATGACATAAAAATGTTCCATTTCTAGCGAAAGAGATGCGAGTGTTATAGAAAATGTAACATGATTCTGTGATATGTGTTAAATTGTTGTGAACACTTATGCCCAAAAAATCGGTGCAAGTTCATCTTCGGGTGTGGTTTAATCTATATTTAATTTAGTAAATCATTGAATCGGTAAACACTTAAACCACATTTAAACGAAGAACATTTAGCGCTTAAACTTCCATCGTCAAACAGAGGAAAACATTTCTAGAAACAATCAATAATAAACGCTTCACTGATTTACTACAATCAAGTTTAAACTGTAATTAAATTACAAAAAAGTTTTGTTCCACTAGAGTTTTAACTTTAAGTGATTTGTGTGCATTCGACGTTTTTTTTAGCGACAAACCGCATATTTGATTAATTTAAAAGAAGTTAGTTTTGGCCCCAAATTTCTAACACTTCACAAAGAGTGGCACAGAAAGAGTCTCTGTTTCTCAGAGAGACAGAGAGAGAGAGAGAGAGAAAAATGTGGATTGCTATCAATTGAAATTGAAATGGTGGTGTAACAGACCGACCTAAATTATCATTTATAACCAAAAGAAAAAGAAATTGCAATGTAAAATTAACATGACAAAATGTTGATTAAAAATCATGTTAAATTTGTACAAAAATACTCATCAATTTTTAAAATAAATTCTCTCCTTAAATTACAGCTCTAATTGCTGTCATGCCTGAGTGGGTACTGGGGCTGCTCAGGACTTCAAATTGCAGCCCGTCTGAGATAAACGAACCGTTCTGCAATATAAAACTCAAAAAGAAGTGTTACCCTTACATAAGATAAGAAGAAAACAAACAAGAACGAATAAAATATTAATTTTAATTTGGATTCTTGACTGCGTTAAGAAGGCCTTAAATCAACAGAAATCAAAGTTGTTTTAATAGCAAAAAATGTTGTTTTCAGGCTGCTACGAAATTAAGACGCATCAAAATGAAAGTTCTTTGACCAAAGTTGCTTCCGAAGTGTTTAATCTATTTTGTTTGTGTGAGAATAACTCATCTATCTAACTAATTCTATATAAAACCGATTATGTAACAAAGACTGAAATTTATCCTCGGCAAGTTTCACAGCTCTAGTACCCAAAAAACAAATCTGGAGCCGAATTACAGCATTCGTGATCGCTCTTCATTGTTTTCACTTGATAACTACTTCGATTACGAATGCCGTAATTTGGCCCCTGGCGAGTATTTTTGATTTATTTGCAGCGTTTACATTTGCAACGCACTAAACACCACAATTTCGAATTACTCTGGTCACAGCGTTTAGAAAATTTTTTGTTTGTTTCTAATTTTCAATCATACTTTGTATACATTCTGTTTGAATAATCTGATTTAGTTAAATTATCAAATAACCTTCCCCAAGCCATTTTGATTTGTTATATAAAAATCCACTTGCAGATTGTAATTCAAGTATTTGAAAATGTTTTATTAAATAAACATTTGCATATTTAAATTACAAATGTTAAAATATACACATTTGTGGTCATGGTTATTGAATACATCTCTAAAAATAAAGTTGAAAACAAATATACACATGTATGGATGTATCTATGTACTTACATATGTAAGTAAGTACATACATACATATGTACATAAATTTTCAATTGCTTTTAAAAATACTTTGAATATCCAAATAGCAGCAACGATAATAAAGTAATTACAAAGAACAAGAGCAAGCAATCGACCTTTTGTAAAGTACTCGTCGAAGAGGGTCTTTAAGGCTTAAAGTACACACATGTATGTATGTATGTGTATTGAAACTATAATTAGAAATTTCTATTTATTTATGCTTATTCTTTTGTCGAACGAATACAATGTTTCGTAAGACAATTAAGTTTTCATAAGTATCTGCTCTGCTTGTTATTTGTGTTGTTTTTGCAAACAATAAATATTTAATGGCTTTTTATTTCATTTATTACTGTTTTGCTTAATTATCTTATCACATGTTGATAAAAATAAAGGCAAGAGCAGAGCCAAGACAAGAATAGCAAGAACACAAAACTGCTTATCTGTCTTTAGTTAATTCAATTTAATAAACAACAAACAGCGCTACAGATGTTGTGTGTAATGGATACATACATATTTATGTGCAAGTGTTTGTACCCCACAGATAAACTAAGAAGAAACTAGTTACGTTTTGCGACCGCCGTGCTACTGGTTGAGAGGCTGTAGAAAAATTGATAGATTTTTGCCAGCCAAAAGAGAAGAGAAGTAAGTCAAATCAGCAACCAAATTGAATTCAGCTCTGGACTGTTTTGAAAAGAAATTACCAGCCTGTTGCACAGTCTCGAAATGTCATCTTCGTTTGCACTGGAAACGATAGAAAGCTAACTTATTAAGCTCCTTTCTCTCTCTCTGAATTATGCCCTTTGCTGCCAGAAGGGGAAGGTTTGATCTTAACGTTTAAAATTTTTTTGCTTCCATAAGCTTTTAATACATTTTCTTCTTCAAAATTAAGAATTTTAACTCTTAGTATTACTTAAACAAAGTAGGAATTACTTCAGTTTTCTTAACTTATTTTAAACAAAACCTCGCCTTCGGATAATCATCCCAATTACCAGCACAATGAACACAAGTGGTATAAAGAATACTAGTAGGCCAACTAGTCCGTAACTGTTGCCCCAACGCTCTAGTCATAATGCTAATTCGATCTTATATTAAAATCAATAGTTCACTGTATGAAACAAAAAGCAGATATGCCATTAAACCAATTCTGTCACATATGTCATTTACTACATACTCCTTTTTCATCTGCAGGGTAATTGTACGTTTTTAAGCCTACGTAAAAATAAGAACCTGCAACTTTGCTTACATGTATGGAGAAACATTAATATGTGCTTAAAAGAATAGTTGTTGCTGTAAAAATAAACATCAAATGGTCATCGGGATACAAATCAATGTTGCCGTTTTGTGTGGAATTAGAATTTATATGTATGTGGATGTGTATGTGTATGTGTGCGTATGCGTTTGTATGTACATATATACCGGCATTATTAAAGATATTTTCTAAAAAGAGTGTGTCCCCAACCTCGAGTTTTGTCAGGTTCGAATTACTCATTTTTGGCTTATTCTTAATTAAACGTTCTTAATTTAGATTGCAGCAATAATCTTTGCTTGGAGCTGGCTGTTTTTTCGTAAGTGCCATACTCATGTCTATACGGAGTGAAACACAATAATAATGAATAAAATCATCCGTTTCTTAATACTGTTCAAACTAACATTTTTTAGCTGTTTAATTTCATATTTGTGCCAAAGCTAAAAATCATTTCAATTAATGCCATGCACTTTATAAATATGTGAAACATTCCCTGATTGGTGTTGGCATTTAAAGCATACTAAAATTTTACACCCTTATTCATAAAAATTATAACAGGTTTATAATGCTCTGCTATTTGACAAATTTGTATGGAACACTTGTCAAATAAGAGTTTTATAAGCAAAAAATATTTATTATGAATAAGGCCCTTAGTATTTTTTATAACTGACTCTTTTGCCTTTATTTTGGACTCCGATGAAGGAGCGGTTCCACACTAAATCCTACCAATTTTCTTGTATTCTACAGTTCACAGAATTAGAAGCTCGAGCTTCTGATAAATCATGTCCAAAAAAGGAGTTTTTATGATCAGATAATTTATCTGCTCAATTCTAAACGAAAATTCTGTGAGATTATTTTCCCTTTTTCTATTCCTTCTGTTATGAATTTTCTTGGGAAAACAATTCCCGAGAATAAAACTGGTATATTTCTAAATTGATAAAGAATATTTGCCTCAGACATATTGATAATTGGCTTGAATATGTTATTCTTTGTTATACGATCTAATATATCATAAATACAGTCCGTTTTGGGCCCATAAAAATTATTTTATTTAAAGTGCTCTGTAATACGATCGATCATTCACTTTGCAAAATGTGTCTCCAAAATCAAAATTTTAGCTCATAGTTTTTCCAAGTGCGGTCAATATGTAATGGCATTATAAGCAACATAAATGTGTAGAATATAAAATATATGTATGTGCATAACTATTACTATTAATTTGTAAGTAATTTTCTTTCTTTTCTAATTTCAGGTATGTGCGAAAAATATTGAAATAAATATTTATTAATCAAAACTCTGTAAGTGCTCAAAATATATACATGCAGGTAATTTTAGACATAATTAAATAATTTACATACCTTGATACACTCCAGCGAAGAGACAAGAAAAAATTTAATTCAAGGAATAGATGAAATATCAAAGATATAGAGTAATTCTGTGAACAAAAGACATGAAGTGTTTGTTGGTGTTGTGTTTATGCGGATACCTTGATACCGCCTTATATCCTGTTCATACATGCAGCAATATTCAAATTATAACAATTAAAGCCATTATTGAGACAAAATTTTCATATAAAAATTACAATTAGCTTATTGGCAATTAAGAGATAATTGTTTCAATAATGAGTAAAATTTATAATGCAACACTGTTAGATTTGTATTAACAGTACAATTTGTATTAACAGTACAATAACAGTACATATTGAACACTCCTTGTGAAAATTTTACTAATCAAATGTCAACAAAATAAATAAAAAAAACAATTTTTTTTTTTTAAATTTTTTATGATAAGGGGTGTTTTTTTTCGATGTATACAACTTTAAGTTGCAATAAAACAACGATGGATTATTTGATTGGCATGAATTTTGCTTATCCGAAAGATAATCTTGTGGCATTACATTTTAAATATGTATGACTTCTGGCATATGACCGCCACGGCTGGCGCGGATGTAGTCCAATCTGGACTTCCAATTTTCGATGACTTTTTCCAACATTTCTGGCCGTATATCGGCAATAATACAGCGAATGTTGTCTTCCAAATGGTCAAGCGTTTGTGGCACAAGCATGTTGCGCAGTCTTGTTGAAATCACATCTCCTGGACATCATGGTTATTCAATTCAGGAATGAAAAAGTTAGTAATCATGGCCCTATATCGATCACCATAGACTGTAACTTTCTGGCCATCATCGTTTTTGAAGAAGTACGGACCAATGATTCCACCAGCCCATAAAGCTCATCAAACAGTCAGTTTTTGTGGATGTAACGGTGTTTCGACATGAACTTGAGGATTAGCTTCACTCCAAATGCGGCAGTTGTGTTTGTTGAAGTAGCCATTCAACCAGAAGTGCGCTTCATTGCTAAACAAAATTGTGCGCGATACGTATTCCGCACAGAACCATTATTTTCGAAATAAAATTGCACTATTTGCAAGCCTTGTTCACGCGTGAGTTTATTCATGATGTACATATTGCCAAACCAAACTGAGAATAGATCACTTGACACCTGTTAAATCGGTAGCCATCTGGAACAGTAATGCCAACTTAGAGTTCTATACATCGAAAAAACACCCTTTACAAAATAACCAAATGTAAACAATAACTTTTTCACCTGCCAAATGCTAATTGTCGTAGCAATATTAAGTATGTATGAACACCAAAACGATATTGCCAATTAACTGAATATTGTTTCAATTAAAAAGGCATATGTGAACTGCATATTAACCAAAAGCAGTTTTTAAAAATATAAATCGCTTAAGTTTATAGCAAATAACAAGTCCCGTAGATTTCCAAACGTGCTTAAACGATTTTGGATTGTTAAAATTTTTGAGGCGCTTAAGCAAAATTTGTCACTTAAATTACCAAACCGTGTACAATACATCCCATGTAATTAGTCAGCGCTTAAATACCTTTATCTCTTATCCATCCCTTGTATTCAATTCGCATTTTTTACACTAATTTTCATGCAAAAAAAGCAACATTTTATCCAAAAATGTAAATCCCCTCAATGAAAAACTCTGAAAAAAATTTTAATATCCTTATAGAGCGCTGGAAAATAAATAATAACTTTTTTTTTTAATGTGACCAAACCCAAGTGCGTGATTTTATAATCTTGAGTTGGTTGTGTGTGGTTGGCAAATTCCAAATCGGCAACTCTGACGTAAAGACAACATGACGATGGTGTTTATTACACTTCTTAATTTAAAATTAATGATTGAGTGGACGAGCAAATGGAAGACACCTTTTCTTGACACCAATCCAATTCTATTCTCCTTAAATTATTGCAATCAAAGCGAACTTAATTATAACTGCTTGATGTATGTATGTATGTATGTCCACTTGGAAGAAGAAAGTTCATCGTTAGAGTAGCCATAGTAAAGCTACTGAAAACACAATTGCTGGCTGTCACAGTTGGCAGGAATCTCAGAAGCCTACAAAAGTGTAACGCAAACGTCTGTAGCTAAAAAGTAGTAAATCAGACAAAACCCTGAGCCCCTGAAATACTCAAAATTGATTAATTTATTTCCTCTTAAAATGTTTAATCTTCTTATAAATACTCATAAGCTGTTAAGCAAAATGCAACAGCTTCTTGCAGCAAGATGCCAACAGATGGAAAAAGTTGCACTCAAAAGAAACAAACATACAAACACTATTCATCCACACATACATACACACATGTGTATGTACATATATGTACTTGCAGCCAGCATGTGTTCTGTTGTGTTAATTTATTCGATTGCATTGTCGGAGACTGGAGTTTGAATACAAATCTCAATATGTATCGTAATTAGAAATTTTCCCTGCTCGAACGCTTTTAGGTATATTTACCATGGAGGACATTTTATACGAATAGTGTTCCGTATATATTCCGAGCATTTTCCGCCATCTATGTATATAAATCTTAATATGCTGCGCAGTTGTAACACACTTCCCGATAAAACTTCGGCAGTACAATCAATAAATTTGTAAAAGAAAACTACACGATGAAGAAAGTTTACAAAATTGGTTTCTGTCTTGTTATCCAGCTACCGCTCTATTTGCCATCAACTAAATTTTTTATTTTTTTTTATTTAGTTTTTAATTATTCAGGCAGGCAAATACAACTCTGCACTACAAGTTTTTCCAAATCTTTTAGTTTCCTATTCCAATCCAAAGTTGAATGTGTGTTTAAAGTTTAGTCTTTGACTGTGTAGCCAGCTTCAAATGTTGTAGCGACATACATAAAAGTTATGAGCTCATTGGAGAATATTGCCTGATGTTGTTATTGCTGCTGCTGGATCTGTTTCGTTCAGGCTGCTCGTCTCGTTGCCTCTCTAGCTTTTTATAAAAAGCAAAAAAAAAAACAAAAATTAGCGCAGTTAGAGACATAATATCAATTGAGCTTTTACACAGAAACAAACAGTTGGAAGCGAAAACAAAGATTACTGAAAACTGCCGCAACCCCAGTGACCAAAGTCTTGCAAAATAAAACAAACAAAAAATCCATACGAAAGTAAATTAGATGATTAAGGTAAAATTACCGTAAGTAATCAGCTTATGAACGAAATGAGTGCTGCCGAGAAACGTGGCGTTTACGAAACTCGTAGTTGTGTCCCAGCTAAAGTTGCAAGTTTTCTATTATATCTGCCATTTGAGCTAAGGTGCATCCAGAATAACTACATTGAGAGTATACGATTCCCAATTGCTAATTCCATACATTATTACAGAGTAAGCAGCACTTACATCAGCGCTACTTTGCTTTAGAAAGCAAACACTAGGTCTTATACTTCTTGTAGTCGATTGTATTTGTACATCTCCAATCAGAGCCTGCATACTGATGGTTTCTGGATGTAACATCCATATACTGAGCCCATGGCCAAACGAGCTCGAATATCTGCTGCTGTTGTCTGAAGAATTATGGCTGGAATATGGTCCTTAACGCAAGATAATAAAAAACGTGGGAGCATCGAATTGAGATCCCATCTGTAACAGTTCTCATAGTACAGGGTCTATGGAAACTGGATACAAGTCGAGAGAATTTATTATCAGAAACATATAATGTAACTGCTACACCGCAACAATTATCAATCCTGCAGAGATCATATGGAACGATCACGCCGCAATTATTAATTATAAACTTAATGTTTGTTAGTTTAAATTAGGAAACATGTTTGTAATGAATGCAACGAAGGCATAAAAATTGTAATAGGCTTATGAGACTGTTATTTGACATATCTGTCAAATAAGAGCTTTATAAAGCTGTTATAATTTTGTATGAATTAGACGGTTATTAGCTGGGGAACAATAAATGAAACATTTATGAACCATCATAAGCACCTAAATTAGCTCAAAGTACACATGTACTGCTTATTGCAGAGCTGCTTAGGCCCTTAGTTTATTTCCAATTCGTATTTATTTGGTTAACCTGCAATTGTTGTTTGATTTTTAAATATTTCTTCCACCTGCAGCATTTTAGAAGTATAATTTTGCTTTGCCCAACCAACCTGGCGGATCGGTATGCACCATTTTTTTTAAGATACGTTGAAAGGTTGCACGCATACTGGCCCTTACGAAATCCATATTGATGATTAAGAAATAAATTATGCAATTTTAGTTGACTTACAATATGTCAACCCAGATCAAATTCCTAGTGAAAAGTACTTCTATCTTCAAGCATTCCAGAATATTGCGAAAACACCATCCGGCCCGAAAGACTTGTGGATGTTGCAATTGGCCATAAGCCTAATCGAACTCGAGAAACATATCATACTTTGCGGCAAGACAGAGATTCTTTCAAACATTTAAGGTTTTATCAATATAGCAATGGCCTGGGGAGATGAACGCAGAGCCAGTGTCCCACCTTCTCACAAATACGGTTCCTTCATCTAACCTCTGTATACTGGAGTTTACTTTGTGTACGACACCGAGTTCCTACAGACCTACGAGTAACAATTGTTATGGTTAAATCCGTAAAAAGCACCACAAGCCTACTTTGGCTACCATACCTCTCCAATTACCCTAATCTAATTTCAGCAAGAGTGCCGGTTGATGAATGCTGGGTCATTCTTAAAATTTCTGGACGGCCTTATGTAACTGTCTAATTGGTTAGTTGGGTAGCCGATAATATCTATGTAACAAGATACATCAAAGTTTGTGTGCTAGTATACTTTTGCTGATTGTTACAGCGTATGTGTAGTATTTATGTTTGTTAAACAAGATTGTCCAATAAAATAAATTATGGAAAAAACAGCCAAAGAAAGACAATTTGAACGTATGGACGGACAGCTAAATATGTATTTAGTTGTATGGATACAGAATTAATTGAATGTGTACATACATCCATATGTATGTATGTATGTATGTATGAGCATGTAAATGGCTGGAAAAAAAAAAATAGATAAGTGTTGCTGAAATGTAAGTACAAGTAGCAGGCAGAGCAGCACTAAAGATACAGCTGTAACATATGTGAACCATATGTGGCAGTGTAAGTAAGAAGACCTTAATTTAAACAAGTATACAAACACATAATTTAACAAAACATCATATACTAGATAGACTTGTGTACTTTTAGTGTAAGCGATTAAATAAAGTGTATTTTATTTTTGCCAGCGTATCTGGTTTGGTTTTATAGTTTTACTGCATATTATTTTCTCAGCATAAAATTAGAAAACTGAGAGAAAAAAAGTAAAAAAAAAGCAGAGAATGAAATTAAACAGATGGTTGCTTATTTTAACTGAAACAATTATTATTACTTTTCTGCTGGTTTAATTGAATTTAATAAATGCTGAAGAAGAAACTTGACAGAGCCTCAGCTAATGAAATGATGTCTGTTGAGACTTAAAAGTGTCTCATGCTGATGTCAAGATTTACTGGTTCAGTAAATTTCCAGTCCAGACAAAAATTACAGCTTTTAAGGCACTTTATATAAATTTAGCACCGTACCAGCACAAGCCTTAATTATTGCAGGTTGGTTGTGGATACAGCAACTGAAACCATTTGCGGTTCAGACGATTTCCCATTGAAATGAATCCATCTTGCGAAGTTGTTGATTAGGAAACCCAATTTAGTGCAGAACATTATCTTCTTAAACGCTTTTAACTGCTGATTTTACTACGCAGCCATTTGGACCGAAATTAGAAACTGTTTTGCTGTAATCGTTCTAAAGATATAGTTTGTCCATCAAATCAATAACATACACTTTTCAACTGAAGAAGTGCATCGACTACAAACTTATTTACTTACTTTCTGTTACTTATTTGTTACTTACTTTGCAGGGGCGTGGCAGTGCCCACTTGAAATTATAGCAATTCCTGAAGAGTTTTCCTCACTTTGCAGTTTTGCTCAGCTCTCGACTTCAGCATAAATTTTACAATAACAAAATAAGTCGCTTTGGACTTTGATTAAAATCGAAATGTCTTCAGTATACACCGCTCTACAGCGAATACCATCCATCGGCAGTGGTTTTAACTGAAGCTAAAAGCAGAGCAGCAACGTAATGGAACATCTTTTATTGTATTCGAATGGGGACAACATCGTTTCAAATATTCCCCAACTTATTTTATCCATTGGAAAAGTAATATTGTAAATGAAATGAGTGTTTAATTCAAAAAAAAAAAAAAAACCAACATTGTAATAAAAGTATTTGCTTGCAATGCGTTTTTCTTTTGTGTTTAAGTCACCCACAAAAACGATTTATTTATGTTGCACATTCAATGTGTATTGGCTTTCACGTGGTGATGGGCATAAAACTCATGATTGACCCCAACAAACATGTTTTTTTTTTTTTATTCAATTAAATTGTTTAAACATTTTGTTGGTATTCTTATTAAATTATACTGGAACATGCTCAGATCTCGTGGAATAATTTTCATATGGCTTCTGTGGGGCGCACTAAAATTAAAAAAGAAAATATCACTAAAAGTGCTTAAATTTATTTCGAGAGCCACAAAAAAAAAAGACATTGTATAGTTTTTGTACATTTTAAATGAAATAATAAACCTTTTTTTTCTATTTGAAGCGGCGCTTATAAACTAATTTAATGCTGATTAAAGCTTTAAAAATAATATTTAAAAAAAAACCAAAAAAAATATGCATGAAACAACACTTTTCAAATAGTGCGACTTCTTAGCACCAAGAAGTTAGTTTTTAATTTAAAACAGGTTTAAAGTAGTGAGTCTTTAATGGCCGCAAAATCAGTGGCAAATAATCTGTTTTTCCAATTTAATCTAAGCAATTCCGTAAATCAATAAACATTTAAACTCTCCCTCGTTTAAACTTCCATTTGGTTGACTTTTGTGGCATTATTGCCGACCTTTATTTGGAAACCCTCAAATAAAAACTGGTAAACTGATTTACGGACGTAAAACTTAAGTTAAATTGAAATAAAATAAAAATTTACTTCACTCCCACTGAGCATTAGGCATTAGCACTGTTGCCAATCTCAATTTTGCAAAGCATGAGTTATGACTCTTATGCTGCTTACAGCCGCTAAACAAAAGTTTTAGCTCTCACCGAATTTTTGGATCGCAATTTGTTGTAGCAGTAATTGCAATAAAAAGGGCAATAATTAATTGGTTACGTTTATAAAACATTTTAGGTAATAAAACTAATAAAAAGGAGCAGCAAAAAATCTTTAATTAATTGTTCCTCAACAGGGCGTTGCCAAAGTTGGCTTAACGTCTGACTTGAATAGCAAAGCAGACATGTATTTGATGGTTTTCTTTGGCAGCAACGAGCAACCTCTTCACGTAACGTCTTCTGTGATGCTGCTTTCATTAGCACTTTCGTTTCGTCACTTCGTCACAGTTATGAGTGGCCCCGAAAAATGTGGCATCTCCCTGGCAATTCAGTCGGTTTGACTAAATGCCACCGAAGTTTTTCTTCAATAAGTGTGCTGGGGTCCATCATTTGATATACTGTAGCTTCAAAACAAAAAAAAAAAAAAAAACAAATTCGAGTCCCTAACTGGGCTTAAAGATTTTTGCAATTCTGTCTGTTGCAGCAAAGACCACCTTCTATGTAGTGACATTGGCTTGACTTATGGCCCAGTGGCGCTTTATTTGCTCTCGATTTTACTGACCCTGTAAACGAATCTGTTGTTTTGTTTCTATTTTATTAATTAATTTGTTATGAACGCTTAAACAAAGACCCTTTAAGTGAGCACAGCCACACCTGAAGTGCTGTAAAAAAAGACTTGAAGTCTGTTGAGAATCAGACTTATCACGGCGACGAGCCAGCCACTCAAATATTTATGGCATTTGAGCAAACAATAAGTTTATTTATTTATTAAACTATTTATTAGTTTATTTTTTGTATTTTTCTATTTTAATTTTATTTTTTTTTTTTGCAAACAAATAACTTGTAGCATCTTACAAAATAAAATTCGCTAGTGCCATTTAAAAGCACATGTGCTGAAAAACAAAACTAGTATTAGATTTTATAGCGTCTGGCGGTGAGGTGGTGGGACCAGGTCCCCAGCCATTGCTTGCTATTCACGCTTCTAAGTGGTTAAAAATAAAATAAAGATAATTTTTATTTCTTGTTTTTTTTTTTTTTTGTTTTTCAAATTCTATTATAACAACCCATCTGTGTTTCTTAAACAACTACAAAGGCTTGGAACACTAAAAATGATTATTATTATTGTTATTGTTTCTAATCTTTCGCTGTTGCCGTTGCTGTTGCTGTTGTTGTTGTTGTTGTTTTCTGTCATTTAACATTAAAAACTATTATACAATAAATAAACTTGCACACTCGACTTGTATAATTTATCTGTATTGTTCGCCGTAATCAATGCAAAATAGCAAAATAAAATAAAATAAAAAAACACTCGTGAAGTAAAAAGGAGGCAAGTAAACAATCCGTAAATCAGTTGGTCGCCCCCTCGTTTGACAGTTTGCATGGCTGGTGAGTTTGTTGTTTTAGTTTGCATAAAAATTTTCTATTAATTTGTGCTAATCAGCTTGAACAATGTATGGTTTGATTGTCTGTCTGTTTGTCTGTCTGTCTGTCTGTCTGTCTCTTTGCCTGTCTAAATGTCAGTCAAACTGAATTTGGTTGCTTTTCTACTCCTTTTAGATTTAGCTATTCAATATTTTATTTAATAGACACTGAAATTCACACTGTTGATGTTTAAGTGAATTGCACACCAGTATCTGAAAAATTCAATTTCCAGCTTTACATACTAATGAATTTTGTGTAGTTGAGTTGTTTATTTTTTTTTTCTTCTTCTTCTTTTTATTTAACAATTTTGCTTAAATTGTTATCAATTACATACTAATTTCATTTTTTAATAATTTGTGTATCAATCCAATTTGCTTGTATTTATTTTTGCTACGGCACGGAGAAGGGAGCAGAGATGTCTGGAAATACGCAGTTTCAATGTTAAATTTCAATTAGCATATTTTATGTTTTGAGAACGGTTTAAATGTGATTAAATTGTTGTATTGTCTAAAAAGTGTTAAGCGCTGTAACACAGCCTGAGTTTTTGTCTGTTTGATTGATACGTTAAGGTTTATCTCCGTGTAGAATATACAAAACCCCAACTCTTGGCGAAGCACTTGTCTGTCAGAAACCCATATCAGTTGTCAAAAATTCTATGTAAGTGCGAGAATGTATTGTTAGGAAGCGATATCTGTAGTTGCTAAATGATATTATTTATCAGGAATTTGCAATTATCCACATACATACGTAACGTGTATAAGAAACGAAGTAGAGCATGTAATAAATATTGACTCGATTTTCCTGACTGTTATCGCGATTGTGGCTCTCATGCGATAGTTTAATAACAACTGAAAATATTTTTGTGATTTTATTAGGAGAAGCAAGTCTGGTGCATAAAATAGTTTAAAAAAACTACTTATCACTATAGCTTTTCTTTCTCCAAGTTCTCTTTACATAGTAATACTAAATAAAATTTCCCCATAAAATACTTCTACTCCGAATCGATACCATCCAAAATAAATGAAAATTCTGGGATTTTCCGACAATAACATTTTTAACAAATTATTATTTTCGTATATGCAAAATGTCAGCTGTTTGCAACATGACATCTTTAATGCTTTATGGAGTCACTTTGTGTAAAAATTACTTCTCACTTACTGAAGTTTTGATAGTGTAAAAGTTTTCAATGAGAACGTGTTTTATTTTCAATAGTAAAACTGTCTGACATCTGCTGTTTTGAGTCAGATGTGGAGTAATTTGCGTCAGTACCTGACGAGACGTCCTAACCAAAACGATGGAGCATGCCAGGTGGTGTAGTTCTAGCGTTACACCACCGCTCCCGAACTGCTAGTCCAACTGCTAGAGTGGCAATTTATTTCCTACACGTCCTTGCTCGAAACAGAACCTCTTACTGAGGGCTTCGAACCATCTACTCTCTACTGCAACTCCAATCCCTGAAATGCATCGGGATCACGACTACGTCGGGTAGACGGAAATTCCAAAGGAGCATCATGCCTTCCATCAACCCTGATGATCCCGCCCTTCCACCTGCTACGCTCAAAGCAGCGTATGTTTGAGTCTGTAGACTCAATTGGTACTCCGAACATATTAGTTTAGCTACCAGCGTTCTCTTCCACGCAAATTGCGGTAGCAGCCACAGACAATACGTTTCAGCCAAAAAAGGCTCCTCAACTTACGATCAGGCAGGATGGCCCCGAAGAGTCATCCGGGGGCTCTGATTCCCGTACTGCCGAATTACCCTTTGGGGGCTCAGCAGGTTCCTCAGAATATGTCTAAAGTTTTCGTCATCCTGCACGTCATATACTTCGGTAACTGCAGCACCCAGCTGGATAGTAACCACGAGGTCCATTATGTGCATCCGGGAGGACTTTTTTGAGGCAGCGAGAAGATAGTGTTTGTGGTCTTGTTTTTGCTAGAAATGTATTTATTTTAGGTGTTCCAATACACTTTATTAATTGGTTTTGTGTTCTTTCAGCCAGCCGTCTATATGCCGCCGACATTTCGTTGATGCCACTTAACTTGTTGATAGACTCGAAAAATTCAAAATAATGTTTGAAACTCTACTCTACACTATGTTCAGAGTGAAAATCACAAATGTTCAAGAAAACCTTTAATATCGAAAGCAATTTAATCACATTAAAACACTTCTACTTTTCTACTGACAAGTTGAGCAGCAAAAGGCTCTGTGAATGTAACTTTTGTCAGACAGGTGCAGTTACAGATGAAATGTAAAGCTGGAAAAGCCGCATACAAACAAAATACATAAAGTATAAAAGCGGCTTTGTACAACTCATAACTTCGTGACACGCTTAGTGGGTCCATAGTTTTGTTTAGTCTAACTTGATACATATAGGTACATACATATCTAGGCTTTGTGACTCAGAACACTTTCAATATGCCTACATTGTGTTTTCTCATTTCATAAACGATGCAAGAAACACAGTCTGTTGCCATCTTTTTATCTTTCTCTGCTACTTATAATATTTTCTTATTTAACAGGTCATAAATATTACAAAGATTATAATCTGTAATAATTTTCTCAATTGCCTGTTGTTATTATTGTATTATTTTTGCGAATGCAAGAGTGTATGTACATATGTGTGTGTGTGTGTGTGTGTGGCCTTTGTTTATTAAGAAATTAATTAACGCAAATATCGCTTGTTATTTTAGCATTTTAGAACATTTTATAATTAAGCTTATTTAACTGAAATGTCAACAGTAATAAAGAACGATAAATGTTTGTTTGCCCAGATAACAAATTGTGTAAAGGTATGTGTATTGATTTATTACCTGTAAAACAAATACATTAAATAATGAAAGGAACAACAGAATTTAAAGTAATCAATTTTTAAAGGCCGGGTATGGTTTGCTGGAGGCAGATAAATATATGTAATTTTATAAGTTACACTTGTATGGTGCATCCACATGGTAAAACCGAAAAATTTTTGAACAAAAAAAAAATGGTCAGAGTCTTGCTTGGGCTAAGCACCGCTGCCTTAAACACAATGCATCGCTATCGTGAACTGAGTTCGCAGCCAAGTTTGGTGCTGTTATCAAATCTTAAAAATATATTATGACTAATAAAATACAAAAATATTAATTTTTTACTACCTATTAAAATTCTTTGCTTTGCTGTAAGAATTAAAATTGTAGTTGCCAAAAATACTAGAATTTGAAAATTATGGAGGGCAAGAAGTTTTAATTTCCCCAGTGATAATGTAGACATTGTTCAAACTTTAACGATGAATTTTGAAGCTTTGAACAAAATTCATTTGCAATAATAAATTTTCTTTCCATAAACTCTGTGTAAACACATTAATTAATTGTACCCTCCTGTCTGTTTTCTTCTTCATTATTTTAAATAAAATGAAAAATTATACATATGTTGTCCAAGTATCGAAAAACACATCAAGTGTCAAAAAACAAATCGACACAAAAACAAATCTCATATGAGTGAAAAAATACATTGCCTTTTTGTTAGCCATGATTGTACATACATACATACATACATACATACATATGTACATATTGTTCAGGACGGCTACGAAAATTAAAACTGAACTCTATTCATACCTACAAACATACCAACAACCATACCTACATTTTATATAGAAGAAGAAGAAAAAACAAGACAAATATTGGACTAAAAATAATCTAATCGCGTGAGGGGTGTGATACTCAACGACCGTAAAGAATAAAATACAATACCAACAACAATAAAAGAATACAAGCATTTACAACAGCCTAAAAAGACAAACAAACCAAAGACCGCTCGCTATACACGCTATTGAATGTACTACAACCGCACACATGTAACTATATGCACATACATATATACATATATATATATAAGGAACATACATACACACACACACACACACACACACACACATGAACGAAATAAGTTCTAACAAACATTGTCATGCTGTGTATATTGGCCATAGCCATGCCTGTGCATCCCCACATATAATTTTATGTACGAGGATAATGCAAAAAGATCCTTGAAATTTAACCTGTCTACTAATGGACGGACATGCATGGAAAAATACTGTATTTTATTAAAAAAAACTGGGATTTCTCGTTTAAAGAAGAATCTCTATCAAAGTCTGGATCTTCATGTGAAATATATTTCTTCCTTATGAAAGAAGATTTTTCAATACATCAAATGAGTATTAAAAAAAAAATAGATAAATTAAAAATATTTCAATATATTTACAAAAATTAGTGTTTCTTCTCTATTCTGCCGAATTGAATGTTGTATTCAAAATTACACTAATATAAGGTATGTTTAAGTCAACAGCTGATTAAAAAGTTTTCTTTTCTACTTTTCCATATGGCCACTGTTTTTTCAGAGCGTGGAAATTCGATTTAATTTTTTTTTGTAAAATAATACTTTTTTTATCATTATTTGATTAAATTTATTTATATATAAACATACATATATACATGTACGCCAACAGTTGTGCTGTTTGATCAATAACAAAATTCTCAATATTATCAAAAATTAGTGTAATATTTACTGTAAGAGCCAATTCAAATTTATTACACTCAGTCCGAAGACACGCAGCTGAAAAACTAAATAGAAAATGATTTTTGAATGAGTTCTTTTTACACTCCATTCCATACATTCTATGCGTAATACTTGAAAATTCCGGATGGGCTTGTTTTTGGTGGGTAACATGCCAATTTTTGCCCCACAAAATTTGTTTCTCGAGAAAATTTTTATTCGTCTTAAGTACGGAGAATTATTTCTCATTTTGAAAAGCGAAACTCTGTTTTAGAACATTTAAATTCCCAAAATGTGTGAAAACTGATGAAAGAATCGATTATCCCAGATTTAAATGACTTATGGAACAACCTTCCTCAACTAATGTAAGTGACTGTATGTATGAAAATGCACTTGTGCATGTTGCTTTCATAAAATGAACAAACAAAATATCTAATACAACAAATCTAATACAATAACGTTGACAAAAGCAACAGCAATAGCAACAGCAACAGCACTTTTAAACAAATACACATAATCAATCATTGCCCTAGATTAGTGGCGAACACTGACTCTTGAAAATGAAAAATAATGTAAAGCAAACTCACCAAACAAAAAAAAAACAACAGCAACCGATGACGATGACGATGATTTTACAATGATCATTAGCGTAAAGATAAAGAACTGTAACAAGAGCAAAAAAAAAAATAAATAAAATACAAATCGTTAGAAAAAAAAAAACAATACATAATTAACAAAAATAACAATTTCATTATTGTCTGCCAATGGCAGGCGGGCAGACAAACCCACCAATTGGCCAACATCATCCATCCATCCGTCCATCCATCCATCAATTAATTTATCAAAAACATTCGCTGTTGGTCTCTGAGCCAATATGTTTATATGATTCTCGCCAAATATAAATAAACCATTAAAAAATAATTTGTATTTACCAAAATCCATACAAACAAGAAGAACAACGTGCTTAAGTTAAACGAAAACACAAAATTGTAAAATGTGTGAAAAATGAAAAGACCACCACAGAGACAAATGTATAAAATTTATCCAGAATTAATGAACAGAATTGTGCATTTTGTAAAAAAAAAAAAAAATAAAGAATATCAGATGCTGACTGAACAGCAACGCAAAGCATTGAGTGGAAGTTAAAAAATAAAATATAATAGACAGTGTAGAGGTGACTTAGAAATGTTACATAAACTTTATTGTTTTCCAATTAGTTTGCTTTTGTCAGACTTTTACCGAAAATTTGTTTTTCCACAGGGAATCAAAAAAGAGAGTATTCACACATTGCTCATATTAGTATAAGCTTTGGCAATTGTTAAAAGACCTGCATACTGCTGCGATTAAATAATACCATCTACAAGGCTCTATTTAGAATTTTTTCCAATAGATTCAGATGCCAGCTGACTCGCCAACACCAGCAACTTTTTTTGCTAGAGAAAACCGTTGAAAACAGCCAAATGGTATATTGACCATAAGCTAGAGCTGGCAAAGTAATGGATACTGGGCACCGAGTACTGAGTATTTGTTTTTTTTCTTTCTTCTTTGGATACACAATACTCAAAGTTGGTTACACTCTGCCTTCAGAGTTGCTCTAAAGTGGCCTCCGCTACGTGATTTATGCCCTGATAAAACCACATGTCGTTCGGTTATACAATCGCTAACTTTTTTTGGAAAGCATAGCGGGCCTTCCGATCTCCCTACCGCCCCCAAGCTATAAACTTTGTATACTAGGCATGTCAATTCCTGAGAAAATCTCGCAGATGATTTATGGTTTGGAACACTGCAGAAACAGCATACTCATTTCTATGGAATACTCTTTTCATGCCCAAGTGCTGTTGGATGCTGTTTTTCAGCACAAGGCATTTCCCTCCATTGTGATTTGGCAAAACATTGAACATTGAACATTGAACACTGAACACTGAACAAATGGCGGCCAATGCAACAGATGTAGCTGCAACAATGTGGCCGCTGTTAGGTGTCCAAGTACGGAAATCCGTGTCGGTAGGTAGACACTTTGTGCACAGGAATAAGGGCTGCAGTTCAAACAGATAATTGTATTTCTCAAACAAACTATTGACATGAAATCAATTGTACAATGTGTAAAAACATCTACATAGTGCGTCGCACATACATATGTACATACAGACATGTAAAAAAACAAAAAATCCTTTTGTCAGCATTTTATGATTAAAATTGCAACGAATTATGAAACGAAATAAAAAACACCCAACTGAAAGGTAAGAGTTTTTTTTTATGAAGGTAACATCTGCCTGAAAAGTTTTATTACGGGCATCAGAAACAAATGTGACACTTCAAAGAAACACACATCAGTGGGTATGCTCATTTACTGTTCCAGCATAAACCAGCGGCATCGGCAGATAATAAAAAGGAATTTGCCAAAATTGCGCCCAAAATCCCAAAAATAAAATGAACAGTTCACCAAAACTGTGCATATACTTGGCGTTTCTTTAAGCCCGCTAGAACTTTAGAGCTGTAAGAAATGCAAAAAAAAAAAAAAAATAAATGCTGACTAAAAAAGATTTTGTCCTCCGGAGCTTTAATACACAGTACAACGTATTCGTGTTATTGTAACAATTGAGGCTTCGATTCGCTATTCCACAAAGCCAGCTGATCTGTCAGAAATGTCGAGTACACTCAGTACAAAAGAAGTTAGAAACCAGGCTGATTTAATATTTTTCATTGGTCGGTTTGCACCATAGCACTTTCCAGTTTAGTTCAAGCCGATTTTGTAATCAGGAATCAAATAAAAATGTTTACTCTTCTTTTTTTTTTGTATTCCATTTGTTCTGCCATTTTTGTTCGGCAAAGTCTTTCATTAACTCTAACTGGATTCGAACTGCGAATCTTACGAATGCCAACACAACAACTGGGACGAAGGGTACAACTTGGATGTGAATTATAAAAATCACAGAATTTACTATAAATTGTGAGATGCTGATTTCGTAGAGTATACTCATCAGAACTATTAAAAAACTGATGCATTATGACAGTTCGTTTAACAGCTATCGCCTTTAAAAATTGCATTTGAAAAAAATGCTGGCAAATGTAAGTTTAGCCTTGAGAAATTTTAAAGAATTTTGTAACCCAAAGACTTGATTACTTACGACACACTTTACGTGAGCATTGTTTGGGTTAATGAACACGAACGTGCCTAATATCTACTTTAATTAAGTGATGGACAGACAAAAATAAACGGTCTCTAGGCAAACGAGTTAAGTGAAAAGATCCGACAAAGAAAAGCTAAACACCTTTGATTTAAAGCAATTAATTAAACTGCCAAAAAAAAAAAACAACTCACTCATATCAAATGATGTTGTTATAATAATAGAGGGAACCAACCGCCAGCTGATAGACATTTCAGTTGAATTTCAAAACGAAATATGACATCATTAAACAGACACAGCATTTGTGTGAAGGTACCGTTGGACATGGTGTAGGGAAATTATTTGGAAAACAGGATGAAGAGTTGTGTAAAACGATCATTACAAACGAAAACATCTTTAAACAATAAGCATAAATTTTAACTCGTACCCACTCACTTTAAAAACGAACACACCCCCTGAAATAAATGTATTTCCGGTTTTCGCTGAAACCGTTTTATCCAACAGAAAGTATGTAGCGCTTTCCCGCACATCTCGTAGTTTTTGTTTTGCTTATTAAAAACTAATCCTTTGAGCAGTAACAGCAGGAGCATTTAAGGAAATTGCAACTGTTATTTGCATTGTTAAGGCTCAAAGAATTCTTTCGAACAAAACAGCTGAAAATACTTGAATGAACTTGCTAATTTCTATATTAAACCCTTTTCATCATCACACCAGTCAGTCAGTCAGTTTCTTTTCAGCAACGTTCATACACACACACACAAACCCATACACACATTCATTCATTGACAGGAAGAGTGTGTTTAATTTTGGTTTGTAATTTTCCATCCATCAGTCAGTAATTAAGGGTGGAAGAACGCAAAACTGAATGAAAACATAAAATGCAAATTTTTGTTTTTTTTTTTTTTTGTTTCTGTTACTCTTTCATTTACATAAATTTTTAAGAATACCCTTAGCAACAAACAGCAAAGATCATTGTGAAATAAATGAATGATAAACATCAGAAAAAGAATCCACATGCTCTCCCATAAATTTCGTACGCTGCCAGCTTACACGAAACAATAAAGTGACAGCGGCGGCAAATAAATACATAGTATGTGCATACGAGTGCATGCAAACGGGTCCTTTTTACCTACACACCGAAATAAATGCATAAGAATACAGGTGAGCCTCAATTTACGCCAAGCCTCAACTGCAATCACCATTGAAAAGTGAAAAACTTTGAATTTTGAAATTTTTTTAAGGTTAAATTTGCTCAAAGAGCCAAAAAAAAATTTGCCGTGAACAATCAATGAACCTTTAAAAAATTTTGCAGGCAATTACAAATTGGGTTTAAATTTTGTATTCACTCTATGAGCAAACATAACCTCAAAATATGCTCCTGAGATATGTAATGTTTTCTTCAAGTTTTCTTTTTGTTAGTGTTTGTTATTGTACACATGTAAGTGTTGGCTTATTAGTGCTTAGTCGTTTTTAAGCATTTATTTTACCAAAATAGAGTTCAGCAAAAAAAAAAAGATTTGTTCAGATATTAACTTATCCTTATTTAGCCAAGTAAGCATTTTGTGGTTTGCATTGTAGTTGCCGATACCCCCAAACGTGTACCATACGTCAGTGGCAATTTAATAGAACTATTTTATAAACTTTATTAATTTGGATTGGATTGGACATTGAGAATTATATTTCGCCAGACAGTAATGCTTCACTGATTATTTTGTGCATTTGTAGTTAAAGATACAAAAATTAAATTTTGCACAATACGTACAGTTGTTCCTGGTCTCAAAAGGTGTAAAGCGAGGCCTCGCTGTATGCGTTTATTAAATTGTATGAGTGAGTGAGAGGTTAGTCATATGATCCTTTTGTGTCTTTCTTTGTTGTGTTCATTGTTGAAGAATTTCATAATGAATTATGTTTTTGTTTGCATTGAGAGTTGCCGGGTAAGTGTGTCAAAAGTTTTTTATATAGGTTACCATGCCGCATTCACAAACAAATATTGCTGCATGCACAACTACATACATACACACACGCACACGCACACCATCATTAGGCTTGTATGCGCTTTTAACTGCAACTACATACATACATACATACATACATACATATTTCCATTCGCTTGTATATACACATGCAGACTTTAAAACTTATGTAAGTACATACGAGAACATGCAGGCTTAAAAAAGAACGTACATATGTTGTCAAGGCCATGCCGTGAAGGACATTTGTATTGCAGCTGATAGTTGGTTTTTTTATTCCTTACTTCTCTTTGTGTTCGGGACAATGGGAATACTTTATTTTATGCAAAGTTATTAAGGGTTGGACAGCGGCCAGCGGCTTTTTGCACTGCATGATTGGTACAAAAGTTTGATATTCTTAATTAACTATTTCGAAAAAAAAAAAACAAAATAGATGTACGAGCTTTCAAAAAGCAAATAAATTTGGCGTGATGACTGATAAGAATATGGTGTGAAAAATAAAATTTGTAGCATGGTTGTCAATTGGCATTAATTACATAATAAGAAAACAGATTTCATATGACATTATTTAGAAGAGTCAAAATTTATTTACATTTGAGTGATTAAAATCGAATTTCTGGCATTTCCTTGTAGTTCAATCAGCAGACAAATGCTTGAAGGTGATACAAGTGCAGTTTGTCGTCTCTTATAATGCAATTAATTTAGAAGTGAATAGTGTTGACCAAAATTTTCATTATAATGAAATTTCAGTGTCTAAAATTTGTATAAACATATGATCAATACGTTAATTAGTAAAATTTTAAACAATATTTTAAGTTCATTTGAGTTTACTGACGTGTTGAGCAGCACCAATCAAATGTAGGCGTCTGAACAAAAGGCAGAAAAGAATTAAAAAAAATACTTTTTAGACCTTTAATAATATTAGTGTTGTATTTTTATTGCGTTTTTTTTTTATTTCGTTTAAATAAATAATAATACAATTTCGTTATATCATAACGAAATTGCATTTTCCCATCCTTTGAAACGAATATCTCGTTTTCATCTAGTCGCAAAAGTTTCCAGTGGTAGGTACCTGGTACTTCACCAGCAACATTTGCTCAGATACACACGTGTGTGAGTAGGTTTTCAATTTCGCCTTTGCATTATTTCGCTACGGATCGCAGCAACCCAAAGCTGAGTATTAGTGACCAAAAATTCTATGAATATGGATGAATAGAAAAAGTTTGCAGTTGGTTATCGGCTCAAACTGCAAATGGAAAAATCAATAAACCGAAAGATAATCTTTTACTTTATTAACAATAGAATCCGTTTAAACACGACTGCACAGAGTAACTGAAACAAAAAAAAAAAAAAAATCAAATAACATTTTCATGTCCCAGTTGGTTAAACCGTTGCCATTGTCGTTGCTGAAAACTAATACATAATTTTAGATATGCATGCACCTAAGATTGCTTCATATATTAATTTTTTTCATATTGAAAATCAAAATCGAAAACCATTTATAATTTTTTTAACCCGCACATACATACATATTTAAGTTATAAGGCAAATCCATTTCTGTGCAATATTTGTTCCTTAGAATATAAGAAATTGTGTAACTTATTATTTCTAAATATTATCAACAAATACTTTCAATAAATATGTCAATGAATTAATCAATTACACCAACTTTTTCTATCACAAACGCTATTTATGATTTCCGTTGATGGAAAAAAAAAATCAGTGCAAGTTCATCCCCGAGTTTAGCTTAATTTACACTTGAGCTAGTCAATCACATTTAAACGAAAAAAAAAAATGTAGCTTTTGAGCTTCAGTCGCTAAAGCAGTGCAAAATATCTGCTGCTTGACAAGTTCGGCAACGTTGCCAAATTTCCATTTCTAAAAACAATCAATAATAAATGGTTCACTGATTTACTTCAGTCAAGTTTGAACATGCATTAAATGACAGATCTGTTTTGTTAAGCTAGAGTTTTAACTCTTATTTTTTGGGACTTGGGCTTACAGAGCCATAGAAAACAGCTGTTCCAACCAATTTTATGGGCAACACTAAATACAAATACATACATATGTATGTATGCTTGACATCGTAACAATCGCCAAAGAAAGGAATTCCGTTTTGGCTTCTCATGATTATTTGTACAAATCCAGGGAATTTTTGTTTACATTGCTGGCGACAATCTATGCTGACATACATACATATGTCTTATTTCCCCCCTGAAAAATTCAATTTGATAAGCTCAGCCGCCAACAATTTTGTTGGTAACTGCGGCGAATGTAAGGAAAAAATGTGCTGAATCTGGTTATCAATTTGTTTTTGTATTAAATGTTTGAGCTCACGCAACATTCAGTATATGGCCAATGGGGATATTAACCTTGAAGCTGTGTGAAGCATTAATAATACGAAAATTGAAAAACTCTGCCAACCGTTGCATGCATCAAACCATTGTTTTTGTACACCACCATTTATGTATGAAAGTATTAAGGCTGTATTCAGTGCCAAAAAAAAAAAAAAAGCCAGTAATGATTACATAACACAGGAACGCTATCAGGTGGGTGGTTTTCAATTCTATTGTGTGCTACTGGGGGTTCAGTGCGTTCATATCATTTGAAAAACGTGCTCGATATTATAACACTTTTAGCGTTTAAGAACATTAAAACAGAGTGATAAAAATGATGTCCTACAACGAGACATTTGTTATATAACAAACATACACATTCACACAGTAGAGTATCCAATTGTTCGAGCTCTGTGATTGTTCGATTAATTGGTTATGTAATTAATGGCTTGTTTCACGATATCGAATCTGAGGGAGCTTTCGCATAAATACTTACATGTAAGACAAACAATTCTTGAAGTTTGTCTTAAACGTATTTATGCGAACGGGTTCGATATTGTGAAACTATTAGTAATATTTCAAAACTATTCATATATACACGGCCGACACAAATAATTTTCGAAATTTAAATAGTTTGCCAAACTAAACATGATACAAAAAAGTACCAACAATAAAGTCTCAATGTACTTGGAGATGAATTTGAGTAGTTCAAGGCATTTGTTAATAAAAAGCTTTTGAAATAGCCTTTTCAAAACAGCAAATCAATTTTAAGACGATTTTCTTTTATTTCTAATACAACCTGACATTGGAAAGGACATTGCTGACAGGGACTGCCTTCAAAATTATTTGCAGTTTTCTCTTCGATTCGATTGCTTCATCTAAACATTTATTTTGCATTATATAGTGACAAGATTGTGGTTCATAGTTCTAATATTAGTATTTACTTGAGCTAAAGTTAGACACATTAAATTTTGCAAGAATATTATGGGTTTATTATTATGGGCTTATGTCTGCTCAATGAGCAAATATACAAGTTGCTCTAAACAGTGGTTTGCTCTCACTAAAACTTTGCCAGAGCAAGTACAAATTTACTCCAAATGTTGTATTTACTCTTTGAGCAAATATAACCTCAAAATATGTTCCTGTAGAACAAAATGTTCTTACGTCTTTCTCTTACTTTTTTTTTATCATTATTGGTTATTGCATTTTTGGCAGCATGCATTTGGCCAAAATTAGGGTCACCAAGAAAATAGTGGTCACGTCTTTTAGGTCAAATATTTGCGTGCATTGGGCCATTCCTATTTATTTATTTTTTAATACTTTAATAAGCTTACTCTTCGCTGACGTTTGCCAGAAAAACTATAAATATTTTGTGATGAAAGGAAAAATGAATAGCAATAATCAGTGGAACCTGATGAAAATTTCACTTTCCATAGTTATTAATTGTCATTACAAAGAGTGCCTGCTACGACCAAGAAATGTGTCTCTACGGCGACACACAGGCACACAGTGATGAATGGCTTAACCCCATTACCAATCATTTACGGGATCAACAAAGAAGAGAAATGGGAAGAAAACTAACAAAATATGTATGCACTTTTATGTGTCACACATGCGTGCATAACTGCATTAACGAACGAATTCAAAAATGTTGTAAAATCTACATGTGTATATGTATGTATATCAAATTCGAAATACATAATATCTTAATTTTTATACACTTTCCTCCGTACAACCACCAACTGTGTAAATATGTATTTGTTACCCTGTTAATGCGTGTACACATCTGACTGCATACATGCTTACATACACACATATGTATGTATGTATGGATGTGTGTATATCGTAATATTATTTTATTGACTTGAATAGAATGCCAGGAATGCAAGGAAAAACCTTCATAAATTCTATGATTAGGAGTTATTTTTATTTTCTTTCGACTTAAGGGTGAATTATAAAAATGTTGAGGGTGGATTAGTTTTTTTTTTTTTTTTTTTTTTTTGGCTGAATATCATAAATTTTGGTAAGCGTAGTATTTATAAAATTCTCATGACATTTTTAAGTTCTTTTATGATGTATAAGCGGTTCTTTTTATATCATTTTCCTTTAGGGGAAACTTGGAGCCGAAACAATTTTTCTCACGTTCCAAATGTTTTAAAACTATTGAAGCAATTGAGGTGGTGGTGCTCCCTCCATCACGTCAGTCTCAATACTTTGGCTCCAAAAATGAACCAATACGCTTTGGTAAATTTCACCTTCTCCCCTCAGGCACAAGAAAGGGCAGTTTCCCCCCCCCCCCCCCCCCAGCGATCAGCCTCAGAACTTACTCCGCTAAAAGCGACTGATCAGCAGTTGCACTTTGTCTCGTTTTGCGCCATCCTTGACACCGGCGAACAGCCGCCATTTGAGCCATGATTTGGTTCTGCAACAGATTTGTTTTGCCGTTAATAATACTTGAACAAGTTTTATATGCAAACATAGTCCCAATTTGATTAATTTTTTTATAATTTATTTATACACACCTTGAATTGCTTACATTTAAATTTGGCTCGTGTTCTTATATTCCTTACAGTACAACCTATGGCAGCGTATCGAACAAACTATTGCCGTCTAAACCACCCATTTTGTATGAAAAGAGATGGCTTAGACGACAAAAATACGTTCGAGGATCTTTGTTCTCTATTTTTTTTCTCTAAATTTCCATTTCACCAAAAACGCCAATTAAAACTTTTATTATATATCAAGGACGGGTGCTGATGAGAATGCGGCATCAAGCCGCCGGGAACCTTAAAATAATCTTACAAATCCAATAAAACTAATACTAGTAAGTGGATCCAAGTTTATTCTGCATCCAATCACTGAATGAATTGTTAGAGTACCCTACTAAGGGTCGTTGAGGTCGACTCCTGCCAAAGTTTTTGGGTGTTTATGCAGGCAAGCAAATGAGTGTCGCAGTTTTTGTTTGATTTCTTAAGAAAAAAAAATTTTTTTTTTCAGCCCAGTCAGTCTATCAAAAATTCAAGGTGTCTTATTAAAATCATTGCTTTTTCGGGCATTTGAAAAAGAATGACGAAGGCTGTAGTTTAGCATTCTACTGACGCAATTGCTTAAAATGCTCCCACTCCTTGAGAGTTTCTATATGCCCTTTTATTTTTTTGTAACTACACAAACTTTTGTTTTAATTTTGCATTAAAAATTACTTTTATGAATGCTAATTTGATTTAAATTTGTTAAGATGATTTTTTTTCTCCAACAAATTAGTGCTTTATTAAAAAAGGAATTTTTTCTTAATAGATTGAGTGTTTTCAAATCTGTGCTTATTGACGAGCTTAATGGGAAAAAATTTGAATAAAGAAGTGCATAAATACAAAGAGGAATGAATGAATGAATGAATGGAGAGAACCATGTTTCAGGCAGAGCATGTGATTTTAATTGAATTTTAAGGCACAACCTATTAAAATTTATATCTGTAACGTGTAATAGCATCAGCATCATCAGGACAACAACAGCACATGTTCCTCATCATTTACTTCACAAAATTTATTTTTTGTGTTTTTGTGCCCAAATTTTAAAACTATGTAAATGTACCTTGAAAAAATGTTACAAAATTAAATTACCACGAAAATGCTAAAGAACTAGAAATAATGTTACAAAAAGTACAACAAAAGAAGTTAAAAACAGGATGAAAAAAGAGAGACTGAAACAAAAAACCCAATTTAATTTAATCTTTTTTTTTTCATTTTCCTGTTTTAAATGGTTTGCTCATCTTCTTTCTTTTATGTAAATTTGTTTTTATTTCACTTAAAATTAAAGCAAAAAGTTTTAACTTAAATTTACAATTACTTGCAGACAAATGTCACAAAAATACAAAACAGCACTTGAAGAGCGACCAACAACAGCAGCAACAAAGGAGCAACTTTCAAACTGCGAAGGAATGAATGCTTGGATGGATGGCTGAAGAGGTATTTGGAAGAAGGCACAACTAACGTTTGAGTATTTTTTTGTTTTTTTTTTTTTTTTTGTTTTTGCCTAAAATGGAAGGCAACAGCAGCAAGGCAATTCCCCCAAGACTCTCTTTAAGGCATACACACATAAAAGGAAAATGTTTCAAAAAAAGAAATTGGAAAGACACACAAAAAGTGGCAATGTAATGCTAAACCACGACTTAAATAAAAAATATTTGTGTAGTCATTTGTGGCAACGAAGACACAACTCAAAAAACAATTTAATAATAGTAATAAAATAAACCGGTTTGGGGTTCTTTGTATTTCTGATTTTCGTGCGATTATGTCAATAATTCGGCCAACAGGCAGTAGTTAAGTCTTTACCAACCGCTTAAAAATTATGGCTGTTGCAGTGAAATCGACTGGCGTATCGGGCTTCACAAAAATTGGTAATCTGGAACCTAGAGGATTTGACTCTCAGTAAGAATGAATAAGTGTGGAAAGGTTTACGGGTCAGTAGGTGAAATTTAGACATTAAACTACTGCCCCACACAGTTGTGTGTTGTTTTGGAACGGCACATAACACCTTGCTGAGGGCTTCCGATCTCTACTACTAACTACTCTTTTGCTTTATTTATTGAGCCCCAGTATTTTAACTTTTCCTCCTAAACTAAAATGAAAAAATTCGATTACAAGCACAACATGAAATCGGCGATTGCAGGCAATTATTTTCCCTATTTTATTCCCCTTCCTGAATTCTACAAAAAGCCCCACAAGCGACCAACTAAATTCGCTCTGTGTGATCTAGCTCACAAGGAACCAACCAGCTTCATTCTTACTGCGCTTCATACGACGGATTTGGCGGCGTGTTGGACGAAATTCGTCGTCAGTCTCAGTTGTGTTCTCAGCATATGTTTTTTTTTTATCATCTCCTCTCTTCTCTTAGACATGTTTGTCATAACCGGGTTATTTTGGAAATATGTTTTTTCACAAGCGGTGATGTTTGCTTTCTGGAGACCACTACTTTTTTTTCTAATTCACTTGAATTATCTTGGAAAAAAATAATTGTGATGGAAATGGAATACAACTGTATGAATAAAGTGACGGGCATAAAAATGTATTGTTGAAGATAAATGCATTCAAATCTGCTTACAAACAACGGCAGAAGAAGACAAAGTAGAAGTTGAAAACAAATATGTAGTACATGGAAAGGAAACTAACAAACGACTACTCGATACGATATGAAAAGACATGGAACAAGATACTTACATACATACTAAAAGTAACAAGAACAAAGTGCTCTAAACCAGCAACCGAACAAACAAAGAAAATAAGAGAAAAATAAATAAATAAAGAAAATGTAACACACAACTTGTTAAGAGGGAAAAATCCTTAAAAATAAATTTGCATTTTTTTAACAATCTTTTTAGCATATTTTTTATGTTTCAATTTTGTTTTGTGTGAAAAAGAAGAAAATAAAACAACAACATCAACTTGAAAAAATGTAACAAGTCAAATCGGCTGACTGGCTGGCTGGCTGGTTGTATGTATGGTTGGTTGGTTGGTTAGAGTCGTCGTACAGGGAAATGTTCGTAAGTTGGTTGTAAATGCATACAACAAGTAAATACTGAATACGTTTCTGCAAGTGACTTGTTAGCAAAAGTGATGGTTCTGAAACTGTTTGCTTATTACAACACTGCCTGCCTGCCAGCAAGTTTTTCTTGCCTCTTTGCTGCTTCCCCACTCGAATGTCATTTAGTTTTAATAAAATGAAGCGAACGCCGCAAAAAAAAAAAGAAAAGAAAACAACAATCTTGAAAAACTGGCAACATCTAAAAACCAGAGCCAACCAGCACCGTCACTGCCTTCAGCGGCAAACCCAAATTATCAGCTGATAAAAGGAGTGAGTGCGACTTTTGGAATTCTTTAAAATAAAGTTTGGTGTTAAAAAAAGGGGGAAACTCATACAGCAAAATATTAAAGCCTTTTATGGCAGACCAAACCTGATTTAAATTTTAAAATTCCTTCAAAGACTTTATTAAAAAAAATTGTTTTTGTTGTGGTAAATCATGAGAGCCTTAATAAATCACGTGGTTCCCAGTTAATAAGTGCAATTTTTTTTTTTAACTTGATTTACACTCCTGATGGAAATTAACATTTAATTATATTTTATTTAGATTGACCTACTCCGTCATACATTGTATTAGTATGATTATTAATTGGCTCAAGTTCAACTACTGGGACATTCCTATTTTCATAAATGTTAATTAAATAAAGAAAATTTTTAAATTAATTATTCAAGCTTTTGATCTTTGGTTTTTTTTCAAATTTAGGTGCAAAAATGAACCTTTTTAAAAATGATTTGCTGTCTATATGGCGACGAGATTTCGTTGGTGCTAATCAACTCATCAGTAGACTTGAAAAATTCTTAAAAGTTTGTTTGAAACTCAACTACTTATTACATAATTCCCATGAACAAAATGAGAATCAGAAATGTTCAAAGCTACATATATATGTTGTCGGCATATGGACAGCTGAAAAATACAGTAAATATTTTGAAAAGGTTCATTTTTGGACCTGAATTAATACATTTCAATTGCCTCTTAAAGCAAATAAATAATTAAGTTCATATTTGGTTTTTTTTATAAGAAATAATTTTAAACAATGATTTCTTTATTTTAAATAAAGAAAAGTAAAATTTTTTAGCCAGGTGGTGGACGACAACAGGCTGTTTCTAGGCAGCAACATTGTTCATCGGCATTCCTGTGAAATTTATATGCGCTAAATTTTTTAATTTTTGGCACATTTCTTTGCACCATTGTGCTTTGTTTAAGCATTGTAAGATTCAATTTCTCATGAGTGTATGCAATTACAGGGGAGACAATTTTCAGAACCAGGGTGCACATAGAGGAGGAATCAAATGTATGACCAATCCCCCCCCCCCCCAGTAATTTTTTTCTTTCCCATATTTTCTGCCAACACACTGACAAAAATAGCATAAAGGGAATTTTTAAGCGCCCCGAGAATGAAGTTGAAGTAGAACTTTTTTTTCCTATCGAAAAATCTACCAATTTTTGTCCCTACAAATCTGCATACAGCTGGCTGGAGGCAGCATTAAATGGCTGTCCGACTTAAACATCTGGTGGGCTTGTGAAAAAGGCTAAGAATTAGTTGGACAATTGTACATATGAGCTTGCACAGTTTACTGGCATTTTTAATATACATACATACCTGTATAGAGATCATTATATAATTCTTAGTTGACAAACTCCTTTCAGCTGCCGACTTTTCTAAAATGTAAGCTTCATCACCGTGAGCGTGCTTGCATTGCTTGAGGCGCTTGTGTGCAAGCTAATGCAACACTTGCCTGCCTGCCTCATTAAAATATTTCACAACTTTACACCTTATAAATCCGGTAATTAAATTGACTATCAAAACCTTTTATCGCATAACACATCACATTTAATTCTTTCAACTTTTTCTCAGAAAAATAACTAAAATTTTTAAATATGCCCAAAATGGAGAGGGTTGCAAACAAGCTGCTAAAGTTCAGTTCAGTTCAGTTCAGTTCAGTTCATTTTATTTATTCATTTAGTTTTTATTACATATTTTTCTTTCTTTCTTTCCTTTTTCGGTTGTTCGGTACCATGTGATACCTTTAATTTGAATATTAGAGTATTCTGAGTACTAAAAAAAATCTCCATTATAAAATTTGTTGAATTCTTAATAACCATATTGCCTGGGGAAATTCATAACAAAATATGAAAACTAACGTTACTTGTGCCTGCTACAAAATGTAACTAAACACCAAGTTATTTCCACCTATAAAGCCGCCCTCAGGTGTGTTTCTGTCGTTTGTTTGTTTGTTTGCCTGTTAATGTGCTGCACGTACGAAAAAATACCTTAAGTCTACTTAATGCAAATACAATATCGCACACACACACACACATCTGTTCGCCTTTCTCCCACCCAACAGAATGAAAATGTAGGTGAACATAATCCTTAAACCCACTCAAATATGCAAGTTGTTTTAATACAAGTGTGAGCAAAACATATAAAAAAAAAAATAATAAAGAAAAAATATGAAAAAGGAAACGCAAAAAACAAAACATAAATAAATAAAAAAAAAAAAAGACGAAACATTTTATTTGATATTTTTATGTATAATACTTTGTAGGGATAATACTTAAAGCCTCTTATCATGAGCATGCAACAGGATTTCATTTCCATAATATTTATTTAGAAATCATACAAATTGTATACGATTTTCTTAGTTTTGTTTTATTTCAAGTTTGCATTTCTAGTTTATCTTCTTAAAATAGAGTGAAAAGTTTTGCCTGAAATTAAATTGAAACTTTTGCAAACTGAAATTGGACGCACAACTAAAAGCTGGTAACAACCAACATTTTGTGTTTTAGGCAACGCAGTTTGCGCCAAGCTGCGCTACATATTTTGCTAATTATGCCAGCGGCCAGAGGCACTGAATACCACCAACACATTAAAGAGCTGACTGATTTAACAGTTTTCTATAGTATTCCATTTGATAATAACCTAAAAGTATTTTTAAACAATTTTTATATCCACGGAATTATTTCTGCTTTAAAATCAATTCGTTTACTTAAATCCTAGATTTAATATTTCCAACATTCCATATGTAGTAAAATATCGATAATAAGCTACACAGAAGTACTTCCGCCAAGCAATATTATTTTTCCATTAAAAGTTCTTCTTAACGAGTAAATTCTGTGCGAGAAGCATCCTTAAATATCTATGCACACTGTTACATCGATACGCACACAATTGAACAGCTAAAGTGTCGCTCAAAATGGTCTGATGCTAATGTTTGCATTGAAATCTTCAACAGACGACGGCTCCAGACTTTATATGAAAAACAATAAAAAAAAAATTTGAAAATATTTTAGAAAACTCAAATTTCATTTACGAATTCTTCCTCGTTTGTGACGAGTTCTAAGAGTGTGAAAATTTGTCTTTGCCCAACAAGCAACAAGTTTTTTATAAAAATTTGAAAATTTTTTTGTTGTTTTTCCTATAAATTCTGGGGCCAAATCGTCGCATTCGTGATCGAACGAACTTCAGCGCTCATGCTGTGTGTTTGTTGCTTATTTTGTTTTTGTTCTATATTCTATTTACTCGATAGCTCATTCGATGTCGAATGCAACGATTTTGTCCCTGGCTTGTGTTGTGAATTACATAATTATGGCCAACATCTTTCGCGTTTCGCAATCTACCGTTGATTTTCACTGATATTGTTTATTAAGAAGAAACCAAAAAAAAATGTATTTTGAAATGCTGGAGCGCCATGATTTTGTGGTATGTGACCATATTAAGTAGAATGTTCCTTAGCAGGACTCTGTTTTGTTCAAATTTTACCAACAAATAAAAATAAATGTGTTGTTTTTATAATATTATAATAATGCTTAATTAGATGCCCACAAACCCTCCCCACCTCCTTTCCACTTTCCTCTGACTCTCCTATACTATACTAGACTGACTCGCTTAACAAGGGTCCCCACTATCATACAAGTGACTTAGCCCATGTCAGTTAGCAGATGCAGGAAGCCCATTATTTAGGGCACAAACTAAATTTAACTTTTTGCCGTTTTTGCTATATGTTGCTGTGGAGATTTTAAAACTCCACATCCTGTGCAAATGCAAATGTCAAGTCTCCTTCCTCTACAGTGCAAAAGTTACAGCTGATTTTTAGACCAAAGGCTGCCCCCAGGCATAAACACCTATTACATTTTAAGTTTTTACTATTTTTGGTATTTTCAGTACTCTGAAAATTTCAAGTCTCTATCTCGTAAAGTTCAAAAGTTGCAGCTTATTTTTAAACAAAAGGGGGTCTCCATTTATACGCCAACATTTAAGTCATATTTTTGCCATATAAATGCTGTACAGGCTTGGCATATGCTCTGCAAAATTTCTAATCGTTATATCTCACCGGTCAAAAGTTGCAGCTAATTTCAGTTTTTTGTATGAGAGTACCCTTTACATTTAAATGTTTTGCTGTTGTAGCGGCTGGGTAGTTACATGTTTTGTGAAAATTTCAGCTCTTTGGGAGAATTTCAATTTATAAGTACGGAACTCTAAAAAAAAGGGTTGCAAATTATTAAAAGGCAAAATGTTTAATAAATTTAAATAAGGGCGTATCTTTGTTAAATTTGCGACTTTTGACAATGTTTGCGCGTAGTAAAAACACTGAGCATTTTCATGTTGCACCACATTTTTGTATTTGCAACTTTCAGCTGACACTGTATGCTGGCGTCTAAACGAAAATAAACATTGTATACACACTTATTTCGACGGAAATAAAATCAATTAAGTTCAGGAAGATGGAACATTAAACTTCAACGAGATGTAAATAAATTGGTGGAATCAGGAAAATGTAAGAAAATATTCAAATATTCACAAGAACACAACAAAATCTGATGGTGGCAGGATGGGTTGTTGTTTGTTTGTTTGTTTGTTTGAATATTTAATGCTGTTGGTATGAAGGATGGGATGTTGTTTATACATATTAAAACTGAAACGTGGTTTCAAAATACTGCAGGCTTTCACTTCAAGCGAACCAGGCACATTTAAATCTGTTTGAACAAAACAATAAAAATTTTCGCAAATCGAAAACAAACAAAAAAAAAATAATATTAAGAATCTCATAAAAGAGATAAAACAATGCGCATTAACGCGTCAGAATGTTCATTGAAAAGTGATTTGAAATTAGTACGAGTGAAATACGAGTAGTATGTATGTGAAATATGTACATGTGTGGCTTAAATGAAAGTGCCCTGCAGATAAACTGGTAAACTGATAACTAATTACGTTTTGGGATAGTTGTAGTCAGACAAAAAAAGAAGACAAATCAGCTGATTAAATTTCATGATGATCTCGCGGGATTGCGTGTTGTATCGCCGCCTGAAAACCTTATAAAGAAATACATAAAATTACAGAAATTTAGTGCCAAAAACACTGCAGAGAAACAGTTTCTTAACGGTGGTATAAAGAATACTAGTTGGGCCACCATGGCAACACAAGGTAAACATCTATAATTCGATAGCGAATTATGAGAGCGAAAGTAGATGTGTAATGAGTGTGAATTCATGAGCACATGTAATATTTCCAGGCAGGCACATACTGCTCATTTTATCTGCAGGGTATTTACACACATGCCGATATTTGCTTATTTGGCCAAAGAAATTAAATGTTTTTATCACCGCCCAACCCAGCCTGTAACGCTTGGCTGCAGGAATTGCTCATAAAAGTTGATTGAATTTCTTTTAACAAACATTTAACTTTTTCTATAATTTTATTTTCATAGTTTGCTCTGTGTTTTGAAAACTTTTCGTATTAACCATGATATATGGCATAATTATGTTCGAAAACACTTTTACATTACTACATCCATACATACATACATATGTATGTATGTATGTATATGGGTAAACGAAAAATTATGACAACTCAATACAATAAATTGAACTTGTTTTTCCACCATTTAGTTTTTAATATCCTTTTCTTTTGCATTAGCTACAAAGTTTTTTTTTCCTTTTTTTTTTGTAAATCTAGTCAAATGTGCCATTAATTTAAATAACGACTTTGAAATAAAGTTTTGAAAGAGATTATTGCTTAAATCCTACATAAAATATTGCCCATATCACTGACACCAGTTATTGACTAAGTATTTTAAATAATATTATAAGTAGATTGCAAAAGTAATTCAAACACTTAATCGTTGTAACTTTTGCACTAGGAAACACAGAAAAATGTGATTTGGGTAGTTTATGAAGCGTTTATTTAATCATTGGAAGGCACACGCTGCCCCCCCAAAAAAAAAATGTAACACTGTGAAATGTGACCGTTTTTTTTTAAATGGCTCTTTGCAAACAATTATTCTGTTCAATTGTTCTGTTCAGCGAGCTTGGATATTAAAATTTAAGGTTTAGTTGGACAAATTTCGGGATCAGCGGGCAAATGCACTCCGAGTTTTTGGAACGAAGTTTCTTAACGCGGCTTGCTGGTAGTGGAAATTAGTAGAAATCGTCACGAAAGCGTGTGAGCTGTTTATATGTATTGGTGTACTGTCGAAAAGCAATTGTATGTGATGGGCGGTGTCTCCACTGACAGCAGCGGAGACACATACAAATAAATATTAATTAGTTGGAAAACGTTCCAAAAATTTAAAGAATCATAAAATTTCAAAATTTCAAAAACAACACCAAAGAAAACATACAGATTTCAACTTGTATTACATTCAAAGATGAAAAAGAAAAACGTAAGGAACTTCGTTCCTAACGGGGGTCCCCCGACCGCATTTCTTTTTTTTTTTTTTTTTTGACAAACACAAAACTGCCAAGCTTTTAGCTTGCCGGCAGAAGCATCCAAAGCCTTCGGCAGGAATCGAACCTGCGACCTCGCGGACTCTCGATTATTAACCTTGCTGATGTAGTAAGTTTTTATGCAACTTATAGACAATACCACCCACCAACATGAGTACGTCACAGAAATGTGTGTACTGCAGAAAGTGTCCCGGAGATCGGAATTCGATTCGTTGTGAGGGAGGAGGTGGCCTCGATTGGTCGCAAGAAATGCGTTTCATCTTGTACTGATATGGTTGCATAGGTTTTTCCGCCAACGACTTAACTAGCACCAGGGTGGCTGCACAGGAGTCAAACGTGTGGCTGACCTGCATTTCTGCAGAGTATAATTTCAGAATTTTTAAAAATGGCATCTACATTGGTAGGTGTTGGTAATAATTGTGGCATGATTGCAATGACTTTCGATTTTCCCAGTTTAACACTTAAAGAAAAAAAGGAACTGTCATTGCTGAAATCTGAAAATGACCTGCTGTTTTTTTTTTTATTAAATTTTTGTTTTACGTTCAATTTCAATTTTTCTCTATTCTAGTTTTCTTCAACAATTAAAATGGTACTGTGTGTGTGTGTGTTTTGTTTTTTAATTTATTCGTTTCTTTTGTACCTGTCTTTTCACTTAAAAACATTTAGTATTTTGTTTTCTTTATTTTCCTGCTTCAATTTTATCTTGTTATGTACGTTTTTTGCACTGTCATGTTGTTTTGACCACAATGTTCTGAGTATCAAGAGTTGAAAATAATTGGCCGCAATTTTTCACTTTGAATGTTTTTTTAACCTTTTCTTTTTCCCATTACTTGATTTTCTTGCTGTTCTTGTTTTTGGGATGGTTGAGTTAAATTGGATTGTGACTCTATTTGGTTGTGTTTATTTTATTTTTTTTCCTTTTCCTTTTCTAACTGCAACTTCAATTGTAACAAGTTGCCTTTTGCGAGTTCTTCAAGAGTTTTCTCTACCATACAATTAGGGTTTGTTATTTTCGTTATCCCTCAATTTGAATTATTAATTGTCTAGACTCTAGACTTTCTAGATTCAAAAGTGGAAATCAAACCACTAGCAAAAGAAAATAAAACACGAAAAGCCATAAAAGAAATAAAAATTCGAAAACAGACAATATTTCTGTGTGCAAAATTAGTGGCATGGACTTAAACAAATTTATTTATAATTACCAAACTATTCCTGTAGGTATGTATGTAGAGATGTGCAGCTGCCGTGGAAATGTCGTGAAGGCGTTACGCGTAATTAACGTGATTGAATTGCCAAACAATCACACGTGAGTGCGTAAGCGTTTTTCGTCCGTGGTAGTGACTACATACACAAAAACTTCACAAAACTTCACAAAGAAAGGCATAATAACACTAGTAGTTTTACGTACGAAACGCCTTGTGAATGAGTTAGTTACTCACGTGCGTGTCACCTACTATAGCGAAATTCGAATTAGTAGTGTCAAGTTTGTGAATGAAACCCACATGGTGGGTGCCATGTGGAAACACCCCAACGAACATTTCTTTCGGTCTCGCAGTTTTTGCATTCTTCAATATCAATACAGATCCTTCAACACAATCAAAATATTTCGACATGAAACTATTGATATGTTTTTGTCCAGATAGCAAAAGATATTTAAAAAAAAGGTTTCACAACTAAGCAAAAAATAGGTTATTACCTATAAAAAGAAACAAAAAGTAACCAAATCATTTCGCAAAACTGAGTTTCTGTTCGTTTGAATAATTTCAGTGTCAGGGCAATTGGTTTTACATGCTTAATTAACGCCAGCTGTTTCCAACGATGTACATATGTATACCGTGCAGGGGGAGTTCTATAAAACCTTAGATCAATAGCTGAGATGTATTATTTTTATTACACGGTTAATAGTTATTCATTCCAGCAACCAATTTTAATATACATATATTTTTAATTTCCCATCACTTTCCATCTTCTTCTGATAAACAAAAGAGTTCGTGGGGACATAATGAGACTTTATTTTATGCCATACAAAATTTCTCCCCTAAAAGCATTAGCTGGATCCGCGCCTGGTATGTACATACAAATGTATGTAGTTTTTAAAAATATTGTAAAGGTAAAAATTTACCAAATGGAAGTTGAAAATATCTAAAAACCAGCCCAGGAGATAGAAATGGAAAGACAAACGCTTAAAAAATTCAGTTGACTTGGCAGAACAGCAGAAAAACCACTAAATATGATATAAGTAAAGACCATTGTTACAAATTATAAATAATTAAATTTAGCTGGCATTAACCTTAAATATAATGCCGGTATTCATAAAAAAATAAAATGTATGTAGTTTAAATACGTTTTAGAAAAATTTTTTCATATAAAATTTGTTCTAAAATGTATTTGAAAAGCATTTTAAATTTTATGAGTACCGTCGTAAATGTTTTGCAGTCTATAATAGAGCTGCAAAACTATCCTTGGTACTATCGATAGCTTCACTTCTAATGAACTATCTACATAGTATGTAGTGATACTATCGACTAACCGTCTAATTCATAAAAATTGTAACAGGTTTATAAAGCTCTTATTTGACAGATTTTCCATACAAATATGTCAAATAAGAGTCTTATAAGCCTGTAATAATTTTTATGAATTAAAAAATCTAAAACTATCGATAGCACCGATAATATAAGAGAGAACTATCGAGGTTATCGAATGGCGTGACTATCATTGGCATTATGGCAGCTCTAGTGAATGCAAACAAACGGTACCATTGAAAAACGTTTCTATAATGAGAGAAGAGTGCAAACAAAACAATTTGCTATTATTATTGTCTCTTTGTTTTGCCATGGCCTTTTAATAATACAACCGCACATCAAACAAATGCAAAATTTATTTTGTCGAGTGATTGATTTACTTCTTCGTTGATTTGTACATATGTATATACATATATACATATGTATACATACATATGTATGTTTGTATAGACATCTGCTACGCTGGAATTATTGTAATTGCAGCCACTTTGAGCAAAATTATTATTTTTTATTCTCTTCATTAATCTGCTTGCTCCGTTATTTCACTTAAATTATGTCTGCTCTCATTTCCAGCAATATTACAAGAGTAGGTGGTTGAATTGTTCTCACTGTTTTGGTTTTGTTTTGCTAACGGCAAAGATTGAAACAAACGAGTGTGAAGTGTTTTGTTTCGTTTGGTTTCAAACTGCTTAAAATACTGTTTGCTCTCACTTGCAAAAACATTACGATAGGTGTTGTTAATTTTAAAATTTCAAAACGCAACAAGGATGCGAAAAGGAAAACCTGTATAATTGAAATAAACCACTAAGTTATTCTTTTTATATAAAATTTTTGTTAAGCTAATTTCACATAACAAGAACATTATTTTTATATTAAAACAATACAAATCCAAAGGCACAGAATTTAAAAAATAAATAATCTAAGTTTAACAAAATATGATATGTTAGAACAATACACTACGAAATTGTTATTTGCAAAATAGCGGTGAAAATGAGAAAATTTTCACAAATAGTCAATAAAGGATTAGCATACATTTCAAAAAAAGTTTATCATTTATTAAAAATGCTCCCACTTTTCCGAGAAAATATATATGTATGTATCAAATGCAGTGTGAACTGCATCATTACATTTTTTTTTTTTTTGTTGCAAAAACGTGATCAATTATTAATAATAGGAATTCGAAATTAACAATACTGATATGTTCATCGTTATAGTTATCATAAGGCCATAACACAGATTGCATTTCAAATTTTAAAGTTTTGTAAACATCATTGCTACTGTGAAAGTTAATACTATCAGAAAGTTGGAAAGATGGACAACAAGAGTAACGAGAATATTCTCGATTTAGCCGTTTTTGTTATGAAGTAAGGCATTCCATTACGAATATTATATGTATGTATGTATCTACACAAATTAATCGTTAAAAAAAACGAATTCAACTTCTGCATTCGAATAAGGAAGTGATAAGGTTTTTATTAGAAATCAAATGTGTTAATACTAACGTCTAATATTCCAGCAGAATTATATCATTGCACAATTGAATGGAATAGTATTTAAATACATCGGTATAATTTATTGCCACTAAAAATTCAAAAAAGTACCAAAAATTTAAAAATAAGGAACACTGCGCACCAACTAAACATTTTTACGAATCGTCAATCTTAAGAAGCACTAAAACCGTGCGAAAAGCACCAAGTTGTCAACGCTGCAATACGAAAGCTGGTAACTGTATGCGTTTTGCTTTACTTGCAGCAAAACTGAGTGTGAAACGTTTTGTTTCGTCTGAGTTCATTCGCTAATGATAAGCCAGCATCAGGTTCATACCCCAGGCATTTTTTAAACTTAAAGAAAAGTTTTTGAGCTGCCATATTTTTTATGCGAGGTAAAACTTTAATAATATTACAAACTAATCCACTATATCTTATTATTTATTGCAATTTAATACAAAAAAAAAAAGGAAACATTACAAAAAAGTAATTTACTTCTCCTTGCAGTTGAAGTAGTAATCAAAAATTAGCAGTCAAAACACATTTTTATTTCCTTTTAGCCGCCTTCACTATACTGTCCGTCGTACATAGCAAGAAATTAAAATTCGTTTATTTTATCCCTTATAGTTGAAAATCTAATATTTCCCATTATGAGCACTTAAAAAAATGTATGTAGGTAATAAAATTTATTGCTCCATATTTTAATAAGGGAAAACAGTAGGCGTTAAACAATTTAATCAATATGTACATAATAACTACCCTGCCAGCAAAAATAATAGTTTTTCTAAATAATGTTTACAGAACGAAGTACACATGCTATACCGTATTTTCTAATAAATATTTTCCAGTTTGAATATTTGCATTTACATAATAATTTTCTAACAATAATAATAGTGCAGGAATTTATTTCAAGAACAAACTTATTAAATACTTTATTCAAATAATGAAACATGTATCTATGTAAATTGTAAACACGTGTTTCTGTAGCTTAATTTCGCCAAGTAGTACATATGTATGTATGTATATTTTTATTCTTGTGATCGATGACAGCTGTACACGAAAAACTTATTTTTCTGAATAATTAATCCAAAGGACTTCAATAGGTATACATATGGCATAAATGTTAATTGCTTAATAAGGAAAGGACCTAAAGCTGAATTACACAGTTTGAGAGTCAAGACATACATACATACATACATACCTCAACATTTTGCAATTTTGATCGCTAAAGTGCGATTTCTTGATATACATATGTAGATAGGTACATATTTTTAAAAATGTGTAGTGTTTTACCGATTACTAATTTGTTTGCTCTAAATTTCAAAGCCAGTATTCACAAAAATTAAAATGTTGCTGAGATAAATTTGAGAACCAATTTTATCTGAGAAATTTTTTTCAAACTAAATATTTCAACAACATTTAATTTTTGTGAATATGTACCGGTAAGAAATGATTGTCTGGCTAAAAATTATTTTAATGTGAATGGGGTTTGATATTGTTAAAAAGCAATCTATTTCTGGCATTCACACAATATTTTGTAATTGAAATCGTAAAAATATGTACATATGTACGGACAGGGAAAACAAAAAAGTAATTTCTTTTTAGCTACATTTTTTTAATGGCGATTAACCTCGGCGAGTTCTTATAGCCTGGCCACACTGCAAATAATGGTTGTCGTGTTCGCACTCTTCTTTATTTGCTTTTGTTTTACTCGCAGCAAAGTACGAAACAAAATTGAAGTAAATGTGTTCTTTCGTTTCTGCGAGAATGCGGTGGCAGAAACAAAACGTTGAAAAATAAAACCGTTTTAGATTTTCTACCCAAAAAAATCGATTCAGACAAAAACTTTACCTGCTTGTGGTTGAGTGAATTTTTGTAACAATCAAAACAATGCTTCTTCGTTTTGGTACAGAGAAAAATTCATTTTCACATTTCGTTTGTGTGTAACCATCTGTTTCGAAAAGTTCTTCCATTTCGTAAATATTGTCAAATGAAATGGAAACAAAGTAAACAAAACGACTGGCAAACGTTTGAGTGAAATACAAAACTCTTTGCATGCGAGCAAAACCAAACGAAATGCTTTTGCACTGTCAGTGAGAGAGCAAAAAAAAAAAATTCTCTACAAAATTGTACAATTTCAAACAAAACAGAAAAGTATGCGTGTGTTTGAGTCATGCATTTAGTTTATTGGTAGTGTTCGTAGTGAGCGAAGAGTGCGGTAATTTGCAATGCCCCGTCTGAGAAATCATTTGCTGCGAACTTATTTTGAAGTAAGGAGTGATAAACATGTCGTATGCAAAAATGAGAAGTGTAACAATAAACTGCTGAATATGCATTCTGGCAATCTGGAGCGCCATTTGAAAACATTTCATCCCAATGTTTATAACAACTATCTGCAGAAGAAAAGTGCCAATATTGCGAATAGAACTAAAAGCGACACTGTACAATTGACCTGTTTCGTGAACAAAAAACATGTACAAATGGCCTTAATAGAGTTGTTTACAAAATGCGGTAGACCTCTTCAGTTAGTGGCAGACAAACCTTTCAAAGTCATGGTCAATCCCATAATTGAGGGTCTTAAAATGAGCTTAAATGAACAGAGTATCATTGAAAATATTGCTGAATTTTCCTTAAATATAAAAAAAGAACTAACTAAGGAACTCAGCGGAAAATTAATTTCGTTGAAAATTGATGCAGTCACAAGGTCATCTCAAAGTCTTCTGGGGATCAATGTACAGATTATTAAGAATAATGGAGTTGCATTAAAAACGTTGGGAGTAAAGCAAATAACTCAACCGTTTACCAGCCAGGACTTTAAAACTGCGGTACTGGAAGTGCTCAAGGCATACGATGCAAGTTTCGATCAAGTTGTGGCAATAACAACAGGCAATGGAAATGAAATTATACAAACCTCCAACGGCTTAAATTCTGATCTCAATAACAGCTCAGATGGAGAAGTTTGTGACCAAGATGGTTTAATCTGCATGGACATGGATTGGTCCATTGACGGGATAACTTGTGTTCGATCCGGAGTCCAAATTCTGCAAATGTGCGTTGCAGATATTTTAACCTCCCAGCAAGTCAAAGAGAAACTTAGTTTTATACGAACGATTGTAAAAAAGCTGAAAACCCAATTATACTTGAACTGGCTAAAAGGTGAAAACTACCAAACGCCAATATTGGACAATAGCGACTTATGGACTACCACATACCACATGCTAGAAAGATTCATGGAGCTAAAGGACTTTATAGAGGTGGTTAAATACGATGCTGCCTTCGAGGTATCCACCGATATTTGGCAGTTCGTAGCTGAGTTCCTATCAGTGTTTAAGGTGTTTTATAGCTCTTCAAAAAAATTGCAATCGGCGAACTTCATATACAGTGATCTCTATATTGAAATAACTAACATAACTTTGCAACTGGATAGTCTTCCGAAATGCGACTTGAAATTGAGTCTGCTTGAAAGTTTAAATAAACAGAAACTCAGACTGTTTGAAGATAATTTATTTGTAAGCGCGGTTTTTCTCGATCCCAGAATAAAAGTATGTCTGGCATCTGACCAGTGTGCGAGGGCGAAAAACTGTATTTTGCAACTGTATACACGTCTCTTGTATATAAAAGGTAACTTTTTCCACTCCAAAATCTCTACCCTCTAACAGCTTACCCTCTCCTCCTTAGAAGATGATACCAAAATCACAAAGCTTTCGGCAGATATACATAGAAACGCCACCGTGTCGTCTTCATCAGCAGCTTATCTGGCATCCGGCAATACAGATGATGCCCTGGAGGAATATTTCAAGGCCTTCGATCAAGCTGCGAGCAATAATATTTTCACTACCTCCCAGCGAATCGAACAGGACATCTTAGCTTATGGCAGCCAGAGTCGTTTAGGTATCAAGGAAAATATTATAGCGTTTTGGAGTCTGCAGAATAATGCTCTAAGCAAAATAGCTCACTTGGTACTGGGCATACCATGTACTCAAGTAAGTGCCGAAAGGCTATTTTCGGCTCTCGACTACATTCAAGCCAATCAGGGCAGTAAATATGACCCTATCAATTTGGAGCACATCTTGCTTGTCAAATGCAACGGCGAATTTATTTATAATTAATAGCCTTAGCTATGTAAAGAATTTATGTATGTACATATGTATTTCTAGTTCGTAGCTGTAAATTTGTAAAATCCAATAAAACTAAACATTTTCTGCTGTGTTCCGAAAACCACTTTGCTTGAATGCCACGAATTCCAAAAACAACATTTTGAAAACTATATGCAGATCTCTTCGTTGATTTTTTACTTAACAATAAGTGATTTGAAACAACGTGATATGCAGAACAGAACTGATTATTGACAACTTTTTCTAACGTACATACATACATATGTATGTAAATTCACTTTTTTGGGCTCGAGTCCTTTTGTTTTTATAGAGAAAACTGATTCAAAAGAAAATTAAAATGGACTCACATATGTACATATAACTAAAGTTTCTCTTTGATGAGATCTGTGTATCTACTTATAATTTTTTGTGTCAGTTTTAAGCTGGGAAGCCTTTCGATTGTTGCTAGGACATTCTACGAATTCATCCATCAAATATGTACATATGTATGTATGTATGTAAGTGACAAGAAAAAAAAAATGCCATGTTAAAACGAAGCGTAATAATTCTGCCCTTCATGCTGCTTGGACATGTTTTCAAGATTAATCATTTTAATTTGGGTAATTTTTTAATTAAAATTAATAGTCTCAGCAAATGTTTCAACATGCAGAATATTTTTCGTAAAATTTACATTTAGATTATTTCCACTTACAACACATGCCTCGTATTAAATGTGTGTCTACACTCAGTGTAAGCACATATGTATGTATGTATGTATGTATACGTACACATTTGCTAGGTATACATAATTTATAACACTTTTTTGTCTGCTTGTTAAAAAAAAAAATACATTTGTTATCCATCATAAACTCTAGAACTCCTTTTTACTTCATAAAAGTTAATAAAATCTGCTTATGTTGCCCATTTTATGAAACAACAGCACAAATGCCCAAAGGGGTTTGAAATTTCTTTTCATGCTGCATTTTATTACCTTCTTTCTCTTCTATGTTCTGTTCTTTTTTTTTTTTTCTTTCTACCACTCAATGATAAACTATTTTATTCAATAATACTTCTTCTATTTTGTATGTATAATTGCTTCTAGTTTTCCAAAACAATGTTTTCTGTGTAAACAAGATTTGGAGAGAAATAAAAGAACATAATGGACAAAAAATTATGTTACATTTTTGGCGAATAATCGCCAAAGAATCTGCTTTTTTTTCAGCGTTTTTTTTTTTTTTGCAAATATCAGTCACCCACTTTCCCGCAAATTGGTATGTAATGAATTTACTAAGTCCCAATTTTCACTGGGCAAGTTACTTGTGGCAATTTTTGTATTTATCAAGGCAGCTTGATATCAGGTAATCGCATAACTACAACAACAACAACAAACACTTCATGTATTTTGTTGGTAGAAAAACTGTATTGTGTGACCACCCTGAGCCAATTATAAATATTTAATCAGAATAGTTTATAGTATCAGCAAAATTTTAGGATCAGGATGGCTCCCTGGGTTCACTGGTAAATACTTTCCAATGAATAAAACTCCTTTTAACACGGTGGATAAAAAAAAATCGTTTCTCAGCCAATTCATAAAATGGCGTTGAGTGAAACAGTCGGTGTCACCACACACAAACAAATTTGTACTTATACAAGACATATGTATGTATGTATCATCACAACGATTGACAGTTATTGCCTGATCGTGTCTATTCCCCTTAAGTCCTCGTTAAATACACTTTATTTTTACCTTTTTCTAATTTTTTTTTTTTTTTTGTTTGTACATCAAACACTAAACTTTTTCTTCACTTGTTTTCCAATTCTCAAGATGCCAAACGTTTCCTTCCATTTCTGTTGCCGAAACGATTTGAAACGTGTGCAATTTTACTGCAAAACGATTTTCAGTTTGTTTGTTCTCAATTCCTTTTATTCTAATAGTTTTTGACTGGTTACGAATTCATTCTTATAAATCAATAAAAAACCATAAATCAAGATTTTCTAGGTTGTTGTTATATCAAATATTTCTTGTGTTTATTGTGTTGAAAAAAGTATCTGTAGCTTGAGAAGTGCAGACATAAAATTAGTAGACAAACTGAAATGTGTAAAATAGAAAAGCAGGCATCGAGAATGTCCCTTTTAATGAGAAGTCGTGGTGAAGTTATTACATTATTTGGTAACCAAAATCTGTTCAATGTGGCTTGGGGATGTTCTTCATGCTGCATTCATGTGACCATTTACCACTTGAAACTTCCAAACAGCCAGGCCAGCTACGCACCCTGCCTTAAAGTGAGGGAAAAAATAAAGTCCAAGTAAAAATCTCAAATGCATGACTCTCTAAATGATTTATAAACGCATTTCCTTATTTGTATATTTTTCTTTTGTTTTTCTATTTATAAATTGAAGAAGAAAATAAAAAACGGATTTCGCCATAAAATTATGTACATAATAAAGTATTTCTTTAAGCAGATAAACTTCAAGATATTAAATTTAAAATTTATTGGATTTCATGCTGAAAATCTATCAACAATACAACTTGCTGAAAAAAAAAAAAACAAAATCAAAAAAAAAAAAAAAATAATTCCATAAACAAAGTTACAAAATTTATGTATTTCTTTTTTGATAAATAGAAAACTTATTTCTCCGAAAGGTAAAAATGGTCATAAATGGTTACCAAAAAGGGGCTGGCATTGAATTTCCTAAATGTTAGTGAAGTAAAAGTTGTGAAATTATGGAAATTTCATTAAGAAGCAAACTTTTATTAACAAAGTTTTCTAAAATGATTGATTAACATATAAATAGGACATTTGAATGTTTACCAAAAGGGTATAAATTCTGACTAAAAAGGATTTCCCATAAAAGGAAGACAAAAAACAACAGAAATGAACAAAGAATTTATTCAGTTTTTCAAGTTGTTATTCAACAGTTTTGCTGTTATTTAAAGCTTTTGCTTTGTCTCGGCCATCAACTTACATATGTATCTCCCAATCTCCCATAAAGTATTATCAAAAGGGGTGATGTATGCATGAGATAATAGCAGAAATATACAGTCATAATTATGTACACACATACAATATACATATATGTATGTATCTACAATTTTTTTTTTCATATAAATAAATGTAAGTTTTTTCTTTTGCTTTGTGGACAGTGTCACAGTTAATTTAAGGCCTTTTTCCACAACATTAATTGCTATTTCATCAGCTGCTGCCAAACTTTAAGCATTAATTAACAGCCCGAAGAACTTCTCATTTTTAGACAGAGCTACAGTTGCCTCTTGTGGATCCAGTCAATTGTTTTATTACCTGTCAAACTGCTAATGAAGTTCGCGAATTCAATGGCCATAGAATTGCTAAGCAGGAAAAAATGTCGGCACAATTTTTGTTAATGGAAATACTACAGAAATAATAATTTTAAAAGAAAGTTACTTGGTGGACGAATTGGTTGAGTGGCGTGCTAAGAGTCGTCCCCGAGGTCGCAGGTTCGATTCCTGTGGAAGTCTCTGGGTGTTTCTGCAGACAAGCAAAAAATAAAAAACTTCGCAGTTTTGTGTTTGTATGAAAAAAAAACTTTTAAGAAAAAATCTTAAATTTTCGTTTGAATAAATATGGGAATAGAATATTGACAACACTGCCTCCTACACCAAAGCGTTGGTCTTCGCGAGACAAAAACTTTGGTGTGGTCACACTTTGAGATCCATCTGTAATACCAAAGATGTAGCGAAACATGTTTTTATTTTATTTATTTATTTATTTATTTATTTGTTTATTTATTTGTTTATATCCCGTACGACCAGATTCAATCTCATATTTAAAGTATAGGAAAGCAAAATTCACAAATTACAAAAAAGATCACACATTTGAATAGAAAAAAGTAAATAAATAAGACTACAATTTATTATATTAAAACAATTATGAGCTATTGCGGCGCCAAATAATCAATTAAACATCTATTAAAACTATTTGCGTTGCTATGAAGTTGTTAAGCGGGAGAAAGACAATTCCAAAGGCGTGCTGCATGTATGAAAAAATGCATTTCACATACAAGAAAGCGATGGAGGGGAACTATGATATTTTTACCTATAAGCGAGCTGGCAAACCTTACCAAACGTTACCCCAACATTCGGCACAATTCGTATTGTTCTTTCAAATTGTCTAACAAAAATACTAAAGTACATCATGAAATTCGACGACAAGGTAGTACGGTATAATGTAGATAGAAATGACTGAAACGCAATATTTGAGCTCGAGCTCATAAAAGGTCACAGAAGAATAAAATTGTAGATTTATATATGTATTTTTTTATATGAAAAATATGTAATGAACTTAAATTTAATAATTCACTTCATGTCACGTCAATGTGTTTTAAAGTCATAAAAATTGTATGGTGAAGCGAATTTGGCTTGATGTCCTTTCAATGATGAATGTTACTCCAAAATATTAAAGCTGATATAAACTACTTACATATATGTTATATTCTTTAATACTTCGGTCAACTTTGTTGGTCATCTTTAGGGAGTTATTTTAATTTATTTTAACTGAAGACACCACTAATGGAACAAAATGACTTTCTGAACTCCAAAATATCGGAGAAAATAACATACGCTGGTGTTCATAGAAATTTAAAATGTTGCTGAGATACATTTTATTTTGTATGAATACCAGCGATAAGTTTGAATATTTATTTATTGAAAGGTTCTCAAGCCAATTTTGCTTTGCCACATAAATATTAAGTAATAAAGGTAAACAATAAACACAGTTCATTCATTGTGCTAAAAATTTAGCACGCGAAACTGTAGTTTTACTTTGAAACAAAAACGATGGAAAAATATCACCATTTTTTTCTTCAAGTGTAAACATAAAGAATAAACCGCTTACGTTTTTAATGGACTTTCAAGTCCATTTTATTTTTTGTTTTACATCAGATAAAATTAACCCTTATAAACATTTTTCTTTCCTAAAAAAATCCATTTGCACAGAAGAAAGGAGAAAAGGAGCCCACGACTACCACTTTTTAGTTTCGAACAGATAAAATGATGGATTTGCCAAAGTATTTGTAAGGCTTTGATTGTGATTGAACTGAATGTGCAAACACTTGAATGTATTGATTGATGGTTTTATCCTCGTCGTAGTTTTTTCCACACAAACGAGCTTATGGAGCTCAAATGTACAATACACCAGAGCCTCAATAAACCAGCTTAAAGATTTTCCATAGTACGTGTTTATTTAGCTACGTGAAACATGTGAAACACAGCTTTCTTACCATGTTCGTTATAAACGAAAAATCAAATTTATTTGCTTGCTGCCAGATTTTTAGTTGTAGAAAATTAATTCATTGCATTGCAAACATTTTGTAAGATTTTCTTCGTCCTTATTATGTTCTTTAAATAGTTGTTTGGTATCATGGCTCGAGATCTGCTGCTTGCTAAAGCTTAATCTCCATGGCTAAAAATCGCTAAATTCAAGGTATTAGTTTTTAGCCACGCATTTAACTGTGTAATGCCGGCTGCACACTGTATAAGGTTGCTGCTAACTCAGAAGCACTTGGAGAAAAGTGTGGCGATGTTCTTTCTAGGGCCAATCAATTTCAACATTAGCTAACGTGAACTTCTCAGACCTTCCATTCAAACCACTCAAATTTCTCTTTACTCTGCTCTACATACACTACAACGTGCGCGAAATGTATATGATGACACTTATACCTGCTCAGTATACATTACTTTACTCTATTGCACTCTAGCGCTTAATTAGGGCTGCCAAAGAAGGCCCTGATGTATTTAAATATTTTCTTTGCTTTTATTTTTTCTTTGTTTTTGCTACTTTTGCCTGAACTACCACTTACGAAAGTTAAAGTTAGCATCACTTTTGCGGGGGTTTCTTGTCCAGATTTTTTCTTTTTTTTTTTTAGCAAAATTGATGTGAAAATTTCGTTTGTTGCTTTTTGAGCGAAATGTTTGTTTTTCCTGTACATCTGTACGTATACAGATAAATCAATCAAATTTCGGACAACAAACTACTTACACACATAAACGAGTTCAATGAATAAGCTACGTACGTTTTCAACTAGGCCGGTTGGTCATTGGGAGGGCGCACATGTGGTTGAGCGAAAGGGGATTATTCTAATTGATGTTATTGAAGTTAGCAGTTTTCAAGTGTCTGTGCGAAACTCATAAGGCACTCGTTATCGGTTTGAACTCATGAAAATACTTTTAATAGGGTTAATGATTTGATAAATAACACTGAAGCATCACTCTTAATGAACAACAGCAAAATATCAAAACACTTAAATATGTATGTATGTACAGCTTTAGTGTTGAGAGTCAGCAACAGACAAAAAAGAAAAATTACAGAAATCAAGCAGACATTTACATAAATATGTACATATGTATAAATTCAAACCACATGTGGATGTTTTTAGAACAGTTCTGTTTAATTGAGTTTAATTATAATTTGACTTGTTCAAAAAAGGAAAGAAATTACTCTTGTTTGCTTTGTTCTGACAAAAATCTATAATTAGACTCTGACTTTGTTTCCTGATGGCGAACTAGAAATATTGTAACTACATCCAAATAATTGCAGCTGAGCTTTATGTTTCTCTTTAGTCTGGAAGGAAAGAAAAGCTAAAATATGATTCTATTTAAGGCAGCATGTATTATGATGTATTTGCTGTAGTGCTGCATTTTATTGCAGTCTCGTTTCGTGCATCACAATGTATTTTGTTTGAAGCAGCAACGACCAAACCTGTTATTTGCGATTGCATGCCATTTGAATGTAATTATCACTTTAACAAAGTGTGCAAAAAGCCACCAAAGTCATTTCTGTGCAACTTTTAAAATATCACTTTATTGGGTGTTGAGAAAAATTTTTGTCCGTTTTCACAGCGTTAATATTTTATTTTCATTTGCATCTCTACACGGACTCTTTTCGGGCAAATTACTTTATTAGTTGTATCATGTACATGTAACTAAATAGTAGTGGACTCGGAACGAAAATTAGTGTTCGCACATTTATTTGGCTTTTTTTTTTTATTTCAAAACCATTAAAAAAAGAATTATGAAAATGCATGAAGATATTTTTCAAGAAAATTTCCTGTGGATTTTCCTTTTGTAACAAACTTTTCCACACAAATCTATACAATTATTTTACCTGGTAGAGATACATAATTGTTATTTGGCAAACGTAAATTTCCTCAAGACCTCCGTACCGGCGTTAAGACAGGATCTTTAGCTCAAGAAAATACTAAAAATACTGAAAAAAAAAGTGGCCCAAAACAAAACCATATATTGAATTAATACAATTTTGGTCTCCAAAAATGGTGTCAGGAAAGATTGTGGAAAAAATTTGGAAATTTTCGATACCTGGACAGGTATAGCCAAGATATAGTGCATAGTGGGTTTTTTCAAGAAGTTTGCTTTGTGAGCGAACGAAAAAAGGATTTGAGTGGAAAACGAAAATCTGGCGATGTGATAGATTGTTAAGAGTTAAAAATGTGATATGACCCCAAAGGAATTTTACTTTGTAAACGAATGAAAGCAATCAGGTGTAGTAACATGTAATTGGGGTAAAATCAGGAAGTTCACGATCAGCTGTTGCTGCCAAAAAGTGGTTCTAGTAATGAAAATGGCTACTTTAGGACAAAAACGAGAATATTTGATGTGTTGCCGAAATATTGTGGTATATAGATAAATTGCGGCAATATAGATAAATCAACTATATATAAAACTTAGCCAGTGGGCGGAGTAAAACAGCCTCTGCTACCAAAAAGGTTGTTCTGTTAATAAAAGGGGCTATTTAAAGGTGAAAAGTGAACAAAGCATGAGTTAAACAGATTTTTTAAACAATATGTCCGGTTATGCAAATAAAACAATTTCAAAATTACAACCGAAAAAACACGGGTATTTAAGATTCGGCCCTGCCAATTATAGACTATTCTGGTTTTTGACCAGATTTCGAATGCTACGTTTTGTTTTTAGTTTTGATCTGCTGGAAAATATCTGTATTTTTTATTAATGTTTACTTTTCGAAAAAAATATATGCATATTTAATAAAATTTCCTTTTCTATACCTGTATAACAACAGTATCTGTGGGGAAAAAAATTTTTTTCAACCCCCAATATTATTACTTATTATTACTTAGTCTGCTCGACTACAATGTTGCAAAATTACTATGAAGTAGGAATTATTTAAGAGATAAGCGCAAGAGTTAAACTGATTAAAACTGTAACTAACTTCTTAATGATTTCGATAATTGCAAATTAAAAGAAATGTTTTCAAAAAATCAATCTGCAGAAAGAATTTGTTTTGTTTAGATACCTAAAAATCTATTTTGTTGAAAACATTTAAACGAAATCAGAGACTACAAAAAATTTTAATTGCACATTTGGAAATGAAAATAGTTTGCAGCAGATTTAATGATTGTACAAATTTAAAAACAGAAATAATAAAACTTTAATGGATTTCAAACTACATTAAATGAAAAACAAATTTGCAACAAAATTAAAAAGAAGTGCCCGGTATTCATAAAAATAAAAAATTTTTTATAAAATATTTGTTCTAAATGAAAATAAAAATTCTATAGAGATTTGCTAACCGACCAAAACCGTTGTTAGTAAACAGTTTAACAGCTTTGCCGTTTACGATTATGCCATCAGAATTAAAATATGTAATAAAATTTGTTAATAGCTTCTTTTTTTTAAAATTAATTGTACCGTTAATATACATATAAAGCAGTTTTTCATTAGGCAATTTTTAAATACATTTCTTTGGAACCTCTACTTTTAAAAACATGCAACACACACACACACACATCCACACTTTCAAAAAGCCCTTAAGCTGCTGGTAATAAATCTTTTTTAATTATTAAAAATTTAGTGGAACTATTCCATGTTATTAGGGCATTTCATTTTAAATTAACTTTTCTTCTTATACATTTTCCTCGAACCAATGCATTTAAAGCCTCCCTAAAAGTGTTGTTTAAGCTCAACCACTTAACACACAAAATTTCTAAACTAAATGTAATTTTTATTATAATGTAAATTTAAATATTTTTGAATTAACAAGACAATGCAGTTAAATGAGACTGAATTTCCAAAATTACAATGCTGAAAACATTTTCATGTTTCAGCGTTCACAACCCGTGAGTAAGTTAAAACAATATCACAATTGTATGGACATTAGGGCCGTTCGAAGAAAAAAGTTTGACCAGTCCCTACCCAGCTTTAAAGACTAATCGAAAACTGTTTGACAAGAAAAAATGTGTTTGTCCGGCCTTTTGATGTCCCCTTTATTGTTTTTTGTGCACTGTAGCTTTTGAAATTCTATCATAAAATTTCGCATACCGGCCCTTTTAAGGCTCAAATTGAAGTTTAAAAACTATTTTTGCTCCGGCATTGGATTGAAGTTGTGACTTTCCCATCCCTGGATTCTGCCCACCTAAATGGAATTTATTTGCAAATGTAAAAAAGACGATTTTATTTTATAAAAAATATTTAATTATATTTATAAAAAAAAACTCAAAATTCATGTACAGTGTAATCAAGAGATCGCAAGTTTTTTTTCCGAAAATTTTAAATTTTAATAAGAGTGTTGCGACTTTTTCGTTTGTGCCTGTTTAGCGAAAGTGTCACAAAATCAAAAATACTCTTTTATGTTTATTACATAGCTGTTATTTTAGTCGCGCGGAAACCAGGGATGGGAAAGCTTAAACTTCATGGAAAAGCCGAAAATACTACAGACAGAAACATATATGCGCTTGAAAAGCCCTAGACAACAGTATGTGAAATGGTTGGACTAAAAATTGGCGGCACAGCAGAAAAGACGGTATCAAAGGTTGTGTCAGTTGAAGAGACATTTTTGTTTTTCAAACTATCTACGACTGATCTTCAATCCTAGTGATTGATTTAATCAACTTTGTTTTTTGTATGTGGACCGAAACACTCTAATGTGCAAATATAGTGGAGCGATTTCTCTATGTTTAGCAAATGCTTTGTAAGGACTGTAATAAATCGCTATTTTATCATCCAAATGTACACTAACATTTCATATGTTCTTCTCTTTACGTAGTCCAATACTGAGTCGAGAGGTGTTCGAATATCATTAGAACTTTGTCCGGGTACCACCGGTTCACCCAGGCTATGAAGTGAACCATTTAACAGCCAAGTACACTAAAAAAACCACACAATTTTGCACTCAAATATAAAATATCAACAAATAAGCTGCCCACCACATGCACGCGTTTGAGTGATGGTAATTTCACTCATTTACTACTGCCCACCAAGAGAACATATGATAGTGCTAAATAAAAATAATTAAATATAGAAAATATAAAATGTGTTTCTGTTGTTGACTAGATTTCAACAAAGCAGGAGTGTTGTGTATATATTTGTATACTTTTCTCTCCATCTACCACCCATCACTGCACTGGAGGCCTAATTTAATCTCTCCCACATGAATCAGCCTGCGCTAATTATTTGGAACCTGTATAATGCTAGTCTAAATGACACAACATTCATTTGCGTCACGCGTACATTTCACTCACTTATCTGCAAGCACAATGTGCTTCGTGAACAAACTGTATATTATCTATCGTTATTGACAATAGTTTTGTTCAAGCGGTTGGCAGAAAGGTTGACAGAAACAACATGTTTTCAGCGGTGCTGAAAACATGAGATTGTCGCTATATGCGAAATGCTCAGTGTGAGAGTGGAAAAATACCGAAATTTTAGGGCTTGAGGTTATCGATGATGGCCTTCGTGTTAAGCACCCAGTTGGTTAGAGTACTGAAATTGTTCTTGGAGACGTTAAAGCTTTCAGCACCGCTGCCAGCAAATCAACACTAGCACTTTAGGAGATAACAGATTGATAAACGCTGAATGTTTTGTAATTTGGCCATTTGTTTCCTTGCGCTTTGTGAAACATACATATTTACATTAAACTAAAAATAGTTTTCCAACTTGTTGTTTCTCTAAAATCTCGTAGATTTCTTAAATATGTATTTCAAAACTTTCAGGATGTTTATAAAAACAGAATGAAAATAACAGAATTAAAAATGAGTTGCGAACAAGCAAAGTGGCTCGTATCTAATGGAATTTAATGCTTTTGTAAACAATCAAATCCATTTGAAATGTGTTTTTGTTTTCTTTTGGCATTTGCACACTGACTGAAATGAAAAATATAGCACTCATAAAAATAACACTTTGATAACATAACAAACAACATGTTTTCCTAAGACTTTTCCATTGCTGGGGAATGAATGAAAAACAACAGTGAAGTACTTATTTGTGTGTACTAAAATAGCCCAGTGGTAAAAGGGAGCAAAAGGAAATCAGTTCTCCAAGCAACTCCATTTTCCAGCAAGTTGGCTTTACCGCAAAGTGATAAGTTTTCTAAGAGGTCAAGCTTAAAAGCACTTTTAAAAGGGAAGTCTGATGGAGCTCCCGTTTATTACGCTCCATTGTTTAATTCGCAAAGATATTTACAAGTTGCCATTAAGATTGGCGCGTACCGAATCTTAATGAATCAAACATAGTTACGGCTTTCTTGCTAACCGCTGAGTCCGAAGGCTCTAAGAAAATTCGTAAAGCAGTTTCAGCACCGGCCCTTAATCACACGCTGCACATGAGCAGGTTCATTTTTGTCAATGCCCTGCAGACAGAATGGCCAGTATATGGTGAGAAGCATACTAGTTGCTTTTAACTCAGGCTGGCTGCACATCTGCTCATATGTATGCAACTGTTTACAAGGCAAAGTTTTATAAAAATGTTATTATCGCAGTGTTGAGAAAAAAAGGGTTTTACAGCAACGAGTTGTTGAGTTGCCTTTCGTCTGTTTTGTTTTTTACATCTTCAAGGAAATCGGCATCTGGTTTAAAGTTTTCATTGCCTTTTTTTATTAAAAAAAAAAAAAAAAATACACAAAATCAATTGAAAATTTTTGATAAGTAAAAAATATATATGATTCTACAATGGTTGATTAGAGGGATTTGTTTGCTCATGTCTTGCGGCATACACCTAAGTATAGGCTTGTGGTGCGCTCCGTGGATTTAACCGTGAACAGTTTGACTCAAAAGGTCTATCGAAACTCCGTCCCAATCACAAAGTTCCTTGATTTCCTCCAGTCTCTCCCAAGATGTCGTGATCGTATTTGTGAGAAGGCGGCGCACTGGCATAAATAGTGCTCTAATGTATTGCTTTCCTCCCCACATGCTCTACATTCATCTCCTCCCGTTATTCCTAGGCTGTTAAGATGGGCCAGCAGCTGAGAGTGGCCTGTCAGAAGTCCCATCAATCTACTAAATTCGCCTCCCGCTATTCCTAGGCGGCTAAGGTGGGCCAGTAGTTGAGAGTGGCCTGTCAGAACTTTTTTACTCATCTGGATCCCTCCATAGAATTCTTGGTACTGTAATAGCATCAATATAATATTTATGAAATGTGAGTATTTTTATTTGCTCATCAACAAGCCATACTGCTGCTGCAGTAGAGTTGCATTTGGTTCACGAACTGCTCATTTACACTATGGAGGGTATAAAAGTGAGTCAAAGTATTGCGCATTACGGAAGTGATCCTACCTCAACATGAAATTCAGTTTACTGTGCAGTTGCTATTCGTACAATTTTAGCTGCAGGGTACGTACAACTATTCGTGTGTAGGTATGAGGAACTCTTGTATCTACTTCTCTATCGAATGTACGGTTTTGTTTTTCTAATAGAGAAGAAAAAAGTTTCGGTTTGTTTATTTCTGCTGCCAAATTTCAAAGATAAGAACAACAAATAATCTAATCAGCTGAAAAACAAAATTAAATTAATTTGTATATGAAAACGTAATAATGACGGCCTTCGTTGAAAATCAAAATAATAAAATGTATAATTTTGGATTACGTGCCCGTTGCCATCTTCATTTCCAGAAATAATACACAAGTACAAAAAATTTTCAAAGATTAGATCTATCTGAAATTTTGATATCTTCAGATTTTATTTCGCTTAGCAACTTTGCACCAAGTTCATATTTTTGTTTAAATTTTTTTTTTTTTTTTTTTTTTGTTAAATTCGTATCGCAACTTTAAGAGAAAGTGAGTCACTAAATTGAAGTATGCCCTAAGAAATCATTGCTGAAAGGAATTGTTTTTGCTCATTTTCTTTGGGGTTGCCCGACAAGCGACAAAATTGTTATTTTCATAAAAACAAACAATTTTAGCTTCTTCATAACAACATAAAAACGACTCTTAACACGAAAAAACAAAATAAACAAATTATAATTTTTAAAGAAGACATATGATTATGTTAAATATAATTAATTTATAATTTTGTATTTCTTTTTTCTTTACAGAAAAAGGTTTGCCAAACAATGTTGGCCTCTTGCTTTCATCGTAAATCTAGCGATGTTAAAAAACAACTAGAAATACAGGTATGTACGTACACATGTTTAAGTTTTAATAAAAAACAATTCAAAAAAAAAAAAAAAAACATGATACTTTTGTGCTACTGTCAGTCGAATGATTGTTGATTGTGAATAAATTTGCACAGTGTGTATCAAAAGAAGAAAAAAAAAATACATTTATATATTTCTAAACTTGGCTTAAACAATTCTGAATGATTATCTACTCTTGGCAATAAAATTATTATGAAGTGTTGTTCAGGGTGCTATCAAATAATTTGCTTGACTGCTCAAGCCCACTGTATTATACATACATATTTATATTCATAATAGGGCTTTTGAAAACTTCAAGATACACTTCTATGGGCACACAAAGGTTTTTTCTTACCATTTTATATTACTATTATTTATTTGCTTTTATTATGGGTGCAGCCATAATCTTGATCTCCAACACATGATCTTGCTAAACCAAAGTAAATATGTATGTATGTAGCTGGAAAAAAGGCAACAGAAACAAAAATAAAAAAATAAAAGTCAAAGAAACATATAAATAAAATCTTAACTGAGCAGCTGCCAGTTTAAGTTGCGGTGGAAAGTTTGTTTGAGTGGCAGATTTTTATGTGTTTTGTTTGAGGCCCTCTTCTGATGAAATGTTTTGTTTTTTACAATTTCTCTGAAATTAAGGTTCAAACAATTGACTTAAGTCAAGAGTTGACTTTAAACACACTAACACAAAACAGATTTAACACTAAGATGGCAAGCTCTACTCGAATCAGTAAAACTTATTAGAATACTACTTAATTTTTAATCAAAGGGAAGAGCTTAGGCGCGCACTATATTTCCCGCGTTAGCCATATTTTATTCACTTATTCCACCCAGAAATGCATAAGCATACGACTACAGTCCACCGCCTCCCAGCAAAACTTTATTCGAAATTTCAATAAACTCTTGGTTTTGCCTAAAAAAGCACACCACCACAGAGATAAAATTTTTAACGCATTGCCTTACGAAAGTGCATATGAGGAATCAATACAGTATGGCACTAAATTTATTTCAAATTAAACCAAGTAAAACGAACATGGAAAAAAGAAAATTGACAAGCTCTATGCTCTAGAGTTTCATAAAATTCTGAAGACATGGAAAAAACTGCATAAAAGTAACTGCTCCAAAGTGGGACATCACGAACAAATAGTATAGGTTAGGTCGGTAGGTTAGCAAGTGCGGATACCTTGACTCTGCCTTACAAAACGGTTTGAAGGGTTCTTGTTTAAATTCTTAATAGCCTGGTGGTTCAGCAACAGGCCTGGGGGGCATATATACAAAAATATGTTAGAGGTCTGTGTGTAAAAAAGAGGTCTAGAAGGATGGGATTCACTCCGTTCTTGGGCTACAACAAGAGTTGAAAGGATCTCATGAAGTAAAGCATAATATCATCTGAGAAATATGGTAGCGAATGTAGAACTGTGAATACTCCAAACAGTCTCTTAGCTTCGCTGCTAAGAGGGAAAATTTTGATCTGAGACTAAATGGTGCAAAACCCCTCCAATCCATCTAACTTAACCATATGGTGTAGACCTAAGGACGCTATTAGTAATGCACTCAGGTCTCCCCCCCCCCCGCCACCCCTTCCCTGCAATAGGTATGTTCGAGACTAGCACTAGCGGATCCTGTGCTGAGGAAGAAGGGTCATTACGCTTTTAGCACAGCATTTTCAGGCATCGTTTTCAAATTCTGCGCTTAAGGCTCTCTTTGATTGTCCAACAAACAATACATAACCGGTTGCATACTCTGTCGCAAACCGCTTGACAAACTCATAACGAACGTTTTGCAGATCTTTTTTTCAAAATATTATTCGGGTTACAATTTGAGCTCATGTTGAAAGGTTCCCCGTGTTTATTACCAAGAATTGCCAGCTACGGCCGCAATCTCTTGTTTTTTGCAGCGTCTTGTTGAAGTTCATCTTGGTACAACGTTTTGATTATTGTTGCAGTTTTTTCCCTCAATCATTTTCTTTTATGGAGCTTAAATAAAAGTTATCTTATTTTTCTTTTTCTTTTTAATATTTTGTAGGTCGTTTAGTAACTGCTTGTTCATCGTTTGTGTTTTGTTTAAGCAGCGATATTGTAGTCTTGAAATAATGCCATTGTTTGGTTTGAAGTATCCAAAGTTTTTTTTAGTTTACAAGCAGTTTTATTGCTCTACCACGATCATTAACTGGATGTAAAGCAAAATATGATCATAAACATACACATATAAATGTGTATGAGATGGGTTTGTGAGTAGAATTTACAAGTCTTTGCTCATCAAGCTCATGATCAGTCACACAGAACAGTTCGATTGCCTTAATATAAGAAGCCATTTTGCTTAGATTTAGCAAGTTGCTTAATAAAACATTTAAGTTTGACTGTAGTAAATCAATAAACCATTTATTATTGACTGTTTTTAGAAATAGAAATTTTGCACTATCGTACAAACTGACAAACAGCTGATGTTTTGCACTGTTCGATAGCTTCAGCAAAATTTTCTTCGCTTAAATGTGTTTGAAGGGTTCACTGATTTAATGATTTACTGGCTTAAATGTAAATTGGACCACACTCGAAGATGAATTTGCACCCATAAGCGACATTTTCGAACAGTGCGATATTTGAAAATGCCCTTCGCCCCAAACACTTCGTCAGTGATCACTTCCAAGGCATCAGCATCTATCTATCACCCAAACTATCTCATCTCTTACGGGCAAACAAAACAAAAAGAATACATACCTACATTATGAAGAGATGAAGCCTGTTAGACAACCAACACCAAGAGCACCAAAATATATGTATGTATGGATGTATGTGGTGGTATATACAAAAGTAGATGATAAGTTTAAGTGCCTCGTGCTGGTTTCCAAAGTTACCGTTGAGCTTCAAGAGTTGTTATTTTTTTTTACAGATACCCAATATGTTGTTGCTGTTTTTGTGTAGTTTTTCTATTTGTAGGAGATGTTGTAGTTTATTATTAAACACGCTTTTCACCTTAGCCCCAAAAATGACATTAAGAAATTTGTGTTCACTGTTGGTTCAAAAAGGTTTGTAGTACGCTACACGCTGTCCTTAAGTTTGCATAGTCTTAACATATGTATGTATAAGAAGAATTAACATTTTTGAATATTGTGATTGCAAGTTTACCTTCTGTTATGCGTAGGAGCCTCCAAGTGGTCTTTATGTCGTGCCTCCCTCCCCCAAATCGTAGTTTTCTGCTTTCAGCAATAAATTATCAACAAGCCAGAGTAGAGTATCTGTTGATACCTATAAAATTTTTCTTAAATGTAGTATGGGTCTCAGAAATACCTTAGCTTTGAATTTGAAATCGATCAGATTTTAAATTCAAAATTCCAAAACGTTGCCAGTAGTTTCGCTGTCGACTTAGTCCAACTTTAACTTTCAACTGGTTGGTTTTAAGTAACCCAACTGATATATTCGCACTCATACACACAGCCGCACACAAATGTTAGTTAATGCCGCTTCTTGCTTCATGTGTGCAAGGCAACTTATGTTGGAACTAGTACATTGTTTTGTAAATCTAGCAGCAACAATAGCAACAAAAAGCCAAAAGAAAAGTTTATAACACGAGATTTAGGTAAGATAAACCATTAACAAGATAAAGAAAGACTGATAAGCCCAGTTGATATCTAATGGGAGTTTATTCTTCGAACTGCCACTACTACTCTACTATTAATGTGTCTTTGTTTGGGGACAAATGAACAAGAAAATATAAAAAAAAAAAACAATAAAATATATTTTGGTTTGACTATGCGATTATAAAACTAATAAAATGAATGGAGTTTTGTTTGTCATAAAAAAAAAAAGAGATACTCAGAAAGAGAGGTACTCATATCTATTCTTACAAATTTCATCTATTTTTGTCTTGGGTTGGAGCAAAAAGTTATGGGTATAAAAAAAGTGTGCCGTACAAATGAATTTCAATGTATGTACTACTTTATTAGCATTGACTCTATGGCCACAAGACAACTATGTACATACATATATTGTCATCTAAAATGTTAAGTACTCTAATTTCATAGGAGAAGCAAAAAACGTTATTAATTTAAAACTATTAAATTTTTAGTAACCCAAATTTCCGGATTAGCCTTAAAAAATCAATAACGCTATACCTATAATAAATCAGGTTTTCAGTAATGTCACTTAAGGCCTTTTGAAACTAAATTTTTTGATCACAAAAAGCCATGAGAACTCTATAGTTTTTGAATAAAACTTATATTTAATTAGGACGAGAAATGATACACCCGCTAGACAAATTGTCTCCCGAAAAGGGGCTGTAGTTTTGCCTTATTTTTTAAAGTGAATATGAGACTTGGCTCAAAGTTATAAATTTTTATTGTAAAATATATACGTACCTACCTGGTTGAAAAACTATTTCCTCTTTCCTTTTCGGCTAAATGTCATACAAAATGTTCTCTTTAGATGTCAACCCGGAAGTGGTAATGAATTCAGGCGTCTCAATACTCCGAATAGATTTTAACCATATTTACTTTTGTCATTCTCAACACATACTTACATGCTTAATTCTTTATTGTTCCGTAATGAAATATGTAAGTCTTGACATTGACTTGATCGTAAATTGTTTTTTTTTCTTTCTGTTTTTGTGTTACTGGTTACAAAACTTTGGCTCACAGAAATTTTCAACGAAAATAATTTTATTAATATTAACTACAGTGTTCAAAAAAAAAAAAACAGTTTTTGTATTCATCCGCAGTGAATATGTTTGTATGCACATCTATTACAAAATACGTATGTACATAAAGGGGTTTAGACCTCTACATAAACTAACTTATTTACTACCATGTCAGCAACACCAGAATAGTGATGTGTGATCCAGTGCTGCCATTTTAAATTATGTAATTTCAGCGTACGAGCGAGCCTACATACATATCTTGCTTAAAGAAACTCTAGCTATTTTTTTTTTTTTCATTTTCAAGTTTAGTAATTTCTAAATACAATGTCTTTTGGTTTTTAACACATTTACCAGAACGTTTAACATATTTTTTATCGCTTTAGTTTTTATTACATGAAATTGTACGTAAACAAAATAATTTTTTTCTTTGTTTATTTTGTCCATAAATCGTTTTGAATTTTCAATGGCTTGTGTTGTTGCCAAGCAAATCTTCTGGCCATTATTTTGTTGCATTCATTTTTCTTATTTAACTCAAATGTCGTTTTGTTAATTTGTCCAATTGCGATTGTGTGGGGGAGGCGACATACTGAGGTTTTCGACTGGCATAAAGTTCGTGATGTTGTGTTATTAATTGTACTCTTAAAGTTCACAAAGATTGTGTGCGATTAATTTGACAGCGCATACGTAGTATGGTGCAAACGGTTTTCGAAAACTTTAACAACCCAGACTTTTTTTAGCCATCGGTTTTCGGTATTTTTACTTAGAAACTGTTGCGCACAAGCCGTTCTTTTAGGCATTTTAGTCACAGGCTCAATTCTCCAAAATGGTAAATGCTAGAACTCTAAAATTTTCACTGAACATGGTGACTATTGAAACTTTATTACACGTTTATTTGACAAATATTCCGTAGAAATACGTCAAATAAGAGCTTAATAAACTTACAATAATTATTATGAATACGGCCTTAATACTAAAGGGGGTCTCCATACAAGAAAGCAAGTTGAAATTGGCTGTCATTTTTTAATCGTAAGACATAGAGACTTGCAATTTGCTCAGCATATGTGGCTACATAGACTCTACAACAAAAACTACCAAAAACAATAAAAAGTTAAGAACTAAAGGGGGCTGCCATACAAGAATTTGCAATTAGCTTTAACTTGCGAACCATAAGAGATAGAAATTTGAGATTTGCACAGGATATCTAGCTGCCTGACCTCTCGAATAACAACAACTTATCAATGGCCAATGCATGGGGACACAAGCACCCTTTAACAGGAAAATTAGCTGTAATTGTGATAGAAATCATTTAGTTGCTTGGCCGCTACAACAACAAATAATAAAATAATAACTAGCTGAAGTATATACCAACCAACTTTACTAGTACGCAAGTGCGCAACCCTAGAGCCACACTAGTCAAAATTTATTTCTGATTAACAAATATATTTTTGTACATAATTATGTGCATATTTTTTTTTTTTTTTTTTTTTGCTTTTTATTGGTAGTTCATTCGAAAAAAATAGAAAAATTTACAATCTTTAATAATAAGCTAGATTTAATTTAATGAAAAATAGGAGAAAACAAACAATTGCCATTAAATAGGCCTGTAAAGCAAGAGGTAATTCCGCATTCAACTGGTAATTAATTCCTTTTAAAATTTCTCTTCATATTTTGGGTGTTGCCATTCTTCAAAAAAAAAAAAAAGCAACTAAGCAACATTTTAATCTAAATTTTTTAAGGCTTCAAATCAAAAATATGCGTAACTGGCGAATACTTGGGGATTGGAAAATTGGTTTTACGAATAAGCCGAAGATTGCTGTCTTTTGAAAGCTGAATTCGAAAAATCTGTTGAATAGAAAACCCCTGCAATAATTCGAAACATGGATTTGATAACTCTACCAATGCTGGGTTATACAGTGGCGCATATATAAACAGCCTGCTTGCGCAAGATATAGGAAATATGAAAAATGTAAAACATTGTGAAATTTGACACGTCCAAAGGTCATAGGTCATACATATCGATGTAGGGTGTTTGCTACCCAAAAACAGTCGGTTGTACACCTAGCTATAAAAATTTTACTTTTCCTTACTTAATTGATGAATATTGATGAAAAAAAAAGTGACAACCCAAGGGTTGAACTTGAGCCTGAAAAAGGGAATACATTTTTTTCTAACTGTGTAACACGGTGATTTCAAATCAAAAACTACACCACTGGTTTTAGTTTTTCTATATGTACATACATACGTATAGTATATATTTACAAACATGTGTTTATATTCTTTGATTTTCTGTTTTTCAATTTACATGTCATGCTTTTTGAGCATAAAGAATTAATAATTAATTTTGTTAACAATTTAAATAGATGCATATTTTTTTTTTCTCCAAAACATACTTTTGTATGTGCACACATTTATATGTATGTATATAAAAATAAATCATCCACGATATATGAATGTATGTCGGTATGGATATGCACATGGAAATTAATTTATCCATTAGACTAAATATAATATATGACTTTAGCATCGTTTGCACGAGTAGAAAGTAACCCTACTTTTTGCATTTTACGCGTCACAGCATACGACGCTTTTGTGCTCCGTTACTTGTCATATAAAAATCTAAAATTAATTTAATTTTTTTTTTTTTTTTGACAAGCTTGTTTTACGGTTTTTGGGAATCATTGTCTTTCAACAGTCTTTTTGGAGTTTAAAGGGTTTAGTTGAATTTTCGTAATCAAGCAATTATAGTGAAAATTCCATTGTGCTCAATCTGTAGAAAATGTGTTTAAAATATTGTGAAGTGGCAAATGTATTAATTACAGTGGTTTCATTTAGAAATTGTACAATAACGAGTTGTAGTAAGTCCAAGTAATTCAAAAAAGTGTGTTAGTCTGTTGTATTCACTCAAATGAGAATAGTTTTTGTTCTAAAAAAAACCTCAACTAACTTATTTATAAAAAAATATTTCATGTTTGTTTTATAAACTTTGTATAGAAATTTGTACAATAAACCTAAACTAATAAAGAGAAGTCTTAGTGAAAAACACATGTTACTAGATCAAATAAGCCATTGCAACTGCAGGCCGCATCCATCATGATGGAGGATGGCAACAATATTCAATCGCAAAGAAATTAGTTTAGGGAGTTAGAGCCGCCAAGATGTTCACACGGTGTTGCGAAAAATGTACAGCAAACGAGCCAGACAAAGTAGCAACCAAACTAAAACATACATAAGTAAAAAATTAGTTGACAAATTTTAGCTATATTTTTTTTTTATCAAACACACTACTGCAAAGCCACTCCACGCCATCGAGGCATATGTATCTACTAGGGAATGGTAAGTCGTTTTCGATTGTAGTCGATAATCGATTTTCAGTCCTAAAAAGCGATTATTTTCTGATCGATTATGCATTGCCAACTTTATGCTGAAATCGATTTTTGGTGTCGATTAATCGAAACGGTAAGCCACAGAGCGTCATACAATTAATAAGGTAGCCTTTTCACTACAATAACAAAAACTTCAATAAAAATGACATGCATTTTGTTTTTGTACAACTTCTGTAAGCTGTCAAAAAGCCGCCGCTTCTGCATTTACAGAAGAGGGATGAACAGAGCCTTACATTGATTTGGTGTTTCGTTTTGGCCGCCTTTCATCTCTGCATTCTCTTGACAACCTAAAGCAGTCAGATGATTAACGCTTTAGCTGATGAGGCTACCTTATTAATTGTACCATGCCAGAAAGCATAACAAAATTACTTGTTGTAGAAGTCCGGCAACAAAAACGTCTATTTCATTACATACTGCAAGCAAAAGAAGTTATTGGTATTGCTATAGAAAGCTACCACCACCAAAGTTATTGAAGAGAAAACAAAGCAAGTGTTTGGTTGTGAAAATTTGATCACATAAATCGTGCAATTGATAATACAAAATAAGTGATTGTTTAAAAAAAAATTACACCCAGCCACCCAGTCGTAGTGCGTTTATTTTATGCAAAATATATTAATCGACTTAAAAAAAAATAGATTATGAGCTACAATTAATCGATTAAATAATCGGAATGAAATATGGTTGGTCGAAAAATCGAAAATCGACTTTTACTTTCTGATGCCATTCCCTAGTATCTACTTTTTTCTAAAAAATCGTTTGCCTGGCTTTTACTAACTACTTGTAAGCGCTTGCGAAGTGATTGCCAAAATGAATTTTGTAAGTTTATTCCTTTTGAAAAATTTTAGCTTGTGTATTAAAAATAAACGCAACAGCTGTCCGGTATCTAAATTGATCCACTGTAGATATTTTTGTAATATTAACTTGTGTATTAAAAATTAACCCAACAGCTGTCCGGTTTCTAAATTGATCCACTGTAGATATTTTTGTAATTTGTATTTTCTTATTGTCGTTGGTTTTTGGGGCCAAGTTGTTGCCAAGTCGAGTTTCGTTTTAGTTTTAGTTTTATTTATTATTATTTTTTTCTTCTTTTGTTTCTCTTTTGTTCGGTGCTGTTCATTGTAATATTTTCATATTTCCAGCGTAAACCTTAAATACATTTTGTGTAGGTCACGTTTCTTGTTTACATCTTCTCGTTTTATATACGAGTACCTGCACATCGTCTCATGTTTCGTCACAAGTATCGCATTGAAAATAAACCAGAGATTTGCATTTAAAACAACGAAATCATACAAAAACAAAAGAAAAACTGCAGTTTCGTTACAAATTTAGAATTTAACTTTATTTTTAGATAAAAAAAAAGAGACAAAACAAAACAAACACAAATCTAAAACAAATTTATACAAAAATGCAACAACAAATGGCTGCAAATACGCCAGTGCTTTTTGCCCTCAACAATTGTTATTAATGAAATTATAAAGAATTAAAGATAATGCAATAATATTAAAATTTATTATTATGAACAACATTTACGTAACATTATTCTTATGCCATAACAGCAAAATGCACCATCTTAGTAATAATCTTGGGTGAAAGTCGAGTGAAAGCAAATTCTGTTGAAGTTGGCCTGAGGGTTGCGTATCTGAACCATTTCTGAGAACAGAAGAAAAACAATATAGTACATGTCTGAAAGCATATCAAAGACACCAGTATTCGCTTGCCATCAGGAATATTGAACTATATGGAATATTGCCTTGAATTTATTACTAGTGGAACTAGACTTCATGAGGCTTTTGAGTTTGACAAACAAACTCTTGGGAACTCTTTCACTGCGAATGCCGTCTGCCATCAACAGGGGTCTCGCCGTAAGCCCGGAGTAAGCGGAATTAGTTCTCCTTACGCGGAAATACAAGAATCCGCTGGTCCCAGCTATAAAGGGGCTATAACTTAAGTTGTCGGGACAAAGTGTTCAGGCAAGAGGCAAAATAAAGCAAAACTTTCAACAGTCTCATGAGATGAGAATTATCATCCAAAAGACCGGCCCATGTGGGGCCTAGAAAGGTCCCGTTGTGCCAAATATATATTGGATTCGCTTTTCTCGTTGCCTCAAAGGTAACAAAACAAACACGCCAAAAGAGACGACAGCGTTTATTTTTATGTTTGTGATTAATTAAGTAAAAAGAAGGAATAAAACTCACTGGGTTCATTTCGATTTCGATTTCGGTTCATTTCACCGCAGCGTTTTATTTAAAACGAATTTAAAAGCTTTAAAAATATAAAATGCTTTATATTTTGAAACTAATAGAAGTCGTTTTTCAGTAACAGTGTAATATGTGTTTTCTTTCGCCCTGCCCTGTCTTCAGCAGTGAAAATAATTATACATACCTACTAAGTGGCCAAAATAAACAAGTTAACGGTAAACTTAATGTATCATGTAAAGAACCAACAACAACAACAACTACTCCACTTACGAGGAGGTTGCACTTTCTTTAGGCTATTATTTAATACAATTAGCACAACATTGCGATAATAATTATGATTATTTGAGCGGCAAACACATGACATCAGAAACACTCCTTTTTATAAATAAAAAAAAAAAAAATAATACAAATACAACAAATATAAGGCAATTTTCCAGCAAAGAAGAGCAATCAACATCATTTATCAACACCAAAATGCCTTTAAGGAAGGAAAGCAAAACACAAAAATGGAAAAAAGTATGTCTGCGCCTAAAACATTTCCAACTTTTTATGCATGCACACATTTGGGACAACTTAATAACATGTCAAACTTCTTGACGTTCATTTTAATGCGTCTAATGACAGTAATCACTGCTTGTCACACGGTTGCATGCGAGTAAATGCCATTGTTTTATATGCGTGTATTTCTAAGGTTTCAAATATATAGTAGTCCCACAGTTCACTGCCCACAATATAGTGCGTGTAGCTTAAAAGGACTGCCCAGGAAGAAATGTCCTTGAAGAGTTTAGCCGCAAGACTAAAGAAAATTATTGACTAACTAGTTTCCATTTTATGTTACGAGTATTAATTAAAATGAGTTTCCATGGCTTAGAGGGAAACTACGCCTTTAAATGGCATATAACTACATATTTTTTCTAAGCTTTTGAAATTGCGTGTCCTGTGAAAAGAAAAAAAATCCATCAGTTGGATAAAGAGTTTAAAAAAGCGCAGTCACTTTTAAACATGTAAGCGCTGGAAACTTGTTCAGCTGCATGAGTCATGCGTTCAAAGGTGGCCAGTCACTCACTCGGTCAGTCACTAAGCATTAATGTTGGTTTTGCGTACAAGTGCTTGGCATGTGCATGTCCCTAAAAGGACAAAGATCGGCTGCGTTAAGAGGGATTTAATATTGTCTTTAACAATAGTCCTATTTCATTATTTCTTTTTTCTTCATTTAATTATTCAGCTCTAAATTAAAGTCAAGGGGGAGGGGATGGCGTAATTAAAACCGAATCGAATCGATTTGTAGCATAAAACCATTTAAGCGTTAAAAATGTTAAAATTTAAAGTGAAACATACATATGTATTTCGGTAGGAGAAATCCAGTTTTTCGAATAATCCAAGAACCGATTTTTTCGGTAAATAGACAACCACTGGTTTTCCAAAAAAAAAAAAAAATCGAAAACCTGGTTTTTCGCGAACACCCTGCCAAACTTATACTCACCCTGTTTGAAAACTGTTGCTTTGTATTAATATAAATTTAATTATTTCTGCTGGATTTTTTCAGTTAGTTTAATGCGTACGCTCTGTGGAGGATGTCTGCTTGTAAAAACTTGTTGCTTTTGTTTTAATACCGAAATGTTTTTGTATCAGTTCTGCTCACACTGTTCTCGATTCCTTAAAGAAACTGTAACTCCAAGTCAAATGCCTCACAGAATGGCTTTTTTTTCTGTGTTAAGAAAATTGAAAATCAAACTTTAATAAAGTAGACATGACATGTTCCGTTCCTGTAGTCGAAAATGTTATCTAGCAATCAAGATTACACTCTTTTGTGACCAATTTATGCTGCAAAGCACATGAAAAGGAAATGTTAAAGCAAATGGCGAAACGATTATGCGTGTGGCTTTTTCTTTTCTTTTTTTTTTTTGGCGAAGGGAGCAAAACAACGAAGAGCGTATTTGTGAATCATATGAATGTATATGTATGTGTGTGTACCTAGTGCTCATACTGACAAAGTTCGTGGTCTACATATCAATCAAATGTTTGGCGCCAGGACGAGTGTGAGCAGTACATTGAATTTCAGTCATCAAGTCGTTTGACCTTGTTATCAGCCAGAGAATTTATTGTTACAGTGCTCGCGGGATATACAGAACTATTTCCATGGTATGAGTACAAATATTTATAAATAAATCTGGCTGGCCATAGTCCTGGAACTTAAAATTCTTGATAAAAACAAACAAACAATTAGGCCTGTGCATGAATTCTATAGACATGAATAATACATACATAATTGGCTTTGCAGGCTGTCAAATGTATTGAATTTTATAAATAAATAAAATAATTAACAACATTGATTGCTTGTGCTCATATGAATTAATTTTTGCTAAGTATGATAATATGCTCCTAGAGTGGCTTAAATGGCTGGTGTAACATTCTTCTAATCATTATCGGCTCTACTATTGGCACCATCATCTCCCTCATTTTTTATTGAGATCTGTAAAAATTTACCATTTATTTCACATTTATCACTGGACGGTGTTGCCGCTTTCGATATTGAATGCCCTGATGAATAAAAAAAACTATTTTTGCCTCTCAAGTGGTCGGTCTCGTTACGGCTAAAATACAAGCAACGCTCACGATTAAATATTTTACAATTAATATGAAAACTCGATTCTAAGACGAGATAAGGTTAACATGAGCTAATTTAATAGATATTGTATTTTATATATTTGAAAGCGATCAGTGAAAATAAGCAAAAAAAAAAAAAATTCTAGAAATATGACACAAACCCTAGAAAAGTTACGATATTAAGAAAACTGCGTTCACTTTATGGTGGTTAATGTTGCTCATCAATATCACATTATGCCGAATGGCTTGCATTATAAAGAGTTCACTGTTGGTTTAATACACTTTTCGTCTTTTTTTTTTTTTTTTTGCTATAGATGAAAAAGCATAAACATGTTCTTGGGTTTTATGACCGTAACGTTGTAAGATAATGCTCGTATTTGTCCTATTGTGGTGATAAATTCAATAGACATTTTGTGAAATTTTATTTCTACTTGTCAAGAATTTATTGATTTTTTCGTATGTTTTTTCGTTTCATCGTCCCTGTTCTTAATTTGGAAACCACATTTCTGATAGGATGTGGAAGGAGGTTTCGGCAATGTAAAATGTGTACGTGCATACATTTACACATACACACATACGGGTGCTCCTGTAGATATACAAAGGGATCGGCGCCTGAAGTGTTGTCAATGTCCTGCTGCTGTAGACAGCCAAAGCAAACAGGGCCAGCGTTTGCTCTTTCAACAAGATTACGTTGCTGCTAGCAAGCCTTAGAAAGCGCATTATTGTTTTGCAAGTTAAAGATTTGTACGTTTGTAAATTCGTGCCACCATACCTCCACCTACAACTGTATGAGTGTGCGCAATTTTCTAAGATAACTAAAATTGGCTGAAACTAAATAGACAATTATTTAAATTGCCTTAAGCAAATATTTAATTCTTTAAACCACATCATTGGCTTATATTTTTTAGAGTTTAAACATTATTTTTGTGCAATGGTTTTTATGTTTGCGTCGACCACCAGGTGTCAACAATGTGAATGGCTGCTAACATGCATTTTACAAAACATTGTCAGAAGATTGAAGGAAAACTTCATATGCATGTGCTCAAACTTTGAATCTTCTTTCTTGGCTGATTAGCAATAAAAATCTGAATATGCATTTGATAACGTTGGACAAGTGGTTGGCGAGTGATCTTGTCACTGAATCGGAAATCGCGTGATATTTTCAAACAATCCCACAAACAAATTCTCCACTGAAAACCATATCCGTATAAGATAATCGTATGGATAATCGTTTCAACTGTAATTGAAAAAACACAATAAAGCGATGGGGCAATGGGGCGACGGGACTGATTATTTAAATCGTTATATATACATACTGGTATGAAATCACTAATTAGATTATTGAGACACTTTAATTATACGTATAGTATTTTGTTAATATATTATTCTTTTTACATGCATATCAACAATTACATTCATGTAAATTCATGTAAAAATTTTTATGTAAACTATTTACATGTGGGGTAGCATTTGGAACAAACGCCGGATGTTAATTAAAAAATTATGAACTCTTTGAATCAGAAAAAAAGTTAAACGAAAATTGTTAATAAGTTACAAGAGGAAAAAATAACCACAACAACAAAAAACTTGAAAATCAGTCAAATAAAACAAAACAAATTAAAGTTCGTGGCGGAGGCAAAACAACACTGGACAACCACAAGACACGGCTTAAATGTTCTCAGCATAATTAAAGCTGAAGAATTCAAATTTACAAAATCCAAATAAACAATGAGAAAAACAAAACAATATGTACAAAAAAACATAATAACAGCTGGTCTACATAAAGAGCCTTTAAAAGTAATTATTAAATTATAATCTGCATACGTATGTGTGTGTGTGTATGTATGCGGGTGCTGTTGTTACCCAGCAGAAAAAGTTGTTGTAAGTATGTCATGTAGTCAAATTTTTGTAACACAAACTCATGAAAATTCAAACTAAACACAATATTGAGAGAGATTTTAAAAAGGCACTCAAAAATGGTACGAGATGGACGAAATGAAAGAAATTTATTGGCCATGATTCGGCAGCCCATTTAATTCAAGGTCCACTACTCAACTGTCATAGAAGTGAGTTTTTGCAAAAGTAGGGTTATTTTACAAAAATTCTTAATTTATTACTTTAGGTCTAAAAAAATAGACTTTAATGCCGTCTAGAACGGCTGAGAAAGACAGAAGGCATTAAGGTCTATTTTTTAGACCTAAAGTAATAAATTTCAATTGGCGCTTATAGCGAATAAATAATTAAGTTCATTGTTGAAAAATTCTTAATGTTCAAATATGAACATAATTATTTATTTGCTCTAAGAGCCAATTGAAATTTAGGTCCAAAAAAAAAGGGTTCATTTTTGGACCTGAATTAAAACATTCTTAATTTTAAAAAGGTATTTGGTTCCTCTCATCAAAAATTCATTGGAACCAAGAACATTATTTTATTTTCAATTCAATCCCTTAAATGTGTTTTTATTGAAGAATTTTAATTTTTGGGCTCAACAGTGTCGAATGGCCCTCACGTAACCGGTAGAGCAACTCGGTAACTTTGAACTATTCAATAGTGGTAACTTTTTTCTTCACATTTCATCGCTTGCAGTGACGATTTTGTAACGATGATACAAAAATTGGTCCCTATTTCTCTTGGTGAATGCTGGACCGACCGAGAATTATATGAAAGAAAAAATTGAGAAAAGTATTATTACTCTAGTTCTTTATTATTTATTTGCTTACATTTTAATAAAAAATAAGCTTTGCCGATTAAATAAATAGAAAGTAAATGATTTTCGGTAAAATATTGATTGCATACAGCAAAAGAAACAGCTGATTTAAGTCAACAGCGAACATCTTTAAATAATTTAATCATTTGAACGTTACGATTATTGTAATACAAATTACTCAATCCAACTGGGATGGGATTTTTTATGCTTTTTTGTGAACAAAGTGGAGACTGCAGTCTTTGGATCTATACCCCTCATTATCGGTTCACTTTTCGCCATTTACAATAAAAATATCTAAAACTATTTGTAAGACATTTTAAAACTTCTGAAAGGTACTTCTTTATTATAAATTGTTTTCTGCTGGGTGTTTTGTTTTGCTCTTGACCATGTTTTCCGTTTTTGGCTGTCAACCTGTCAGTTCGTGCGTCATCAACTCCTGCAAGCTTGATTGTTGTAAATGGTTGCGCATAATTACTGACAGTTTCAATGAATTTTGAATTAATTAAAATCATACTTAATTTTTTTACGCACGAAATATTCGAATTCAGCGGTATACATTAAAATCAACACGAGAAACCCAAATGTAAGCATATGCATGCATGTAGAAATCTGTATGTATGTATGTGTTTGAAATACCAAAATCTTTTTGCGTTTCTACAAGAATTGCTTCAGGACATAACACCTTGCGGAGTTAAAATTAGAGACCTGACCCACCATGATGAGCGGTAATTTTCTCTAGCATTTCGAACCGCAAACCCAAGCCTGGCAAATATATTTTTGAATACTCCACTGCGACATTGAAAATGCTGGCGAATGCTAGTGTTGTATGCAGTAGTGCGAAAGCTCATATGAAAAACTTTTTTAATGTCTGACAATAGAGCTACTGCTGAGCAGCCAGGTATTGAAAATGCTAATACAGCAGCAAGCTGTCGTTGTTACTTTAATGCATTTCTAGCCACTAAACGTTTAAAAAGCGATATCCCAGCGCTTGACTTTGCAGCTCACAGCTTTCGGGGTCATTAGAGAGGGACATTTTCACTCAGTCTTTGGCTTGCAAAACAAAAACTTGCGTTCGTTCTTAACAATGGTACCAAAATTTTGTGCCGAAACAAATGGTGCTGAATAACTATTATCACACCTTCTACGCATTGCTTGTGTTTTAAGCGAAAGAAAACTAAAATAATAATAATAATAAAATAAAACAACAACAAGAGCAATGAAATAAAATACATTGTGTACGCTAATGGCACCATCAACTAAAATTTATATCAATTAGTTTTTCCCTTAATTTCCTAAATGAGTCTAATTAATGGAAATAATATGTATACATATGAATGTATGTATATGTGCGTGTGAATGTACTACATATGTATGTATGTTGTGTGCTTGTAACGCAAAAGGGCACAAAACAGTGTTGTTTGCCAAATCATCGCAACCTTTTCTGAGAACATTTTTACTTAAAACGGAAGTCACCACAATAGCAACAAAAACTGTTTGTTTTCATTAAGAGGTTGTCTCCATTTAGCCGTTTTCTTAAAATGACAACGCTTTTAATGTGTTTCATTACAAAGATCTCCTTCCCCCCCCCCCCCCCCCCCCGCCATAACATTACTAATAAGATTAATGAAAGTCGTTCAAAAGTCGTCATTGTATGATGGAAAACTCTTTAATGATGTTTAATGTCCGAATTGCGTAAAGGGTTTTCACATCTTCTCTTAAGTAATCACACAAAATTTGGTTGAACAACAGAGAAATTATTTAAGTAGAACTGTTTAAACGTCAATGACAGCTGCTTTAGAAATTAATTACAGTCTTGAGAGTTAAAAAAAAAAGATTGTTAACCCTTGTGTCTTCTTTGGTTCAGACAGAGCCAATATTATGCGATTTACAATTGGGAACCATTTTATCGGGCTTGAGTTCGATTTTGCTTCCACTGAGCTGAGATGGATTTTTTTTTATTTAAAATTTTAGTGATCAACATTTTCAATGAAGACCAGAGAAGTGAAGTTGAAAACTTATTGGCTGGGGCACATACCATGGCTGTTTCACATCCGCCATGACTCTCGTCAGCATCCAAATTGCTTCGAAACCAAGTTTTTTTTTTTTTTTAACTGGTTCACCCCGAATTTTTTATTTATCAGAAACAAAAGTATGAATAATGATTTGGTTTCCGTTTACATAAAAATACGCAGTCTATACGCGATATTTTTCCATCGGTACCAAGTAATTTTGGCTTTGGTTTTTTCAAACAATAACGCAAATTTAAATCAAAGTTTATGCACTCGATTATATTTTACAAAAACTGCTTCCAAAGTACGAGCTCGAACTGTCAAAACAAATACATATGTATTCCAATTCCTAAAAGCGCTCGAATTAAGTAAAAGAAGCGAATGCTGGACTATCGACAAGCTTGTTATTATCTATGCGACAAATTTTGTGTGCATAAATATATAGCAAGTACATACATATAAAGATTTTTCGATAGCTTTTGGTATTAGAAAAAAAAAAAAAAAAAACTAAATTGCGTCAGATTAAAATAATAATTTTTTGTGGCGTCCGCTTATCAGATTTATTTTGAATTTTTGTATGGCAGCCCCCTAAGAAGGCGTGACACCGGGCGTCTGTGTGTACGCAGAAATCTTGGGTAGAACAAAAATATTGGGAGTTGATCATACTTATGAGTCTTCTACGGGTGCTCATACATTTGTCTCTTGTACGAACTCTGTGGGACTGATTAGACCCAGCGCACCGTATTTGGGAGCCTTAAAAATTTTCGCACCATCACATGAATTTCCGCCAGGGTGCCCATAGAGGAGTCATTTGTGTGACCAGCCCCGCATACTTTTCTCTCTCCAATATTGTTTTCTGAGGTTTTCCAAAGCAACATTATGCGACAGGGCTTGCGAACGTTTGATGAGAGTGGACTTTTTTTCTGATTTATTCAACTCTTATTTAGCAAAAATTGTGTGGTTATTTGTCAAATAGGCGTTTAATAAACATCAAGTATATTTTTATAAATAAGACTGTGGAACCACAAATAGGTTTTGCATTTTCCATCTGTAGAGCCCAGGTCTTGGAATATTGAAGAGTTTGCATTAAATGTTGTTGACAGGACAGTGCCAAGGATAGATAAACTGGTTACTACGAAACGAAAATCAACAGCAGTTAATTTTGACTTATTTTTTCTTCTGCTGTTAAGTTTTTGTTTAATTCCCTCTACACTCCCTTCTACACCCATCTCTCTGGCTCCCTTACAGTGCAATGCATATGTAGGAGTCATCCCCTAAGTTTTGGTTCAGCATAAAAAATGCTGCCTTTTGGTGTTCTAGACTCATGTCTAGGACATCCAGTCCTTTTTATTTCTGCTATTTGGCTCCAAAATATAAATTTGTTTGTTCCCAAAAATAATGCTACAACTCACTCTTTGTACTGACAACAAAATGCATTTAAAAAAGTGTGTGTAATTTTTGACCACTGATCATCTTGCATTGGAAGTGTTTGTGCCCCCGTTGCTACTGCTGCAAGGTGTTATTCTATCGTCTTCACAATGCAATACCTACATACATACACATGTATGTAGGTAGGGATCATAAAAGAAATTATTCACACTTTTTTCGGAAGAAAAATGGAAAATTTTTAATTTAAACACAAAAAATAACAAGTAAATAGTCTTTTATGACCAATTAATTTCTTAATTAAAACAGTTTTAATGTCAGCTTACAATGTTTCTTCAGTAGTAAGATTTAAGATAAAAACACAAACAACTTTAAAATCTAGTTTTCAAATTGTCTGTACACTTAAAGTTAAAAATCATAATAAAATACGTAAACATCCAGCGGCACAATCTCGTAGGTTTTCCAATGCAGGGCCTTGTCTAAAATCCAGTAATTATGCCTGTATGCCTTCTTTTTGCAGATGACTTGCATGCCACCTGATATACATATGTACATATTTTCAATGGGTTTTAAGTGAGGGCATAGTGAATCAGTGTCAAATCTCTCGCTGCTGGCAGCAGTAATGTAAAATATGTATCTGGCCAGGCTAGACATCGCGTGCAAAAAGTATATTAGTATGGAATGGCCTTCTGTCTTCCGAATTGGGCCTTCTTCTTTCTGCTTTTTACCGTGGGGTACAACTTACATATATTTGTAGATACTTATGTGCATATGTATGTATGTATGTATATGTGCATGTATGTATGTATGCAGGTATAACATAACCAGAATTAGTTTGCAGCGATCATGGATCAAAGCAGCATGGAAGCTTTCTCTGCCAGATTTTGCAGTCTTATGTACATAGTACATGTATGTATATATGTTTTGAACAACAGCTTACAACTGGTGTAGAATAGAACTGGTACTATAATTTTATGTTTTTTGTTTGTTCACTTTGTAGTTGTTTATCTTGAACCAAGTTTTTTTTTTGTTATCGCTTTAAAGCTGAGCTCTATTGCGCATTCACTGGTCTACAACTTCTTATTTTTTTTTTTTTTTTTTTTTTTTCATCTTAATTGGTAAAGTGACCAGTCGCTAAAATGTATAAAAGTTTTAAACAAAAATTTAGCTTGTTATTGAACTCTGGTAATGGCACGACAATAACTAGCAAAGGTACATAAGGTAGTTACGCACCCGATATCGCTTTGCCATTGTGCAAATGCTCTGATGGATCCCCTCACTGTGCTCTTTCGCGGGTAAAAGTGTTAGCGTTCGGTGAAGCGTTGCAATACAATGTTTGATGGGCCAACAGTAGCCTGCCAACCACACTTCGGTAGCTGCCGCTTTTAGGGTCACCCAAAAAATGTGCAACGTTTCAAAGTTCACCAACGCGGTTTTCTCAAATAGCTCACAAAATAGATCACAAATAGATCACAAAACTACCATCTTTTATTTTTGCATTTTGGTTATTTTCGCTACATACATATGTATGCAAAAATCCACTCCCATAAAATTTTTTCTCTTATCGCAATTATGCCTGTATGTAGTAAGTGTATGTCACGGCAGCGGATATACTTCAGCGGATAAAGTGGTTGTACACTTTACATGTTCTGGCTCTAGAGGTGGGAACTTGATTAACATGAGGAAAGGTCACCCCAATTTTAAAATAAAAGTTTTTTTTTCTCAATTCACGTTCAACTTTATCTTTTTACAAACCAAATACAAAAGAATAAACTTTAAGAAAAAAATTGTTTACAACTTTGTGGCAAAGATTGTGGTAAAAAAAAATATATCAGAAAAAAACAAACAAAAAACCACAAAAGTAAGACTAAATCAAAACAATCTTAAGCCGGTTTCCAAAATAAGTTGGTGTTAAATTCAAACACACTACACGAGTACACACACATAACACAGTTTTATGCCTCCAAACATCTAAAAAAAAAAAAACTACGTCAGTTTGGTGTGTTGGAAACCAGTACTGGGGCAATGATGAAAGAGCAGCTGCTTTACAGAATTAAATCTTCGCTTAGGAATACTTGTAATTTTGTGCAGGGATCACCTGCAGATTTTAGTAAACTGAGCCCAATAAATAAAAGATAAATTTTATGATTTGCCAAAAAGGAAGACGGAACACTATTATACTATCTGTGAAAGCCCTTGCCTATCTTATGATACACCTCCTGAGGAACAGTTTTTGCTTTTATGTATACATATATCTCTACTCTTTGCATCTTGGCGTATAGTGAATAGAAGTGCATGCAATCTTGGATAGCATCTTAATTGTTAGGGAAGAAATCTTGATGACGATCCTGTAGCATTCACGCAAGTACAGTTGGTAGTTCTGCCTTCAGTGAGTGCCAGGGTAATTCCTTTGTAGCACTATCTGATAGTGTTTCAGGTAGCTTCTTTCCTTGAAATGTACTAGCTGTAGCTTCCATCTAAATAGCGAGCAATAGAGTGTGCGAAGGTCCAGGGATCTAAATACATCTCAAGTTGCTTAAAAAAAAAAATTTTTTTTTGAAAAAACATCAAAACATTCCTGAAGAAGATATTCATTCTGATATCGAAATATTGAATTTAATAAATATTAAAAAAAAAAACAAGTGACCTAAGGCTCGAACAAATAAAATATTAATTAACGATTGCAGTAATCGTTGGTTCTGTATTTCCCATTTTATTATGAATAACAATGGAATAAGGAATAAAAACAAAATTAAGGTACGAAAATACTTCAAATCCACAACAGGAATGGCAATACAACAATAAATGCATACAAATAATGGAAGAAAAAAAACATTTCATATTTTTGTTTTCTATTTTCACCTCGTTTGTTTATTTCCAATTGTCTTCAACATGATCTGATGTTATTTATGGGACTCAAAACCATCTGTGACAGCTTCTTCTACTCTTTATTTGCAATGGCTTTCAGAGCAAATTTTTGTTTTTCCATTATATGTATGTACATATAGTACATATTTTTGCAGAGATGGCAACTGCTGTCTACAACTTCAACATCAGACTGATAGTAAATAAATTATCATTTAAGCTTGCCATTTGATATATATATATATATATATATATATATATATATATATATATATATATATATATATATATATATATATATATATATATATATATATATATATATATATATATATATATATATATATATATATATATATATATATATATATATATATATATATATATATATATATATATATATATATAAAAAATTAATTTTCATAGAGTCTGTATTTTTTTACTTCTTAAGTTAAATCATAAGAAATGTAATTGAAACCAAAAAGTATAATAAATACTAATTATATATAAAAAAAAAAAAAAAAAAAAAAAAAAAAAAAATATATATATATATATATATATATACAGTCAAAGCCCGGTTAAACGAATGATATAATTTTCAGACCTTTCGTTATTCCGAGATATTCGTTATATCGAACAGTAATTTTTTATCTTAAAATTTTATAAAACACGGTGGTCCGCAGTTTTAAAAACATCAAAATTTAATTGTAATGACAACTCAGTGTAGAAATAAAACTTTAATTGATATTTTAACGTTCATTTAAGAATTGTTTTTATTTCTAATATGAAAATTCATTAAAAATCATAAATGTACTTAGGTGCATATACATATTTACTTATATTTTTGGATGCTATTAACATGTGTAGGTTTATCATTACATTTCATTCATATTATTCATTTCTTAAGAAATCGACATCTCGTTTTCACAATGAACCAAATAAAACTACTAAAATTTTAACGAAAAAAGCAATGCATCACACGTGTTCTTTCAATCCAAAGAAAGAAGCCAAAAACACACACAATCCAACGGTATTTGCATATATGGTTTTGAATATTTGTCAAATTACAACTTATACGGGAAAGTGCCGGCAAATCTGCAAATGCAGGTCGTTTTGTGGTCTTCTTCTCCAAATATTTCCGTTTTCAAATTTTGTGAGGAAGAAGTATTTTAGAAAATACAGTAGAAACAAGTTGTGCCTCCGTGGGAAGGGGTTTTCTATACAGTTTTTTGGTTTTGAATATTTGTCAAATTACAACTTATACGGGAAAGTGCCGGCAAATCTGCAAATGCACGTCGTTTTGTGGTCTTCTTCTCTAAATATTTCCGTTTTGAAATTTTGTGAGGAAGAAGTATTTTAGAAAATACAGTAGAAGCAAGTTGTGCCTCCGTGGGGAGGGGTTTTCTATACAGTTTTTTGGTTTTGAATATTTGTCAAATTACAACTTATACGGGAAAGTGCCGGCAAATCTGCAAATGCAGGTCGTTTTGTGGTCTTCTTCTCTAAATATTTCCATTTTCAAATTTTGTGAGGAAGAAGTATTTTAGAAAATACAGTAGAAACAAGTTGTGCCTCCGTGGGAAGGGGTTTTCTATACAGTTTTTTTGGTTTTGAATATTTGTCAAATTACAACTCTTACGGGAAAGTGCCGGCAAATCTGCAAATGCACGTCGTTTTGTGGTCTTCTTCTCTAAATATTTCCGTTTTGAAATTTTGTGAGGAAGAAGTATTTTAGAAAATACAGTAGAAGCAAGTTGTGCCTCCGTGGGGAGGGGTTTTCTATACAGTTTTTTGGTTTTGAATATTTGTCAAATTACAACTTATACGGGAAAGTGCCGGCAAATCTGCAAATGCAGGTCGTTTTGTGGTCTTCTTCTCCAAATATTTCCGTTTTCAAATTTTGTGAGGAAGAAGTATTTTAGAAAATACAGTAGAAACAAGTTGTGCCTCCGTGGGGAGGGGTTTTCTATACAGTTTTTTGGTTTTGAATATTTGTCAAATTACAACTTATACGGGAAAGTGCCGGCAAATCTGCAAATGCAGGTCGTTTTGTGGTCTTCTTCTCTAAATATTTCCATTTTCAAATTTTGTGAGGAAGAAGTATTTTAGAAAATACAGTAGAAACAAGTTGTGCCTCCGTGGGGAGGGGTTTTCTATACAGTTTTTTGGTTTTGAATATTTGTCAAATTACAACTTATACGGGAAAGTGCCGGCAAATCTGCAAATGCAGGTCGTTTTGTGGTCTTCTTCTCTAAATATTTCCATTTTCAAATTTTGTGAGGAAGAAGTATTTTAGAAAATACAGTAGAAACAAGTTGTGCCTCCGTGGGGAGGGGTTTTCTATACAGTTTTTTTGGTTTTGAATATTTGTCAAATTACAACTTATACGGGAAAGTGCCGGCAAATCTGCAAATGCAGGTCGTTTTGTGGTCTTCTTCTCTAAATATTTCCGTTTTGAAATTTTGTGAGGAAGAAGTATTTTAGAAAATACAGTAGAAGCAAGTTGTGCCTCCGTGGGGAGGGGTTTTCTATACAGTTTTTTGGTTTTGAATATTTGTCAAATTACAACTTATACGGGAAAGTGCCGGCAAATCTGCAAATGCAGGTCGTTTTGTGGTCTTCTTCTCTAAATATTTCCATTTTCAAATTTTGTGAGGAAGAAGTATTTTAGAAAATACAGTAGAAACAAGTTGTGCCTCCGTGGGAAGGGGTTTTCTATACAGTTTTTTGGTTTTGAATATTTGTCAAATTACAACTTATACGGGAAAGTGCCGGCAAATCTGCAAATGCAGGTCGTTTTGTGGTCTTCTTCTCTAAATATTTCCATTTTCAAATTTTGTGAGGAAGAAGTATTTTAGAAAATACAGTAGAAACAAGTTGTGCCTCCGTGGGGAGGGGTTTTCTATACAGTTTTTTTGGTTTTGAATATTTGTCAAATTACAACTCTTACGGGAAAGTGCCGGCAAATCTGCAAATGCACGTCGTTTTGTGGTCTTCTTCTCTAAATATTTCCGTTTTGAAATTTTGTGAGGAAGAAGTATTTTAGAAAATACAGTAGAAGCAAGTTGTGCCTCCGTGGGGAGGGGTTTTCTATACAGTTTTTTTGGTTTTGAATATTTGTCAAATTACAACTCTTACGGGAAAGTGCCGGCAAATCTGCAAATGCAGGTCGTTTTGTGGTCTTCTTCTCTAAATATTTCCGTTTTCAAATTTTGTGAGGAAGAAGTATTTTAGAAAATACAGTAGAAACAAGTTGTGCCTCCGTGGGAAGGGGTTTTCTATACAGTTTTTTGGTTTTGAATATTTGTCAAATTACAACTTATACGGGAAAGTGCCGGCAAATCTGCAAATGCAGATTTGTAACGATTTTTTAAATGTATTTTGCTTTGCCATTCGTTAAATCGAGATTTATTTTTTTTGTAATTCGCTACATAAGACAGTTAATGTAAAAATTTCGCCATTCGTTATATCCGATATTCGTTAAACTGAGTATTCGCTATACCGGGCTTTGACTGTATATATATATATATATATATATATATATATATATGTATATATATATATATATGTATATATATATATATATGTATGTATGTATATATGTATATGTCTGTATGTATATATATATATATATAAAAAGGAGATCCAAAGTCATCAAGTTGGAAGTACTGCATACGTTACACATTTCCCATCTCTGCACATTTGTTATTCTAATGTTTTAAACTAGTTTTTTGATATTGTTTTGGTTGTTTTTCTTTGTTATAAAGGCTTAAAACATTAGACCTTTTGAAGCACTGAGCAAATTGTCAATTTTTAAATTCTAAAAAGCACCGGTAACAAGGAAAAGCTCGTAGTTTCACAACAAAAGCATTAAATTAAAAACTTTAGAATGGAAGCTCAAATAGTTTATGGTACTTTTTTTTCGTAATTGTTTGTATCATTCAATCATAACATGGTTTAATTCAATACTTTAATCCATTTTAAAGCATTTTTTTTATGCAATTTTAAAACTGTCTGGTAAAATCATTTAACTTTTGCTAAATATCTAATGCCGAATTATGTCTCGTTCATGTAAATTTTTTGTTTTAAACCGTTGTCGAGCACAAGAAGTTGAAACTTTAAATACATATTGTACATATTATGTATGTGTATGTATGTATATGCTTTATGTAATCGGAAATGAAAAGTTTGTACATATGGCCGAGCAGAATTTAAAGAAAATTTGTGTAAAAAATTTTAAAAGGCTCTAAAATTGCTGTGCAAAGCGGTGAGCTGATACCTCTGGTTTTGCACCGCAACCTTGATCTTTATTTTGTCAAATTTTATTTTTCCACTCTGTAATCACAACTACAGCATAAACAATGACAATAGATAAAAGAAATATGTAAATAAGATAGGTATGAGTGAGTATTTTTGTTGACATACCACTGACGTGTGCACATACACTCACATTGTTCTCACCTTAATATAGAAAGCTCGGAACTTATTCTTTCAAAATGGAGTATTTTGCTCATGTGTATTGCGGTAACATCATCCTATTTATATGTAGCTTTAAGAATTAACCATAATTGAGGCAATTAACACACAAGAAGTCACTTGTGCCCAAAAAATCAGTGCAACTTCATCTTCGAGTTTGGTTTAATTGACATTTAAACTAGTTACTTCATTCAATCAGTGAAATTTTAGCATTTCAGCTTCAGTCATTAAAGTGTAGTGTACAACATCAGTTGTTTGATATTTTTTGACACGTTGCCAAACTTCTATGTCCAAAAACAATCACTAATAACTGGTTCACCGATTTACTAGAGGCAAGTTTAAACTGCAATTAAATGCTACAAAATTTAAAACCCTAGCTTTACAAAACTTAGACGTGTAATTTAATTACAGTTTAAACTTGGCTGTTTTTGAAAATGTAAATTTCAAACAGCTCATGTTTTGTACTGTTCGATGACTAAAGTTTGAACCCTAAATGTTCTATGCTTAAGCACTCCAAACTGGAAGATGGACTTGCTTTGATTTTTTGGGCATTCGACACAGACGAAAGTAAACTATACAAGTTATATGTATGTATATGGGTAATGGTTTCTGTATTTTTTCTTCTTCAACATTTATTTAGTAATATTTAGTTGACAGTCAACGCTGATTTTTACAATGCTTAAATGTTTGGAATCAAATCATCTTCTGAATGGGTGGCAGCAGTTGTCATGGAGTCCTGTACTGTACCTTGTTTCTTAGATACATTCATTTGAGATGCTTCGCCTTCTTGAAATAAGTTCAAATTTTCTAAAGCTTCAGGTAAAAGTTGCTGATTTAAACGAATAAAATTTACATCTTCTTTAACAATTGGGGATACATTGTTGAAGCCATCGAAAGGCTGAGGGTTTGACCATAAAACTTTGTTACACTTCTGTAAAGCAAAATAATAAAAAAAAATTATGAAAATTATATATTTGCATGTGTATGTACGTACAAAGATGCAGGACAAAATCGAAAAACAAGCCTTTAAGAGCACATTAACGGATAATGCATAGCGCTCATGACCATTCATGGTTCATGTATTTATTACGAAAACCCGTATTTCAAATTCACTCTGCATAATAAAAACAGAGTTACTATAACATTTCGCCGAATATCGACTCTTATGCCTGACAACTGAGATAGAATTGTGGTATTCAACATGATAACGCAGTGAAGCAAAATGATAACATGGATAAGAACAACTCTACACATAGAAAAAAATTTATGGTTGGTAAGAATATCGAAAAACAATATATGTATGTAGCATTGTTGAACTGTCAAAAGCACCATATATGTAAGCCTGGTATATGTACATAAGGGTGTGTCGACTTACACTTCCACCGCGACGCATAAAAAAATCGTTTTCGAGGACTCCAAATTAAATTTGTTGTTTACTTTTTCTCAATTTTCACTTCAAAATTTTTATTTTGTAAGTGGTAAAAAATCGTCTGATTTAGTTTTTTCCCCATAATGCCTAACCAAGATGAAATGAATTGATTTCCGCCCCCACCTTTCACTATTCACATACAATTTTTTTAATGGAAATTTAAAATATGTTTTCTATTATAAATGATTGTCAGTAAATAAAATTTGTAAAAGAAAAACTGATAGAATTATAAGTCCCCCAGCTTATGCATCAAATGGCTGTATTGTGCTTGTAGGGCCCATCAAGTTTTTTTTTACTTACATGTGTAGCCGGTATGGCAAAACAAATTGCGGCCAAAGTGTAAATTTGCGGCTCACGAGATTGCAACTCTTCCCAATACAGCATCACATTGGTCTCTACCATTTGAAATGGCAGTCTCAGTTCCTCCAGTTTCTTATAAATCCCTGTTGGACCCGTTTCCTGTGCAATTTTAGATAAAAATTTATTGAGTATGTCATCATCATCATCATCGTCATCCATTTTGGAAGACTGCGAGGCACACTCTCCTGATTGAGGTTCAGCAACTGCATCACCAGCTTCTTTATTATACAATTTGTTTCGTTGCCACAATTGTTTTAAATATTCCAAGGCAAACATTTTTTCCGGCATATTTAAAGTACCCTGAAATCTAGGATCCAAATACAGACAGGCGCTGAAGTGGTCCTGATTTAGTAACTCATTCGATCTAGCTTCTAAGCTTTTTAAAAGTTGTGAAGAAATAAGTGAGAGAAAAGTGTCTTCTTTACTGCAGGTGGCATAAAGCTTTTCCGTCAATAGTTTGCATTTCAGCCAATGCCCATAGAAATCGCCATAAATCATCTCAGAACTGTAGAACATGCGTAAGCATTTTTGTAAAACTCTTAATGTCTTGCAAAAGGCATCAATGAAATCTTTAAGTGTTTCATTAAAATTGAAACCATCTTCAGCGGATTGGAGAGGCTCATATTTTAAGTCGCTTAGAATACAACAAGCATTTTTCAAATCACTCATCATATCATAAGTTGAACCCCATTTCCAGGGTGAATCTAAGTGCGGCATATTTAAATTGCATTGCTTGAAGGCTTCACTAAACACAGCAGGTTTCGCATTAATGAATTTGGCTAAATTGCGGCATTCGAAAAATAATTTTGAAATGAGAGGATTTTTCAAAACATCTAAAATGCAAAGCTGGGCAATAACGCCAACATAACGTTCAAGCTTGAGGTCGCCGATAAACACATCGGGATATTTTTCAAATTCTTGTGTTTGCTCCAGGTAATCCAAGTTCGAAACGCAGTGGCTTAAGTTTGCTTTTGAATTATCCCAACAGGCACTTACAATCTGTTGCGTACTAATGTTAAATTTACGAAGTAAATTCACTATGCACTCGCCAGATAATTCATGTCCATCTTCCAGATGTATTTGACCTAAAACGCATGTCTTCAATTGAGCTTCATGAACGTGCTGAACACTTACGCAAAATATCTTTGTGGTAACACTGGCTATCGAGTCAATTCTCAACGATAATAAATGCCAATGAAGGTCTTTAGCAAAGTCGGCACGTATGAAACTGGCCACAGAATGAATAACTTGTTCTGTTTGCAACTCATTTATGTAAAAATTTTTATCATTCTGCTTAGAAATGGCATCACACAGTGGGTTCAACAGGGCCTGCATATTTTTTGAGGCAAAAATTGGAGGAACAAGGCCTTCATCGATTATGAGACCCATCACAGCATTAACCAAGCATTTCTCTTCCATTAAAATGTACAAAACTTCTGCATCATCATTTTGCCCATCGACAGCGTCTGCAGCTGCTGTAGTGGTTGCGGTGTTGGCATTCTCTTCGACAGTTGTTACATTGTGCTTTTTCAAGTGCAACAACAAATTGAAATGCCGATTATTTCTTACTCGTTGTAGACATATTTTACATTCTGCAACACCCTGTTCTACAAAATTAACATAATATTTCCAAACATCAGATTTTGTATTGTGTAATTTATTGATATGCTTTCTTAAAGCGTAGCTGCGCTCATTTCTTAAACGTTGCTTACACAGTTTGCACACAGCAACTCCCTCCTCGACAATATTATCGAAATACTTCCATATCTCGCATCGGGGATTGAGTACCATTTTGCAGTAACAATAAGAGCTTATACAATACACAGAACAAACAACAACCCATGCACTCTGACGTTATGCTCTCAGCAACGATCAGCACTATACTAAACAAAATACCAGCACAATACCAAACCAAATAAGAGGGATATGCCCTCTTCTGCTCTCGCGTTGTTTAGTCCAGTGTGGCCACCTTAGTATTATTAGGATTAAAGGTGCATATAATTGAATGCGTTTAGTTACAAATTTTCCTCGTTTGAATTTTGTAGTTACACATTTTTTACTGTTGTGATTATATTATTCATAGCAAAAAAAAAAAGTAATAATAATAATCAGCTCCTTAAATGATCATAAGCTTTGACACCAGACTGTATTTTGTGCGTTAGGAAAAAATTGTTCTCTAGAAATAATTGATCAAAACTCACAATTTAATTTTTTCAAGTTTTTCTTACTGAATTTTTCCGATTTTTCGACCAGATTGACAGTTTTTGCCGATCTATATTATATTGAACATTTTGCAAATCTAGTAAACTCATTGCTCCTTCCATTGTCAATGATGTTATCGGGCTTGTTTTTACTAACGTTCCTTATTTCTGTCTACGTAAACTATCTGACCATTTGGATTAGAATTTTATTGAACTGATACCGGTTAATATTTTCATATTATATTGGCTAGAGTAAATAGAAATAGATTGTATTACTTAATTTAAGGTTGGGGAAAAGCTTTAGAATTACTTCAATGAAAGGAGTTACTGCTAAACGGGGAAACAAAATTTATTATTATCTAACATTCAATGGGGATTAGTTACTGCATAGGAACCTACAGAATTGCTAATGCGAACACAAGAGATGGAAAAATTGATTACTTCAAACTGATTTTCAATTTCTATATTTTATTTAATTTTTGGCATGTGTTTCGAAAATGCTCGAGATCTGGCCACACTGTTTACTTGAGTTACATATTTCTCCATGTTCTTTATGACAAAAGGGACATACATATATAAACAAATTGTGTGTATGCAAGCACATACCAGCAAACAAGCGGGTCTTATAAATTTGTCTGTTGATGCATACCTACATACATATGTATGAAAACTAGAGACCCTGACTTTGCAATTCACAGTGCAGTATCAGAATTTAAACGAAAAACAACGACAAATTTAAGAATATCTAATATCTAATACAAAATTCGAACTTCATTCATGAACGCCTCATTCTTTGATCCGTTAGGAGATTCATAATTTATCCAGGTACATTCATAACAAATAAGAAAATAATTCAAACAAAAACATTTTTCGAGAATTTCGAAAGATGAAAATGTTAGAGAAATAATTAAAAATATAAGAAATTATTTGAATAATAATAAACATGGGTACGGAATTAATCAGACCTTCAAACAGTATTATTTTTTAAAATCTTTAAATGTTTGTTTGTTGGGTAAATAAAATTTTTACTCACCGCCAACGAAACTGAATTGTATGAAGTTTTACTTGGTTGCTGGTTGAGTATTTTCTCATTAACTGAAAGGGAAATATCAAGAGATCAGCTCCTTCTGATTGAGTGGCTGTTAGTTATTGTTTTTTTTTCTCTGCATGCACACTCATGCGGTGTTGCCGCATTTAGAGTTTAAAATGTTAATATTATATAGTTACATATACTTATGGATGTGTGTATACACTCTACGGTGGGTTGATTTGTGAGAAAAATAATTTGTTGGTACCTACATTAAAAGAAAAAATTGAGGCAAATCCATATCAAGCAAACTATATACTATACGAGGCTCCCAAATGTTCCCTAGAGGGGAGTGTATGATATCTCTGTCGTAACATGATAAACAGTAGCAGTTAACATGTAGGCACTTATTATTATTATTGCTTTTATTCTAACATAATTAATACATACATATATAAATATGTATGTACGTGTACATACTTACATAAGTACCTCTCCTAATACTTATATGTATGTATTTATACCTAACAAAACAATTCCATCATCCATTTTCTAACTTGAGATCATTCAAATATTTCAAGTAGGTATATAAACATGCTCATCATTTTTGGCGGAGTTATATGTATCTCTGTGAGAACACCACCAGAATTCAGCAATAAACATTTTTGTGCCAGTAGCCCACGAACTTAAATCACTCATTTTAATATGAGAAAGTACAGCTAAATACATATGTTGTACCTACAAAGCTTTTGTTTTTATAAAACTGGCTATTTCATGTAGAGCTATAGGTAGGTACCTAGTTGCTTTTAGTAAAATCTTCGAAATTTATAAATTCCAATATTCAAACCCAATTTTAAAAAACTCATACTTATTCATATATGTATTTCAAAAGATTAACAAAAATACTTATAAAGAATGGTGTCAGTTTTAACAATAGCTATTTAAATTTTATTTATTAAGAAGACTTTTCAACTTTCACCTCTGTAGATGAGTGTTGCACCTCGCCATTTGGAGAGTTTAAAGCAATGCCGGAGACAGTTGTTGAATTAGAAGCTGCATTGCTATTTTCATCAGATGAATTTAAAGTATAATTCGTTTGTTCATCCTTTATCAGATCTAAATGCGTAAGCGAATCATCTAGTAGGTGAGCATTTAGCCGCAAGAATATTAAATTCTCTTTTGTAAATCCAAAATTTTTTGATTCGGCAGTTTTTCTATACACGTTACCATGATGGGTTTTTGTGTAAATCTGAAAATGAAATATACATATATTCAGTTTTGTTGGGTAGTATCAGTTATTTGCACTGCGTGCGTACAAGCATTAATTATAAATATTTTAGGTTAGCTCAATCCATTGCGAAATTATGTTTCGCAAGATGTCATATATAAAAGTGCAGCGGCTCGAACATTTTCCTTCGTTCGCACGCACACGCAGAAAAAATATTACAGTTTTTTAAATCAATATTTTGCAAAAAAAAAACTGAGTTATAATCTATCTGCGAATCGTTTTATGCTTCACACTTACCACGAAGCAAAGTGCAATAGAAGTGAAACTTGTGCTAATTAATCTCAACATTCGGAAGCAAAGATTTCTTACCTCCGTTGCTGGTATGGCAAAACAAATTTTGCTTAAATTATATACTTCGGGATCACTTGTTTTGAGCCCTCTCCAAAATGCTAGAATATTTGTGTCCGCCGTTTGAAACGGCAACGTAAGTGCCTCAATTTTATGGAACGCATCACTGCTTGTTTTATCTTTGGCGTGCAAGTCATGACTCAAAAATTCATTCAAGAACGCGTCTTCATCATCTTCGAATACTTCATTGCTCAAGGCAATGTCGTCGTCGATATACAACTTGGACTGGCACCACAGCTTTTTCAAATAATCTACCGCAATTTCTTTTTGAGCTGCATTAAGAATGCACTGAAATCTGGGATCTAAGTAGAGACAAGCCGTTACGCGTGCCTCTTTAAGCAATTGCTCTGTTAAGCTTGTAATACTGTGAGTTATTTCGGTTAAAAGCATAGAGAAAACTTCGTTGGAGTTTATATTGGCTGCTGCAAATTTTTCGGTCAAAAGTTTACACTTCAGCCACTGTGCGTAGAAGTCGCCAATATGCAGTTCTTCATTGTAGTATTTTAATATAGTTTTTTGCAAATAGTTTGTTGATTTGCAGAAAGCTTCAATAAAGAGCCACAAATCTTCGTTGCAGTTAAATTGATCTACGTCGTCCTGTGGCTTTTCAAACTTAACCATTTGCAAAATGCTTCGGGCCTCCAACAGGTTGTTCATCATTTTCCAAGTAGAGCCAGCATTCCAAGGAGAATCCAATGAGGGCAGCGTCAATTTATTTGCATTAAATAATTCGACATAGCCATTTGTTTTGTCATTTATAAATTTCGCCAAATTGCGGCATTCCAAAAAGGGTTGTAATATTTTGGAGCTTTTAAAGATGTTCAGTAAGCACAACTGTGCCAAACAACCTAAGTAAGGCTCTATCTTAGTATCACCCAAGTAAAGCTCGGGATGAGTTGCGAAAATATCAATTTCCTTTAAATACTCAGAGTTTTGCACTTGTTTTTTATATTTGCACTTTGTGTTATCCCAAAAGACAGCAATAATTTGATTCGAATCAATACGAAACTTGTGCGATATTTGTTTTATATGGTCCTCATGCAGCTGGGTATTATTCTCTAGGTCAATCAGGCCCAAACAACGTTTTTGAATTTCGCCATCACTGATGAACATAGCGCTAACGCAAAATGCGTTTTGCAAACCATCCAGATCACTGTCGATTTTGATCGTTAGCAAACGACAACTGAGTTCATTCGAAAAGTCGTGGCGAATATTATTTGCCATGGAATTTATGATTCTTTCGATATCAGCTACACTCATATTAAATTCTGTGCACTGCTTGTTGGAAATAGACTCACACATGGGTCGCAAAATAGCACTGAAATGTTTAGAGCCAAATAAAAGGGGAGAAAGACCATCTTCCACAATTAAGCCCATAACACTACGAACAATTGTCTCTTTATCCATTCGTATAAACATCCGATACATGGGCCGCTTTTTATCGCTGCCAGCCTGTTCGGCCATTTTTCGCTTGGCCACTTTAAGTACGGCCTGAATTTGGTCCTCATTATAAGGCAGTTGTGAAGGTGCTTTATCCGACTGTTTGTCTTCGGGCAATTTCACTTCAATGTTGTGTACTCTCCGCATATGCATTCTTATGTTGCAGAGACGGTTCTGCAGCTGGTGGTTGCATGTTCTACACGTTGCAATATGGTTCTCAACATTTATTTGAAAATACTTGTCAATTTCCGCTCTATTCCTATGTACCTTATTGATGTGCAGCTTCAAGTTGTAACTGCGATTATTTCTTAAGCGCTGCTTACACAACTTACATTCCGCATAACCTTCCTCCTCGAAATTGGTGTAGTACTTCCACAAATCGCTGTCGGGCGCAAGTGCCATTATTGTTGAAATGCACCTGATTGCTGGTTTTCTTTTTCTCAAACAGCTGTCAAATTATCACAATTAAACAGCAGCTTAGTGGCCACAACAACGATATGCTCTCGACAAAGACTCCGCATATACTAAGAATGAATAACTCCGTTATGCTGTTTATTCTCTCTTGCCGCTCTTGAGTTTTCTTGTCATTGCATTCGTGTATTTTTTTTTCGACGTTCCAGTACAGAATGTGGTGGCAGCAATGCTCACGTTTGTTTTGGGTTGATCATTTGTTTGTTCCCTTTGCTTTTGTGTAAAACTAACATGCCGTTTCATCGTTTGCTAAACGAAAGAGCATAACAAGTACGTGTGAGTTATTGAGCACAATTGTGCTGAGAGGTAAACATCAATGCTGTATGAGAACACTGTGTGTACATATTTGTATGGGTATAACCATTTACAGTGGGGAGCAAATAGCTTATACATAATTGTTTACACTAGACAATGGCTGTTAAGGCAGTAATTAAGTTATTATATTTATCTCTTCATAGACTGAATTACTGTCATGACAAAAATCGGTTGGAAAATTGTTGCAAAAAAAGAGCGAGAAGCATAAAGTAGAGCTATCAAGGCAAATTCAGATTTTAACATAACAAGGAGAACTTTATGCCGACAAAAAGTATGCGATTTTCGTTTGTAACCACCTAATTTAATTCGCCTTGCTACATTCTACATACACCTGGTGTCCGGGAAATCGAACCTTTACGTAATTAAAGTTGCTGAGAAGCTTATTGCCAACAAGATAGATACGTTGGAGAATTATCTGATATCGATTTCGCAACTAAAATTGTGCAGCAAAATCATTTCAATAAAACAGATTATTACAGTATTTATCGGATATAAGAAACTTGAAAAATCCACGAAAAAAAGTTTCTTATAAGCGTTTCTTTCTTATATACAATTATTTTATATAAGAAACTTATTTCTTATATATGTAAGTAGCTATGGCCATAAGACATTTGTTTCTTATATGAACATACGAGCTTTTTTACCTTTTTATGTATATACATACGTAGATGTATGTATGTAAATAGAAAAATAAAACAAACCAAATTTTATTTTATTAACCCCTTTAGTAAAAAACTAGTCAACTTCAATTTGAAAAAAAAAATTATATGTAGTAAATACATGTACATACATAATTCATTTTGTACTATTTATTTATTTATTTACGAGGCAAGAAACAAAAACTTCTCATGAGCACTAAAAGTAAAAAAAACGTTGTTGTTGTTGTAAAACTGTCAGAAAACAGAGTTGTCCATGCAAACTACATAAATTCAGTGTTGCCCTTGAAAGTTTCTTATAAAAATTCTTTTTCTATACATTTTGTGGTTTTGGTGTTCAAGAAAAATGTTCTTTTATCAGTTTTTCTTATATGAAACTTTTTTTGTTAGAAAAATCACTAAAAAGATATGGTGTTTTTGCAAATGTTTCTTATAAGCGTTTTGTTCTTATATGAGATGTTCTTATATCCGATAAATACTGTATATCATTTATCAAATTTATATCACTGTCTTGTCGGTTGCGAGATCAATTTTGAAATGAATTCTATTAATTTATTATTGATTGACGGTCTACCATCAAGTGTAGAAAGGATGTTAGTTGGCATGCGAACATCTACAATGTTATTTCAGTGTAGGTATATTGCGTGAAATAATTCTCTGTGCGTGAAAAATTTGAATGAAAACTTCTCTTGTTTTGCGTCATTCTAAAGAACTGTCAGCAAAATTTTCAACACCCAAAAATTTTATGTTTCAATTGTTTTCAAGAAGCGTTTTGCATTTTTCTGTAATCGAGAATTTTTTGGTTGTTGTTGTAGATATTTTGGGTGATGATTAAATTGAATTTCTTTACAAATGATTGTGTTGATAATGAATTGTAAATAAACGATTTGAATATCTTATTTCTAAGCATTTTGCACAATCAGATGCAAAATAACATTTCAACACGCACAAAAAAACAAATTGAATTACATGTGTAGGCATTTGTTTGCCGTTTGCTTTTTTCCACATTTTAAATTGTATATTGTGGCGAGATTTTCCCCGCCGCTCTTGAACAGTTGAAGAATTCCAGTGCAACCCTTTCACACAGTTCGATTAATGTGGCAGGTGGATGTATTGATAGCGAGCCAGGCTCTGGTTATTTTCGTAGGCCATTAAAAATCCTGGCAGTTTTCGGTTGTATTCCTTCGCTTTTGGCATTTGGCATTTTGACTACGAATTTGTGGCATTTTGTTTGCGTCGAATACTCTCTTACCTTGTAGCTATTCGTTTACATTTTCCAGTGAAATAATGCTGCTGGTTTTCATTTTATTAACAATTTTTACAACAAATTTGCAAAAATTATTTTGTTTTATTTATTTATTTTTTTTTTTTTTTTTTTGCAAAAAAAAACGTTTTTTTTTTTTAATATAAAAAACACTTAAAAATAACATCTATGTACATATTTATGTATGTATTAATCGTTATCTTGATTGCTAATAATAATTGTATTTGTTATTTTATTTTTATTTTTACTTTTAATACATAAAAAACTTTGCTTATACTGCATGTGGGCCAAATCAATGAAACGCGATCTTCCAAAAACTCACTTCATAATCATTAATTGGTGTTTCCATTGTTGGAATCATTATTGTTTTACAGCAACGGGAACACTAAAACATTAGGATTTTTATACCCTTCACATAAATGTGTAAGGGTATATATAAGTTTGTGATTCCGTTTGTAACGCATTGAAATATCCATCTAAGACCCCATAAAGTATATATATTCTGGATCAGCATCAATAGCGATTACGATTGAGCGATGTCCGTCTGTCCGTCTGTCCGTCTGTCCGTCTGTCCGTCTGTCCGTCGGTCCGTCTGTCCGTCTGTCCGTCTGTCCGTCTGTCCGTCTGTCCGTCTGTAGTCGTTGAAATACCGTTTCTGAGAAAACGGTTTGAGATAGAAACCTCATTCTTTCGCTAAAACGTGTGAAACCCCGGTAGTGGGTCTGCTATTGAAATTCAGTAAGATAGGTCCGCGGATAGCCGAGATATATTCAAAAAACCGGGTTTTGAGGGATATTTTGTGTAATTTTTGTATTCAGATTTTTGAAAAAAAATTTTTTCTTAAAAACTAAACCATATCATTTTTAGTGCTCATTAAATCCTAGAAATGAAGGAATTTTTGAAATCGGCCCATATATATCCGAGATATAGCGTCTCCCGATTTTTAAAGAAATCGGCTTTATTAGCCAAATAAGACAACTTTTGGCACCGAAGATCAATCAATATGGTATATATAGGCTATTTAGAGGCAAAAGTGGAAAATTTTTCCACATCGGCCCATATACACTCGAGATATAGCGCCTCCCGTTTTCTCAAGAAGTCGGCTCTAAAAGCCAAATAAAACAACTTTTGGTATCAAAAATCGATTAGAATGGAACATATAAGGTGTTTAAAAGCAAAATTGGAAAATTTTTGAAATCGGTCCATATATATCTGAGATATAGCGACTCCTGATTTTTCAAGAAATCCGCTCTTTAAGCCAAATAAAGCAATTTTTGGCACTAAAAATCAATCAGAATGGTACATATAGACTATTTAGAGGCAAACGTGGAAAATTTTGGACATCGGCCCATATACACTCGAGATATAGCGCCTCAAGTTTTCTCAAGAAGTCGGCTCTAAAAGCCAAATAAAACAACTTTTGGTACCAAAAATCGATCAGAATGGTACATATAAGGTGTTTAAAAGCAAAATTTGAAAATGTCTGCAATCGGTCTATATATACCTGAGATATAGCGTCTCCCGATTTTTCAAGAAATCGGCTCTATAAGCTAAATAAAACAACTTTTGGCACCAAAAATCAATCAGAATGATACATATAGGTTAGTCAGAAGCAAAACTGGAAATCTTTTTGTCATCGGCCCATATATGTTCGAGATATAGCGCCTCCCGATATCTCAAGAAGTCGGGCCTGGAAGCTAAACGAAACAGTTTTTTGCACTAAATATTTGTCGGAATGGTACATACAGGCTGTTTAGGGGCAAAATTAGAAAATTTTTGGACATCGGCCCATATGCACCCAACTTTTGGTACCAAAAATCAATCATAATGGTACATACATATGTATATAATATTATATACATATGTATATAATATTTGCGATCATGTATGAATGTATGTATGTATGTATGTATGTATGTATGTATGTATGTATGTATGTATGTATGTATGTATGTATGTAGATACGTTTGTATGTATGTAGGTATGTATGTATCTACATATGTATGTATGCATGCAAGTATGTTAGCATAAACAATTTTTTTGCTTTGGTGTAAAAATGTGTATGTATGTACATACATATGTATACACGAGCTTGAAAATGAAAGTGATATAAAGAATTGTTGAAAAAAGGGTACGCAGTGAAATTCTTTTAAACAATTGCGTCTTCAAATTCATTCACACAAAAAATCATTTTGGGTTTCCCTACGTACTTACATATGTACATACACACACACATGTGTATGATGATACGCAATAGATCATCAACAACGTGCACAAGAAAAAAATAATTTTGTAAAAGCAAGCAATGTAAATATGTATGTATGTATATATGTATGTATATAATCATTGTTTTATGGAACACACTGAAAATATTCAATAATAAAGAATTTATTTTAGAGTTTTCTATTATAGATACATACATATGTACATACATACGTATGCATGTACCCACATACGTAAGTAAATTGAAAAGCAAATCACACTTAATGGCAATGTTTAGCATTATAATTCAAAAATAATGCAATTATATGCAATTTTTTGTTAAATAAATTTTACTATAAAGTTAACTGATAAATAATTAAGAAATACATTTTGCTTTTCTTTATTTCATTGATATTAAAAAGAATTGGTGTCACCCAGTGGTTGAACTTGAGCATATTAGGAATTATTTAAATAAAAGTTTTGCAGCCTGTGTTAAATCCCGGTAGTGGATCTGATATTGAAATTCAGAAAAAATCGGCCCATTTAAAAGCCAAATAAAACAACTTTTCGCACCAAAAATCAATCGGAATGTATGTACCATTGTGAAGGGTATTTAAGATTCGGCCCAGCCGAATATAGCACTCTTACTTGTTTCTTTTCTTTTCCATAAAATTTAATTGGTTTAAAAAATACAACATCATTTTATTTTAGCGATGCAGCTTAATTTTTTTTTTTTTTTTTTTTTTTTGTTATACAATAAATCATTGTTTTGAGGAGTTTTGTTTTGAAGTAGTTTATTAGTACTTAGATTTTATAAACTTAATCAGTATCACATTTTTCATGAGTTTTTATTTAATTTAAATTATCGTCTTCAAACGATTCGTTAATTTAGGCCAAAATTGTTCTTATGCTGTTTTGTTTTTATTATTTTGTATATTTTTATTATTTTCTGTGTGAGTGCTGGTTGGTGTGCTAGAAAAGATTGTGGCTGCTTGATTTTTCGGTTCTCTCTTGCCAGTGCTGTGTTAACGTTTGTCTTCTTATTTAGACATTTAGCGTATTGACAAGGTGTTGTAAAGCCGCATATTACACAATCTCTGTATCAATTGGAAAGGCATAATTTTACAACACTTGTTGTATTACTATATTTTTATAACCATGTGAGAGATGAGAATAAACTTAAGTTCGAGTCTCATGTAAGTATACATATGTATGTATGTGTGTAAAAGAAATGTAACAATTTAATCGAATGCATTCAAAATTGAATGGAGCATTATTTCAAAAACATATTTCTGTGATGGTTATTTACGCTTAAATAATATTAGCATAATTGCTTTCACACAACAGTTCATTTGAACTGCATCCCCCCGCTCATGTGCGTATCTACTTTAAATGGTATATTATCACTGGCAAACATTTTTTTTTTGCTGACACCAGAATACTGTTCATGATTGATAAACATTTTGTTGTATTTTTCTAAAATGTTAAGCTTTGACTTTTATACTTTATGTCAAGTATTTCTGTGTCTGGAATTTGAGAAACGATAAAATTACAATTGTTTAGTGTAAATGGCCTGAACAGGGGTTTTCCTCAGATTTGTGCCATTACACATACATACGTACATACACATCTACACACAAACGTCAACTCGACCATCAAGGTATATTTCTGCCAAAATCTGTTCTTTGTACAGTGTAATGCGAAGTGCTTTTTTAATCTCTTAATTTTGGAATATTTAGAAATGATTTTTCAATTACTTTCAAATTATTGTATAATTACAGTTTTTGTTTGTTAAACTTTTACACTTAAGTAATTAAGAAAATAATATTACTTTTTTTTCTGGAAATCCACGTGAGGTGGTTTTAATAGAACCTTAGTTTTAAGCAAACATTCAAAAATTATTTTGTTACGGCCAGTTGCCTTAAGCATTAAATTGAATTTTAATTAAATTAATGAGCGCACAGCAATTGTTTACAAAAAAAAAAAAAAAAAATATTTATTTATATACACATGTATTTATTTATATACACGTATATATGTAGCTCACAAAAAAAAAAAACATTAAAACACACATAAAAAACTTAATTAAATAATTACAAATTTATGATTTTATAACAGTGGTGAGTATAGGTGGGATGAATTCAAAATACTTGTATTTTTATACATACATATTACATACATAACTAAATTTGAAACTCTTAAACTTGCTTATTAACCCATTAAATGAGTCAAACACTATCTTCTCTTTGCTGTGCTTTGAAAATTTGTAGGAGCATTTTTATATCACAAAATCTCCCGCCTACTTGGTGCTAAAATCGAAATACTTCATGCTTTTTGAACAAAAGCTTTCACAATAAGAAAAAACCAGCCCAGTGGACCAGGGCCACTGTCCATATATTGCAAACCATTTTCGTCTTCTTATACTTACTGCAATCAGTTGCTGTCGTGGGAATAAAGCTTGCGTTTGTTAATTGTGTAATCAGGACTAATGGTGATAGTCCTCGAGAGGCCTTTAATGAACTGAGGCAGTAAAGAGGTCCAGCCCTTTTTATCCTGGCGCAATGTCAGATACACCTCAAACGTGGACACCATTTCTGGGTCTAATTTCAATTTTGCAATACGTTTAACACTGTTTATGTCCTCTTCGTACTCGACGAAAACGGTGCAGCCACGTATGCCGCAAGGTTCACGTTCTGACACCAGTACAATATCGGTGGCTATACGTTGGGTGAGATCACTGGGTACTGAGACTTCGGTACAGGTAAGATTGCGTGTCTTGGCTGCACGCAATTCGGCCAACAACAGTTCGGAAAGTTCATTCACTGCGGCCGCATCGACAATACTCGCACAATCGCCATCATTCTGTTGCTCATCTTCTGTGCCATAAAGGTAGTCTTGTGTTATACATTGTTGTTGCTGTAGCTTGTTTTGCCGAGCTGGCTGACGTTGATGTTGGCGATGCTGATGTTGAGGGTGGTTGCGGTTGCGGTTGTGGCGGTGGCGGTGATGTGACTCTTGCTGTGCGTTTTCGCTTAAAGATCTTGCTGTCCAATCTAAAAATAAGAATTAAGCAAATAAATGTATAAAACAACAGCACCAATAAAAAGGGGAAATTGTAAAAAAAAATAATTGAAACGAAAACAAAAGAAACAATAAAATAATACTTGAATTAACTGATAAATTGCCATTTAAAAACAATTATGCCGACAATAAAGAAGAAAGATACCACACTGAAAACTTAAGGCCGTAAAGTGTTGGAATTCCAAAAGCCCATAAAAATGAAATAAATTTTCTTAAATTAAACTTTAAGAATAATGATAAGACTTTATTCGCTTATCCGCTCTGCTACATCATAAGCAAGCAGCCGCTACACCTTAACGTCATGCAAGCGCTAACAACGCGTTCGACTTGTCAAGTTCGCCTCACATGATGGATCCATTACCGGTGGCCGCATCGGAATTCACTTCAATATTATTCCACTATTGTTTACCCTAGAGTTGTCCAAATTCATAGCAAACGAGACCAGGACATATGACAACCCACGGGAAAATGTTGAAGAGAATTGAGTTGCGATCAGCTGTAATTGAAACGCCTTGCAAGAATGGAAAAGCAAACTGGGGAATAATTATTTCCTTGCACTGGCATCTATTTTGCTCTTTATTGGGATTTTTTTTTATTTTATTTTAAATAATTTTTCATAATAAAAGCACGTGCTAAGCTGCCAATTTATTTGCTCAGAAAATCTTTGCACAAACACTGCATTGACTCGTTTGAGATGTTTACTCTCAACTTATAACTTCATCCAATTGGGATAATTTCAACGGCATGCTGGTGCCAGTAGCAAGATGTCAAAATCTGCTGACACCACCGCTTGATGGCGCGCCCATCTTTAAGTACGATCCGCACAAACAGCAAAATCACGTTACCTTCATTAACCGTGTTATTAACTAATAGAAATTTCTACAATCAAAATAGTTTTTCTCTTTTAAAATAACATTTTAAGTTGTTGTCCCGTTCATCAATTAAAAAAAGTTGGTGTTTTGACAACAAGATTTATGTCCCATACAAACGGGCAGTAAAAAATTGTATAGATATCGCAGCAAAAAATTTGAACCTTTGCATAATCTTGTTTTTTTTTTTTCTTTTTTGGCAAATTGCTTGCTTGTGTTGCCATTTACATAAATTTATGTAGATTATGGCATATTTCATTACCATCATATTTGCCTCTGAATTTCAAATGAATTGAGACAAGAAAACATAAAATTCCTTTGAAGAATAAATATGGCAAAAATTATGACTTGTATTTTAAAGAGAAACTCTGGTTGCACTAGTAAAAGCTTAGCGCAATCATCACCACAAATACACGCGATATATTTTTATCTATAAAGTTATCTACAACTGTACCGCCTGTTTTGGTAAGAGCTAAAAATATTTTCGCAACAATAAAATACGACAATTATGGATGTTTGTAAAATAAATTAAAAAAAAAAAAAACCAGCTGGAAAGTTGTGGCAGGTTGCAAACCAATAGCTTTGGCTTTGACCCATTTCGTTTGAGAACACTTTTAATTTAAGTGCACAGAATAATTAATGCTAAACTTATTTTAGCAGATTGGTGAGTTACCAATGTATTGGAAAAGTCAATTACTGATTTCTCTTCCCGTAAAATTTCTATATTCACATGGACAAGTTCAAAACAGCCCCAATTATTGTTCGAGAGCACACAAGATGTGCATTTCCGGCTTCTATATCGGAGATTTACTATTTTGAAAATTTTTACACTATTCTAGAATTGAAATAGCAAAAGTCGCAGACCAAAATTTTTCCCAGTTATGAACAGAGTACTTCCCTTTATTATTAAATTACGTTTTCGAAATGTGTACACACAAATGTATGTAAGTATTAATTTAAATTTATGCTCCTCAGCTCATATCCTATAGACTAATTTGTTCAGTATCACAAACTTGTGTGTAATAAATCCATATTTGTCTCAAGATATAAAAAATGTTGTTTCCATACTTTGAAAATTTAAATTTGAAAAAAAAAACAAGTAAGAGTGCTATATTCGGCTGGGCCGAATCTTAAATACCCTTCACAATGGTACATACATTCTGATTGGTTTTTGGTGCGATAAGTTGTTTTATTTGGCTTTTAAATGGACCGATTTTTTCTGAATTTCAATATCAGATCCACTACCGGGATTTAACACAGGCTGCAAAACTTTTATTAAAATAATTCTTAATATGCTCAAGTTCAACCACTAGGTGACACCAATTCTTTTTAATATCAATGAAATAAAGAAAAGCAAAATGTATTTCTTAATTATTTATCAGTTAACTTTATAGTAAAATTTATTTAACAAAAAATTGCATATAATTGCATTATTTTTGAATTATAATGTTAAACATTGCCATTAAGTGTGATTTGCTTTTCAATTTACTTACGTATGTGGGTACATGCATACGTATGTATGTATGTACATACCTATAATAGAAAACTCTAAAATAAATTTTTTGTTATTGAATATTTTCAGTGTGTTCCATAAAACAATGATTATATACATACATATATACATACATACATATTTACATTGCTTGCTTTTACAAAATTATTTTTTTCTTGTGCACGTTGTTGATGATCTATTGCGTATCATCATACACATGTGTGTGTGTATGTACATATGTAAGTACGTAGGGAAACCCAAAATGATTTTTTGTGTGAATGAATTTGAAGACGCAATTGTTCAAAAGAATTTCATTGCGTACCCTTTTTTCAACAATTCTTTATATCACTTTCATTTTCAAGCTCGTGTATACATATGTATGTACATACATACACATTTTTACACCAAAGCAAAAAAATTGTTTATGCTAACATACTTGCATGCATACATACATATGTAGATACATACATACCTACATACATACAAACGTATCTACATACATACATACATACATACATACATACATACATACATACATACATACATACATACATACATACATACATACATACATACATTCATATATTCATACATACATACATACATACATACATACATACATACATACATACATACATACATACATACATACATACATACATACATACATACATACATACATACATACATACATACATACATACATACATACATACATACATACATACATACATACATACATACATACATACATACATACATACATACATTCATACATGATCGCAAATATTATATACATATGTATATAATATTATATACATATGTATGTACCATTATGATTGATTTTTGGTACCAAGAGTTGGGTGCATATGGGCCGATGTCCAAAAATTTTCTAATTTTGCCCCTAAACAGCCTGTATGTACCATTCCGACAAATTTTTAGTGCAAAAAACTGTTTCGTTTAGCTTCCAGGCCCGACTTCTTGAGATATCGGTAGGCGCTATTTCTCGAACATATATGGGCCGATGACAAAAAGATTTCCAGTTTTGCTTCTGACTAACCTATATGTATCATTCTGATTGATTTTTGGTGCCAAAAGTTGTTTTATTTAGCTTATAGAGCCGATTTCTTGAAAAATCGGGAGACGCTATATCTCAGGTATATATAGACCGATTGCAGACATTTTCAAATTTTGCTTTTAAACACCTTATATGTACCATTCTGATCGATTTTTGGTACCAAAAGTTGTTTTATTTGGCTTTTAGAGCCGACTTCTTGAGAAAACTTGAGGCGCTATATCTCGAGTGTATATGGGCCGATGTCCAAAATTTTCCACGTTTGCCTCTAAATAGTCTATATGTACCATTCTGATTGATTTTTAGTGCCAAAAATTGCTTTATTTGGCTTAAAGAGCGGATTTCTTGAAAAATCTGGAGTCGCTATATCTCAGATATATATGGACCGATTTCAAAAATTTTCCAATTTTGTTTTTAAACACCTTATATGTTCCATTCTAATCGATTTTTGATACCAAAAGTTGTTTTATTTGGCTTTTAGAGCCAACTTCTTGAGAAAACGGGAGGCGCTATATCTCGAGTGTATATGGGCCGATGTGGAAAAATTTTCCACTTTTGCCTCTAAATAGCCTATATATACCATCTTGATTGATCTTCGGTGCCAAAAGTTGTCTTATTTGGCTAATAAAGCCGATTTCTTTAAAAATCGGGAGACGCTATATCTCGGATATATATGGGCCGATTTCAAAAATTCCTTCATTTCTAGGATTTAATGAGCACAAAAAATGATATGGTTTAGTTTTTAAGAAAAAATTTTTTTCAAAAATCTGAATACAAAAATTACACAAAATATCCCTCAAAACCCGGTTTTTTGAATATATCTCGGCTATACGTGGACCTATCTTACTGAATTTCAATAGCAGACCCACTACCGGGGTTTCACACGTTTTAGCGAAAGAATGAGGTTTCTATCTCAAACCGTTTTCTCAGAAACGGTATTTCAACGACTACAGACGGACAGACGGACAGACGGACAGACGGACAGACGGACAGACGGACCGACGGACAGACGGACAGACGGACAGACGGACAGACGGACATCGCTCAATCGTAATCGCTATTGATGCTGATCCAGAATATATATACTTTATGGGGTCTTAGATGGATATTTCAATGCGTTACAAACGGAATCACAAACTTATATATACCCTTACACATTTATGTGAAGGGTATAAAAAAATATGTGCACACACAGAAGCATGTGTCCGTATGTCTATCGATTAATAAACATTCCGTAATAAAATTATTCAAAATAAAATATTAAAATGTTGCTGCAAAACAAATGTTGTGTTGACAAAAACTGGTATTACCTCAACTAATATATTGGTATGAAACAAAAGTACCACACTGTAAGTGGGTGTTTGATTTTAAATTGAAAACAACTTTTCAAATCTTTTTATGACAAATTGAAAACAACTCTGGCTGCTTTATGAAACTCTTCTCCAGCTGGATCAACCAGATTCTAGATCAACCAGATTAGTTAAAGTAAAGTTTTGTTTGTAGAAATACATAAAAACGAAGGAGCACCATGATTGAATGAAGTTTGTGAAACCCTTGCTTTATATTATACATGTCTCTTTGATGTATATTACTGGGACCAAGAGAGAGCCATTCGATCGCAAATGCCGTTTTTGATATACTTTTCTTTCAAGTAGTTACATATATGTTTTTCGTACAGTCTTGAATTTCCTAAACCAAAACGTCGTTTGCTATTGAGCAGATTTGGGGTGATTTGATCATAATCTACCTACCAAGTATATTTATTTTTTTTTTTTTGGAACTTTATGGACGAGGATGTTATCTAGCAAATAAATCATTTTTAGTAATCACAACTTTCCTTTGACATAAAAGTCTCCTATAAGTTATCGGTAAGATAATCTAACCTGAAGTTTAATGAGAGGTTGAGCTTTGGATGTTGCTACATTGTGTTGTGCTAAAGTTGAAATGATTGATTCAAATGCATGATAAGTTTCTTTTGACAAAAAAAAAACCGTTCGTAATGTTTTTACTTTTCCTCCAGACTTACACCTTTCAATAGAATTGCTACACGTTTAGAAAAATAAATCTTATCTTATCGTTAAGTGGCGATAAAAAAAATCTGTTACTGGGCAGTTTATCGCTTATCTCTTCTAAAAGTACCTTTTACTAGCGTCAGTCTTAGCAACAAATTGTGTTAATACATTTTGTAAGCGTAAAAAATGTACCTCGCAGGTTACACCGGAGCTGTCTTCAGACTGAGAGTCTCAGTCTTCAGAGTCTGAAACTCATTTAGCCAAATTCGGTTTTTTCCTACATTACAATAAACCAACACTTTTCCATAATCTCAATGTCGTCATCGTCGTCTTATCAGATCGACGCAAAACATTTGGCACTTGTTTCTGGCTACCAACAACTAAAGCTGATCAATAGGCTTTAACTGGCCTCAGGGAATTATTATCAGAGAGAATATGGAGTAATGTAATGGAAGGCTTCTTTGTTTTAAAAACCGCATTGATTTTCATAGGTTAGATTGATTGGAGGGGTTGGCTTGTCCATGTCTTACGATCTACATACTTTTAAGCCAGTATAGGCTTGTTGTGCGCTCCATAGATTTCATTGGAGTTAAATTTGCGAAATTAGTTTGCAATTCTGAAACTGCAAAAACAGTTAAATCTGCACATTTGGCAAGGCTGGCCCTATTCAAATACAACTAGTGCGCTATTGGACGCTGAAAATGGTAATGCAGTGGCCTAAAATAGAAATAGGTTAAAGAAAATGGTAATGCTGCATGCCACTGCAGTTTTGGGTTTCGATGCTGGACCAAACATTTTTTATGCCCGACTTGGCCGCTGCTGAGCAATAATAATCATGAAGCAGGTGCTTTGAAACTGCTGTGTAGCATAATAGTGCACACTTTCTTATTTTCACAACAAGAAATTAAAAGAATGGCACATTTTTTGTGGATCTGACGATTAATATACCTGAAATTTCTGAAATGTCTTCCTTCCTGCTTTAAAATAGTTTATAATTTATTCTGCTCATTTGTTAGAAAGACAACAAATTCGGCAAAGATTTCAAAAGAATTATACATATGAACAATTTAAAATATTTTTTTCTGTGTTTTTTTTTTTATACCCTTCACATAAATGTGTAAGGGTATATATAAGTTTGTGATTCCGTTTGTAACGCATTGAAATATCCATCTAAGACCCCATAAAGTATATATATTCTGGATCAGCATCAATAGCGATTACGATTGAGCGATGTCCGTCTGTCCGTCTGTCCGTCTGTCCGTCTGTCCGTCGGTCCGTCTGTCCGTCTGTCCGTCTGTCCGTCTGTCCGTCTGTCCGTCTGTCCGTCTGTAGTCGTTGAAATACCGTTTCTGAGAAAACGGTTTGAGATAGAAACCTCATTCTTTCGCTAAAACGTGTGAAACCCCGGTAGTGGGTCTGCTATTGAAATTCAGTAAGATAGGTCCGCGGATAGCCGAGATATATTCAAAAAACCGGGTTTTGAGGGATATTTTGTGTAATTTTTGTATTCAGATTTTTGAAAAAAAATTTTTTCTTAAAAACTAAACCATATCATTTTTAGTGCTCATTAAATCCTAGAAATGAAGGAATTTTTGAAATCGGCCCATATATATCCGAGATATAGCGTCTCCCGATTTTTAAAGAAATCGGCTTTATTAGCCAAATAAGACAACTTTTGGCACCGAAGATCAATCAATATGGTATATATAGGCTATTTAGAGGCAAAAGTGGAAAATTTTTCCACATCGGCCCATATACACTCGAGATATAGCGCCTCCCGTTTTCTCAAGAAGTCGGCTCTAAAAGCCAAATAAAACAACTTTTGGTATCAAAAATCGATTAGAATGGAACATATAAGGTGTTTAAAAGCAAAATTGGAAAATTTTTGAAATCGGTCCATATATATCTGAGATATAGCGACTCCTGATTTTTCAAGAAATCCGCTCTTTAAGCCAAATAAAGCAATTTTTGGCACTAAAAATCAATCAGAATGGTACATATAGACTATTTAGAGGCAAACGTGGAAAATTTTGGACATCGGCCCATATACACTCGAGATATAGCGCCTCAAGTTTTCTCAAGAAGTCGGCTCTAAAAGCCAAATAAAACAACTTTTGGTACCAAAAATCGATCAGAATGGTACATATAAGGTGTTTAAAAGCAAAATTTGAAAATGTCTGCAATCGGTCTATATATACCTGAGATATAGCGTCTCCCGATTTTTCAAGAAATCGGCTCTATAAGCTAAATAAAACAACTTTTGGCACCAAAAATCAATCAGAATGATACATATAGGTTAGTCAGAAGCAAAACTGGAAATCTTTTTGTCATCGGCCCATATATGTTCGAGATATAGCGCCTCCCGATATCTCAAGAAGTCGGGCCTGGAAGCTAAACGAAACAGTTTTTTGCACTAAATATTTGTCGGAATGGTACATACAGGCTGTTTAGGGGCAAAATTAGAAAATTTTTGGACATCGGCCCATATGCACCCAACTTTTGGTACCAAAAATCAATCATAATGGTACATACATATGTATATAATATTATATACATATGTATATAATATTTGCGATCATGTATGAATGTATGTATGTATGTATGTATGTATGTATGTATGTATGTATGTATGTATGTATGTATGTATGTATGTAGATACGTTTGTATGTATGTAGGTATGTATGTATCTACATATGTATGTATGCATGCAAGTATGTTAGCATAAACAATTTTTTTGCTTTGGTGTAAAAATGTGTATGTATGTACATACATATGTATACACGAGCTTGAAAATGAAAGTGATATAAAGAATTGTTGAAAAAAGGGTACGCAGTGAAATTCTTTTAAACAATTGCGTCTTCAAATTCATTCACACAAAAAATCATTTTGGGTTTCCCTACGTACTTACATATGTACATACACACACACATGTGTATGATGATACGCAATAGATCATCAACAACGTGCACAAGAAAAAAATAATTTTGTAAAAGCAAGCAATGTAAATATGTATGTATGTATATATGTATGTATATAATCATTGTTTTATGGAACACACTGAAAATATTCAATAATAAAGAATTTATTTTAGAGTTTTCTATTATAGATACATACATATGTACATACATACGTATGCATGTACCCACATACGTAAGTAAATTGAAAAGCAAATCACACTTAATGGCAATGTTTAGCATTATAATTCAAAAATAATGCAATTATATGCAATTTTTTGTTAAATAAATTTTACTATAAAGTTAACTGATAAATAATTAAGAAATACATTTTGCTTTTCTTTATTTCATTGATATTAAAAAGAATTGGTGTCACCCAGTGGTTGAACTTGAGCATATTAGGAATTATTTAAATAAAAGTTTTGCAGCCTGTGTTAAATCCCGGTAGTGGATCTGATATTGAAATTCAGAAAAAATCGGCCCATTTAAAAGCCAAATAAAACAACTTTTCGCACCAAAAATCAATCGGAATGTATGTACCATTGTGAAGGGTATTTAAGATTCGGCCCAGCCGAATATAGCACTCTTACTTGTTTTAATTTATTATTTAGCAAAGAATATGTGTCAAGGCTTTGCTAAAAAAGAAATCAGATAGAAAACACGTGCCTGTAGAATTATAAACGATATTAAAAATTGCCTTTATAAGCAGACTGGTCAGCAATTTTTATTCACCTTTTCTGCTACAATGGGAAAATGCTTGCAGATGTGTGCTTATAAAAAAAAAAAAAAGTAGAATTGAAAATTTTTAATACAGTGGCGTAGTCAAAAATTTTTCAAGGTTTTTTTTGTTTAAAAAAAAAATGTTTTGCAATTCGTAGAAATTAAGGAGAGAGACAACGGAAATTTTTAGCACCTTTGTAATCCTGCAAAATCTCTTGGTGTTGTCTTAGTCTTTCAAAAAACATTTTCTGTGAAACCCAATACTTGGGGGTTCTCGTAACTGAAAAAATTCCATTTGAGATGGCCTTGGTCCTGGGTTTTTTTTTCGTTTTTCAAACATGTCTAAAATTATGGCATATAAAATCGATTGTAGCAAGTGTTTTTGACGGCATCGATGCAGCTCTGAGTTCGATGGTTTTTGGGAGTGGAAAATATGATAAAGGCATGCCTTGAATTTTATATATATTTCTGTAACTACGTTAGTTAAAGTTTGTTACTGAAAGAAACGTTACGTTAGGAACGTACGTCATGTACGTTTTACAAAAACCGGCAGTTAAAGCGAAATCATTTTAGAAATTTCAGCAACTCTAAGCATAGCCAGTTCTAGTATACATATGTATGTATATTGGAACGTGAAAGAATGAAAAGCTTTTAAAAACAAGCAAGTGATCATTTGTTGTTGTAAAATTTACTCGATTTGGCAACATTGGAAATTTTGCCGCTTTGGAAAAAATTTTCCGATTTAACAACGATTTTTCAAAAATACGAAATTACAATTGATTTTAAGACTGCTTTAAATCAAATGCTAGCCAGGAGTGATGCTGAAAAAAAGGAGCCAAATAAGCTTGATTATTTTTAAGGCTGGCACACAACTCTGTTTCGATACCGCCTCTCTTCTAATCAGCATTCATTTTGTCTGGAGACTTGATCCTATATAGTGCATGATATTATGTTTTTTTTTATACAAATTCGATTTTTAAATGTAAATTTTTATGGTTAAAATAATAAACAGGGCTTACAAATTTTTACTTTAGGTCGAAAACTAGACCTTACTAATTAATAGCTTTCTGTCCTTTTCAGCCGTCTGTGGGCCGCCTCGTTAGTAGAGTCGAAAAAACTTGGAATACATTTCAATTGGCTCTTATAACAAATTAAAAAAATTAAATTAATTTTCGAATATTTGAAACATATTTTCAAATATAATTGTTAGTTTTTGTTTGTTTCTGCTGTAGTTTATGAGAATATTGCTCGCTTTTGAATTATTGAGAAAACCATGAGAAAAACCATGCGACTTTAGTTTACAGAACACTAAGAACGAAAGTTCGTTTTTAAAACGAAAAATTCACTCGAAAGTGATTTAAAAAAAAAAAAAAAACTCATATGGCCATGAATTTCAAAGATTTCAGTAACCAGTTTCTTAAGTTCGATAATCTGTTCGATTTTCTGATCACTTAGTTTCTAGCGGAAAACTATTGAGCATTTACTTTTAAGGAGAGAGAATGAACCAGTTTCTGCTTGGTTTTTAATGGCTAGTTTTAATATTAATTTTATAAAATTGTATAAACTTTGGCGAATTGTTGCTCACAAAATATTTCGGAAATAATCGTTCGTTTTCAATCACCCCTTCTGAAAGCTAAATTTTTTTTATTTAAATTTTCGGTTTCCATGAGATCCTGTTGCCAGATTGTGGCATTCGTGATTGAATGCTGTGTGTGTGTGTTTTTTTTTTACTTTTTTGTTTTTGCTTTACATTGTTTTCACCAGCGAGTGCATTCGATTACGAATGCCGAAATTCAGCCCTTGGAGTCTGCTCGCCGCTTGCGATGCCGCACGAATACAATAAAAATACAATATATACTGGCATCATCGTGATCGCTATTGCATTGAGTTTCCAAACTAAGATGCAAGCGGTTTTCGAGTTCGATAGCAGAAATTAGACTCCTGAGCGTCAGGCTAAATTGTTATTGGCCTTAAATGCAACACTTACCTTGGATTTTTGTTGTTGAAATTTCACTGTAATGTTGATCATTGTATTGGTTTTGCACCGTCAAAACTTCCATGTTGATAATTTTTAAAACTTTTTTTTCTATTGTTTTTTTTTTTTGTAAATAAGTTATTAATATCTTTTGATTTAATCAAAACGCTGTATGTACCACAAAATAAGCTGTTGGACAGACTTATTTTAATTTGATTAATTAAGATAAAATTAAGTTCAGTTTATTAAAAAAAAATATGTATATAATTATTTGTAAAGTTTTTTTTTTTTTTTTGTTTCAGGGTTTGATCTTCTAAATGTTTGTAGTTGAGTAGTTGTTTGTAACAATTATTTAAATGGCCACTTTATTTGAGTTGATTAATTTGATTTGGAAAAGTGTCTTTTTTACGAAAACTTTTTTGTTTAAATAGGTGTAGTTTTAAGCTTTTGAGTTGTTTCAATTTGGACACGCTCTCTGATATTCTGAAGTTCTGGAATTGTTTTGAAGATTGATGTTTTCTGTTGGTCTTGATTTAGTAGCGAAATTTCAAAGGCTTAGATTTTTAGTTCTTACCGGCACAGTGGTTAACTAACGAATACAATTCTTTTTATTAATAGAACAATCAAGCTGTTACGCTACATAACAATTTTATATTTTCGTTGAGGTTGATTGAATTGATTGTTCTTATTTTATTTATTTTTGTTTGAAATTGTTTTCTGTTAATTGGGAGAAGAAAAGCGAAAAGTATCTTATCTGTAGGGTTTTTTATTTTTGTTTTTGGATTGGGTTTGTGTTGTGAATATCAGCAGTGTTTCAAAGCAACTAACTAGTTAACAGCTGTATTGTGAGACTTTTATACCCGTCATACTGTTCGGCTCTACACTATGCAACAATAAATAAATTTGCCTTCTGTTGTGTTGGTGAGCACTAACGGCCTCTCGAGCTGTGTTTGTAGCATGGTGTTGTATTTGTATGTGCAAAAGAATGTTTGTCTGTTTAAACAGCCAAAGCAAGAAAAAAAAATTATAAATGTACATAAAAACAGAAAAAAGCAACAAAAATACACACCGAAAAAACAGAAAAACAAAATAATCATAAGTTTGTGTGCTCCTCCATATGGAGGAACTGGGTATGAGTACATCAAAAATAAAAGAAGAAAATTATACGTATGGACATACATACCCTTCATAGCAAAAGCAAGGCCGGTTAACAACGAATTGCTAAAGCCTTACCGTCTAAGTCATAAAAATTATAAGAGGTTTATAAAGCTCTTATTTGACAGATTTTCCATACAAATATGTCAAATAACAGTCTTATAAGTCAGTTATAATTTTTATGAATTAGGGGGTTAATATCTCCACTACACATATACATATATGTATATCCTTGCAAAATAGGTATGATTATTGAAGAAAAGCTTTTCGGTTTATAATCTATGGAAGTCACCTGTGAGAGAACATTTTTGGCTCCAGTTTTTTATGTAAAGGTCAAAAGGTGTTTTTGCCTCACGACACACTGGTATTGAATACAAAAAATAAATAACAATTAACATACAATTTTACCCCGAAAAAAAATATCTTTCTGATATGGAATGATCTACGACGTCAGTATTTGGCTTGTGACCCAGCCGATGGTGGCTAAAATCCACTTTGTGTAATGCAGACGTCACACAGTTGGTGGGATCGTTCGGCTGGCAATATATGTACATATACTGTAAATGCACAAGCAGCATCAAGCCTTTAAATATCGCCAATGACTGTAGAAAATCTAATTCGGTATAAATTCAGAGAACCGTAATCAGGAATTAACAAAGTGGTCGCTAATGAAAATTGTCAACCTAGTGGCAGATTTCAGTCGAGGAAGACTCGTCAGCTAATCATCAGTATTTGTGATGATGCACCGAGGGAGCATGCTGATCCCTGTAGAACCGATGCTCCTACGGTAGTGATTTTGGCAGATATCGTAAGAAGCTGGAGATTTCGTCACCACACTGCAAGTGATGTAAATATCACTATAAGGCACGTTATTACAATTTACCAAGAGCTAAAGCTGAGATTTTGCTTTTCGCATTTCGCAGCTATACTTTATAATGGGAAACTTTACGCAGCGGTTTCTTCTGGAATAACCACAACTGTTTGTTTTTAGGAATCTAACGTTTTAAATTGTGAAAACTTTTAAAAATTTTTTAATATGTTCTTGAAGCAAACGTTTTGGCCTTCATTGATTTATTTCTTGAAGAATGTAGAGAATCCATTGCCGACAGCAAATTTTTTTCTTTAGAAAAAAATTACCCCAAGATTAATTTAGAGAATCTAGAAATTAAGAAATGCACGTTCCCTTTACAAAATGGGACAATATGTCACTAAATGAAAAGTAAAAATTTTACAAGAAAAATTGAGCTCTTTTTTTAAATAAATTATTGCTTATTATTACTAGTAACAAGGCAAGTCTTGATATTATTCCGGCAGTTTTATTAGCTTATGAGCCAGTGCGGCAGTGAAGGAGAGTGCCGCAATTTCCCAGGATAAGAACAACACATCATACTGGAAACTGTAGGAATATAAACTGAAAAAGGCCACATGTGCATTACTTTCGAAAAGCCAATCAGTTCTCTATATCATACGCAGAACCAGATTGCTTTGGTAGAGTAATGGAGATGGCAACCAGCCACCAAAAAAAAAAAAAAGAGGCTGAAGGTATTTTAATTGGATGCACTCCATGTTTTCGATTTGGAAGAAGTTTCGTATATATATATATATATATATATATATATATATATATATATATATATATATATATATATATATATATATATATATGTATATGTATATATATATATATACATGTATTGCATGTTGCGACACGGCAACGCGGATGATCACCAGCAGCCATGTTAAATTCCAAGCGATTCATTATAATGCATATTGTAGGGGTTCCAAATAGACCCATATACATTTATCCGTCCATACGCACTTACGTTGTTGTTTGAATGTACATTTTATATTTTTTGTTCGTATGCTTTTTATATTTCAAAATTGTGTAGAGTTTAGTTAAATGTGTGATACTTGTTTTGATTTTGTTTGTTTGCCTTTTAACGATGGATCAAAACTACTTCTATTACAACAACAGCACACTTAAACACAAGCGACGGGCTGGCCGGCCGGCTGGCTAACATGCTGACTAGCTGAATGACTCCCTCTTTGAAAAACAGTCGGATGTGTTGACGAACTGGTCGCTTGTCTTACTTTTAATTGTATACAGAGATGTTTTCATTTTGAGCACTAAAAATAAAAATAAATGAGAAATAAAAAAAAAAAGTTCAGCAAATAACAAAAATATATTGTAGGCATGTGTGTGTGTACATCTTTATCTATATACATATGTACCTATATATGTATTAAGTAACTATATATATGTGCTTATTAGGGCGTACCGATTTTGGTCACGAAAATCCTTGTAACACAAACTTTGCCTCAAGACATTTTCGCTATAAAAAAATAGACAGCTCATCTGAATATGAAGTTTTATAGGTACATCGAGCCATAACCGCAGATATATCAAAGCCAATCAAAAGTATGTGTTTTAGGAGTAATTTTGTTTACTTTTTTATTGACTTGAACCTTTACCAAGAAAGTTCAAACTTATCTGTTCTGACATGGAATTAACTTTCAAGCTTAGTTGGTAGAGTAAACTACAAGCAATACCGACATCGCCGGTTTGGTGCCTGCCGCAGGCTCTTGGCTTTTCTGCAGACAAGCAAAAAACTTCATAGTCTTGCTGCAAAAAAAAAAGACCGACAATTTAAAACGTATGTGTTTGAAGTGTTTCCCATGAAAAATTTTATTGCATGGAAAATTTGAATGAAAATAATAATTAAGCACCATTATTACAACTTGATTCTAGTTGATGTTAGTTAAAGGTACACCTACCTTTAAGGAAAAAGAACGACAAACTGGTAAAAACTTTCAATTATCGTTAAGTTACCGGCAAGAAAAAAATTTTTTTCTTTAATTTTGAACGGTTTCAGTCTAGTGGTAGAGTCGGTGCATGCAAAATAATTTTGTTTTTCATGAAAATTTTTCTAGTGAATAAATTATTTCAGAGAAAGAGAGAGAGAAAGAAATATGGTGAATACAAAAGCCAAGCCAGCCGCTAATTTACACATTGGATTATTGTTCCGATAATTTACCCCTCGGAAAAAACGGTTTATCTGCCTATTGAAATCCTGCCTTTAACTAACGCAAAGTTGTAAGAATTGCCCTGAGCTGATATTTATTATTATATTTTTTTTTCTTTGTATAAGACAGAAAAAATAGGCGAAAGGAAAAAAAAACAGGTTTTATTGAATTTTATTTTTGTTGTTAATATTATTATTTTGGCGGTTATAACTTGATATGCACATCTAGCTCGATTTCAGAAGCACATGAGACCAACTAATTTTTTTTTTGTTTTACAAAAATTTTCATTTGAATTTTGACTCAAATTTTTTTTTTTTTTTTTGTAGCTTCTTAATGGATTTTAAAATTATTTTTAATTGCAATACTGGACTTAGGTACTTTATTAATTTTGGGGAAACGGAGCCACAAGGCCCCAAAATGGTCAAGCTTGTATTTCTAAAAAAAAATCCAGGTTTTCCACGAGACAACGTTCGTTGATCAACTCTTGATTTTGTTGGCGAGGGATGAAATACCGAAGTTAGTCGGTATTTCCAAGCAGCTTGTACTGTGTAATTCGTTTCAACTCGTTTTAATTTGCACAAACGTGTTTGTGAAGAATTTGGATAAGAAAATTTGTAAGCATAACAATAGGTAATTGTTTTTGAACTGGTTGGTCTGTGCGGACATTGAGAAACTGCAAAAGAAAATTGACAAATGTTTCAAAATGCAACAAAAATGTATTAATATGAACTGGGCTTCTGTTCTTAATCTGAATAAAAAGAGAATACATGCGTTTTGGTATCGTTCGCAAAAGTCGCTTTGCGCTGCTTCATAGATTCGCTTTGACATCTAACAGTCAAACCCAAATTAGCGCTTCAAGCATCCATTTTATATCGAAAAGGGTGATTTATTTTGGGAAAATACTCTGGGCGCTTTAGGTTGGCCTGATGAAGTGGTCAGAATTATACGAAACATGCCACAGCAAGTACTTTTAGTGCAGCGCAAAGCGCAAAGTTGGGCAACTCTCATATTTTTGAGCGCTTAGAGCGCTTTTTTTTATGGGCAAGCAAAGAATGCGTGAGTGCGTCAAAGTTTTTATTGTGTCATGCACCTTGAGATTCAAAGTTTTATCTCACCCGGCCTCTTGCCATTATACTTCACATCACTATTGCATTGACGAAAAAATTAATATTTTTATGCTTAACACAGTATCCCACCCTAATGCACTTATGTTTGTTTATATAAAAGTGTATGCGCATGCACGTCTGTATGTCAGCCATACATGAGAGTGTTTGAATGTTTATTGAATGAGCCAACGAAAAATATCTTAAAACCAGTAGTTGTTTTTCTGCATTTGAATAACAAATAAAAAAAATGAACAAAAAAAAAAAATAAAGAATAATAGGTACGAGTATAAAAACATAAAAACAACCATAGTCAACGAATATAAATGAATCTGTAGAAAAATTGTTTTTATGAAAATAAAAATATTATAACTGGCTGGATTACCAAAGCTCCCCATAAATTAAAAATTTATTGTAATTGCAAATTTTTATACTCTTTTGTCTTTGGCTGTGATTTTGCATTTCTTTGCTTTGTTATTAAATGCTTATTAGCTTGGCCCTAGCGCTGGCTTACATACATACATACATACATACATACATACGTTCTGTTGATAGAGATTTCGCACAACTGAATGTGAACCGGTTTAATAAATTTATTGAAGAGTGAGTAGAAATCTACTCGTTTTGCAAAAATCAAAAAGGGGCTCGATTTCATTTTCGCAATAGAAAGGTTATTGGCCAAAATATGCAGGTTTTTCTTGTGATGTAGGTATGTATTTTATCTCGCCCAAATAGGTAACTGGTGCGCTGTTGCCCAATGTTAGCGTGTGTGCTGTCAGTAGGAAGGTATTTCTTCATCCTCTGAGATGAGCAGGTAGGTATCTGGGCCCTCTTACTGAAACTAGTTTTTAGCATCAGTTATCACTGGAAGACCTTTAAAAACTATGTACATTGATTAGCTTGTAACCGTAGTTTTCAACAGAAAACCGGTTCTGTTTGAGAAGTGCGTTTGCTTATTGCCAGCTCTACTCTTAGTTAATGTATTTTTAACTGATCATTTCATTCGAATTATAATAGCACATTATGCCATGCCAGGGAAAAATAACACTTTTAATTGTTTGGTTTTATCATTCGTGTATCTCATTATTTGCTCATCTTTATGTTAATCACTTTCTTCGATGCCTCCCTCTTTAAGCATTATTTTCCTTTGTATTACACTTCACACATAAAAAATATTTTTAGTTTTCCTGTAACAAACACAGAAAATAAGGGCCTCCTAGACTTTAACTAAACCTAAATGTTTAATATTTCTTTAGGTAAGCAAACATCTGAACATGCATACATACGTATGTATGTATGTATGTATATAGATACATCTTTACAATTGTACATGGAAAGCAAACCGCTATGAAAAATTATGTAGAATTTTACATCTTTAAAAAAAATTGCTTCATTGGGTTTTGTCTTTCATCCACTTCTTCTACACATGAAAATACACAGCTAATGGCGTATTCGTTTGTGGAAACAAGAAATAAATAGGCGATAGTTTTGACTTACATACATATTTTAATTGGAATCGAAAACAAAAACTTTTCGCTTTTTTTTCACAAAAAAATAAAAATTTGATACACAGAAATTAAAGAAGAAACTCTGGGGCCAAAACTACATACATACATACAAAGATGAATAAAGTCGTCAAATATCGAGCTTCGCGGTGCCATTCTTCACTGAATTTTCCAGATTCGCCATGGTGCAGCAAGTGCTGCCATATAAAGTGTAAAGTGTAAAAAGCGAACTTGGATAGCGAAAGTTCGAGATTTTATTTTATTTTTTATTCTAGTAGTCGAATGAAAGCTGAAGGTTTCGACATACTCTCCGTAAAAGAAATGTTCGCACAAAACGTTTGTCTGCAACAAGTGCCTAATAAAATTTTACAGAAATTTTTTTGAAACAAATATTTATAAATATAAATGTCAAAAAGCATTCAAAACTCTTGACGCCTTTAACCACGAACTTGATTGTCGATCCGGTTATTCAAATTGAATATTGTGTGGTCAGGTTCTCACTTACAGGGGGCTTGTGAGCGCCTGATGCATGACATCTATGTACGTTCATTGTATTTGTTAGAACAGTAGCAGCTTAAATTCTTCAAAGAGCTTTAATGTCCACCCATACCGATGGGTTGTTACATAAAGCACATTTGCATTAGACAGAATTTATGCAAATTAATCGGCTTATCATATTTAACTACTTATTTATGGCAGTGCGAGTACGAGTTGTAATGTAAATATTTGTTTATACATACATATGTATGTATGCAGCTGTCGAAATGGATGATATGTCATTGTATTTCCATTAAGGGAATCGGAGAAGATTATGAATATTATTTACGTCATAGCTTGACTGCCAGCTTTTTTTTTCGTTTGTTTCTTTTTAGTATTGAATAAACAAAATCATATCAAATGCGGAACAGAACAGCACCTGAAGCTTTTCATTTCCACATATTACAAATGTATCAAGGGCCTTTTGTTGTTTCACTTTTGCATTGACTTGTAATCAATTGCGGCTTATCTCCATAATTTAATTGTCTACCCCAACTTATCGGACACTTAGATTAAATATTTTAAAGCTCTATAATTTATGATTGCTTTGTGTAATTGTTGTTGTTGCAGCAAGTTACACCGACATGTGCGAAAGAAATTGTGTTGGCAAAATGTGGTACGTAGGATGCGATTAAAATGTATGTACTATATTGTGACAAAATGTGGTACACGTTTCTCAAGTGAATACTTAATATAATTTCATAACAGGCACTTAATATACAAATCCTACGATATACATACATATATCGATATGATAGTTGAACATTGTGAAGTAAAAGTTGAGCATTTAACATTCTATATTTAACAAAAAGATTTCTGCACTGAAACCTCTAAATATTTCCAAAACTCAAAGTCGCTGAGCTGATGAGAAGTTATGCAGCTAGCTGTCCCCGAGCTGTGCTTCATTTTGTTAAATTAGCGCGTCAGGCGTGGTTTTGCTGTCTAAACCACCCCGTTCCATACAAAACAGTTGCTTTAGCCGCCAGTAATACATTCGAGACATCAGGCTTGGTTATGTACAAACAATAAAAAAGTTACAAGCACTTTTTATGGCAATAATTAAATTACTAAAATAATAATAAATTTGGAGCCAACACTCAGCCATTATTAACAAATAGCAATGCTATTTAAAAACAGTATGCCATTAGTCATGAGCTGGGTTCGCAGCAACTTGGGTGCTGATGAGTGTCGTGGTGGACGTGAAACAGCCATGGTATGTACCCCAGCCAATAATTCTTCAATTTCAATAAAAATATTGATCACTACAATTTTGCCACAAAAACTGCAAAAAAAAAATTGAGCTCAACCGATAATATAATTAATTAATCATCAGTTCGTCTATAAAATTGTAATAAATTGTAATGTAGGACATGGTTCAACTCAACCATTTGCACCGCTACCAAATTAATACATTTGGGAACTGGGGGCCTCTGCAAATCTTGTTCACCCTGCGTATGGGAAACCAGCCGTCTCTTTTTTCTATGTCCAAGTGCCATGCAGTCAGCGACCAGTTGTTCCAGCCCACAGAATCTGCTGTGTTGCTGTTTGTTGCAGGCATAATGCCCTTATAAGTGTCCCTGGCTTAGAACAAATTTCGCCCTACTACCATCAACGCTTAGAAGCTTTTTTGAACATTCCAGACCGCTACAGTCCTTCCATTGTTGCCCCTTTTTCTAACCCTTTTTTAATAAGTTGCAGCATAGATGTCTGCCATCTCATTGCCACTATGCCCCTCGTCTTTTGGCATGCAAGCCAGAGTTATCAGATTTTGAGTTGCCAGACCGTTTAATCTGTTATGACATGCCAGTACCAAGCTGGATGTAAAAGTACCACTGCTTAGGGTTTGACTTTAAAATTAAATCAATGATATTTTTGGTATGTGCTTTAGAACAAATTGTGAAAGAGATAAGAAGCTGCTTTTTAATTGTCATCAAACAGAAAACAGATGTTATATTATTGATTAAAAAAACTAATTTACTAATATCTCAACTAATTATATTGAATTGAATTTGTAAAAATTATGCAAAAAATACTTTTAATATTAAATACTATCACAATTAACCTTAAGACCCCAAACGGCAGTATGAGGCTTGTGATGATCTAATTGCAAGTCTCGCAATTTTATACCCAATATTTTTGTTAGCTTTTTTTTATAGTTTAAATAAACATTATAAGTAATTATACATAAAAGTATCAGGCAAAATGCATGTATAGTGAGTGATAATTACAGCACATAAGTTTGTACATATGTAAATTTATACAAATACATATGTAGGTTTGGCAGAGACATGTGCAGATGTAGGCATATTATTACATTTAACAACAGTGTAACAAATGAGTACATTTACAGAGTGGGAGGGAGGCAGGCAGGTAGAGATTTTTCCGGTGCACAATTAGTGTTGATATCTAATTAATACATTTTGTTAACTAAATATGTTTGTAATTTTGTCACAAAAACAAATTTTTGTTAGCCACACTTTTGCCACAGACTGTGTATTAATAAACAAACGAGAAGACTACAAACAAGCATATAATTATTTTATAGGCACGAGATTTGTAATTTGCATACAAAGCCAATAATAAAATCAGAAGACTGAAAAAAAAACTAGACCTGATAGCAAACTATAATTAATATTTATAACAACAATATTATCATGAAAATATAATTTACATGCATACAAACAAATTCAAATTGCAGATTAAAAGTTTTATAGGAGGCAGCGCCATTCTATTTTTGTACTACATACAGTATACACATATGTATGTACATCTGTACATGGATGCAAATGTCCAAAGAAACCTAATCTACAACTGGTAGATTTTCGAGCAAACTATTTTTACAAACGACACACAGGATCGAACAAAGAAACGCATTTGCCAGACCTTATCTTCTTCTTCTTCTTCTTCTGCGGCGATGCAGGCATCATTTAGTTACAATTTTATTGCTTTATTTAAATTTAAAAAAGTAAACTTAATAAAGTCTTTTAATAGAAGCTTTTTTATTGCTTTTTTCATTGAGTACACCCTACAACCGGCAACTCTGCAATATGTTAGGGATGCCGTTTTTAGTTTTTTAAGTGTTCATATCCTCACCTCTCCACAAAAGACATATGATGTGTTCAAGTTTGCATGACTTTTGGGAATAGGCACACATACGTATATAAATGTACATACATATATGTATATTAGATAATATTTGACACTGGTGGGTGGTTTTAATCTGCAACTTAATTAGCCACCATATGACCAAGTTTAACCAGTTTACAACGCACCACCTAGAAGCCCCCAAGCCATCAGCTGTCAAACTGTTTGAATGTTCCAGTAATTTTGGTCAGTTTAAATCTTGCCTTAATTCCTGGCTTACGCAGTGTAAGTCTTCTTGCTTTTTCTGAGACGAAAATATATTGTGTATATGGTTATTGAACGTTTATGTGATACATATCGTATAGAAATTTGTAACCTAAAATATTTTTTTTTAATAAATGAGATCGTAACTCATTTTTACTCTCCCACAAAATAAAAACTGCTGATAGAAAACTTTTGCAGTGTAGCAAGCCAAGGCTAACTTGGCAACATTTTGAATAATCTTTAATGCAAAAAAAAAAAAAACAACAATTCGCCTGGATTCAAAACTCTTGTTTAGCAAAAATATATATATTTTTTTTAAATTCAGCTCAAACTATGCATCACCAAATCAGTTAACGATTTATTTTTGATGCTTCTCTAAAGAATGGTTGGCAACAAAGCGACAAAAGTCAGCTAGCATGTGTCTTCTTCGTTTAATGATCGGTTAAATGTTCACTGTTTTGCGGAATTGCTTGCTTAAATGTATGTGAAACTGAACAGACAGATTATTTGCCACTGATTTTTTGGGGGCCAACAATAATTGGTGGCAGACAATGTGTCTTTTCAGTTAAATTAATGTTTAAGCCAGTAAATCTGTTTGTTTGCTACTTTCAACATGGAAAATTATTCATTTAAACTCGAAGTAAATACCTGCTAGTTGATTCTTATGATTCCTATGCCAGCCATTGTTTTGAAAAAGCCTACTGGCTTAAATGGCCACTCTGATTTAGTAACGCAAAGTTTAAGCTCAACTTAAATGAAATGAAATTCTGCCGAACAAGAGCTGTAGCTCCTGTCAATTTTCGTGGCCACAATCAGAGTCGAATGGGCCACCACATCAACAACAAGACATGGCAAAAATTAAATGGCAGTAAAATGTGAAAAACAAAAATTTTGTTTTCCAAATTCTAACATCAAATCGTAACACGAAAACAAATTATCAGCCGCAGTGTCGACTTCATCTGTTTTGAATATATATATTTTTTTTTTTACTTTAAATTGTGTCAATTAATCAATTATTTTGTTACCAACTATATATACATACCACATACATATTTCGAAATAGCGTTGAATAAATAAAACTTGACAAATAGAAACACAATAAAAAGTAAAACTGATTATAATTTCTGTACATCGTATCAGTTACTGTCTTTTGATAAGATAATGTTGGAAAAACAAAATAGAACAAAAATATAATAATTTACAGAAAATAGTTGTTAAAGTTTTATTACAGTTGCTGCAACAACAAACAGAGCAGAATACAAATACTTGAGTTTGTAGTTGCAAACAAACACGCAATTACCCAGTCAACATTTCGTAAACTATCGATTTGCCATATCGATTGAAAATATCGTTTATGAAACTGTTTGGCTACGGGCCAAACAGCTTCATATAGAAAATAAAGATCTTTTGATTCATTTACAAAGGAAAGTACGTACTTTCATGAAATTTTGGTATACGTAGTGTAAGAAAATCTATGACTTGCAGAAAATAGAGAAAATATGAATGTGTGAGTGCAATGTAACTTTCATGAAAATACTTGCCTTTGTAAACACAATGTTGTGTAACTTGCTGACTTTAAAATAAACCCAACTTGCGTTTGATTAATATTTTGTATACACAGAAAAGCTTGGACATTTATTCTCTTGTTCTTTCTGTTCCCTTGTGCCCTTTTAAATTTATTGAACTAAATAGAAATCTAATAAATTAATTGATTAATGTAAACATGTTTTAATTGAAAAAATTTTTCTTTTCTTTGCAGGTAATTCAATTAAACTATATTGTGTAAAAATACTATTTCCGGACTTAAAAATCTCTCTGATATTGCACGCAAACGCGAAGAGCGGCAGGAGGAAATTGTCTTGGCGCATGTAATTGATTTGTAAGTTATTGTGGCCTTTTTTATTATGAAGCATTTAGTTTATCTTGTTAGTAATTTCGTCCACATTGAACTAGAAACCCCGAAGAAATGATTAACATTAGTAAATAGTATAGTTCTACTGCAAATTAAAATTTAGTTTATCTGTTTGGTCTCGGATAGGTCATTAGGGCAAAAGAAATATTCCAAATGTTTGCTGGGTATATCTATGTTTGTAAACTTGTTTTCATAAAATAACTAATACATGCGCTCAAATACATACTATGAGGCAATAAACTAAGTTATTGAAGTGTGTATGTGAGTACATATGTATAAGAAACTGTATTTACAATTAAAAATCTATATATAGAAAAATAATTAAATGAAAACGAAAGCATACAATAGCTTTGTTCGCAGTAACTACGGGTGTTGTATATTAAAGTGAGAGAAAAGAAAGAAACTCTCTCAAAAAAGTGTTGGAAGTAAAAGTGCAATGCAACATGATTGTTAGCAATCGAGCTGTAAAATGGTGCATTACTTATGTAGCAGCAGACAATGAAGATGCCACATTAGAATGTGCTTTAGGCTTAAAACCTAAGAGAGAACTCAGCAAGCTTTTCCGAGCTCTGTTCAGGGTGGTGGCTTTTTAATAATTTGCTAAAGGAGACCTCAACTGCACCGAATCCATAATTTTTTGAAGTAGACTTCATCCTTTGGAGAAATTCAAAGTATGGAGTTTCACTGTTAAACAATTTTTCAAAATTTTTCGAGCTCTGCTAAAGGTTCTGGCTATTAATTAATTTAAAGGGATTTCAACTGCATCTATTTCACAAATTTTTGTGAGCCCAGCTTTTTCTGTTTTTCTGCCCTTCATCCTGTGAAGAAATTTAATATATAAAATTTCACTGTGAGCCACATTTTCCAGCTCCCTGTCCTCCCATCGTTTGACATATTCCAAAAATTTCGATTTTTCTATGCAAAAGTTCAATTTTGTTATAAGGGAAAATAGTGGACTTAGACTTCTGGCAATAATAATTTTCATTTGTTCGCTTTTAGTTGCAAATAGGTATTCAATATTGTGGTAAGAAAACCTCATTTGCAACCTGCCTCCCCGTTACTAGAGCTCTGTTAACAAAATAGTTTTTTAAATTTTTTAAATTTCAAAATTTATCTTCACACACATTTATCTATTAATTATACCGGAACGGTATAAGTATCTCTTGAATTTAAAATAGTTTTCATATGTTATTAGTGTGCTGTAACCCTGCTCACTAGAAAGTTCACATTGGCATAGTCATATCAAAATTAACACAAACACGTGTTTAGTAAAAGGACCTGAGCTAAGGATGCGATGCATCATACAACGCCATTCCTTGAGTGTACACATAATTTTCCTTTCCAGCCTGAAACTCTGCTTCTGCACAATATGGCATCTTGAGATGAATAGATAACGTTTTTCTCGCAAAAGTTTGCCTCAAAATCCAATTAGCTCGGAAACAACAAAATCTAAAATAGTTCTTAAATTTATTTCTTTGATTTTATTTTTCAAGAAATTTTATACAAATACATACATACATAGTATGTATGTATGTATTAATATTTAATGTTCTGTGTTGATCGAAACTTATTCGCTGTTAAATTTTGTGTATATTTCCAAGGAATTTTGAAGAATTTTATAAATTCACCTTAAATTTTTATTCCGTTGAAATAAAAAAATATATATATGTATACATATGTATGTATATGTATATATAAATACATATGTAGCTATAATATTAATGATATTGCGGGTTAAATATTATCACCAACATAAATATCTCATCTTTCAGGGTCACTTAATGTGAATTGCCTTGTTTCCTTACAAACAAAATACATATGTACATACATAAATACCGTTGTCAATATTTGTAGCGAGCTGTTAGACAAATTGTACGCAACGTAAGTATTTTGTCTCATTTGAAATGATTGCATCGTTGCTTGACATAGGTACATACATAAATTTTAACAGAATATACAAACCAATGGACGCAAAGCTGTCTGTCTGTGATGGTTCATTTACATTTGTTGATAAAATTTTAAAATAAAATAATAAAAAAAAGAAAATAATAAAAAACATCTGACAGAAAAGATAACTTGTCCGAGATTATCTGTTTACACTGAATATTTCATAATACTTGTACTCTCACCAACCAACCAACCAACCAACCAACCAACCAAACATTGTAAATGCGGGGTCGAAATTGTCTTTTCCCATCACGTTGATGTTGGTTCAAATAGGAGAAAAAAGTAAGCAAAAATTAATTGGTGCGACAAACTTATTACATATGTATGTAAATAAATTTATGTACACACACACACACACATGTATGTATGAACGTATGTATGTACATATATATTTACATGCGTACATAAGCTTCTTCGTCCATTTGCTGCAAGCCGCCAATAACTCAAACAAAATTATCAGAACAGGGGCTGGATTCTGGCATTCGTGATCGAATATACTCGATAATAAAAACAATATAGAGCAAAAACAAAATGAGCAACAAGCACACAGCATTCTATAACGAAATCATTCAATCACGAGTGCCAGAATTTGGCCCCAGTTCTGCAATCCGAATGAAATTAAACATGAATAATTTTTCATATGGAACATAAAGATGTGCCGATGTTGCTTGGAATTTAAACAAAAAAAAAATTAATGTCAAAAGCACAAACAAACCAGAAATTGTAGGAATAGGAAGTAAAATGAAGTTACTTACCAGCAAGAATGTACACAAATTGTAAATTCAACACAAAACAAGAAAATGATCCCAAGTTCACCATCGCTCAAATTGTCTGATTATACATATATGGTACATGGATGCAAACTTCCTAACTCTAAGACTGAAATTCATCATATTATTGATTAGTTTCTATACTACAAACACCTCAAACACCTGATCATATGCTGTAGAAAGACAGACATTAACAGAAATGTGCTTTCGCAATGCAAGACAGCGCTTTTGTTGCCGCTAAACCCTTTTTTATGGTTTGTGCTGCTTTCGAAATTTTTCTCCTCTGCTTGCACCTTATCAATTCAAAACTTAGCAAAGTGTTAAAGAAACTAAATTTAGCTGAGTTCGAAATGAAATCTATTCAACTTTTTCATAGTTTTTGTTGTTGTTGTGATTTTTGCTTTTTTTTCAACACATTTAAACAAAAAAAAAAAACAGAAAAAATTGTATGCTGATACAGTTTTTGTTTTCTGCACAATTGGTGATAAGAGCTGTGTAATAAAATTCTGTGCGAAACTGGTAGAAAAACCTTGTTTGAGAAATATTGAAACGAGATAATTCCAGTTTTGTGCGCCGATTAAACTTACTCTAATAAGCGATCATTAGCCTTAGTGCTATTATTCTATTGCTTGATTTATTATTAATCTGTTTGTTGTTGCCACATGCTGGAAAGTTGATAACTTGTGCCAAATTGAACTGTATGCAAGAATAAAGTGGAATTTTCGTGCATTGGGGAGTAGATAGGAAGCGTAGCACCAGCGCTTTTCAGGATTTTATTTTATTTTTTTTTTAATGTACACAGAATTTCGCATAAAGCCTCGTAAATGCCCTGAGCTCTAGCCCACTCACATATGAGGAGTTAAAGTTCGTAAGATTGTGTTGTTAACCTTAGAAATTAGGTCTGCTTGTTAATAATAAGTGTATCTTCAATTTAAGCGCACTGTAGTTGCAGTAGAGTGGTGGCATTACCTGGCGCAAAAAGATATACAAGATTATGTCATACCTATGTATGACCTGAGCTCGAAGCAGTTTGGATGCTGATGATGCTCGTGGTGCACATGAAACAGCCATGGCATCTTGTTATGCCTCGATGGATGAATTGGTCGCAGGTTCGATTCCTGCCGAAAGCTCTGGGTGTTTCTGCAGACAAGCAAAAAGCTTCGCTGTTTTGTGTTTGTTAAAAAATATGATTATGGGGCTATATAGTCTCCTCGTTTTTCGAAGAGAGTTATAGAGACAGACACACCACTACCTCAAGCCTAAAGCAAGAATATAAGAATTTTTTTTTTTAATAATTTTAGATTTTCGAACAGGTTTTATTTGTCATCTCTATTAATAACAACTATTGCTGTGGAACATTCTAAGTGCTTTTGAATGAAATTTCGCCTGAATGTGGAAGCCCAAATTAGTCATCAAATTTATTTCGCTAAATTACAGAAAAAATTGAGGGGAATTGAGTGTAGTTGCAGTTTGTTAAAAGCAGTTTCTGTAATAAATTATTGACTTAAATTAAATTATCACCAATATCAGTTTAAAATTATGTGTTTAGGCTGGAGGGATGCCAGTAAATGTGTTGAGATCAAATAAATACTCATCAAGGTCAGCGATACGGAGCAACAATTGTCAAAAATTTGTTTACAAACTTACTTTTACAATTAAATGAATTTCTTTTTTCCTAATGTTCGCCTGAGTACTTATTAATACAATTAAATTATGTGTCTACATACACATACGAAATATGTATGTGTTTATTTTTATATTATTTGATCTTTAGATTGTTAAATTAATAATTATTCCAGCTTTTGATCTTTGGCTTTTTTTTTTTTTTTTTTTTTTTTTTGATAAAAACTAATTTTAAACAATTATTTATTTATGTATTTTCAATATTTCGCCAACAGTTTGTTGGCATCTTCAGGAAAATAATTGTAAAATTCAAAAAACAAAAAAAAAATTATTGAAAAAATTCGATTAACAAACATTCAGCTGATCATATTTTGTGTTTGTTAGAAATCGTTTATTTGAACCGATATATTTTTAGAGAAATTGGAAAACCGGGTTTTCAAAACATCTGTGCCCAACAATTGATTTATGAAATGTGTCGAATATTTGTTAACTCTATCTGAGACTCACATCGTTATCAATTGCAAATACACATACAGGCATGTATGTGTACATGCATATGTGTGTTGGCATGCTCATCATTTGCCGTATAAATATACATATGTATGTATGTATTAATGTGTAGTCACCAGTTGGGAAAAAATAAATAAATAAAAAATTAAATGAAACTTGGGGGAGACGTGCACAACCCAACGTATTCAGTGTTGAGACTCAAAGTAGCTGACACACAGTCTGACACAGTGGAGGCCTTTCTTTATTTTTTTTTTTAATTTCTTTTAATTGTTATTGTTTTTTTATGTTTTTTTTTGCAAAATAATAAAAGTCAATGTTTGTGTACTCGTATGTGTGCCATATATGTATGTATGTATGTATATGTATGATACAAAGCTACATAAGGGCATGCAAAATACCGATTCAGTTTTTATGAAGACAGCCCCATCAATTTAGCGATTGTTTTATTTTATGGGGACGTTATGGTCCTGCAATTTAAGAATATTAATTCTTGTTCATTTGAAAATTTGCTTTCTAAGTCATTGCAAATAATTTGTAAGAATAAGAATAAGTAAGATCTCTTTTTGTGGCAGTTTTAGATATTTCTGTCAGACGTGTGTAAGCCGTGGACATTTGATTTGCTCTACCCAATGAATGTTTCTGTTTCACTTGTTCGATTAAATTTGAACCGATGTTATTAGAGAATGAGCTATTTTATTCGTGTAATGAACTTGGTAGGCGGGGGCCATGATATCGAACTTTGCCACTCGTCAACATTTTAAACAACAGCAAACTGGTTACAAGTGAATTAGCTGACACGAGGAATGGATGACATTGAAAAACTGGCATTCACAAATAGCGGCTGATTTTCATAGTTGCCATTCACATCACTTACATTGCTACCAATTTTTCGTGTCAATTGTCGCTCAGACCATCGTCCCTGAATCATGTTTTGGTAATCCTAATAACAAAATGTTGGCAAATGTATTTTCACTTCCAGAACGTCACAGTGGCAGGTGCCGTCAGTGGCGATGGCCAACTGGGTAAGAGCCGTCTGTTTAAAGCAACTGGACATATTTAATACCAACACATATCGTGTTTGTTGGGCAAATATTTGTTGCTCTTGTTGTTTGTACTATAAAATTTAATTAGACCTGTAGTTTGTCTTTATGGTAACAGCCACAAATACTCCCTGTGTCAGGCTGATAAGACCGGTAGTTAGCAGCCAGACGTTCTCTTAGGCATTTGTTTTGTTCAGTTTTATTATCGTCTTGCCCATTGTGCAAATTAATATTTCTCTCTCTCTCTCTGTGTACGGTTCATATGTTTCTGCTGATTCTATATGGAATATATGTAATTATTTTGCTACATGACAACATTTAGGGGTTGCAGATTGGCAGTAAACATTTATTTCGAATTGTTTCGAATTAAATTTGAAGAAAAAACTTTAACATTGAGTCAGCTTGATTTAGCATTATTGAAAATATCCTCGCTATATTGCGATTCTATTAGTATACTACATTATACATATATGCATTTAGAGTTGTTAGAGTTTAGTCCGATGTCATGCCAATTTGGCAGGAACCGCTAGATTTAAATACGTAGCAGTATCGTATTGCTGGTGTTATTTTAACATGATTTCATGTTAAATTTACTTGTATTTTTCAATTGAGGATGATTTCAATTTTGTTTAATTGCTACGAAATAATGACAAACCGCTCAGAAATTTACAGTTGAAACTCTGAGCCTGAGCCACGCCACGCCACTCGCTTGTGGACCGCCAGCTTCACAATGTCATGCAAAACAATAATAAATTAAAAATTTTTTTGTTCATGAAACTGGCGGGATTGTTCTATTCTGCCTACAGATTTGCAATCCAGGGCTGAGAAAATATGATAATTGTCACAAAAACCGACAAAAAAATGTTTTAATTGTATTTTGACAGTGACGATCGCCACTGATAGAAAAGTAGAACTGAGACTGAAACAGATCAGTTGCTTCGCCACCTCAGTGGTGCCATCAATGACTTGACTTCTTAGTCATTCAACTCTGGAGCCCGCCATAAGCCAACGTATAGCATGATTTTGTTATGGAAATATCCCAGCTTAACACTTTTCATCATGATCACTATTATGCAACTTAAATTTAAAATAATTTGATACTTGTGTTCTGCTGATAAATTTGCCCAATGCGCCAGCAATGCTTTTAAAGATTAGTTACCAAGGCAAAAATTTATTTATTTCGCATATACATATTTTAAATTTGCCAGACATTTTATAGTGCAATAATAAACACTTGAGGCATGAGCGCTTCCATAACATCGAGAATAACGCTAACAAAATCGGTAGGTATGTGAAAACGTTTTGGAAAACGTGCCATTTCTCGGCGTGTGTTTTGAAAGTGTCAGCAGGTCTCTTATCGTTATTAATTCTTCAAATATACAAAAATTATAAATAATATTAGACAATTAGTATTCCGGCGAGACATTTTTAGTTTCTTTTTTTTTCATTTTTGCAGTTAACAATAAAAATGTTTAGAGCAGATTCAGTATTAAGATTATCATTTGAGTAAATCTACTAAATGCAAGAAAACAAAAAAAGATTTGCCAACTTTACTGTGTTTTTGATTTATGAAGAAGTGATTTGGGCTCCTTAAGGTGGGGGGATACATCGAGGTCTTCCGCATACATAAGTATGTATGTAGTATGGTACATATGCATATAAAAGCACATTGCTTATGAGTTTGAAAATTACCCAGTTGTCCTCTCGGGCGGGCATTTTGCACGACGAGTGCCTGACAACGCTAATTCCTTAGATTCAGTTTGTGCTGAAAATGAAAACCAATTTAAAATATGTACATACATGTATACTTATATCTATTTCAATTCTCCTATTAACATACATACATATGTATACTATGTACTTACTTATGTACTTTGCGAGCGTGCTTAAAATTTATTTAATAGATTTCAGTAGTGTGTATACTTTTCGATTTACTTCATAATTAAATAAGTCAATTGAAATCAATTGCGCAGTTCTGATGAATTTCGCTTTCAGATTCCATCTGCTTTTGTTACAAACACGACTTGATGATGAGCGAGCATCTGTACCCTTTTTTTCAAAGCTCACGTACATACATACGAAAATGTCCGTCTGCTGGCTGGTCTATCTCCAAGTTAAACAATTATTTATACAAATACTGTACACACATGCTTACATAGTATATGTGTGTATGTATGTATACGAATATGTGTATTAATTTAACAATTCCATGTGTACATTTAAATAAATTTATTATGTAGTATAAATGTATGTGTGTTTGTACATGTTTGGATGTGTGTCATATAATTCGCACATTTATTCGAAATAATGGTCGTTTCGAATTCGTGTGTAAATGTTGTCTTTTAAAATTTACAATTTCTATATTTTTGACATCTGTTCTGCGGGCGATTGAGATAGTAGACATTGGCTGAATTCACAAGTGTAGTTGTATCGCTTATCGTTATACTATATTACAGCAGATACTTAAGTTTTATTGAACACAATTATTAAACTCAAGAGGAAATTGGTTGTAAATGGTTGCTCATATGAGAGATTGTATTTGAATTAATTTCTTGCCACGAAACCAGCGGCGATGCCTGCAGAAAGTGCCCATCTTTTTAATTTTTAAGATTTTTTATCGGAAAAATATTTCAAGATATACCTATTTACCAAAATTAAGATTTTTTCAATGTACCACTAATTAAATTGTTTAAATCAGATTCGTAGAATTGCTAAACAATAAAATTTTCCCAATTACATTTTGTCATTTCGTACTCTCTTATTTATGTCATCTTTGTTTTGACTAAAATGATGATATTTAAAGTATCGCTATGTAGTAATGATTTCCGAAACAGAGTTTCAACAATGACGATTGCCCAAAAAATTTGTGGAGTCAGCGATCTGCTCGCTGATCAACGAGAATATGGGACTTAACTTTCCACAAATACTTGGTACTGGTTTTATTTTGTTAGATGCGCCGCAGCTCAAATTGTTGACTGCTGGTACTTTAAAAATACAAGCTCAGCGAGATTATAAATTGAGCTGGGGTACAACTAACATTTCAGCCACGATTTTCCCCAGCTCCTTAATAATATTTTTTCATATAAAATAATAATCGCATATTTTACTTGATTCTGTCTCAAAACACCATTTAAACATAATGCTCTAAAAGCCTCATAGACCATTTACCTACATTGCTCGCCTAATTGCCTACAAAATTTTGCATGTTTCCGGTCCCAAAAAAAAAAAAAAAAAAAAAAAAAAACAAATCAAATATGCCTGAAATTTATTTTCTGTGAAAAAGATTTTTTTTTCTAGATTTTTCTACTAAAAATTCTGCCACCAGAATGGATGAGTGAAACGCGGTGATTTACGCACAAACATGATTGCAAGGTGTGAAAATTTTCCGAAACGCCGGGTTTGAAAAAAAAGAGTAGAAAACAAATTCGAAGATTGTGTGTGAAAAAATTTACAAGGTTGCACTAAATAAACATAGAGATACAAATAAAATAGAATTAGCGGCAAAAAGGTGTATGTACATATATTTATCATTCTCAGTTTTCTTTAGTTTAAAGCACTATTCTCCTACGGTTTTATTTATAAACAATATTTTTTCTTATCGAATTCTTAGCTGACAAGCTTCAGTATTAAATAAAATATGGCAGCATAAAACATACAATATGTTTAATATGTTTTATAAATAAGACAATTAAAGCCTTAATTAAATCACAATGAGCAGTTGTTTTAAACGTTAAGGACTTTGAATGTCGCATATGTATTCTGTATTTTAATGAATAGTGTAATACAAAACTAATTCATTAAATTTGTATAATACATATTATACAAATGTATCTTTGTGTTTGTATGCATGGCTTTAACAATGTATGTATGTGTATGCATGGATTTTTCCCAATTGACCATATAAGACATCTAGCAGAGCTGACACGGCCTTATATACTTATATCAAGACGATTATTTCGAAGACATACATATGTACATACATATGTAATTGCGCAACCAACCAATATGGAAAGCAGTCTCTCCTACTTCCACGCTAATGAATTTAATATTACACAATGCGCTTTCCAGCAGAGTTTTCTTTTGCGACCGAAGCTAATTTTTGATCTTAAAGAGAATTATTCTTTGTCATTCATGAATTTTATGTATAAAACATGTTAGTGCAAACATGCAAACTTAAGAACGAAAACACAATTATATTCGTGAGAGAAACCCGAATCTTCCTAATTGTTTTTAGCTTTATTCTTGGGTATATACCATGATAATGCAAGTAAGTGTTCGGTTGTCTTATTGTATGGAAATATGTTTGCGCGCTTGTTTGTGAATACATAAAGACGCATTGTCGGAAACCGATTTAATCAGGTTACGAAGTTTTTTTTTGGGTATTTACTGTAATCGTGTTTATTTCACAACCAGAACTGCTACGAAGACAAATATTTTCCCATCAAAATGCTCTTCAAAATCTCCAAGAACATTCCACACACTTGTCTTATTAAACTACTTTTTCACCTTAAACATATATGTACATGCATATACATATATAAAATGATCTACAAATAAACAACAACAACAGCCAGCTCAATAAAACAAGAATAAATTGTACATTAATATATACTACAATTTAAGCAAGTGTGCTATATTCCACATGTACGTGTTTGTATGAGGCTTATTTCACTATTTTACTACTGCTCACGAAGAGCAGTCTAGTTTTTAGTATAGATAGTAACAACGGCAGCCCTAAACAAAACAATCAAAAGTATAAAACATCAAAGTTGTCTCAATAATTGACAAATCTGTAGAGCTAAGAATATTTTAATGTTTGGGTTGCTGTGGCTCATCATCTGCCCGCTTTGGCCTAAACGAATAGAGAGATTATGATCAGAGATCATAAAATTAGTTTCATATATTTTTGAATTCGTAAATACAAATTTTAAAGCAAACGAAACAACTGCATTCGCGAGCATATATTTTTTCCTACTCTGCTTTGCAGAGCATACCTGAGATTATATATGTATGAATTTAAGAGCGAATTTGTAGTTTGCAAATTTTTAGTATTAGAATACAATATTTAAAGGATGGAAGCTGCTCTCCTCAGCACCTGGCAAAACTGTAAAACTTCTTTGCAAATGCTGTTTGCAAAATTTCCAGGACTTTATATGTTTGTCAGCGGCTGCGCGATCAATTGGGATGCAATTTTGTGTTAAGTAGTTTTAATTGTTGTAGGTGTGAATGGAAAAGGGAGGCAACAGAATTTAACGATAATGTTGAATAAGAACGCAATCCTCTAAGATATTACTCCTATGTTTCCATGTAAGAGGCTTATGTTTTATGTGTTACTTTGTAATTTTTTTTTCTAATTTTAATTGTATCCTAAATATAATTCAGTTGAGTGAATGTGAACGTCAATTCCATTCTGACACTTGGGTGGAAAGGGAAATTAAGTCTGACTGCTTTAAAAGTTCGCAAGGTTTGTTGGGGCAAAGCAAGAGCTAAATATTGCTGGCAGCCCTTTAACTGCTGCATGTGAACACATACGTAAGTAGATTTCCCTGTTTCTTTGGGGGTGTGATTGTGTTCGCATACCACGAGTATTGGTGAAAAGATAGCCAGATTTAGAGTTCTTTGTTGTGTCTAAATACATTCTTGTTTCACTTCTTTTTCGGACTTTCCAGGGTCCAGGGTGCTGTTTTGTACTTCTCTCCCAAAAGTTATTTACTTCTTTGCGAACAGTATACCAATATTCTGAAATCCGATCTCCATGCCTTACAACACCTTAGTTTAGTTCATAAGTAAAACTTTCTTTAAGACACTTTTATTATTTTGACGTTCCAGTTTTTAGTTTTCTATTCAGCTTTGTATCTTTATTTATTGATTTGCTGGTTGTTTTTAGTTTTTTTTTCAGTTTCAATCATTTTCATTTATTTTGTTTGAAAATGGGGCCATTGATTGATTAGTTGAGACCGCAGATAAAAATTGTACGAGCAGGCTTTATTGTTGTTTCTACTCATTTTATGCTGCTGCTGCTGCTCACACTGCCGCCTTTAAATGAGTGCAAGCGTTTTAATAATCTTTTATTTTCAAGAGAGCTACAGCGATGGAAAAGTACTGCTACTCATTTAATTTTATACAAAAACTTGGATGGACATGCTGCGAAATAAAAAAAAAAAGTTGATTATGGGTCTAAAAATAGACCTCATTAATTGTTCTATTTTTGTCAGCCAAATCAATACGATATTTTCGGAGTTGGCATTCGATTGCTTTCTAATCGATTCTTTTAAATGAATTGTAAACGATTTTAGTTAGTTTGCGAAAAACACCAATAAAATATCACACCTTAAAAATTTTTATACATTTTTCAAAAGCAGCCAGTAAATGATTGTCTTTCATTTATTTATTTGCAATTTTATCTAATCAATTGTATTGGAATTTGCGATTTGATTTGCAAACCCGTAACACTAGTGTTACGGGCAAAAGTATAAGCTTGCGATTCCGTTTGCAACGTCCTTAAGTTTTAATATCCAACCCCATAAAGTATATACATATGTATATATTCTGGATCAGTATTAATAGAAATTTCGATTTAACGATGTCCGTCTGCTCATCTGTCTGTCAGCCCATCTCTTCTAGGCTGTTAAAATACTGTTTCTGAGAAAACTATTTAGCTTAGAAAAAAATTTTTCGATGCAAACTATTCATGAATTGAGAAATTTTTTTACGATAATTTGAAAAAAAATTGTTTTCAAAGTTTAAAATACTGTCTATATTGTTCTGCAGGGTTATTAAAAGTCAAAAAAATAAAAAAAACTCCAGCGTCGGTCCACCAGTTTCTCAAGAAGTTGGGCCTGAACGAGAGCAGAAACAACATTTGGTGGCAAAAAGTCGAAATTTTAATGTAATAAGTCCACGGTTTATATACATTGGATCTGAGTGTTGGAATTGTTGATTGTGAAGAGCATTTAAGATTCGGCCCAGTCGGGTATAGCACTCTATAAAAAAGTGACCATTAAAAGTGGCCAAAGGTGCTGTATGTTCCAGCTCTGATATGCACTTACTACGGTTTGTGCATTGTCGGTCATTGACACACAACATTTATGCTTGAAATGAATACGAGTTGTTTATAATTATTTTGTCTCAATTTATTATTGTTATAATTTTTTATTCAGGTGCTCTTCGATTCAGGTTCTGCTTGAATTTGATAAAAAAAAAAACAAATAATAATGTGTCATCGCATTATCAATTAAACATTTTCACTTAAATGTACTTCAGCTTGTTTTCATTTTTTTTCTCTCCTGTTTTTATTAATATTTCTTGGCCTAGAGATGACAGATTTAACAAGATGTTTATATAAACTGGAATTTCTTATTTCTTGTTTGAGAGAAAAAAGGTATTGAAGAAAATCACTTGTACGCGTACATACATACGCGTACATACATGTATAAAACATTTCTAGATTGCATTAAAATTTATTATTTGATTTAATTAAAAGTTTTTCTGCCACCGGTTTTCCTTTACATACTCAGTCATACACACATATTGATGATAGTGCGATTGTATACAAAAAGAAGCTTTATTCCTTTTTTTAAATAATTAAACTCACGGCTAAAGTATATGGAGCCATTGCTGCAATAGCGTCATAACTCAAAAAATTCATTTTTTTGGGTTCATAATGTAAAGCTAATCGCTATGTCAGTTTTTCAGATGCTCCATTATTGTATATAAAGTGAACTTTGAATGTGTTTTCTGCAAAGCCGTTTGCCAAATTACTACATTCAAAATCGATTGAGTCATGTAGTAAACATAAAGAAAAATGAGCAACAAGCACTTGCTATTCGTGATCCGAATGTCTTCCGTCATAAAACTTGACCCCATTTTTTCAGTTCTGGATATATCTATAGCACCACTCGATATATGGTAGTACTCAATAGCTGAAATAATTTCAAGCCACTAGAGATGCAAAAGAATATTGAGAAAATAAAACTGCAATCCAAAATTTACTTGATAAAATGTTGCTTACAAATCATGTTAAATTCTTGCAAAACTCAAGAAGTAATTATTTGGATTTTTCCGACCCCTTTTTTATTTTATATATTTATTTTCTTGAGCTAAAGGTTTTTTTATTAAAATAATTTAATTATTTTTGTCGATATTTCGCTCTCCTTCGGATAGCTTCTTCAGGACAATAATAATGAAAAAAGTTTGATTGGTTTTTTTTTTCGTTATTATTGTCCTGAAGAAGCTATCCGAAGGAGAGCGAAATATCGACAAAAATAATTAAATTATTTTAATAAAAGACCTTTAGCTCAAGCAAATAAATTAATAAAACTCAAGAAGTAATTTAAAATTAGTCTTGGACTTCATTTGCTTGTTTCTGTTTCTATCTTTCTAATTTTTGCAGTGGCTGAGTGCATCGCCAGTCCTGAGGTTCGAAACCTATCGGAGACAAGCGAAGGTATTTGCAGTGCAAAAACAAAATCAAATACATATGAAAAAACAACAAGAGAGACTTCTAAATTAATTAAGATAACAGAACAGAATATTTTTTTTTTTATTTCATTTCTTCATTATATTGCCGCAATAAATCAACAGGAATCAAAGTTGTCTTAGTAGTAATCCATTTCACTTTATATTTACTATTATTGCTATGACTATGATTACTATTAATGTAATTGTTATTATTATTAACGAGTTTCCCAAGTTTTCTTGATCAGCCCAGCGCTGATGTGGGCAGCTTATTAAAAAGCACACAAATCTTAATCTAAGTTTTATTAACTTTTTTCTTTATGTTGCATGTAGCTTCAATCACTACTGCCTTTTGCGTGTATTTCCATACGTATGCTGGCTCCCTCAGACCATTGTCTAACATTTTCGGCACCAGTCCGGTGCTTGAAAGCATTACCGGGATTGTTCTTACTGTGTTCCACTGTCTATTATTTGGATCTATAAATATCTATACTGTAAATTTTTTAGCTTCACATGGTGTTTTACCCGAAGTCTGTTGTTGTGATCGGCAGTGCGACATCGACAAGTCATATCACTCGGTAGCTGTTTCAAGGCCCTATTGTTCACAAAAGTGAAAATTATGGCAAATTTTTTTCTATTTGTAATAAATATTAAACTCACTGAGAATCTAAAGAAAGTTTTATGACCAAGGTTGCAATACTTTGACTGTCGGTGCAATCAAAGTGTAAAATTTTAAACAGTAACCTGTTCTAAACGTGAGCAACACTGGTTGGGTTGCGCTAATAATAAAACCCACTATTGCTGAGCACAGGCCAATGTTGGAGCAACAATATTTCAATTTGCCATTTATGTAGTTGTGCCCATAAGCCACCAGAATATTGACTGTTTAGATGATCTTAATTAAGAAGACCATCAGCAGCCTGCTGTTGTTCTCCGCAGGGAAATTTTGATGGTTTATGATGTTAACAAAACAAATGTAGGTTAAGAGCCCATGCTCTTCTTAGTTGAGAATTGCCTATCACTTGCAGACAATAATATTTCTAATCATATGGGAGATGTGCTGCTGCTGCTGCTGCTGCCGTTTTGCATGTTGGTTGGTTGCCTTTGCCGTTAACGAAATGGATTATTTCTTTTCCAAAGCCTTGAGTGATTAATGAGCTCAAATCAGATTGACACATACGAATAACAAATTTATAGCTTATAATAAATTTTATATAATAATTTATCATTAATACTTAACTTTAAGCTTTCGTTTAACCTTTGGGTTGATTTCCTTATGTGTGTTTGTTTAAGAATAGAAATAGATATTTATGTTTTGGTGCGATAGATATGTATGTATGTATGTATGTGCAGTATGTTTACTTGCCTATCACATTTAAGCCACGAAGTGTGGCTGGCTGCTCGCTACATGTGTTATTTAAAACAGATTGATAAATTCTACCATGTTCAGAGCTGAAACCTTATTAACTGTTTTGTAAACAGGCTAATGTATTAATAAATATGTTTGTATGCATGAATATGTTTGTATGTTTATGAGTAGAAAGGTGGATGGATGTATGTATGTATGTAAGTAAATTTTACATACACACATGGTTTTTTATACTTTTATTAAGTTTTTAATCAATAACGCACGTGTGCCGAATTAAAAAGATTAAAAGTTTCATCAAGTCTTCAAACATATTAGCTTCTAATTTGGTAAACAAGATTGAAAATAAATGAAAGCATATTATAAGCGCATTTACAGTGTTGTGCAAAACAAAAGCAGCAAACTCCCTACACATATAATGTCATTTATTGCAGCTAAGAGTTTAGTTGAAAACTCATCTTCATATCGCAATATGAATTCATTCAATTTGTTGTTCATGTTTTGCTCAACACTGTTTGGGCAAAAACTGCCTGCTTGCTTGCTTGCCTGCATTTCATGTGATACTACATTTTGCGTTTTATGTGACGATACGTAGATGTTTTCATAACTTGTGTTTAATATTGAACACATACATACATATGTACAGACATATACATATGTAAATGTGTTTTATAATTAACGTAAAAAATGAGGCCGCACACAGATTTTACGAGCGCTTTTTCTGGACTTCTTGCCTCATAAAAAAAAAATGATGCCGGCCCAACCCAATTTAATGTGTTTTCTTTCCTTGAAATCGTGATGAAGTTTACATTCTACATCAAATTGTTCACATTCTCATTCACTTGTCTTGAGTTTGTGCATTATAATTTAATACAATAAAAGAGTTCAACCTACCAATTTAAAGTTTTCCATTTTCTTTCCATATTAAATGTCAATAACTCTTTCTTTCAAATCGTGTTAATAAATCTGTAATTTTCCTCTTGTTTTATTACTTTCCTGTATTTCTAGCGTTTTTCGTTTCTTCTTTCTTAATGGCCATTACAGTAACGATTGCCTCTTAACAGGGAATGGATTGAATGGAGAAATGAAATGTTACCAAATCATTTGATAGAAAAAAAACTGTAATGGAAGAAAAGAAAATGGGGTGCGTAGGTTAAATGTGTGTTGTGTTTGAGTAGAAACAAAACGCACGTCAATTTGATGTTTGTTTTTGTTGATTTTCTATTTCGATTCGCCTAAAAAAAAACAATCATACGCATGTAGTTACAAATGTGCCTGCATACATATTCTATTAAATTGTTGAAAACAAGTGCAAGGCATTGTGGGCGAAGCCCGGCCATGTAACTTCCATCAGCAGGATAATTATTATTTTTTTTTTGTATATAAGTTTTATCGAATTCTACTTTGAGTGTTTTTTTTTTTTTGTTTTGTTTTAATCTCAAATTGACATCTAGTGTAAATCTGTTTTGGTCAGTGTTTTCCATTTTCACAAACTACACAAGCAAAGTGTTCAAGCACAAAGCGTTAAGTAGTTCCTGTAGTTGTGTAAAATACAGTGAGTGTGACGTACAAAAAGCTTAACCCTTGGAAAAAGTCAAAGTTTGCAAATAGGAGAGTGGTATCTGGAATGGTGATTAGTTTCATGTTAATTCAATGTGATTTTGCATTAAGTGAAAATAATGTTTTTTTTTTTTGCACCACTATCTAAAATACTTCGAATTATAGTCAAAGCGGAATGGTACATTAGAGGCGAAGACATGCCTCGACATCTAAATGTCAAAAAAGTAGAAGCAGCCTCAAACATACATCTTATTTTAAAACAACATTCCAAAGCAGAGCTGAGACAGTTGCCGGCACAAGAGACCTTGGCCAAATGCCAAATGCCAAAAACTTAAAATTTTAATCATGCCCAATACCTGGAACCCCGTTGGGTTTGAAAATTAGCGGTGGCTTTCAAACCGTAGTATATAGAGATTTGAGATTTTCAATGAATATGTATTTGCCTGGCTACCGCTACCTCAACAAATACTAGAATATACGAAATATAGAAAAAAAAACTAAAGGTTGCCAGGGCAGCACTCCGTACTTCTCTGAACTTGCATATTCTGTTTCATTTGTTTGTGCAGTCGGTACTAATTTAGTGAATTGCATTGATGCTTTAAACTGCTAAAAAAAAATTTATTTTAACATTGTGATCAGTTAAACTGAAGGTGCTGGAGAAACTGCGTATTTACAGGTATTTATTCACTGGCCAAACATTTAGGACTTTGGTATGTGTTTGCCAGGAAAACCTGCATTGAAAGCGTATACTATTTTTTTTTTATAATTTATTTGATAAATAAATTTATGTGGTTGTAGACTTTTCTGGTTTTTTTTTAACATATTTAATTTTTCTTAAACGCGTGCCCAAATGCGAGAAAAGTATTTCGAATGCTTTAAGCCTGTCAATTTTATCTGTCTCGGTGAAAAAAAAATTACAAGAACTAAAGGAAGAATAAAAGATTTCTGGTTGTTTAAATGAGCATGGCTACAGTGAGTCAGTCAGCCAGAGTCAGAGCTGGTTATAAAGCTGGCGAAAAATGAACGTGAAAAATTAATAATTGTTTTTTCTCTTTAAGACCAGTTGTTTGTTGCTGATGGCAACACTCATACCGTGGATAAAGCGCAACAAATTATATTTTATGATTACATTTATTCGTATCAAGATTTTAGAACATGTACTTGTTACTTGCTTTTAAACCGTAACAAAATCCAAAAAAAAAAAACAGAAAATAATTTTCTTTAAACATTTGCTGTCAACAGGGTAAAATAAGCACCACTTGATGACAGGTGTTCTGGTGCAGAATAAATGTTGTTGTAAGTTTTAAATTGTACGATTTTATTAGCAAATTTGTTGCGAAACTGTCGTTACTACTTAAGAAGGAGACTCGCGTTAACATATTTTATAGGCATAATAAAGATTTAAATCTGTTTTTATGCCAGATAACTGGGTTACGGTGGGCATTTGCACTCAAGTAAGATACATATGTCTGGCATTTAATACAATTTACTTTTAATAATTCGGTAACATTTTCTAGATTCAAAGGCCTCTGGACAATTACATTAAAGGAACTAATCAAATTCGCTCTTAAATATGGTCTTCAAAAATGCTGTTTAATTTTTTGTATCGCCAATTGTGCTCGTAGCATAACAAGAGTTTCTAATATTCAGAGACCAAGCCATATGATCTAAAAACCTGTTTAAGCATATCATGATAATATGACAATAAAATTCCAAAACTATGTTCTGAAAATGAATTGTAACTCATATGTAATTGTAATTCAAATAATGCAACTCAATAATAGGCAAAATCGATAGAAGAAAATAACAAAGTATTTTCTATAACGAGAAAGGCAATATCTTTTTGCTGTAGGCTACTCGCTTGTTTGGGCAACATTGATAACAATGTGCATATGCTATACATTAGTACGTCAGCACAGCTTATCTAAATATATAACTTTGCCAAAAAAAAAAAATAAATTAAATAAATAAAAGACGCTCAACGACAAGGTGGGGGCCAATTGTTCGCAAGTTTCCTGAACAATTCCTTTGAGCTGTCTTCAATATTCCTTCAACGAATGCACCCATCGCAGGATGTCTTGGCCAACATGGCCAGCTGGTACATATTCACTTAAACCGGGCACCATAATTCCTGAGCGTGTCCATATTACGGCGTTGTCCGGCTTACAGATGTTAATTTTTGCTCTGTCTCTTCACCTGCAATCAGTGTGCAAAGAAAACCTGTTTTAATAAGTTTTTTTTTTTTTATTAAAAATAAAAACTGATAAAATTTTATATTTAATATAAAAAGGCCTATGATAAAACACAGCACATACATATGTACATAGATTTTGCATTTATGTATATGAAAGCATAAAAATTGGATATTCTTATGCTCATAGTTTTTTATTCGAATTCGAAAAAATTGCGATTTTGAAAATAATTTATGCACCCATCTTACTGGCAAACCCTTCGAAGAAGCGAAAAACAAAACATTGAAAATTTAATTTGAAATTACCGATTTATACGAAGTCGAAAAAATGGAGATAAAATATAGCTTATATTTTGAGTCGGACACACACTCGCAGGTTAATTGTTTACATGCGTATGTGTGTGCGTGTGTGTACGTACCCTGCCGGCAACTCAGTTAACTAGTAATGAATTATAAGCTAACTTTTTTTTACAACTGGTGGTGGTTGACACTTAGATTATTTTTAATGGAGATGACTGACTATTTTAACATTACGATGTCCTAGGAGGTAGTCAATTGTCCGACTGTGCATTACTTTTCAACTAACTTAAAGTTAGCTACTTAAAAGTCAGTACCCACAGAAAAAAATTTACAAATCAAGGTTGGTAATATTATATTTTATTAAATTAAATTTCATCCTACTTTTTTTTTTTTTTTTGTTAGCCTCTGGTGGGAATCGAACCACTAAGCCTCAAGACTGGTGAGCAGCCAACATACCCACTCAGCCATCGCAACATTTAAAACGAATGCGACAATAGGCAATTTAATTTAAGAGTTATTTACCGTGTATGTGTGTATGTTATTATTTAAATTTTGGGTTAACTCTACACTATGTTTCGGCTAGCTTATAGCCAGTACACAAAAAGTGAATTACAAATCGATAGTATTGTAGCTAATTTAAAGCTAGTCCATAAAAGTTAACGTAAAGTTAATTATTTTAGTAGTCGACTACTCAATGTCCGACAGGGATGAACTATAAGTCGATTTTATTTGTAGTCGACTACCAATTTGCTGGCAGGGTATGTATCTAGATGGATATAGATCCAGTTGATTTCCACAAACATTTGTGGGTGTGTGTGTGTATACATTCATATTTTTAATCTTACCTAAACATATGCGTTTTTATTCATACCTCCACACATACGCATATCGAGGGTTACGCTTTGATTGATGTGTATACAAAACGTCAAACAAAATAAGAATAGTGAATAAAAAAAAAAATAAATAAATGTACTTTGAATTAACAAACAAAATAAAAATAAACCTATCAAATGTCAACCTATAAAAATATTGACAGAATGTTGTTAATCATTCAAGAAACGCCAGGAAAAATACATATAAACAAGCCTGTTTTAGAAAATATAAAACCAGAAATCAATAACATAATGTGGGTTCGAATCTGACAACTACTTTTTGCCCTTTTTCGATATGAAAGACTTTTCCAAAGAAGACGAAATAAAGTGTGTAAACTGCTGTTGGTTTATTTTTTTATATTTGGGGCTACAGTATAGGGAATAATAAATATTTATTATGCTTAGCAGTAGTATGCTACTACAGCATGGTAAAACGTTTGGTCAATTTTGTTGAAAAAAAGGAAGACTTTGAGCCAAATAGTGGTTGCTGTGGCAAATTTTTTATAAGACCAAATAGTTTTGCATGGCGTGCTATTTACTCATTGAGCTACTAACATAACCTCAAAATATGCTGCTTTCAAATTTAACGTGTATACATTTGTGTCAATGCTTTTTCTGTTTGTTGAAGTGGTACGTACAAGAAGCATTTTTAGTTGTTTATATCCGGATACTTTACCAAATCATGATTCTCATACTAAAAAGTTTTGATTCTTGCTCCTCATCGCTCTGGACGTATATGAAAAAGTAATTAGCTGATTAAAGTCCAACTTCTGAGACATCAAAAAAAAAAACTTACCCAGTCTAAGCCCCTCACATAATAACCTTTTTCTTAAAAAAAAAAATCATTATTACTTTTTACAATCAAAAAAGAAAACAAAATTTTATTTTTGTATGTATGTATTTTGTATCATTTTCTTATTACTTTGCCCTGGAATGAGTTATTTTCCAAGCCACTGAGTTAAATCTTTTTATGTATCGAACGAAATGTTAAAGAAACAGGGAATGGAGAATTTCTCAAATTGTTTGTCTTGTTGATAAAAATAATAGTATTAGTGCAGTAATAACAAAATAAAAATCTCTTAAATAAAAAGAACTCAAGTTATTACGTTCAAATATGTATGAATATGGTAACAGTTGTTTAATGGGAAAATTCTATATTTTTCAGTTGAAAGACTATTCTTTTGATCTCGGTTACACTTCTCTGCTCACATAGAAACCAACATGTGTATGCATTCATACAGGCATACATGTATCTACATATGTACATACATATGTATGATGCGCACATCATTTACCAATGCAGAAGATTATAATTTGTCAAAGTAAATGGGAAGATTTTAAATAAGCTTGCCTCTTTGATGCATGAGTGAGTGCTTTAATGTTCTCACTTAAGCCGTAATTTGTTGTGGGAGAGAACATGGATGACACTTTGCAATTGGCATTGTTTGCAGGCAGGTTGGCACGATACGAAAATCAAGTTTATTTTCCAACTGTGCTCTTCACCAGACTCAGAGATGTGCAGCTGCAGCTGTTGTTGTGAAAAGCTCTTTCACTCGTGAATGTAGTGTGTGATAGTGCTGGAATTTTAGAAAAATCTGGTGTGAACGTAACATAAATTTAAATTAAATGTCTCCCTTAGATCTTCATCAACTTATGAAGTACCTAGAAATGATGCCTTGTAATAGAGAAAGCATTTTAAACATGGTGTGAAACAATTGGCTTTGACACCTTCCTAACAGAACGATTTTTATTTAATCGTGGACCAGTAATGAGTGTATGAAAATAAGAGAAAAAGAGAGAGGAAAGAGTAAATTGAAATACGAAAAAAGTGATAATAAACGTGGAAGATTTTGTTGAAACTTTTAATACAAATCTACTTGATTTTGTGTAGGTGTAAACGTAGTATAAGATGTTTGTTGCAAGATTCGCAGCCCAACTTTGAGAGCTTGAGTTACATCTGCATTGTGGGTGACAGATCTAAGAAAACCTGTGGCGGTGCGCTGGCTTATGTGCGCATCGGCAAAACACATTGCAGGCTTCAAATTAAAATATTGACAAAACACTCCGTAAAGTAATAATAATAATAATCATAATAAAACAAAGAATACTTCTCGCCAGCACTTATTTTTTGTGCGCAATTTTTCAACATACACAATTATGCTCTGGAGGAATAAAACAAATACATTTATCTTCAACCTAATAAAACAAACATGTTGAAGTATACTTTATTCTGACTTTTTTCCCTGAAAACATACAGCAATAGATATTCGGGTGTGCAAACGATAAACTTTTGTGCGTACAATGTACAATTTAAATGTTAAATATTTTAATATAACTTGAAGCTACAGTATACATATGTGTAGTATTCAAACCAAGGCAAACATATAACACTTATTTGCAGTTAAAATACAGCGAGTTCAAATGATAAGGTTACTTACTACAGCTTTGCAATATTTTGTTGAAAACCGCAAACTCTTTCTTCTCAGTTACGAAGCGATTCTCGTGTACCATGAAGGCATAAAGCTTCATTAGCTTATTGTTTGAGAAAACACCAAATGATAAAATGCTCAAGAATACGAGTGTTAAAAGTGGGCCGAGTTAGCAGCCAATATTATGATTTCTCGATAGCTTTTGGCATGGAACAAAATAGTTTCACAATGTCATAGGACCACTATTACAATTTAACGTTAGTGAAATGTAGGATTTCATCGAGCAGATAAACCATTTTGCATTATTACGAATTTCCTTGCGGAACAAGTGAGCGTTAAATTACTGGAACAATAATCCAATCGATAAAATAAGGGGAAGTTTAGCTTTTGCATTTACCACATTTACCACATTTGGTTTTATTTGTGCTGTATCAAACTGAAATTGTTAATTTAATGGCAAAATTTTGCTGACAAAAAAAAATAATTTCTCATGTCTTTACTCTCCTTCTAGACGTGAACCTTTTAAAAGTATTGCTTTTTTTTTTTTTTTTTTTTTTTTTTTTTTTTTTGTTGATAATTATTTAAACAACTAAAATAATGTGATGACTTTGGGAATTGTTCCTGCTTTGCCGTCATCTTTTAATAGGATCCTCCACTCGCTTGCAGTGCAAACAGAAACGCGGGTGGTATGAGGTTCGAGTATTTCGCACAGTTTTTCGTTGATAATACGTACGCAGCACTTGTATGCGAGTGCGCATTTGGGAAATGGCAGGGTTAGAGATTTTTGGCACACAAATTGCCATAACCATAACTGGAACCTATGTAATTTTGGCGTCGACTTTTCAATACTGCCAGAGCTCTTGGACTTGGGGAAAGTTTGCTGTGCAAAGTCTAGAGTTTGCAAGAGACCGGAGAGAAAAGTGTGGTGGTGTATTTACTTGGATAGTTTTTATTTTGAAGCAAGTGTGTAGAAAAGTGTTGTTTTGTTGAGCAGAACTACTTTTAAATCAAACTTTATTTTATTTAACTACATATTTATTTTCGATGTCCCATTTTTATGACTTATACCCTATATTGTTGCAGTACGACGCTGGGCAGTTGTAAATAAGAAAAAAAATCTAAACTGTAATTATTACTACTTTATTGAGCTTTTCCTTAGCATTGAAAAAAAATTTTTTTTGAAATATTTTTGTCTGCGTAAAAGCGAAGAAAGTCTCAAGAGAAAATTGTATAAGACTATGGGAACGAAAACTTTGGTCGTGTGGAAGTAGTCCAAGCACAATGACACTTGAGCACAATTGCCCATAAGTGGAGTACGCCTGCTTATTGGGCTGCTTTGTTGTCTTAAAGAAATTCATGTTTGTTGAAATCCCTTAAATTGAGAACGCGAATACATAACGCTGTTTTGAAGTCTCGAGGTCGAAGTTGAGGTTGCCTTTACTAGACCAAGTGTTGTATTTGAACCTTATCACCAGCGCGCGTTTGGTTTTTTTTTTTTTGTGAGTTCTGTCTTACTTCGGCACACATTTCACATTTTATGTATGCGCATCATTACAATTGCGTATGTTGCCTGTGTATTTTTCTAGATATTTTAAACTTTAATTTGCTTTAAGGATTTATAAAGGGTAAACATGAAAAGTAGATTCTTTCGAACAAAATTTGTTTGCTTAAATTGTCAATGCTTGAAAAAATTTCCTCAGATGTTGTTACAGATTTGGGTAGTGCACATGAGCACACACACACATACACACACACTCACACGCACGTGTACATATTTGCCTGGAGGAGGGCTTTTGTTGTTATTTAAACAAAAATTTTTACTTTGCCAGATGACATGTGTATGTAAAATTAAAATGGGTTCCTTTTTATTTTTTTGAACAATCTAGCATCGTAGAGTTAAACAAAGTATGAATTTGTATGTTAATAGATATTTGTTAATATAGTACAAGTTTCAAAAGGAACACAAAGATTTCAGTATCACTTCATTAAAAGCTAAAGATACGCATACATACATTTTTTTTTTTTATATTTTGGGCCACAAAACACTGAAAAGGGTCCCTGTGGTCGAGTTAAAAAATCGCAAGACTCATTATCGTATATTACAAAACAAATGTTAAATGACAACGAGACCTGCGGGTGTTTTTTTTATTGCAAATTACAGCGATAAAACTAAATCATGTACATTCTTAAGAATATTCGTTTGTAAAAATATGTCTGCCATTAAATTTCTGGGGCGGAAGAAAATTGCTGACAAATACTGTATGCTCATATATAGACAAATGATTACTGCATTAAATTGGGCTTTTTAAAGTTGGTTTTTTTCTTCTTTCTAATAACAACATTTTGTATGCCCAACTCATCCAGCAATAATTTGGCCAGCTCTTAAAGTGAAATTTGAAGGAGTTTTTGTACATTTGTGTTGAAACGAAAACGTGACCACTACTTTCTAGTTGACCTTTATTTTGGGCAAATACTTTTTATATGAACAACTAAAAATGCCTGTACATGGAAAGAAAAGCAAATGTATTTAATACTATTTAATTTTACCACAGTAAAAGCACTGCAACTCCTAGTTAAACTGATTATGTAATATATTTTTGGTAGCTAGGCAACATTTTTAACTTTTATTCAATGTTCGCTTGTGATATAGTTGCACGTGTATTTAGCAAACTGTTTTGAAAACGTTTTTGAAGTGTTTTCGAAAGCTAAATTCTTTAATGATTGGTTTTTCCTATTGATGAGTACGCCTTAAGTACGTACTCACAGGTGACAATGCAACACTTATATACAAACGGACATATAAGTGAAACTGCAAACGGTTGGCGTGTAGTCCAGACGGAAGAAAATATCTGGAAAAGCCCATTACATTCACAAATAAACCCTGCCACATTATTGAAAGCGACAAAAATGGTTTTATTCAATGACAAAATAATATAAATTTAAATGAAATTTGTTTTCAACATGCAACATTTTACTAACTGTTTGCGGCGTTGTCACGTTAAAAATCAAAAAAAAAAAAAAAACTCTAAGTATGTACACACATATTATGTATGTACATTTTAAATACACATAAAATAGTTGAACTTAAGTTGAATTTACATAAATATGTATGTGTATGGATGTGTTTTGTTCATGTCTTTTTGGGTTTGTGTGTTTTAATATTTATAAGCAAATAATAGAAAGCAAGCAATTATTTTTTTTTCACAAAAAAAAGAAAAAAAAGAAAAATCAGATACCAGGTTATTTATAAACTTTTTGTGAGCAAACTACGCCATATACATGCATTTTATATGAGCATACCTACTACGAATGTATGCATGTGGCATATTTACTATAGGAAAGATAAGGATATTACAGTGCTGGGACTTCAATATAGAGACGCTTGGCTGAAGTGTAAGAATTCTGTGTGCAATTTTTTCAATGAGCATATTCACACGGGATGAGTATTAATTTTTTGTAGAGACAGTTTCTGGCAAGGGGTCGTGCAGTATAGTGTTTTCGTTGGATACGTTTTTTCACCTACGTTTTAATCTGCATTATAATATGTAGGTATATATTATAGGGCATAGGGCATCGATTAAATTAAATATTTAATATATATTTTTAGAAAGCAAGATGGATTATCGTCGCTTCAAGAAAAATGAAGATGTAAGCAGGCTAATCAACCTTAATGTTTAAAAATTTTTATACAAAATAATAGAAAATAAAAACAATTAAAGATTCCTGATGATGCTAACAAATTGTTAGCGAAATATCGAAAAATTAAAAAAGAAAATGCTTTAAAAAATAGTGTTGTTAATTTTAGCAATAAAGGTAAAAAATTAAAGATAAAATAATATTATATAAATATATATGCATTAAAAAACAGCTTGTCTGCAAATTTTTCTGCGCTGGGCAGCCGTTTTGTCGTTGGTCACGACAAAATAAATAGAAGACGTGATTCGTTACTCGCATGGATATTTGTCATAGAAAAAAAATTATACTTCCCTTAAAATAAACGAAACTTTATAATTCTTGGCCCTTTTTGAAAGGGCACTGTGAACAGAATGGATAAACGAAGTTTTGTGTGTACTTAATTGATGAAAAATTGGTCATCGTTCGGTGTAAGTGGGCCCCAGTTATTTTGACGTTGAGCAGAGCTTTTACACAGACTAAATACGAGTATTTCTTAATTGTTATGCTCTGCGATATTGTAAAGTAAAAATACCTTCTAAATGAAATCTAATTATTTATTTGCCTTAAGAGCAAATTGAAATCTAGTATTTTAGATCTAAAAAGAGATCTTCTTAATTGTTTTCTGGCTGTCTATATGCCACCGAAATTTCGTTGATGCTACTCAACTCGTCAGTAGATTCAATAAAACTTAAAAGAATGCTCGGAACCTGACAACTTATTCTATTATTTACATGTACACAATGAGAATCACAAATGTTCAAACAAACTTTTAAATATAATTTTATCGTTTCGCAACACTTTTACTTTTCTTCACAGCCTTCATGAAACGAGTTACCGACGCGTCGATAACTATGATTTGTATATTGGAAAGTAGCAAAATGTAAAAGTTGTTTTCAATATTCAAAAATTAATCCACTTATTTATTTGCTGTGAGAGCCAATTCATTCATATTATTTTAGATCTAAAAATATACCTTATTAATAATTTATTTTCAAGTAGAATTAAAAATTTGTATCTTTCAAAATTAATGTAAAAATTCCCCCATGATGACATGTAGAGGAATATGTTTGTATTAATTTAGGTCCAAAAATGTACCTTTTTAAGAAATGTTAAAGCAAATAAATAATTAAGTTCATACTGGAATATGTTTGTGCTCATTTCAAGGCGAAATACTGTAGCCAGTATTTTGTTTATTGTGCCATTGTAAACTCTCATGACTCTGTACGTTAACAATAAAAAAGGAAGAAATATTGCAATGACTTTAAACCCCAAAAAGGAAAGCAGCCAATGAGTTTTCATAGTTAAATTTTTCCATTTTAATATTTCTTGTTACTGCTGCGGTTGTTGTTGGGTTTTCGCTGACGCTGCTGCCGCCGCCGCCGTTAGAATGTATGTTGTACAATTAAATTGTCAACGTTGTTGACTCCTGCTTCGTTTTTGCGCATACATATGTACATATTTTCCCTCCGAGAATTGTCAGAATGATATTTTGGTGTACGAGCACAACAACATCGCGTGTCAAATTTTAATGAACAAATGTTCTGAAATGTTATCTCAAATTAACAATATTGTAATATTGTTTATTGCCAAAGATTGTTTCCAAAGCTGTTGATAATCATGTCGAATGTTGTAAATATTGAATTTTTAATTTAAGCAAAAAAAAAACTACCTGCGCGTACATTTGGGATGACTTTTTTTTTTAATGTAGAATTTAAAAGGAACTTGTTTCAAAAGTGGAATAACAAATCGAAAGGCGTATTTAGCAAATTAAAAATTGTGTGGGAGGGGGAAAAAAAAGAATGTTATGGAAATTATAGTTTTTTTTTTTTTTTGTATTCTGAGCTAAAATTATAAATCAAAAGTTTAACAGGTTAATAAATTATTTTTGTTGTTGATAACAAATAATTTAAATGAAATAATTTATCTAGACCGCTCAAATTAAGAATATGTCTTTGTCAGGCAGTGGAGGAGGGCTTAAGGAAACGAGCATGTGAAGATCATTATTGAAATTAGCACCTACAAGTTGGAAATACCTCAAGATTGCTTAATTTTAGAAATGATCCTAGAGGATTCTTTGCGATAATTGCTCAACGGAAGTTTCTGTAGAAAGTTGTATGGAAAACGCAAATAATTATATTGATAAGTCTACTGCTTGTATTACGCAAGCAACACATAGTTGAAAGACGTGAAAAAATAGTCCTTAAGCTGCTTCAATGATCACTGTGTGACATCACCAAAATCGTGAATATATTTCACAAACTAGGCATGATTTGCAGGCCTTGGGGATTTTCGAAAGCATTTTTGGTGATTTGCTAGGGATTGTTTTAACTTCAATGCATCACAATTCGTTTATTTGTAACTTTCAAATAACTTACAAATTGAATATGTTTGGGACAGGAATTTAAATCGAGAACGCACCTTTTTCTGCTTGTGGTTAAAATGTGATACCAAATATTAAAAAAAAAAAACTGGATATAAAAAGTATGGGAATAAATAAATAAATACATAACATTAAAACCTAACGAATATATGTATATACATATGTATATACATATGTATAACTTGCCTGATGACATGAGGTTTGAAGAAGGCAGCCATAGAAAGAATACCATAAAACGTGCAAAGGATCAATTTATGTCAAGAAACTAAAAAAATGTGATCTTAACACACGATTTTTTTTTGTTCATTCCAAAGAATTTCTTGTGCCTGAATTTGCTTGAAAACACACACACACACATTTAGTTTTTGATGAAGCCCTTAAACTCAGCTATTGACTAAAATCAAAAAAGAAAGATACGTTTTTTACGAGTTTTGTACAATGGAGCAAGTACGTGTTAAAAACAAAACTAACAAAATTTTTTTAGAACAGAAGAAAAAAAAGGTCCTGGTTGTTGTTAAGCAGTAGAATACTTAATGCTTGTTAAAACGATTCCTTTCACATGGCGTTGTTGGTTTTTGCTTCGCTCTCTCTCTCTCTCTCTCTCTCTCACTCTCTTCCTTTTTTGGTGTTTAAAATTTATTTTTGTTGTTTTTCTAGAGTGTGTATGTTAAATATTTAAAGAATTTATTTATGAATGTTGTTGCTTTTTACTTAAAAACTAACTTCCTTTTATTCATAAATAGTTCCGGTTGCTTGTTCCGGCTTTAAATTATTTAGTTCAATTTTGTTCTTCCTTGGTTTCATTTATTTGTAAGGATACAAATAAATTTCAGCTGTTTTTTTTTTGAAGCTATTTTTGGCACAAGTGCAAGGCTGTTTCATGAATTTAAATTTCAAATGGCTGCTTGTGGGTACACAAATACACACACACAAACACACACACATGCTTTTGTAAATGTTTGCATAAATTGCGAAGGCAGTTGCTGAAAGACCTAAACGTATGTTTATTATAATTATTATCATTTTGTGGCCAATTGGGCTGGGTGACTAAAAAGATCTTCTGAGCAGCCTTTGTTCCCCTTAGAGTGAGACCTTGACTATTAGCACATCTCATTACAGCCGCACAATCCAGCGCCCAGCCATACAGCGCCGTTTCCTTCTCCTCACTATACAGTCTGCAATTTCAGTTTGATTTGAGTTGGTAATTTAGCTTATGGCACTCGGTATATAGTCCAATATCCTTTTAGCCGAAGTTCACAATACTCTCGTAATTCACTCTGCCGGGCTCCAGCAGCCTATTTGCCTGCCGCATGTCCTTTAGGGCTCTACGGTAATCAGCAAGGTTTTCTTACGCCCATTGTCGTAGCCTGCTGTCCTTAAAACTGCAGACAAGTTTAGGACCTTCAATGGACCGTATAAAGGACATTTTGGTAAACTTATCAGTCAGTCCAGAGATTAGCCACATTAATACAACCTGGCGTCTAAATGCCGCTTACGAAATTGAAAGATGTGTTAAATAAAAATATAATAAAAAATTAAATAAATAACATTTAAAATTAATAGTTATGAGAAACGACCGCTGGCAAAGCCAGTCTTCATATCAATTGTAAAAATCGTTCACAAATTAAATTATTATTTTTTTCAAAGATTTAAATTTCACCATAATTTTTTTCACTCCTCTTTTGAGACACGTCTCTTTTTCATGGCATATTCAGTAGATTCTGAAAGGCATTATTTTATTAAATTTTTTTAATTGATGGTTATGTTTAATATTTAGTTATTTTGACCCTTTTTTTCTTATGTTTTATATATTTATTTGAGCTTAAGGTCTTTTGGAATTTGAGTTTATGGTTATGGTGAAATTTTCTTGTGCTCTTAATTTCACTAATATCTTAAAAGCGGCATTTTGGGGGAAAAAATGTGCAAAATAAATGCATAGTTTTGCGCAGAAACGAAAACGGCATTACAAACTGTCGTTAAAGTACTCGAATTTAATCTAATCTAGTCTTTATTTTTTTATGCCATCTGGCAGTTCTGCTGCACTTACGGAGATCGCCTGCCCTGATCTCATTAATACGCAAATAGTGGCGGTACTTTAAAGTTAAAGAAGCATCTACTACATACATATAAAGAAAGTAGGCAAACAGAAAGAACTACAAAGATAATTATTATGCTGCCTCCGCATGATTGAATTTCGGAAACTTCTAATATACTTGAGTCAGTATCGAATAGAACGGCATGTGGCAAATGGAAATTGTTTTCCATGTATAAATTTCTAACAAAGTGTGTAACATATGTATGTATGTAAGGCTTGTAGTACCAAGTAATCCCCCCTTCCACTATCTGTTTTTTGTGTGTACAAATATGTTTGGATGTGGGAAATAAACGAAATTATGCAATTTATTCGCTCCCTCGCAATCAGATCAGCTGCTTTATGAATAAAAAAATTATAAAAATACTCTTCTTTTAATGAATCGATATTCTGTTGACACATACATACATACATATGTACATATGTATTTCAATTATGTCTTTGTAAAAAGTTGAGTATTTCGTATACATTTTTTAATACATAATAACTATAAAACAAAATACTTCCTGCTCTGTATAAAAATTTAATTAATGGTATATTAAAGATAGTGTGTCTAAGCCTTAATAACCAGATAGTACGGATATATCCAGGAAATTTTATATTACGTAATCGTACAAGTACCGCCTTCTACTTTAATCATCCAGTGGCCAGAGCATTTGAATTTCACTACGAGCAGTCTTTAATACTTGCAGGGGTATTCATAAAAAATAAAATAAAAATTTTCACATCAAATTTCTTCTAAAATGTATTTGAGCGACATTTTATTTTTTATGAATACTGGTGTTAAAATTTCTTAATTTAGGTCCAAAAATGAACCTTTCTAAAAAAAATTGTACCTAAATTAATACATTTCAATTGGCGCTTAAAGCAACTAAATAATTAAGTTCATATTTGGGTGTTAAAATTTTGATTATTGAATATAATTCCTGTATATTTATTAACTAGTTTAATCTTATGAATAAATTCTAGATGCTGAGGCTCTATCGGTTCTAATTTCTATTTACATATTTATTTTATAAAACATATGATACAGGCCAGTAGTGGCCAAAATAACAGTAAAGTGCCTGAAATGTACTCTAATTTTTTTTTTAATTTAAATATTATTAAGAATTGTATCAATATTTCGCTTACGGCAGAACAATGAAAGCAACAGAAAAGGTGGAATATATTTTTATTATTTTGTATTCCACGAAACATGGAGCGAGCAATGACGAGTGACATCCTGCTGCTGGCAGTTAAGCAATTTGTTTATGGTTGCAATTTCTAATGATTTATCAATTGATTTATCACAAATTTTTTAATTACAAATTGTTTTCAGTTTTTTTTTTTTTTTTTTTTTTTTTGTTTGGGCCAGAGTATGCAAGCATATTCTTATTAATGTTTCCATGCCCGAAGTTAATAAGAATATGTATTGTCAGCTGCCAAACGCAAATGATTTTTAGACATCATATATTTCACATCTCTTCTTTTCTAATGCTGAACTATTGAGGGTGTTCGCTGTGTATGTATGTACTTGTTTTGAAACAGCTGTTTGAAGGGGGTTTTCCAGTGTTTCAAGTGCCACATGAATATGCTGCCAAAAATAAAATCATCGTTCATGTAGATTTCCATATAATTTCATGGCATAATATTTCGAATTACAAACATATGTATGTATTTGTTGAAGCCACCACCAGTTTGCCGTCGTTTCCTTTTAGAACAAATTTGTTTTTTTTTTGTTTGTTTTTTTGTTTTCAAAGTAAATATCGTACTTATAAAGACTTCTTGGAATTGAACATTGATCGCTTGTATGTTTTTCATTAGACTTGACACAAAATATTAGAGAGTCGCGTGAAAAGTAACTGACTGACTGGACTCGAGCTTTTAGTTATATATGTATGTACCTACATAGCTCAAGATTCGGTGGTAAAATATTCATGACTAGAAATCCAAAATGTGAATAAGTTTTGAAATCTTTCTTTGAGCATGTTTCAACTATGAAACGATTATAAATATCGCATTATTTAATGTATAAGAAAGAGATCGTTGCATATTTACGCATATTTAAACAGTTTTTCAGACGCCATAATAAATCTTAGATGCTCGTGTGTTCAGTGACCCTCATTAACATTTGTGTTAACAAAATATTTTATATAAACACTCTAGGGAATCCAAATCGCGGTCACTATAAACCTGTACAACTTTTATTTAAAACAATAGAAGTGTATGGCCTAAAAAAACATTATTTATTGCCATTTTTCAATTTATGCACAAATGTCGCAAATTATATACAAACATACATACACTTGAGTGGAATATGAATGAATCACAGTTGGTTGTGGAGGCATCGATTCTTAATGAATTTAATAAATAAAATACATATACATATGTATACAGACACATGTGCTCAAATTTAACATACTCATTTGTTTTCCTGAAAGTAAAAACCTAAAAAAAACACATGCCATCATCAAAAATATGTCACATTTGCCAAAATAACAAAAATGATACCAATATTTGACAGCTAATTTCACATGCAATAATATTTTATCAAAAACAGAAAAACTTACTACGGTTTGAGACAAAAGTTGTGGTTCGTTGCTTAAAGTTGGAACTCTATAAAGTTTCAATATTACCAAAAATTATATTCGTTCTTATACTTCTTCTTGCAGCCAACTGCGCCACCGTTTCTTGGGCCCGGATTGACTGGCAACAAGACAGTCAGCTGTTTGAAAACCATGACAAATCAAAGAGTTAATTTCACTCACTCAATATAACCTTTAGCCTTACAAGAGCAACTGACCACTCCTTCTAGCCGTTGAACTGTCAAGCCATACTGAGTTCACTGCTTTTCCATTATTTCTGTGTAAAACTAATTTTGCTTAAAATGAATAGATTGTGATGTGCATAACAACGAAAAAAAAACATTGCAGGTATAAGTATATAGTTTTGAGATTTATGCTAAACTCAAAAATAATTCCTTTTCACGTTCGCAACTCTCAGGTGAAAATGTAATGCAAAAACACAAAATCGCCAAAGGTGTACGAACACCGCTGTATCGCACTGTGTCTCCATTCACACACGCTCTATGCGTAGTCACTAAGATTTTGCGTAAAAAAAATCATTGAAATTGACAATTTAAAGCAAGGAAAAAAAATCTGTAATAATTTAGGCACGTGTATAAAACGCCTCCAAACAAACATTCTTTAAATTAATCTTTTCGGAAAAAACCAAAAAACAATTCACAAGAAACCCCAACCAACTACAGGCTGCGTTTATTTGCACATTATGTGTGTGCGTTCGTTTGTTTGGCTGTTTATATGAAGAATTAGTTGGATTCGCACGAGTTGTTAATTTAAACTTTTCGGACAACTGACAAATGCGATGTGACACTGTGTACGTAACATAGAAAACAAGAAGAAAAAATTGTGGAAATATTTCAATTTTATGTTGAAGATTTAAAGAGACCAATTAATTTCTCATACGCGTTGCTGCTCATGTCTCCACAGATGTTTTGCATTTATTAACGCTAACATTTTGTGTTTGATTTATGAACTTAGATTTCCAATTTAAATTTAAATTTAGTTTTCTTTGTGGGGCCGTAAAATAGAGAATTTCTAGTTTGGCACGTGTAGCAAAACAAAGAGTTTCAGCGAAATGATTTAGTCACACTTAACACAAGTTATTGTTGTATTCGATGTTATTAATATTTATATTAGTATTACTTTTATTTTCTTTGGGCGCGAAATTTGTGTGAAGACAAGTGTTACTACGTAGCCAACATTTAAGTAACAGACGTTATAACTTAACAAAAAAAAAAAAAAAAAAAAAGCCAAAAAATATGTGTTTAGATTTGAAAAATCGAATATTTCGTGTAAGCGGAATGAATACCAAGAGCACTATGGGTAGACCATAGCATACTTTTCGTATGCTATGGTAACTATTTTGAACGGAGGTAGGGGACCTGAATCTCTTAGTAGCGCCACATGTTTGTAACGGTTAACGTAACAGCAAAATCAGTTGACATAATCAGCCCAATCGTGAATGATTATTCCGCGTGAGCTTTTTCTCATTCCACGCGTTCTGCTTCCCTTGAAATTTGTTCTCAAGGAAAACTTTGCTCATAAATTGTAAATAAAAGTTTTTAAAAACTTGCCGACTAGAACTTTTCTACCTGAGAGCAAGGATACCACTGTTATGCTGGCTGCCCGTGGAAGAAAACAGATCGTTCCGAAAAGCAAACAATAACACAAATAACGAAACGCTTAACACAACTGCTAATTACTGCTTCTTGTGTTTAGTTCTCAATTCTGTGAGAAATGTGATTTAAACTCTTTCTTTCTTTCTTTCTTTCTTTCTTACCGAGCAAATGAAAGCAAAATGTGTGCCGTTTTCTACCGAATGATGACTTTGATATTGATGTTACCAATCATGCTGATCCTTTCAAGTATTCTGTGTGAGAAACCTAAATTCAAATAAAGATGTTTGAGACAAGAAAAACCCAGCTGGAAAAAGGTGTTGAATGTGTTTAGTGAAAATTTGTGCAAACAAATACATTTTTATTGCTTATCACAACAACACCAGTTGGTTATTTTCCGTACATTTCTCAACAGGGCTCGCTGACTTGCTTTGTTTCCTACTAGCCATCTGGTTTAGCTGCTGCGGTGCAAAAATGTTATGGCAGCTCGAACATACTTAGTTTTCTTTAATTCATTACGTGAAAAGCATATGGAGTAAGTGCAAAAGGATGCTTCCGAGAATTAAGAAAAAAATATGAACTCCAGCTTGATTGAAAAAAGGCGTTCTACCATTATTCTGCTTCATCAATATACTACCTGAACGTGAATCCTAAGAATCTCATGTCTTTTCACTTAAACAAACTATTAATGACTATGAAACATTAATTTAACTTTACAGTCATACATAATGATTTAAAGTTATTGGGCTATATTGTTAGATTTTTACTTCTTCAGAATGGTTTTTTTATTTTGTGATCAAATTGTAACGATTTATCTAGCTTAAAATTTGTGTGCAATTAGTTATGACCGAAGTTTGAAGCCATTTGGGTGCTGATGCTCAGCACCATGGTATGTTCCCCAGACAATAACCGTCTAATTCATAAAAATTATAACAGGTTTATAAAGCTCTTATTTGACACATTTTCCATACAAATATGTCAAATCACAGTCTTATAAGCCTGTTATAATTTTTATGCATCAAGGGGTAAGCCTTTAAATTTATTTTCCTGGTCAATTTTATGAAGAAAATTTTTTCTTTTTTAATTCTGGAGAAGTAAAAATTGAATTGAAGCCCTACCAAGTAGTTGGCCATTGATGATTAATTTTTGCTTTTACTATAAAGTAGAACGTTCAAAAATGAATTTAATTATTTATTCGCTCTAAGAGTTAATTGAAATGTAGTATTTTAGGGCTAAAAATATACCTTAATGTTTTCTGTCTTTTTCAGCTGTCTATATGCCGCCGTCATTTCGTTGATGCTAATCAATTCCTCAATATGCTCGCAAAATCTAAAAATTATGTTTGAACCCCAACTACTTGTTCAAAAATTTATAGTAGAACTTTTATTATTTGCTATTGATAATTCACTATGGGCCCCTTAAGTTCAGTTTTACTGCCTACAAATAGGAAAAGATTTGCTTGTGCTGTAGTTATAGTTGTCAACGCTATTAAATAAGACAGGAAAAGTGAAGTTGAGGAATCTTTGGCTGTGGGGATGGAAAAAGAAAGTTTTTTTTTTTTTTAAAACAGTGCTCTAGTTTCAATTTAACCAAGGCCCTGTTTCTCATAACTTAAACATGTGTAATGCAAATAAAATACGCATTCACAAAAGTTCATCATATTGCCTTTTGTTTTTCTGATAAAAAAATAAATAAATAATTATATATTTTATATATTTTTTTCAATAAATATGAAACTAATTATTTATTTGCTTTAAGAGCCAATTGAAATGTATTAATTCAGGTCCAAAAATTAACCTTTTTAAAAAATATTTGCTGTCTTTTTCAGCTGTCTATATGCCGACGACATTTCGTTGGTGCTAATCAACTCATCAGTAGACTTGAAACAAACTTTTAAGAATTTTTCAAGTCTACTGATGAGTTGATTAGCACCAACGAAATGTCGCGACATGTCGTCGGCATATAGGCAGCAAATATTTTCTAAAAATGTTCATTTTTGGACCTGAATTAATATTTTTCAATAAATGAATAATTTTTTATAAGTGTGTACTTGTCCTAAAAACTTTTAAGTTTTGCGAAAAAGTTTCATATGATGTATATTGATAATAAATTTTCCATGGCCAACAGAAACAAAACTTGCTAAAATTAATTAAATACTTACGAATCGTTGAGAAGAATTCAAATTTTTAAAGAAAGAAAAAAATTAAATTAATTTCTATTATTTGAACTTTTTCTTATATAATTATTTCTGTATTAAGTTTATCAGGCTCAAGTTCTTTCTATATTATCTTTGTGATTGATATTAATTAAATCAGACAAAGAAAACATCAAGGACATTTAGCAGGGTGGACAACTTGCTGTTTCGAAGCCGCCACACTTTCTCGTCAGCACCCGTTTTTTTCTTTTCTTTTGAAAGAAAAAATTCATTTTTAATGGCCAAGAAAAAACCTTTCCAGACCTGGTCTACTAGATGCAGGATATTTTAAATTATATCAAATTCTATCTTATATTAAGATTACGCTTTTATAGGAAAGTTATTTTACAAGGAACAGCAGTTTGGTTGATTAGTTATCGCACAAACAGTCAAGTAGAGTTGAAAAGATTCCGCTGCAAGAAGACCCCACCACTCGTTGAATGCAATTGTCCTTTACGCCGTAGTGTCAATAATCTTTGTAAACAGCTTGCGTTCATTTTCTTATGTCAACTACTTTCTTCCGAATAACTCAAGTTAAAATTCTGGTGCGGCAAGGCTTGATTATTGTGGCAACAGCAAATAAATTGTACAGCATTTGAGCGGTTTTGCTTAAGATCGTCATAAGTGTCAAAGTGATTTTTCAATGCTTAATTGCATATCCCGACCATGTTGGAGTGGCAAGAATGATTTCAAAAAGAAAAGTTAAGGAAAATTGCCTAAATGTCAGTTTGTTTTAGCTTTTAGTAAAAGAAAAAGCTGCAAATACATTTAATCATGCAGTCATGCAAATCAAGTTTTGAGAAAAGGTTAGACAAGACGGTTTTAATATAATTTGCATACACATGAAAACACACCCACTTTAGTTGCTGGATGAAGGAAAAAAAACGGATTTTTTGTTTATTTTATTTATTTATTTTTTTTTGCATGTTATTATTATAAACATAATGCAACAGTCTTTTGAGCCAGTTTATTTGAGCTGTGTGTGTGTGTGTGTGTGTGTGTGTGTGTGTGTCTGCCAAGTACATTAATAAACGTTAACTCGAAACTACACCCCTTTAATAAACGGGCCACAACTGCTGACTGACTGTCTAACAGTTGAAACTGTGCAAAGCAATTTTAAGCAATGAATATTAGCAAATATTAAGCCACAGTTGTGTTGGTATTTGTTGGCTGCTTCAAATGCCTGCACTATCAACTGTTGTATTAATAACATCTGACTGACGGCAGAAAGCTAAAACAGACTAACAGCGAAACAGTACGACCAACCGTTCGTTTTATACTCGTTCCATGGGCTCTGCGTCTGTCTGACTGTGAAACTGTGCAACTTTGCAACCAACCAAGTAATGAACCAGCGAATGAACGAACACAACTGACATGCAACCTAAAAAAGTGAATAAAACAAGAGAAAAAAAAAGAAGCGAAAAACAAAAATCAATGGTATTGTTGCGGCTGTGCCGTGCAACGAAGTCATAAAAAAGTTGCTCTGCACACCGCCAGTTAGATACTTACAAAAGTTAGTGTTAGACACACACACACACACACACGTACATGACATGCACACTCTGTGGGCACAATCCAGCTTGGAGCGCTTAAGGTTTTATAGAAGAGTGTGTTTGTTTTACTTATAGTTTTACTTATAGCTTTTTGTCATACGATAAAAAGTTCGCTGGCCGTTCATGAACTACAAAAAGCCGCTTTTGCGGTTGTTGGCTTATACTACCACTATCCGCTACAATATCCACAACTACATACTCTAGTAAACTTACAACTAACCCAACATACAGACAGTCAAAGGTTTCAAATAAAGCAATTATACATTTACATATGTATGTATGTTTATTTTTGTATTAAATTTATCAGGCTCAAGTTCTTTCTATATTATTTTTGTGATTGATATTAATTAAATAGGACAAAGAATTGGAAATCAATGCATAATTAGTGAAATCCTCGAGCAGGGCTTAGATTGACAATTGATGATAATCTTTTTTTTTTAGGTACGAATTTATAGCCGTTTCTTTTTCAGAATATTAAATTATTGTACTCTATTTTATGATATGGTTATTGTAATACATTTCACCTTAAGTATGCACTGAAATATACAATTCAATCCATTCGTGCATAAATCACTTCTTTCTGTGTATTTTCAATTTAGAGTCATTCAAAAATCAGTGCCGAAAAAATTTCTTTAATGCTGAATTTATCGGAATTTATTAAGGGAAAAGGTTTAACATATAATAATTTATTAGCAGGCGATAGTCTATTAAGAAATATTTATATTTTTCACGATCTAGTGGCGGAGCTACATGCGTTATTAACGCAGCCGTTTATTGCTCAAATGCTTTTCTGTAATCAAAGAAGTGAGCATACATTTTTTATGTTTGTTGGGATTGCTGGTTTAACTTGTTCAAACTTATACATACATATGTACATAAATCGTTAATCGCTTGTAGAAAGCCCAAACTCGAATTTCTTCTCATCTTGGGGTTTTGACATATTTCAATATGAGATCCTTCAATGAATCAAAATATGGAAAAAAAACCTGAGATTTTGAGAAATTCGAATTTGGGCCTTTTTACACGAGACCAACGATGCACAAGTGAAAATCTACTAAATGCTTGTGCATATTAAGAGCGAAACTTCAATTTTACCCAAATGGCCAGATGGCAGTTGATGATATGGCATACATATATGATATTGCGATTTTGTTATTTTAGGTCTAAATAGACCTTTTGGAGTGACATCAAGGAAATGTTGGCAGCAAATAGATGGACAAATTAATGACCAAAAGTAAAATATCGGTTGTCGTACATCAAGCTGTTTCGAAGCCCATCAGAGCTCACTTGAATTTTGATAGTGCTGAATTTGATAGCTTTAGCGCTGATGCTTTTGTAACCAGGCGGTTACAAAAGCCCTTGCAATTTGACTTTCTATTTACCCACTCAATTACTCAACAATATTGCCGTCACGGCGAACCAAATAATGGCAATCACTTTTATTTAAATTTATATAAATTTATTTTTTATCAAACTTTTGCTTTTATTTGCAAATTGATTGCAGTTGTCTTTTGTTTCTTCCTTTCGAGCAGAGCTCTGCTGTTTTAAGCCGAGCTCTACAACAACTCAAACTATTAGAAATTTGGAAGAAAAAAAAATTAATTAATAAGCTTAGAAAATAAAATCCAACTTTACATGTACGCATATGTGTATGTGCATATGAAGTAGCAAAGCAACCAACATTGTTTGCATGGCTGAAAAACTGCCTACTTTATAGTTTTTACTTTTTGTAGTTTTTTCAATATTTTACAGTGTTTTTGTTTTTCTCTCAAAACCCACCGCTTGGTTGTGGTTTTATTTATTAAATGAAGACTTGGTTACTTTTTAAGCTTTAATGCATAAAAAAAAATCGTTATGAGACATTTGAACTGATCAACGTCTGCAAAAAAAAAAAAAATACTTGAGACCTGTCCAAAGTGTGAAACAAAAGTTTAGATGCTAACAGCCAGCACCAATACCGAATGAATACTATGGCTGTAGCGAAAATATTAAAATCATTATACAAAATGCAAGCTTTAAAAAAATCTATTGATTTAAATATGTATTTAAATAAGTAATGAAGACAAGTGAAATGATTTATATAAATGCTAGTCCATATGTGCATGTTCATTTTTAAAAAGCCTGCACAGTCATGCATCTGCATGTTTGCTAGCACACAATTACAAAATTACGAATGATCTTCCATCTTCCACTCATGATACCAAAGCAAGCGATAATTATTGGCGGGTATACTTTGTAAAGATTTCAAAAGATGTACAATTCTTGTGCGATGAATTGTACAGGTTGATAAGTGTAAAAAGGTTATTAGACCTAATAAAGAAAAACTCAAATTATTATTGTTATTATTATGAATTGTACATCCTCAGCTTGTGCTGGACTTCAGCAATTGTTGAAGGATCTTTGGTCAAGGATTACGCTCTTTTGGCATATAATTTAGGTTTCATATGCTTCACTCCAACATGTCTCTGATGATCAGGGCTGCGTTTATTATTATTAATATGATTGTTATTACTATTATTATTCTTGCTGTTATTGTTGTTATAATAATTAAGTTAAGCATCTTGTTTTCACCTTCTACACATGTTATACATTTATGTCTGAATAAATTTTTGAGAGAAATTACCCACCCTAATACTCAATATATGTAGATGTATTCAGTAGGGCGGTCCTTAAAAAAGTCAGATTTTTCAACCGGCTGGAGCTAAGACATGATTCAAATCCGCTCTAATTTGTTACAACCACAAAAAAAAAATCGATAAACATGTACAATAGCAATGGGGTAGTGTTATAAGGGCTTTATTTGTATGCGCGAGACCCCCTAAATTCTTCAGGATTGAAGATAAAATGTATGGGCAACAAAAAGTTGACAGCAAAGTTCTAAAAAATCGCGAAAAACTTCACAACTACCCTTGACTTTTTCCTAGATGTGTAAAATGTCACCACCAACTTTTTATCGTCAATATTTTTTCTAAACATATCCATCCATTATTTCTCCTCCTAAGGTCCCCTAAAGAGGGGACCATATAAATCCATTAATGTTTAATTTTCGACATTCTTAGGGGCGCTACCATATAAGAATGGTTTTCTTAATTTTCTCCCAAGTTCCTGACTAGCCTCAGAGTGCTTTAAGGCTCGTCAAATGGTATGAAAGATTGGAGCATACAACAAGCCTATTTTGGTTTGAATGTATAACGGAAGACATGGGCTATCACACCATTTTTGTCGACCTAACCTAACAAAAAATTAAACTCTTAGAAAGCTGGGGTCCGCCCTACTCTTCACACACATATGAAGGCATGCATGTGCCTGTACTGTTTGTCGAACACAGCCTAAAGAACGTGTGACGGACTAGCGAACAAATCACACAAACTTTATTGCCAGAATGAGTAAACGAACAAAACAAATGAATGTATTTAAGTTTTATGTGCAATTAACACACCTTTTGCTTTTTGGTTTTATTTACCTCAATTAAATTTAATTAAAGAAAAAAAAAGGAAGCAAAATAAACTACAAGCAAAAGCTCAACTGCTAAAGTAAACTAAAATTGGATAAACTTTGATTGCGTAAAATTTTAACTGGGCACGGATGATTTAGCTTCGAGGGTTTAAAGTAAATTGCTTAAACACAGATGCGTTTTTGTACTCTACAGCACTTAGAGAATATGTGTATTAAATTACATATGATGTCGTTGGGCACTGGTTTAAGCACTGAGGTAGTGTTGCTCCTACTGCCAGATTCATGATATCGGACCCTTTCGAGCATTCGCATTAATACATTTAAAATAAATTTCAAGATTTTGTGATTTTTTTTTTTTTTTTTGGCTTAAATGTATTTATGCGAACTCTCGAATGCTGTTTGTTGCCTGTTTTGTTTTTGCTTTACATTATTTTCACTATCGAGTTTATGCGATCACGAATGCCTGAATTCGATCCCCGGTTCGAAGTGGTGCAACAGACAGTTGTAATTCGGTACTAATTCGTATGGAGCAGTGCTCATAATATTGGCTTTAAGTTTCAAAACCGGAGCAAGAAAACTTCTGGCCTTCTGCCAGGATAATCCGCCAGGAATTAAGCAACAGTTAAACTTTTGACTGGTTTAAGCTCGTCAAAAACGCCATAAGGTGTCAGGGAGTACAGTTTGCAAACAATATTTTTTGTTTCTTATTTCGTCAAGTTTTCCTATTTACTACTTTTTGCTCAATGTGTTTCTGTGTTTATAAATGCGTTTTAATGCCATGATAAAAGTTTAATTTAACACAGATCCGTTAATGCGATTTCATTAAGGTGATACAATGAGGAAAGCGTCAACAAAGGCGATGAATTAATGCATTATGACAGCTGTAATGGAATGTGTATGTATGATGATAAAACTGCTAATTTCCATTGTCTTATTCCGTAAGGATTATACACATCCATTGACTAATTAAAAGAAAAAAAGTTTGTAGGTATTCAGTTACTTCAGTTGAATGGCAAAAATGCGAAAAATAAATCACAGGCAATAAACTAAGGAACTTTTTTAAATGCGAATCTCTTTAAAGCGATATTGCAAATGCAGACTATTTTTTTAATCTACACTGTATGTATGTATATGTCAGAATAAAAGTACCAGTAACTCTTTTTACGTAAGATTATATCTTATTCAAATATTGAGCCAATTGAAATGTATTAATTCAGGTCCAAAAATGAACCTTTTCAAAAAGTTTACTGTATTTTTCAGCTGTCTAGTGGCCGACAACATTTCGTTGGTGCTAATCAACTCATCACTAGACTTGAAAAATTCTTAAAAGTTTGTTTCAAGTCTACTGATGAGTTGATTAGCACCAACGCAATGTCGTCGGCATATAGACAGCTGAAAAATACAGCAAATATTTTGAAAAGGTTCCTTTTCGGACCTGAATTGTTATATCTTATTGTTACCAACAGAAAAACTTTTCCCAATAAAACAATTTGCAGAATCAGTGAAATTTTTATGACCTGCAAAAGAGTTTCACTGAATCAATGAAAGCGGAAAAGGTCGCTGTAATGTTTCCAAATTTTGTTTGTATTTAAAAAAATTAGTCTTCTTTGCTTAAATCGAATTTATAAAAGATTAAAAAAAGAACAGAAAATAAGGGCGCAGAAGGTAAAAAAAAAAAAAAAATTGACATAAACCAGTTTATTTAATTGGCTTACCAGGTAAGTGATGGCAATGGTATGTGACGAAATTTGCACCCCATCACACTAGCTTGCCCCAGATCAACCGTAGAGCACTCAATTGCATGACCAATCCCCAATTTTTTTTTTTTCGAACACATTAACTTCGTGCCACTAGTTCTTAGCGAGAGTTCCCATGAAAAAAATTTACCATGGGCGCTTCAAAAACTATTTTTTTTTTGTTTATTTATTTATTTATTTAATGGTTTTGATTTCCTATACAACAAGACTATGTCTTATAATTAAAGTACAGGAACCTGAATTATTGGCATAATAAAATTAAAATATTAAATAATAATAAAAATATAGTAAATAAAATTTATAAAATAGTGTAAGGAGGGTATATTTCTCACCTATTTCTTATGTCCCAGTGGAACTTTTTTTTTTTTTTTCTTTTTATTTATGCCAAAAGCTATTAAAGTTACTCATACAAATTGAGTCGGCCTAAGAGGTGTGTATGCCGTATACTTGGAAAATAAAACTAAGTTTTTAAGCTTTGCGCTGCATCATTGCAATGTACTACTGACGTCTGAATTAATGACTTGCGACTGCAGCTGAGAACCGCCGAATTTGTTCATTCATTTAAAAACCCTCTTCCCAAAATACTACTTTTGCTCTGTGACCACATTTTGCTTTCATTTAATTTCTATTTCATTAAAAAAAAAAAAATATGTATATAGAAGAATGCAAAACAACATTTGCATAAATTCTAATACAAACAACTTTAATAAAGGCAATTTATGACAAAATGTATAAATTTTAAATCAACAGGAAGCACTTTAAAGTCCAAAGTTTGAAAGTATAATTACTTTTTTGTGGTGTGTTTGTGCCCGTAAACTGTATTTTGTGTGTCTTTTTGCCAACGTTTGCCAGATAGACGAAGCAAGAGCAGAGACGTGACAGACCACAAAGTAAACAGGTTGGCAAACCGATGGTATTTCAGTATATTTGTTTGTCTGTTTGGATGAGTCACTCTTAAAAGTAATGCACATTATTAGCTCTTACCACTGGAGCCAAAGCTGGGCTTAACTGGCAAGTTGAATGAAGAAAGAAGACAGCTTTGTATAATTGCGATGACAAAAAATCATAAACATTGAAAAAGAGCATTTAAATTAATGTTGTTTTATTGCCAAACACATGCCTATTTAAAAAACAGCAATGTGAATTTGAATCCTATAAGTGACAAGCACTTGAAATATAAATTTTTCTTTCACATTCACTGGGTACCAAAGGAGTTCGAAAGAGACCCATAATGACCCATTTTCGTAAGTTTGTCTTCTAGTCCTTAAAAGTCGTATGGAGGTGCTTGCTTGGTGCAGATTTTAAAAGGAATTGAATTGGCTGGTAAATGAATTAAACTTTGAAACACATAAAACAAGGTTGATTTGTTAGTTTTAGGTGCTGACTTTGTTTCATAGGACTTTTGGCTCAATGTTATTTTGTATAAATTTGAAAGCAAATTTTTTTTTTTTTCACATAAGTTTATTTATTTACAGTATTTAATATTTCCCTACATACTATAATAAACACTAGTATCTATAAAAATTACATTAATACAAAGTCCCAGAAACGAACTCTCTAGTATTTTAAAGTATAATTAAAAAAAAAACCTTTTGGATAGTAGTATTTTATTATGTATTCTATAAGAACGGAATTTTAAAAATTTGCTTTTGCAAACAAAAATATTTGCTATTGAAACAACTTTGATTGTTGTTGTTGTTGTTGATTGCAGGGGTTTGTTTGCCCATGTCTTGCGACATACACCTAAGCCAGTGTAGGTTTGTTGTGCGCTCCTTGGACTTAACCGTGATTAGTTTGACTCAAACCGTGATTAGTTTGACTCCGTCGCATTCACAAAGTTGCTTATGCCCTGCATTTGGGTTATGTCCCGTAAGGTGTCTTCCCCAAGTTATCGAGCTCGTATTTGTGAGAAGGCGGGGCACTGACATAAGTAGTGCTCCAGTGTCTCGCTTTCCTCCCCACATGCTCTACATTCATCTCCTACCGCTATTCCTATGCAGTGCCAGATGTGCCAGTAGTTGAGAGTGGCCTGTCAGAACTAACATCAATCTACTTAATTCAGGGGACTTGCTAAGTTTAAGATCCTCCCAACAGAACTCTTGCATTGATTTCCATGGTGGAATTCGTGGGAATCAATAAAGTGATCTATCAAAATTTTGTTTATCCTTTTGTCTTGTTTTCTCTTATTCAACTGTATTCTTTTTTGTTATTCTTTTGTATATAGTTTGTAATTATTAAGTATATCAGGCTCAAGTTCTTTCTATATTATCTTTGTGATTGATATTAATTAAATCAGACAAAGAAAACACCAAGGACATTTAGCAGGGTGGACAACTAGTTGTTTTGAAGCCGCCACACTTTCTCGTCAGCACCCGTTTTTTTCTTTCTTTTGAAAGAAAAAATTCTTTTTTAATGGCCAAGAAAAAAACCTTTCCAGACCTGGTCTACTAGATACAGGATATTTTAAATTATATCAAATTCTATCTTATATTAAGATTACGCTTTTATAGGAAAGTTATTTGACAATAATATAGAAAGAACTTGAGCCTGATAAACTTAATACCTAATAACTGTATAAGAAAAAAGTTCGTATAATAGAAATTAATTAACCGCATATAGTTTGTTTTATTTTTCTACTGCTGCAAGCTCTTTCGTTTCCCTCTGACGGAACTGCAATTTCACCAATTTGGAAGCAAAGTGCATGCAATTTCAGCAGAGAGTTGTTTTTAAATCAGTTGATTTTTATGCACAAATTTAAAATGATTTTTAGTAATCCCTTTATCGAGTTAATTTTGCATTTCAATTTCTCTGCTTCTGCAAAAAATAAATTTTAAATGTGCCCTTATGCCATTTTTCGTCTTAGGGCACGATATGTTATTCAATATTAAATACTTTATAAACATATATGAAATTGCTCAAAGGCAATTAAAACGTGTTGTTTTTGTTTTCATGGCATTACCATTTTGTGTTGTTTGTTTAAGTTTTTTTTTTGTTTTTTTTTTTTTTTTTGTTTAGGTCTGAATTGATTTGTTCTAATAATCAATAGCCGATATAAATATATTGCACCATAAATACGTAGGTATGTAATTGAGTCGGTATGTACTGATTGTTTTTATTTTATTGAAACTTTTCAGCTTGTTTTTGTTTTATTTTTTAATATATGCCGTATTTAATTATACAATTAACCTTAGAATCAATTTTATTATTAAGCAGTGAGTCATTAAACGTGTTTATTTGTAGAAAATACATTTTGTTTACACGTTCTATATACATACATACATACATATGTACGTTCACATGTAATTACATACTCGCACTAAACTTGTCGAATCAGTCCAGTGCCGTCCGTTGTGCAGGTACTTAGTACTTGTAATTAATTTCTCTATTTTTTTTTTTTTTATATTCTAGTTAATGCCACATTAGTTTCTCAGCTAAAGTTACAGCTACAAATTAACTAACAACCAGCCGTAACTGAGCAACTGCAGTCGCCAGTTTGTCTAGTGGGGCTTATCGCTTAAAAATTCAAGCCTGAAAGATTCAAATAGAACGATTTTTCTAAACGGTCTACTTGCTAATGGAAAGAAAGTAGTGGAAAAAAAACTACATTATTTATTACCATACACAGTTATTTGTGTTGGTCAGAGAACAAACAAGCGAAGAAATAAAGTGTTAAATGTTTCTTGTCTTCTTAAAAGGTTTCCCAAGAAAAACAAAAGTAAACACTGATGAGTCTAATGGATTGCTGAGTTGATTTAAGGCACAGTTAATTGTAATTTAGTCAAAAAAAAAAAAAAAAAAAATATAAAGCAGCACTAATCAGAGTTTGGTAGGCAGAGAAAATTATTTCCGAATTTCAGGTGTTGCTTAGAAGTTTTTAAATTTTTTTTACTTTTCTCTATAAAATATTCACGCTTATTATTGTGGGCGTGGTTCGATAAAAATATTGGGAAGAAACAATTTTCTATTGATTTTCAATTTCGAGGCCTCTGGCACTGATTAGCGCCCCAATAATTTTTTCACCCCAACATCGAATACTTCGCACCAAGCCTCCCCTAACCAGGCTCCCAAATAAAATATTAAAAAACTGAAAACGGACGCTTCGAAATAAAATTTTTTTTATGTGTTCTAGTGAAACTTAACATTCTTTTTAGATTTTTCAAGTCTACTGATGAGTTGTTTAGCAGCAACGAAATGTCGGCGGCATATAGACTGCTGAAAAAAGACAGAAATCATTAAGGTATATTTTCGCAGACCTAAAGTAATAAATTTCTATTGGCTCTTATAGCGAAGTTGATTGTTGAAACTTAATTTTCTTAAGACAAAAGCTGTTCGAAAAGTCGATGGCACAATATCGATTGCTAAATCAACCCACGCTAATGTTTATATTGAAGTATACTACACACATTATATAATTTGTATACATATATTTTTAATTATAATTAGAGCATGTTTTTTTCATGATTTGTTATTTTTTAATAAACTAAAATGTTGGAAAACAATATTGTTGCATGCTTTTTTTTTACTAGCACCATTTAAGTTTTTGGCCCTCTTTTGTTTATTTTTTGTGTTTTTTTTTTGTTTACAAAATTTCTACCAATTCAAGGTTGTTATTGATACAATTCGTTGTAAGTAAGTGCTACCAGGTATTGTGGTTTAAACAGAATATCGGTTTCTTGGCGTTCACGAAACAGCACGCAAATGATTATTTACAGGAAATAAACACGTACAATATTTTTAATGAACTTAATACTACTGCCACAGACGATTACACTCTTACTTCCTTTTAATGTGCAAAAGAAAATCGAGTTGGTAGTAGATGATATTGTGTACACTCGAATATTTATTGAAGTTAATCTTAAGACCGGTTCTTTTCCATTGTTTTGAAGGCAACTAAAATATGATAAATTTAATTAGTTTGTTATAAGCAGAAGCCAGGTCAAGTGCTGGGAAAAAATAAATAGTTATGTATATGCAAATTTCTACAGCATTTTAACAAGTTTTTTTAAAGCAACCAATAAAAAGTGAAATATTAAAAAAATATAAACCACGTTGAGGTGGGTGGAAAAAACTGAGCAGACTTCAACTTTAAGGAAATCTTTGGCATTTTGATTACCCCGTTGAAACTCCTGGTGAGCGGTAGGGTGCCAAGTTTGAATAGTCCAGCCATAAAATGCTTTGTTTGCCTCATAACCTCTGAAAATTTTCACTGCTTGACACATGTGTTTCCTATTAAACGTTTCTGTTACAGAAATATGTAAACAAGATTTTAACCGAAAGTCTTGTAACATTTCCTAAACCTCTTACTTACATGGTGTTGCAAGTTTCAGATATATAGCTTTATTACTGGTGGTTTTTCAGCTGGGCCCACTGTGTGGCCTCAGGATTTTTTTTTTTTTTTTCAGTTGGCATGCCAGATTTTATTTAGCAATAAAATCACCAAATAATTACATCCAAAATAATAAATAATATTGCAGAAAGTTTTTCCAATGCAATTTCAATTATAATTTTTGCAACATTTTTTCGAGTGTTACATTCAGCAGTAAAAGTATATTTCACTGACTACACTTGGAAGAGGTGTTAAAGTGAAAAAATTGGGTGAAAAAACGCATTTATTAAATTATTTAAACATGATTTGAAAAGACTAAAAACTTTAAGGAGGAAATTGAAGTAGATGGGAAGAAATGATGGTGGGGAAAATTCATTAATTTCATTTTTAAACAACATCATAGCACCAATGCAAACTACGTGTTTTAATTAAAACAATTAGGAGTCAAACGAAAAAACAAAACGACTGGTAATTTATGACATTTGGTAAAAGATTAAATCGAAGTGCAGCACAAGGGAAGTAATCACAAAAAATTAATGATTTAAGTCGAAGTACTAGCAGATACTTTTGACATTTACTCAAACAGCTTTTGGATAATTTATTCATAAATTTTCTGTTTATTTTTCTATTTCAAAGGCAAGTTTTTTGCTGTCAAGATAAAATCTTTGTAATTTGTTTTAAATAATGGTGGCTTATGGTGACTCTTTGAAGACCTTTAATACCATCGTTTTTGGGGTTTTTTTTTTAAACTGAGGCAATTCACTATAAAAGAAAAAATTGCTTGTTTGGCTAAGAATCGATTTCATATCACCTGGGCAAGCGAGTGGGTGTGTAAAATACATCTTTCCTTTCCAGTGCTGCTTACGGAGAACAAATTGTTGAAATGAACTAAAAACAAAAAATGTCGAGTGATTTAAGCGGCAGTGCTAAAATTGTGTCCTAGAGTGCTGATGAAGGGTGTTTGGCACTCAGAAACAGTCCACCTACCTAGTTATAACAAATTTATACTGATTAAAAAGTGACCAACCAAGTGTTGCAACTGAGTCTGCTAAGAATCATATAATATAAAATAAAAAAAAAATATTTTTGATGAGAAATTTTCACAGTTTTCTTGCAATTGTATATTCAAAATTGCGCAGTAATTCCTGTAACTTTTTTTTTAAACATATAATTATTACAACCATTTTTTTAAATCTATATCTTTTCAAATATAAACTTAATTATTTATTTGCTTTAAGAGCCAATTGAAATGTATTAATTCAGGTCCAAAAATTAACCTTTTTAAAAAATATTTGCTGTCTTTTTCAGCTGTCTATATGCCGACGACATTTCGTTGGTGCTAATCAACTCATCAGTAGACTTGAACAACAAACTTTTAAGAATTTTTCAAGTCTACTGATGAGATGATTAGCACCAAGGAAATGTCGTCGGCATATAGACAGCTGAGAAGTACAGCAAATATTTTTTGAAAAGGTTCATTTTTGGACCTGAATTAATCTATATTTTTTCCTTTTGTATTGCCTCTTTTTTGATGTAGTATATTATAATAAAACTTCTTTTTCCTTTTTTTTTTTTTGATCTATATATTTCGAACCTCTTTTAAATCAATATAATAGTCTAGAATCTTTTGAATTACATTATGAATAATTCCAAAATATATTTTATAACGTTTCACAAAACTTCAGATACCCACACCGTCCCTAACAGACAAATAACCCATGTAATCAGTCAAATCCAGTGCCATTTTGTGCGCAAGTCAAAAAATTGGACCGTTGGATGCGCGTTGGCCACCAAAGCCACGGCGGATATTCGCCATGAAAACCACATTCTGAGAGCACATACACATGTGTCCATATAAAACAAATGCCAAAGGCTCAACCACATAATCCCTTGAAATTTTTTTAAAATAAAAAGAATACACTTTGAGCTACTTCTGTTACAAAATTAATCCAACTTTTATGTCTATTCATTCCTTTTTATGTTATTAAAAGTTACACATTTCTCTGTTATATTATACCCTGGATATTTGTTTATTGTTTTGTTTCGTTTCGTGAAAATGAATTCGTACATGAAAACAGAATGTGGAAAAAACATATTTATGTGCATAAATTTATATATATTTTTTTTAATGGACAATTAGTAAATGGCACACCACAAAACGTGACTTCTGCTCTTGATTGTTGCTGTTTTGTTTTTCTGTGCTTATTTGTGTTTTTGATCTAGCATTTTGTTTCGTTAAAAAATTAATTTAAAATTTATATTTGTTTGTATTTGTTTTTATGCATGTATCAAATTTTCCCTCGGCAGTGTTATTTCAATTAAATTAAAGTGAGCAGATTAAAAATGAAAACAATAAAATATGTTCACTCTCTGATACAGAAGGATGGGCTGAAATGGATTTTGTGGCAAATATGTGTACATGCCTCGGCATGCCTTAAGTGCCAAAATTAATATGTATGCATAAATACGTTTTGCCTTTTTAAATTGTGATATGAGGACAGAGTTTGAAAAAGAGTGTGGGTTTCTATGCAAATTTCAAATTCAAATGAAAGTAAAGCTACTTAGTTATTAAAGAGACATAGATGATGCTTTGTGGCGTCCACTGCCTTCAGTGAAGGTGAGCGTTAAAGCGAACTACGTCCACCGCGTTTATACCTACGCCAAATTAAGGCGATTTTCACTAAGCTCATTAAATAATTTTTTTTTTTTTTTTAATTTACTTACCCCTCGCAAGATTTTATTTTTATAACATTTAGCTATAAAATGGATTTGCTAAAAAAGATTGTTCACTTAATGAGTATGCCATACTTAAAAGAATTTCTATCTCACAACGTAGTAGGTATGTTCAAGGACTCTATTAACAAATCCTTCGTTGCATCGCTGAGGAGATTTTGTTAAAATCTGGTCTCCAAGCATATTTATTCGGCTACAGTGCGATGGTATGCTGGGACGACGGTTCAACCGGTTCACCCATGAAGAATGTTCGAGTGAAGCGGTGAGCTATAGTTAAAAGGATTGTTACTCGAATAATTTTAAAGAGCTAAACATTTAGTCGATTAAGCAAAAACCACGCAATCAGTTAATCAATTAATCAAACAAACAAACAGAAAAGAAAAAAAGTCAAGCAATTAGATATTGTATTACATACTCATTGCTACAGAAATATGAATTTATTGATTACGACTTCATCTATTGTGCCTTCTTTTTTTTTTAAATTAATTAAGTCCGGTCGATTTGTATGGAAAAAAGTTTTTCGATAGGTATTTTTTTTTTGTCGATTTTTCTATAACTTTTAGCATTAGGAAAAAAAAACTCCATTACAGCATATCAAATAAATCAGTGCGAAACGTCTGAATTAATTTTTTTTTATATTTTTGCTTGAAAGCTCCTGAGCAGGCGTGTGTTGGAAAAAATGCTGGAGAAAAAATTGCTGGGAGATGGTCACACATTTGGCTCCTCTACGGGGGCGACCTGGGGAAAGTAAGGGACGCCCAAATATGGGCGTGCCAGGCTGGCCGTAGAGCAGTTAAAAATGTATGATTAACCTCCAAAAATGTCTTCGCCAATAATTTTTTCGAGCCTACTCATCTCGTACCAATCCTCCTTAGGGGCACTTTAATCCAAAACTGAGACGCTTGAATCCACCCACCCTGGTGAACATAGCTCTACTAGTTCCTTCTATTAGCGTTTGTATATCGGCCTTGTTTGGTCAATGAGTGGAGTTCTGGGTCCCAAACGTGTCTTATAAGGCTACGAAATTTTTAGTAGCTTAAAAAATATACATCATCCTAAAGCGTAAACATTTTTTTAAAGAATATTTTGAGCGGCTTAGATAGAGCTTACAAAACACTGTGCGCTGTTTTCAAACTTAATTTGAATTTTAATTGTTTACTTCTGATTCCTTATACGAATGTGAAATTTAAATATGTACACATGCATATAGTATGTACATATGTATGTGTGTTGTGTGAATAAATTATTATTTTTTTTACAAGTTTTAATAAAGCTTTAATTAAAAACAATCTGAACAAAAAACACTCCTACAATTCTTCCAATTTTGTGAAAATTATTATGCATACACACAAATATGCCCTGTCGGAAATTGAGGCTGGTACCTGGATTCAAGAGAAAGAAAGACTTATTTTTTATACGATGTTCTAGGCAGATTTTAACTGTCTGACGCTGCATTACTTGGTAGATAAGCGAAAGCTGGCTGCCTTAAAGTTAGTGCACACAGAAAAATATTTTTAAACCCAGACTGATATTTTGTTTTTCGGTGTTGGTAGTTTGTTTCATTATTTTTGTATTTATATTTTACTTCCTTTTATTTTGCTTTTGCACTGTGAAGCTGGATTCGAACCGCAAACCTCACAACAGTTGAGCAGCCACCATAGCCTTGAGATAGCAATCTTAACAATTAGAGGGAATGCAACAACATGCAATTTAAGTAGAGAGTGCATGTTTGTGTGTATGCTATTATTTCGATTCTGGGTCAACTGTGCTTAGTATATATATATATATATATATATATATATATATATATATATATATATATATATATATATATATATATATATATATATATATATATATATATATATATATATATGTATATATATATGTGCTTAGTATATATGTTATGTTACGCGCGCTGTCGGTCATGCGACCGTCCCACTTGGGTCCCGTTGTGCTAAAGTCACCTTAAGGTTGGTGCAAAAAAGTATTTTTGTAGTCGACTACTCAATGTCCGACAGGGTATAAATATACCTACTTCAAAGATAGATTCCCAGATAACATTTCTAGAGTCTTTTCGATAACGTAGTGTGAATAAAAAATTTGAATATATGATCGTTTTCTCATTACGAAACTTCGTGTCAAAACGAAAATGGCAAACTGCCTGAGCCGCTTTACTAAAGAAGACCAAAAATAAAATAAAATCTGAGACATCGGTCCATGCTTGGTGGGCATATGAAACAAACCGCAATGCAAGTGCACTGAAGTTGTTGGTGCCATAAAGTAGCTCTGGCATTTAAAGATATCTTAAGCAGACAACCAGAAAAAACATCAATATCGGTACATATGTATGTATGTATGGATATGCATGGCTGAGATATAGAACACTCCGATTTTTTAGGTAATATGCCCTTGAATAAGCTGAGACAATTGTTAGAGCTTAAAACTACAGTTACTTAAAAAAGTCTTGAAGGACTAGAGACTCAAATTCGCTATATTTAACGAAGAACGTATCAGCAAAAAAGTGTCCAATATCAACTTATCCAATATATACCCAAAATAAAACGCTTACCGATATCGGCGTGGTTATAACGAAGAATATTTTATAACGAAACATTACAAAAAATACTCTTATTTTAATCGCTTGAGTGATTAATTTACGATTGCTTCACAATTTGTCATTAGAGCTTAAATCGATCACTTTTAAAAAGTCATTACCATGTATCATGTTCTAGACCTTTTTAAGCGTGTAAATGATTAATCAATTCTTGATCTCCAAAATTAACCAAAAGAGACTCATTACGGTGAGTTTTTGAAAAACATTTTTCCAAATGATAGCTGGGTTAATACACAGAGCCATACACACAGCCATACATACATACATACATATGTGTGTATGTAGGTATGTATATACTCATGTACACCTTTTATTCAATCCCAACCTTTTTGGTTGAGTTGTTGGTTTGAACGTTATATTTATATGCATATCGCTGATTTTACGTGTTGGCTCCTATGAAAACGTGATCTTGCCCGTGCTATTACCAAAAGTAAAACAAAATGCTTAAAAAAAGTTACCCAGAAAAAAAAACGAAACGAAAATAAAATAAAATAAACTGATAGGCAGTAAATTAAAAACAAAACAAAAAAACTTGTTTTTCACCTCTGTCAGATCAAGCAAGTCTCAAAATAAAATACATTGTAACATAAACACTAGTTACAGTTAAGTATAAAATTAGTGGAACGCTTGGGAGAAAAAAACCTACTACATGGAATCTTCAAATTTGAGTAAGGCTATTGATAGTCTGCATCTGAACATACAGGGTGACTCTCGTTTTTGTCAGCTTAGCTGTTTTCATTGTGACTGTGTAGGTTAATCTTTACTTTAGCCATGAATCAAAAACAACAACAACTATAGATTATGGAATTTTACTTTGAAAATTGATACTTTGTGTACTTCCTTTATGAGCCACGAAGCTCATACCCGGCTGAATTAAAACGTGAACCAGCCAAAGTGACAAATTTATTGTGAGGAACTGTCAGGGGCCAAATCGTCGCATTCGATATCGAATGAACTATAGCGCAAAAATAATGTAAAACAAAAACAAAATAAACAACAAACACACAGCATAAGTAACGGAATTCGTTCGATATCGAATGCGACGATTTGGCCACAGAATTCTTGCAAGAACTCCCTAAAAATCCGCACTATTTGGTGCGCATTGTGTGCCAATGGCACTTGTCAAAAAGTCTTTGACACACACACATACAACTTTTAAGTACTCATGTCATTTTTAACCAAATAATCAATTGAGTGGGGTAGTGAATCTCGGCATTTACGCCTGTGTCCAACTGTAGCCGACTTATGGTCCCAATCAATTGAGTGGGGTAGTGAATCTCGGCATTTGCCTACACTGAGTGCCTCTGGCCGACTTATGGTCCCCTTTTTGCTTCTTTGGTGCTTTCTCTTAAGACCTGCCTGACTCATGCATCTATCAGAAGGCTTACAATTGGCCTCGACTTTTGTAGGCCACTGTAAATTTGTTCGAACCAAAATATAGAAACAAACCAAATTGAAAAAGCAACATTGTATGTACTATGTGGTTTGGTTATTTTATCTGTGTTTATGCTGACTCTAAGGTACCATGTTTTAATGTTATTAACTGGTTTTTTAGTTGGCTTTCCATGAGTGTTTTTTTTTCTTTTTGGTTTTCTTCTTCTTCTTTGTGCTCTTAACAATATCTCGTTATACAGTAGTTGTGTTAGTTGTGAAATGCTACCGTATTACCCTTCATTTTTTAAGATTTTTTTCTCTCTCCCGACTTTTTGTATTTCTTAAAGATTATTTTATACTTATGTATGTACATATATATCGACAGTGAGTATGTGTTTGTGCGCGCATGTACAGATGCATGAGTGTGAGTGTGTGTGTGTGTGTGTGTGTGTGTGTGTGTGTGTGTGTTTGGCTACCTCTATTTGGGCATATCATTTGGAATGGAAACGCGTTTCTTGTATTTCTACTTAATAATGCAGAAAGCCGATTATAGACATTTTCAAATAAATATTATCGAAGATTACATTAAATGCATCAATTTTTATTATTTTTTGCTTTTATACTGTCTTGTGATAGACAGTCGTCGATGTTGCCATGATGGTTTGTTTAGGGGATTGTGGCCGCGTTATTTTTGGATTTTTTTTCCTCTTCTTCTACCTCTTCTGTTTGATTTTAAAGTAGGAGACAGATGAGGAAAAGTCTTATTAGCAACAAAGTTGTGTGGTAAAAGTTGACGCCAAATGCAGAGTTTCATTTGATTTAATTTTTGAAAACCTACTTCTTTCAATGGAAAAACTTTAAACAATGCTTTGTTATTCGTAGATGTTTTTTTTTTCTTTGCTGTTTTACTGGCGATGTTTTTAGCTTAATACACAGAGAAGAAGAATACTCCAACTTATCTGTACTTAAATCAATTTCGAGTGGTGTCAGAGGGCGGTATTGCTTCCAGTAAGAATTGTGCTTAATTTGAGATAAATTTTATTTTTCTATTCTCTTCATCTTTCTTTATTTGATGTTTTTTTTTTAATATTTTCTTAGCTATTTCCTTCTTTTATATGAAACTATAAAGTTTTGCTTTGGCTGTCTCTGTCTAGATTCGAACTTGGAACCTCACGCACGACTCTTAGGTCAGTCACTACACCAATTCGGCCATTGCAAAAATCATAAATAATAGAAATAAAAGACCCTTAAGAAAATTGTTTCACTCATTTCAAGTCATTATGAGTCATTGATTTTTATGAGCTGGCGTTTTGCTCGTACTGCAAGTTTTAAGTACGACTCGTACTGAAATCATTTTGGAAAATCTACTATGTAGTACAGGCTTTTTCTTTCTGTGTATGTGCCTAAAATGTAAGCATTGACTTCCTGCTTGCCAACGAGGCAATTATAGGGTTTTTTTTTCCAACAAACTCTGTCTAAAATGCCACACTCTCAAAATTGCAAATTGAATTTTAAATGAATTGCAATAATTTTCTCAAACGATGATTAGTGAAAGGAATTAAAAGTCTACCAAATTCATTGCATTAATTATCACACATATTTGGCATTTACGCCAGCTTTTCGGTAATAAAATATTTTAATCATTTTAAAAAAACGACTGCTAGAAATCAATTTCTTTTTTCAATTTGTTCCAGTACCCAGCTCATATGACGCATAAGTATGCACTGCACTCTGCTGGAACTGAGGAAAGGGCGCTGTTGTACATTTGACGTCACAAGAAACATTTTATATCACAATTTTTGCAAAGTTGAAAACCAATTGTGTTGCCAATAACAATTTATGGCCTGTTAAAAAAAAAATCAACTGGATTGTGTAATATAAAATACTATACCGATTTGTAGAATAATTTCCAAGAATTTAGCAATTGTTAGGAGAAGAATAGAAACGTTTTTGCAAGATCCATCTGCAATTTAAATGTTTCGAGTTTTGTGTTTCAATGAAACGAAACAAATTGGTTTCAATTCATTGGAACAAGTGGCCAACAAGTAAAGTGTCATTACAAAATACATACATATGTACAGACTTATTTGTGTTCTGCTCTCCCCAGTTCACGGTAAATTGTATAAAAAAGAAAAACGCTTAAGAGAGAAACAAATCTAAAAATTTCTTTAAATTGCCGCAGAAAAAGTTTGAAGTCCCCAATGCGGCAAGACAAATTTGTGACACTGTTGCTTTGTACATACATATATGTACATATATAATTATTTTCTTTCTGTAAACTGTGTTATTGCTATCATTTTTACATGCTTGTTAGTATGTGTGTGTGTGTGTGTGTGTGTGTTTGGAATCCGCATTTATACCCCAACATTTACACCTAAATAATGTGTCATCACGCAGTACATCTATCATTGTCACCACAACAGTTTTTCCCATCAAATGAAACAAAGCAATTTAGAAAAACACCAGAGTGGCAAACAAACGAACGCATCATGCAACAGACGCAACAAAAAAAAAAAAAAAAAAAAGAAAGTACAAGTTTGTACCTAAAACTGAACATGTATACTTGTAAATGTAAAAGTTTATATCTGATTGCAACAATCATAGTCAGATCGGTGAGTGTGAGAAATGTAAGAACTAACATCAAAACATGGTTATCTTTAAAATCGTAACAGAGTGACAAAGGTTAAAAGATACAAACTGTGATGGAGGGAACGGAACGGAAAAGTGGCCATATCATTTGTTTGGGGGCCAGTCAGAACTGAGCAGTACAGAAAATCGTAGCAATATGAGTGTGTGAGACTAACCAGTGTACACAAAAACAAACATAAACAATCAAAAAATGTTGTTGTAAAGTGTTTGGAAAAATATTGGTTTTGTTGTAATTTTTCCGAAAAAAGTAGAAAACATGAATGAAAAGCTTTGAAAACTCAGTTTTAAATATATTCGATGTTCTGCTAGTGATGTACTCAATGTAAATAAAATATTAAATACAAATAATTATTATTTGTTTGCTTGCAAAGCTGTTTTGTTTGCATCAGATTTGCACTGAATTTTTCTAACCAAAAATCAAATGTAAACAAATGCGGAGTCAACCAACAGAGACAGCTATACAAATATTTTCATGTTAGCTGTCCTTCACTGGATGCCCTAGCACAGCAAGGCTGCCACTTTCATCAAATTTGGCAGTAAATTGGTAATTTTTATAGTCCGGCAGAGCTGGTGACCCTTCTGGTTGTTTTGTGCACTTGAGGGACCAATTAAGCAAACAAACGTTTAAATGCTCTAGTAAAAATGTGTTGAATTGTTGGTTACTTTATTGGGCTTCAGTTTGATTTTACTTTCTCAAATTGAAGAAGAAACACAGTAACAAACTTGCAAGTTACTCTATATGCTGGACATAGACAGACTTCTTCTTCTTCTACCCGAGAATGGCTAAGCGCTGCTGCTTGAAAATAGTCTTCAATTTACAAAGTGACCTGAGTTCGAAGTGATTTCGAGGCTGATGATCATTGCGGCGGAAGTGAAACAGCTAATTGTAGAATTTATTTCTCTTGTGTTTGTTTCTTCTTTGAAAATATGGTGCGCTAAAATTTTATTACAAAAAATCCCTTTTACTTCGGTGAAGTAAAATCGAACCAAGGGCCAGTAAATCAATCATTAACTGTAAATAATAAAGTTGGATTATAAACTAAAAACTAATGTTAAAAATATTTTTGTTGTTGTTAAAAAAATACCCAATTGAATTTTCTCCCGTTGAGGCACTTGCATTCATTCACACCAACTCAAACAAGTTAAAATCGTAGCAACGAAGGTGGGTGTCATATTTTTGGTGGTAATTTTCCTGCATGTCATTTCATTCATTTTAATTCCTGCTGCTTTTCTATTAACCTGAACACAAAACGTTTTGCTTACAAAACAACTTTGATTCCTGTTGATTTTATGTGTCACTATAAAAAGCATTGCAGTTGTGTTTGTGTTTGATTGTGTCATAAAAATGAGTGACTCTGTGGATGAATTGCTAGAGCGCCCAAGGTTGCTGGTTCGATTTCTAACGAAGGCAGGCAAGCAAAATCCTCTGCAGTTTTGTGTTTGTTTTTATCAAGCAAAAAAAAAAAGACTAAAATCAAAACGAAACGATACTTGCTTTCTATATCTTTTGTTGATCTTACATCTTGTCTTATTAAACACTGGTTTCGTTATTTTCTTTGTATGTTCACTGATTTTATTTTTATATTACGGCAGCTTTTGCAATGAATGGGGTATAGCAAAATTTAATCAAACAGCTGATTTTGATCAGTTTTAATCAACACTTTGTCATGTTAATTTTACATTACAAACTTTTTTTCTGTGTATTATACCTTTCTGCTGGCGATTTTGTTTTTCAAGATGGAAAGTTGCAAATACTTTAATTAAAACATGTCAGCAGAAAGTATTTTACTCAAGAAAATTTGTAAGCCAGTTTATTTCAGAAACCTTCATTGCCGGTCTTTAGTGGTTGTCGCTGTTTGCATCGACATCTCACTCACTCCCTGTTTGTGCTTTTGACGATTTAACACAAAATGAGTGTTGCAATTGCGTGAGATAAAACCTATTTGTTAAGTGGTGTGGGAAAAAAAGCGTCCCTTAGTACATAACTTTATCGTGTTGCATACCAAATAAGAGTTCAAGCAACCCAAAGGAAAACGATAAATATGAAAATGACACAAGCGAAATGGTAGCATGTCTTAGTTTTAAATTATATTTATGTTAAAACACAGCAAATATTGGGAGCATATGAATTCTTAAAATTTGATTTATGTATATTTTACATAAAATTGTGCGTTTCTCACTGACTTGATCAGTAATTGTTTAAGAAATATAATTAAGAAATAACTATTATATCTGGGCGGATTAATTGCAGCATATTCTTCAAGTTAATTGCTACATGACACTGACTGTTTCTATAACTCGATCAGGCCATAAAAACCAATATTTTCATTTAGTCCATTTCCTTATGGATCGTTGCTGCTCGAGATGTCGCATAGAATTGTAAATATATAAAATATTTATGTATAATAGAATTTTCTTTTTTTACACTAAAATCTTTTCACGACACATTTCAGTGAAAACATAAATTGTATGAAATATATGCATACATACATACATATGTATGCAACTGTGTGCTTCGAGATGCACGCACAAATAAGTATGCATGTATGTATGTACATATGTATGTGTATTTATAATTTGTTCAAAACATGCTCGGTTTTATGAGGCATGTTAATTTTGTATTTTAAAAATACTGCAAGTGCATTTCTGTCGAATGTGTGCATGTGTAACTAAATGTAAAATTTTGTTAATTTATGACAGCTAATGAAAATAAAACGTGGACGACGTAAGAGAAAAAAAGAAATACATAGGTACATATGTACATATGTATGTTAAAGTGAAATTGTGAAACAAAACAAAAACAAAGAAAATGTAAAAAGAAAAACAATTTTGTTTTATGTTTCACGGAACACATGTGTGAGTTTGAGCCATAAAAGTGGCTGCTGTTGCCAAGTGCATTTTGCTGCACCAGCATCGCATCATCAGTTCGCTGCGAGGGCACTTGCCTGCCTGCTGTTGGAGAATATTTTTTATGAGTTTTCTGCTTCAACACAAGTGGCTTTTACGAGCTTTTCAATATTAATTCCAAAACATACAAGAATTATTATGTATACGAGATTTCAACGCAAACCCAACAAATTAAAGTAAATTTATTTGTAAGTAAAAAGAAAATGCTTGTGTTAATGTTTGTTTTTCGGAAATAAAACAGAGAACGGCATTATGAAACACCAAGTTTAAGAGCTATAAGAAAAGTATAAAATGTTTTTTTTTTCTCTAGAAATAAAACAAAGAAACAGATTGAAAAACATTTATTTTAATCTAATTTAAATTTAGGCACAACCAAGCAGATAAAATCATGTATTAAATGGATATTTTAACCAAATTGACATAAAATAATGAACAGATTCTTTTGGCTTTGTGGCGAGAAACATAAATTGATGATATAAAAATTTTACAGCAAACCAAAATTTACATACATAGCTATTTAAAAGTTATTCAACTGTACTCCAAATGGAGGGAATTGGTAAAAGAATTATAATTTTTAGTTCTAAATGTAGGCGTGTTCTTGAACGAAACTGGAAAAAAAGTAGATGGTAGAAAAAACAACAGAGCCAAAATGTTTGCAAAATGTAAAAAGTTGTTGAGAATTTTAAATATATTTTATTAAAATATATATAGCTAAAATTTCGTGCGTGAGATAATTTATAAAATTAATGTCCTTGCAGCAGATTTTCCCAAACTTAATTTTTTTTAAAGTTTTTTTTGTGCTTTTATGTAGACAGGCTGCTAGGAAATTAAGTATAAAGACCATGTGGGTCCGCTCAAATGTCGATCCGTTTGTGATAGCCAGAAGAGACAAGGACAGAGGGGTTAGAAGAGAGGGACAAGAAGGTAAAAGAACAAAAAAACGAAAAGAAAATAGTAGAGAACAGAACAGAAAAGAAGAGAACTGAGGAGAAAAGTAAATAATAGAAGAAAAAAGAATAGAAAAAAAAGAAATGCGGTCGGGGGATCCCCGTTAGGAACGAAGTTCCTTACGTTTTTTTTTCATCTTTGAATGTAATACAAGGTGAAATCTGTATGTTTTATTTTGTGTTGTTTTTGAAATTTTTAAATTTTATGATTCTTAAAATTTTTGGAACGTTTTCCAACTAATTAATATTTATTGGTAGGTGTCTCCGCTGCTGTCAGTGGAGACACCGCCAATCATACACAATTGCTTTTCGACAGTACACCGATACATATAAACAGCTCACACGCTTTCGTGACGATTTCTACTAATTTCCACTACCAGCAAGCCGCGTTAAGGAACTTCGTTCCAAAAAATAGTAGAGGGAAAAGGAACAAGAGAAAATATAGAAAAGAAAACATAGAGCAGTACATAGTGCAGTGGAAGGAGAGAGGAGCAACGCAGAACAGCACTCCCTGCTACACTATGCTGGACCCAGTCATTTGCCGCTTGTAACAGAGCAAACAAACGAACCCAGATATTGCACGGGCTACTAAAAGGTGTCATTGCATTAAACGAAACCCGGACAAGCCGTTGACATGTTCGATAGGTGACGACAGCCCATCTGTTCGAATATCGATGACAACGGACCTTTAGACTCCAGAGCAAGTTCCACGGTAGCGTGCACCAGTCTTCTTTTGCTCACGTCCATCTTTACAGCTTCTGTGGAAATTATTGCAGGGTTCCTCGCTTGGGATCTAGAAAATTCCCAAAGTTCGCTTAGAACTTCTTGTGTCAAACGAGGCCATAAAATCCCTGAAACGTTTAAAATATTATTTTCTGTGGTCGCTTTATATTCAGCGTTTCGCAGGAGACAGTCCACGGAACGGATAAATATTCTTATCGAAAAGGAATGTCACAGTTAAAAAAACGAATTTTTTCGATTCGATTTACACTATTTACAAATTTATGTATGTACATACATATGTATTGAAAGAAACTATTTTTAAATTTTTTTTTTTTTTTTGAAAATATGTTTTTGTAGAATATAAACTGGTTTATTTTGGACGATGGCTTGAAACAACATATTTAATTGATATTTATTATTTGGTTTTTTTTGGATTGGTTTTTTTTGGACCCCTGTTTTTATATTTTATGGGTCATATTCATAACAATTATTGTAAGTTTATTAAGCTCTTACTTGAAGTATTTCTACGGAATATTTGTCAAATAAACGTGTAATAAACCTTCAATAGTTTTTATGAATATGGGTGTATATATTTATTTTCTTGAGCTAAAGGTCTTTATTTTTTTTTTTTTTTTGTTAAAAATATTTAATTATTTTTGTCGATATTTCGCTCTCCTTCGGATAGCTTCTTCAGTACAATAATAATGAAAATAGTTTTTATTGGTTTTGTTTTTCCCTTTTTTTCTATTAATATTTTCTTTTTTGAAAGGATTTTGTTTTTTTTTTACAAAAATTTCAATATTGATTTTGATTTCTCTTATTCGTACACGTGCATATAAAATTTAATAATACAGAAACTGTATTAAAGCTCTCATACATTAATCCATACGTTATAATTATTCTAATTTAACTTTTCGTTCCATAAAATCTCAATTAAAATGCTTTTTTTTACATTTTCCATCACAACCGCATAACTAATTACGATGCGTGGTAATATAATAATTCGTTTTTATTAATGTTACACATATTCACATAATTATGTACACTACAGTGCTGGTCATTTTCATAAGGGACGGCATATAATAAATCAATAGCAGCAAACAGCTGTGTGAGCTGCTCACCAAATTCAGCTTCAGATGTGTGCGTAACATTTTTGGGCAAATTGCAAATGCCTTTGCATTTCGTTATAACGAAAACCAAAAAAAAAAAAAAAAAAAACAAGTATAAGTTAGGTTAGGTTGAATGGAGAGGTATGTTTGACGTGCCCATGCCGTTTGACATGCAGTTCAGCCAGTATAGGCTTGTTGTGTGCTCCATGGCTTTAACCATAAACAGTTTGACTCATAGGAACTCCGTGACATTCACAAAATAAATGTAAGCCAGAGAAATGTTTGCTGCAGAAGAAGAATGTGAATTCAAAAGAGTAGCAAAAACGTATATGAGATATTAATATGTCTTAAGAAGAAAATAAAAAGAAGATATGAGCCCTTTAAAGCCACCGTACCGAACTAGAGGCCTCATTGTTTGTTAAGCCATTGCCTGTTTCTTCATTCACATAATGGTCTATCTCAAAAAACTGATCGTAGCACTACGGCCACGACTGTGACTGGCCCAAAGTGTAAGTGCAACACATGCTTTTGATGTTTATTAAGTTTGCGTGTAATAATTATTTTAATGATGATGATTTTGCCAATGGCCATAAATACAATTTAATGCAAAATCGCACTCTCGCATACAGTCGTAACATGTGGATACAATTATGCACATATTTGTATGGTTTTAGTTTCAGTGTGAGTAAAATGCGTAAATTGCAATTTTGGAATGCATAAAATTTGCTGCAAAGCAAAACGCAGAAAATAAAACACCATCACCGACATTGTTATTGCACACGATCGTGGTGGGTATGGACTATTATTTTAATTTGCTTCTTTTTTTTTTTTTCTTTTTGCAATGAGTTAAAAGATATTTGTTTACAAGTGCTTTAATTTGATTTTTAAATACATACGAATGCAAAATCAACCCCCTCCATATTCATTAAAATTTTAACTCCTATTGCAATTTTTCCATTACATACTACAAATTAATTACAGTTGCAAATGGCTCGGCGTGTAATTACAATTTAAGCGTGAGCAGAAAAAAGAAAAAGCTTTCTATTTTCTAATTATGGAGGATAGTGATAATAATACGTTTAATAGTCCCATGAAATTGCACAGAACTAGCATTTTTAATTTAACAAAGAATACATAGAAATGTGTTTATGAATTGGTCTTGCGGCTGGCTGTGTATTCTGAACAAAAGCAGCTGAAATTTTTACTATTTAAAGTCCTATGCTGGGCTTAGATGATGCTCCTCAAGCCCATTGACTTTTCTAACTGCATCATGGAACTGATTAGTGTGGTGGGGGCAACATTTTCACTCTAATCCAGGTTCCATGGTGCACGTAGAGGAGTTCAAACTTTTGCTCTCGAAAATTTCTTTCGAACGCACCGACCCTGTACCACGCCTCCACAAAAATCCAAACAATTGAACTTTTAACCAGCTTAAATTTGTTTTCCTCATGGCAAAAGCCATTAAAAAAATCGATGACGCTATATCGCCACATCTATCGAGTTTAATTTTCATTCGATGTCGAAAGCGGTGCCTAAAGACCGGGGGCCGAATGAAGGCATTCGTGATAGAACGCTGTGTGGTTGTTGCTTATTTTGTGTCCGTCTTATATTATTTTTACTCGTTAGTTTGTTCTAGCCCTTTGACTAGCCAGCCCTCTCCCTTCTTAAAGCCCTGTTTTCTTTCTTTTTTTCCAAGTATTTCCAAGGTTTGCAGTTGTAAACTCTAAAGCATATCGAATTACAGTACACTTTTGAAACAAGTTTCCGCCAATAAATCAAAATAAATTAGAATAAAAAAAAAAATATTCTTTTACATGTCAGGCTGTTGAAAACGTTTACATCAAATTGACACTGACTTTAACAAATTGCCATCGCCGTTAGAGCATAGAAAACCACTAACTGCAACATCAACATAATTGATTTATAACTTTAAAGAACTAAATTTAAAACGTATTATGTCATTAGCTTTGTGGCCTGACCACAAAACTGGGGCTGACTTTGAGCGATATAAGAGAGAATGGAAAACAACAGAACGGCAACCAAATCAAAAATGTAATCTCTCCATTGTGCAGCGTATGAAAAGCTTCCCCAAACATCTAGTAATAAAATTTCTCCTTGCATGAATTCAAAGTATGTACATACATACAAGCAAACTTCCACTTTAATAAATGTTTAGTTGCTGCGAATGAAAGGCATTTGTTTGTGTGTGTGTGTGTGTGTGTGTGTGTGTGTGTGTGTGTGTGTGTGTAAGAGAATATGTTGTTAGTTAAGAAAAACATACATAAATATGTACATCTAGTGCTCTTGTTTTTTTTATTATTGTTATTTTTTTTTATTTTTTTTTATTTAAAAGGAGGTTAAACTAAGAACAACATGAAGTGTTCCTATAGATGATTTCAGAAATTATTTAGTTACTCGTACAAATTTTCACACTAGCATTCTGCCACAAGCTACATATGTATGTATGTATGTATGTATGTAGCATTGTTTATGGTGGTGTTTATGTGGAAAAAGAAAACATTCTAACAAAAGCATGAAATGATTTATGTGATTTTTAAATATTTGTCGAGTTTATTAAGTGATGTTTAGCGTTAAGGAATGTTTTTCGCTTTTCTGTTTCGCTGTTCTTGTTTTGTTTTTCCCAATTTTATGCAGAGCTATCTATACAAGACATGAAAGAAGACAGTTTACAGCTTAAACGAAAAAAGTCAAGTGAAGAGTTGTAATTGAAGAAAACAGATCCAACATAAAGCTAGTAAGGAAAGATGCAGGTAGTGAGAAGGCAATACGCCCTGGCTTTTGATTCTCTGCGAACTCCCTTTTTGAGTAGAGAAAAGCAATTACAATATTTCTTTCCAATCGCAATCAAAACAAGAAAGTCTTAAATAACGATTGTAAATAATGCAATTGATTATTAGAGCCAAGCTGCTCCCAGAATTCCAAAATAAATGAAAAATATGTACCTATAGGGCAGCTCTTAAGATTTTATGGCAACTGCAAGCCCCATCCCTGTGCACACTTTTTCTTGTCGTGAAGTGTACGACGCAGTGACTTTGTCATCTCTTTTGAGTAAATTTATTTTGAATGTAATACTGATGTTTGCTACTAATTGTCTTTAATATGAAATTTCATTTGCTTCCAATTCTCAGAAATTCCTTCGCATAACGCAAACATTAAGGCGACCAATTTTGTTTGCAGCAAACAGTGTCACATACCCTGAACTGAATAGATAAATCTATCAGTGTTTCTAAATAGAAAATATTTATTTGAACATGTTCATGCTTTACAAAAGAATTTTGTTTTTTAAAAAAATACGAGCTGAGAATTTATACCAAAATATGTATGGATGTGCGTAGTACATCTTATAGCGATGTTTTCATATGAATTCTTGTCTTTGTTTGTAGAAGTCTGTTTTTAGTTTATATCATGATAATGATGATGATGATGATGATTTCAAATAATACTGAAATTAATTTGAAGCTCCTCTAACACGAGCAACTGATTTGTCTAAAGACTTTATAAGCAAAACACAACATTTTTCGAGCGACTTCTGTACAAAATTTTCAAGCAAATCGCTTAAATGTGTACTCAAAGTAATAAAAAATAATTTAATAATTATTCCCTGCAAACAACGTCACTAGTTCACAGTTGCGTGCAAAAAGTGTTCAGCAAAGAAGTCGGAGTGATCCAAAACTAAAAACTAATACTGAAAAGTTGTCCAATATGGTAACAGAAATATTGAAAATAGTGTCTAATAGCTCTAATAACCATACTTTTATTGAGAGATTGCTGCCGGTTGGTGCTGAGATTATACCTTAGGAAATTTTGTTTTTTTTTGCTTTAACTACAGTTTAACCTCGACTATAGTAATCCAATGAAACATTTATTGTTGATTGTTTTTAGAAATAGAAATACAAATGTCGCAGGAAATGTCAAATAGCTGGTAGTGTTTTGCACTGTTTGATGACTGAAGCTGAAACCTGTCGGAAACATAAATTTACAGAAAATAGCCTGATTAAACAATTGTTTTTTGACAACTTTAAATGGTTGCAAAAAGTACACCAGGGTGAAAATGCACGAAATTGAACGAAGCTCGCCAACAGACTTTACAAATGTCTTTCATGCAAATTTCTGATGGGTTTTCGCGCTTGGGTATTCTCTGAATGTTGCAGTCGGTATAAAGTTCGATTTTCATGCCATTTAATTTTTAAAATAAACCAAAAACAAAATTTATAGGCAACGGCAACGCTGGTTGTGCATATGCAGTACTTTCTCTCGCACTCACTTTTGTTGCCACAAGGTATATTCAGTGAATTTGACTGGAACAATTTGTACTGATTGTTCAATTAAAGAATATCAATTTTGTACGGTATATTGAGCTCAATTAAGGCCATAATTGCATAAGTTTGGTTGGTATTTTCTTATGATATTTTCATGGCTTTTATTAATGTTTGTGCTTATTCATAGTTTTGATCTCCATTTATTTCGATTTTGATTTGAGAAAAATGCTTTCTTTTCTTCCAGCAAAGACATCAGCAGTAGTGAGAATATTTTGTCTCAGCTTTTCAGCTGGATATATTTTGTGTAGCAATACAATTAAATTTTTTACTAAATGGAGGTTTGGTTTGCACAACCTGCAGATTTGAGAACTTTTGAAAAATTTTTCTCTTAAATGTCTTAAACTATTAGGGAAATTTGTTTTTTTTGCTTCTTATAACTTGGGCGTAATTGTAAAACGACCATATTGTTTGTATGTGTGTAGTTCAGTCTACATTTGGACACACACATGCATACATGCACACAAACGCATCCCTGTATGTTATTTAAGCCCCAGTTTAGAATATGAAAATTTTCCATTTGGAATTAATGACTTCTTTTGTCAGAATTGTGTGCATGAATGTTTTGTTAAAAAAATGGAAAATTTATGAAATCATTTAACAACACAAAAATGTTTTTCTGCTTTCTGTTGGTGTTTGCTGTTGTTGTTGTGAAATCAAATCCTACACCATTTGAAAAACAACAAGTACGCAAGAAAAGATAATCTGTGTGCAGAACAAAGTGCAGTGCTTCAACACAATTATGTTGTATATCTAACAGACATCATTATTTTCACTCCCATGGAATATTAGATATTAGAAACACTCCTTGTCTGCTGCACGATGTTACATGTAGCAAATACCTACATATGTACGTATGTATGTATGTACGTTTGTATGTATGTATGCTGCTGGTATTTGTGACGATTTTGAGTAGCAATTATCTCTCAAGATGCAAGCAAAGATTGCATATTATAATCGTAGTGCGACTAAAAGGATTGACAAACATTTAAATTGTTCTCTTCTTGAATTTCGATTACAGTAAATGCATGATACTAAAACTTAATAATGCTCTGTGGGAAACAAAATTTTCATCATCCCTTTAGCTGAGAGCCAGACGATAATTACGGCTGGCATCATCAGTCGCTGTGATGGTTTTATTACACTTCACTCTGTTAACAATTCACTTTGTATGCAGGTATTGTGCTTAAGGAAGAAAAGTTGTCACTTTTTCACTCTGGTAAACAAAATTTCTCAGTCCCAAATGCATTTGCTTTTACTCAAAAGCAAAAAAGGGATACTAATCTAGCCGGACGTTGCAATAATACTGCAAGTAGCGCAAATCAGCTGATAGAAAATTTGATAGAAAGGGATAGGTACACTATGCATTGTATATTCTTTCTTACCGCATAAAAAGAAGTTTTTTTCTGTTATTTTTCGTTACTTAAAATTTAGCCACATTTGAAAATGCAACTCTGCAGCAATTTGGGAAATCCAAAATATTTTTTCTTAACGCTATGCTGCATGTGAAAAAATTTTAAATTTAAATTAAAAATATTATGGTCTGAAACAATAAATCCGATATTAAATAAATAGCTGTTTAAAAAAACAGTGCGGTTCAAATAATGTTATTGGCCACAATAATATTATTGCAGCTCAAATATTCATACAGATTATTTTGCCAAGTGTACATGTGCATATTAAATATGAGAGACTAAATCTGAGGTAAATATTTTGGCGCAGTCTTAAAACATTTATTACTGCTTAAAACAAGACTTGCAATGTCAGACGTGTGCAGACAGACACGGACATTTGAACCTGCATGCAATGATTTATGTACACACACACACACACACATAAACATGTAATCTTGTATACTTATAGAAATTTATAATCAATAGACGACAAATGCAGTGCACTCGGTAGTCGGTCGTCGTCAGGCATCAAGCAAGCAAAGAAATGGCAGATGAGTTAAAACTATTTTCTATTGAGTAAAGTCAACAGAAATGTATTTTGGTTAGTTGTATTTAAGTACATTTATATGTATGTACATATATATTGGTTTTCTTGTTTACAAGAACGTGGGAATTTTACTTAAGCACTTTGATTATGTCTTGCTTTTCTTCTTGCTTGTAGACAGAAAAAAGACGTAGGACTGACTGGAAAAAGAAAACCAGAACAGGATGCAGAGTATGAGTTTTGTACATTCTTCTGCTGGCGACAGTAATGCACGTGTCGATTCTGATAACAATTGTCAATATTAAATTATAAAAACAAAACAAAAAAAAAAAAAACAAAAAAAAAACAAAAATAGCACAATGTTTTTTTAAAGAAGCATCAACAAGGGGAACAATTAAAATAAAAATCACAGCAGTACTCACTGTGCAAAGTGTGCACGCAAATGTCCTTTGTTTTGAAGGGAGATACCAAACATATGCCATTTTATGTATTTTGCCATGCAACATGGGGCGATTTGTTTTGATGGATGACTGGTATTCTTTGCAGATTTGGGTCAGTAGCACGTTTTATTTTGGAATATTTTTTGCTGCCAAGAGAAAATATGTTGCAACATTATTATTATTATTATTTGGGGCCAGTGATGCACCTCGACCGAAAAAACCTTTTGTACATTTGTTTTATTGTCTATTTTTTGGAACCGCAATTTATTAATTGAAGTCTAGGCAAGTCAATAGTTCAGTGAAACCTCTTCTAGTAAAACTTTTTGCTTGTGAGTTCTTTATTTTTTGTACTCAGCGATTTCCTGCCATTTTAACGAGTTTCTTAAGGTCAGATAAACTGTCATTTGAGATTAACTTGTGCATTTTTGTGAATTCTGTAAAGTTTTAAACTGCAATTTAATGAAGTAGATTGCTCCTGTAAAATCCAATTTTAATTACACTGCAAGTCCACGTGCTAGTTGAATGACAGTTGTGACATTGTTGCCAACCAATATTTGGAAAAGCCTGATTAATAAATAATTGTTAATTGCTTTATCGGGCATTTAGTTCGAATTTATGGCCTCAGGATTGAAAAAGATTTTTTTTGTTGCACAGCGGAGTGGTCTACATTTTAAAAAGGAGACAATAAAAGTAAAGCTGAAGGCTTGATGGCTGGGGAATATGCCATGGCTGTTTCCTGGCCACCACAACGATCATCAACATTCAATTTGTTTCGAACTCAGGTCACTGCTACTGGCATATTGTTTATAAGCAGCAGTATTCAGCCATCAGTAATCTTCATTACTGACTGTCTATATTTAATCCATCGATAAACTTTCAAGTTTATCAAGTTATGGTTTATATGAATAATAGATTTCATTTAGTGAGGCAAATTTTTTAACCGAGTTTGAAAAAGTTAAACGTTTCACTAAGCAAGAGTTTAAGGTACCAGTGATTTTTTGGGCATTTTGCAACAACGCAATAAAATTTATTTTGCTCTGAACAATTATTTTTTTTAGAAAAATAAATTTATTAATGTGATTTTAATTGTTTAGTCAGCCTTTTGTATTTTTTTTTTTTTGTAAAAGAAATATGCTTGTTTCTGATGGCAGAAAATAATATTCCAGGAAGACAAGGTGGGCAATTTTTTAAATTTATTAGCCGGGGGACAACTAGCCATTTCGTATAAACCGCGATACTCATCAGCACCCAAATTACCAGCACTGTGTGTTACATCAACTGAACTTCCTTGCCGAAGTTTTAGTTACTGTTCATGTTTTTAACGCTGATATTTCTAGAAAGGCAGTTTTCCCGTCTTTTGGTAGACCAACAGTTTTGCTGTTCAGATGTATGGAAACTTTTAATTTTGCAGAAAATGCGTTTTTCTGGAATCTGAACTTCATATATGTATAATATATAAAAGAGTTGTCCCAAAAAAAAATTAGCCTCCATAGTACGTGAAATTGTTTTATTTTTTTCTTGTATGCAAAATGCCTCTTCCCTTGTCTAAAAGATCTTCGGCTTTCAAACACATAGAAGTTTCTAAATCCACCTTTCAGAGTCTTAATTTTCTTTGTGGCTCACCCCTTTTCTCTCAGCCCGGCCATACTCTGCCAAATTTGTAATAAATTGTAAAAGGCACAAAAGCCACTTATCAATATGGCTTACGAATAAAATATGAAAAATGATTTAAATAAAGTTTTGAATACGTCAGCTGAAAAGTGAGCATATTTCAATTTGGTAACTGTTTTTATAACATTTCATGACTATTTGGCTAAACAAAAAAATATATATATTCTGCGTGGTGCAATTCAAACAAACTAAAAAAAGAAAAAAAAAAAAGGAAAAAAAGAAAAAAAAGAGGTGAGCAGAAAAAACTTAAAACTTTGAACGAGCATAACATTTGACAAATCAACAAATGACCTCCATTTTTAAGACACACAGCCGAAACATGACTTGAATATATTCCTCAAAGTTTTTCCAGCACAACTTCGAAAAAAAAAACAAAAAGAAAAACATCATAAAAAACCAACTCTAAACTCTTGGAAATGTGTCACGTTTTGATTTCGCTTCGGCTGTTACAGTTGGCAAGTCAAACAGCGCGTCAGGCCAACCCAACCCTTCCTGGGATCTCATGTAACAATGTCCAACGTGGAATATGACAAGTATGAATTTATGGGAAACGGGGTGTTAAGTAGACATATCCATAATATTTCTTCGTACACAAAACTGCAAATATTAAAATTCCGAACCAGTGCTGTGACATTTTAGCTACAATTGTATTCCATTAGATTTTAACGTTTTAAACTTTTTTATTTATGTGTATGTATGTATGTATGTATTTTTATTTTGAAAACTAAAAAGGCAGAATTTGAATTAATGCCGCTTGAAGAAGGCACGTTAAAAATGAAATACTGCAGTTAATGTTAATGACAGACTCAGAGTGGTTAATGATTTTCAAAACCCTTTTACCGCACAATAAATTGCCAGCAAGTGAAACAACAAAATAAAGGATACCCACATTTTGGGCCATCATGTCATCACAGTTTGTGATTTGTTTATAATTTTATATTTTGTTTATGTATGTGTGGCTGCCTGTTGGTGTGTGTGTGTGTGTGCGTGCGTGCGTGTGTGTGTGTGCAAGTGGTGAGCACTTTGAGGTTCGCATTTTTATTTCAGTTTTTGTTTTATTTTTTCGTGCGTATTGTTTGTTGTCTATTGAATATTAAAGAGTCAGGGGTAATTTATTTTCAAATGGTTGCCTTTTTTCCCTTCACGCACTTCAATTTATTTTTACTTAATTTTTCGAGATATTGAAAACTGCGGTCAAGTCCGGTTCAAAAGTAAAAAGCGGGAGACGAAAAAAATAAGAAATTAATTTGCCATGCCACTCAATTCCAATTAAAGGCGGAAATTAAAAACGCATGCAGCCAAGCAAAAGGGACTTTAACTAATTAAATGATAATATTTGTTTAAATATTCAAAGCCAGAGTGGAACTGCTGCTGCCACAATGTCCTGCCACACACCACTATCTCGCTGTGAAAGCTGTTTTGGGTTTCTTTCTTGTTTACTTATCAAATCCTCTTGGGCTCGAAACTTCTCTCTGTCTATTGACAGCCAACAGAGCGTAACAAATTTTCATAAAAATGCTTAATCTATTTCACTAACCTCATTAGTAAACGGTTTTGTTAATTTCAATGGCACATAATTCGTTTATTTTCTTTTTATCCAACTTTTTTGTCCAGCTTTTCTTTATTTTCCGCTTTCCTCGCAAAATGTCTGTAATTTCATTATTTAAAGGCGAAAATTTGTATGGATTTAATGCGTTGCACAAATGCCAGCACGCAAAAACAAAACGGACAAAACTTTAGCGGCAGCAGTGAAAGTTCCCAGCGGGAAAGCCCAGAAGAGCTTCTTGCCTCAGGCCGTAGTAAAAGTGTGGCCAGGCCCCTTCCCTTCTTATCCATGTAAGTTCTGAAAAATGCGTTTGGGCTTTAAAGTTTTGAGCTGCTATCATTATTTTTTGTAACATTTTTGCAGCTATTTTTGGAATATTCAAAAAAAGTGATATTTGCATGCGTGCTTATCTGATCTGTAAGGATTTTAACATGTGTTCGTCTGCCTGCCTGCCTGACTGACTCGGTCTGAAATACTAATGGAATATGCTTCAATATTCTGTATGTGTATTAATTTGAGGCAAATGAAGTTATTCCATTTGTACGAGTATAATAAGCGGCATTATTCACCTCGAACGATTAAAATCGCAAAAACTAAACGAGCATTAATCATCACAATAACGAGAGTATGACAGACAGTTGGGAGCAGTGACGGCCAAGTAGTGCTTGGAAGCATAAAGTTTTTATTCTCATATTGATAACTCAAACAACTTTCTTGTCGTGTGTATTCCAATTGACTTTCAGTGCGTGAGTGCTCACAATTAAATTCTTGTTTTGTTTAGTTCGTTTTGTAGCTAAAAGATAAACAACATTCAGGACAAAAATATGACTGACAGTTGGCTCGTTAGGAAAGCACACAAAACAGGTTCATTTCTTTTTGCTTTTTGTTTGTTTTTTTTTTTTTTTTTTTGAAAGGTAAAGCGATTTTTTTTACTCTCAATATGTATATTTATGGTGCATGAAAATGCAGAATATTACGAAACAAAGAACTGGGAATAATCAATTTTTGGAAAATTTACATAACTCTTCACTAAAGATAACCCACATTCGTCCACAACCTTTTGCGTTAAGAGTGGCCATTTTTCTTTTAAGGGTGTAACTTTCTGAAACATGCTTTCAACGTGGGTTTTATTTCTATTTTTCTATTTTTCTCTTGTCTTATTTTTTTATTCTTGAGTATCAAAACACAGAGTTGAGCACGCAATATTTTTTAGTTCGCCTCTTATTAATTAAAGAAAAGATATAAAAGATAACAATTTTTCTATTGGTGACTTGACCTTTAAAATTGCACTTGTAACATATTTTATTTTGTTTTTTGTTATTGTTTTTTTTTTTTTTTGTATTTGGGCTTGGCCTTTTTTAACGCAGGTATACGTTTTCTCAAAGACAAAAGGGGTTAAGAAGGTATCAGAATTTGCTTGCTTGTGACTTGTTTATATAAGCAGCTAATCTTGTTTTTCATAAAAATGCCTACACTCCAAATGAACAATAAAAGAGAGGAAAAAAAGTCCCAAACGTCAGGTAAATTCAGACAATATCAATTTCGTTTAAACCCATCCCACACACATTTGAGTCTAGTGAGAATTTTAAGTATTTTTGAATAATTTTTTGAAGCACCTCCAACTCTAAACAAAAACGGTTAAACGTTTTGTAGAGTAATAATAATATTTTAAATTTTAAACACTAGAGTAATACACCCAAGTCTCTATTTACACGGTGAAAAGAAAGAAGAAATTTTGTGTAAAGAGTGATTTAAATTTGTAAACATAGTGAAGTAGTCAGGGGGGTAAAACAAAACATATTACAACTTACACTTTGGCCAACTTTGCATCACTGTTGCGAAGACTGCTCTGGGTCTTATTTTGTGATAAGTGCTTTTAGACGAGAGGCTTGGTGCACCTGCCCAAAAAATAAGAATACATAATTGCTTTATTTTGCAAAAAAAAAAAAAAAATAACATTAAGAAAAACTTTATTTCAGTAACGTGACACCGTTTTTCCTAATAAATTTGTTAAAAACCCCTTCTAATACAAAATATTTGTGCAATAAATTCAAAATAACTCTTTCGCAACTTCAAGCACAGATGTAATAAATGAGGTCGGTGGAGTAAATCAACTTTGGGATTAAGCATCATAAAGACCGAAAAAATGTATGTGTGTTTGTACAAAGTCAAGGGATAAAAGAAAGAAAACAAACATTAGATTTTCACTATTACTTATGTAATCAGCTTCCTCTTCTTATTTTGTTTACGTTGAGCAGACTGCAAAACAAAGCAGTTTACTAGAGTCGAACAAATGACTTCATAAATAGTTACGACGACACCAACTTCATAATGAAAAAACAAATTAAGGGCAGAAAAGCGTAGTAGCTAATAAATGCAAACTGACTGACTGACTGACTGACTGACTGACTGTCGTGTCTGACTGTCTGATCTGCCCAATTGGTTGGGCAGTGTCTGTTAGAGTTGCCGTTTTGTAATTATTTGATTTTTAAAGTCTCAAATTTTATGTAGCGTAGTAGCAACTGCATAGAATTTATGCGTTTTATGATTCCAAATTGAAAAAGTAACTCTCAGATTTTTTATAGAGCCTATTTATGATTTTCAGATATTCTTTGCTTTCAAAAGTCCCCATGGACTACTCCTCACAGCAAACAGAAGTATGAATATTTATGTGGCTTGCTATAATTCAAATTACTCTAGAAATACTTTTTGGCATCCCATTACATTTCTCTTTCGCTATAGTCTTTAGACCCAAATTAGATTCGAGCAAATTTAAATGCTAGTGAGTAATTTCCTGGTGACTTTAAGCGCGACAAAACGAATCGAATTTTCGTTTAAGTATTTAAAAGAAGCTCCACTTTGCCACATTGGAGAAAATTATCAACACATGTTTAAGCAAAAAAACAAAAAAAAAAAACCAACAAAACATTGCATTTGTGAAAAATCCTAAAAAGAAGGCCGCTCCTCAAATAGTTAAGTTATTTATTGCACATTCAAGACCAGCTATTTACTACTTAACAACAAACTCTTTTGTTGTTTTACAAAACAGTAATTAATGTTTTTTTTGATTTTTTATTTTTCCATGTTTCGAGATCCACTGCTGCTGTTCTTTAGAAGTTTTTTTGCATACAGTGTGATGAGTAAAGCTGTTGCCGGGTTCGGAGCTCAACATCAACTCCTGATGCAACCATGCCTGATTTGACCTAGAAATTTTTCCTCACAAGAGCCACTATCATTTCGTTCTTTTTTTTATCATTTATTAAATTCTTGCTTACGTTTTGTTTTTGATCTGCATACACCTCAATAAAAATTATTATTTTTATTACGTTTACGTTTTACGTTGCGTTTAGCTTACTCACCAAGTTCTCCCAAAGTTGGTTCGCCTTTGTTCTTCCCTGGTAGCAGTTGGGCAAAATATTTGTTGTCAAATCAGTGTGCTTTACCGTAAACACGGCAAGCAATTCCTTTCTTTTCCAAATCAATTAATTTATTGTTTGGGTAAAAAATGATTATCTACATTTTCTTTTTCTATGAATTTCAAAATTGGACGTAAACTTGATGGAGTTTTTATAGGCGAGTAAAAACTCGCAAAGTTTCTTTCGAGTGACTTAATAAGAAATTTCGATACATTTTATTCGATAGCGATTTAAAGTGTCCCAGAGGTAAAAAGTTGAGGTATAAAATTTTCCCCTTAAATAGTTTTAGAACTGGCCATAACAAACTGCGGCAACACTTGCTGCACATTCTACACAACTCATACGCACCCATGCACACGAACACGAACACGCACACACACACACCCACCCCCATGAATAATAGTTAGTGGTGAGCAAGTGAAGGATTGAACGAATTAGAATGAAGCTGTATGAAGTGAACGTCAGCTACGCAAAGCTGCTCTGGATGCTGCTGCCTTTATGTACTTAGTTTTTCCTACAAAATAACAAAAAAGAAAAACCCGAAAACTTCAGCAATATTTTTCACATTTAATGCACAAAAACGTTGATTCATAATTTAAATGAAGTAATTTTGCTTGTTCTTTTTATGGGTGTTTTTTTTTTGTTATTATTTATTTCATAGAGAGAAAAACATGAAAAAAATAAATAATTTTCGTGAAGGGGAAAAATAAATTGAGAGAATACTTTAAATTCTAAATGAAAATAAATCCAGACACACAAACACATTAAAATCCCAGCGAAATGCATAAATAAATAAAAGAAAGAAAATAAAGTTATTCATTGGGAGATGGGAAAGCAAAAATTTTAACAATTTTATTATGAATGGCTTATAGGATCAGCTGGAATTTATGGCGAAAAGCGTCAGGCATCCCTTTTTTTAAGTTTATTTCTGCTGAAATATTTGCTGGTGTATGTACGTGTGTATGTATTCCACATTTATTTATTTTTTCGCTTTCCTTCTGATGTTTTTTTTTTTTTTTTTTTGGTAAGACAGTTAGTCATTCCGTTTCAGCTTTTGAAATCTTAATCAAATTCTTTTTATGCGGGTTTTGCGGAAACTTGTGTAAAGACGCGTTTAACCCAACATTGTCCACAGGCTTCCTGCTTTCTGCAAATTTATTTTTTCTATGCTCTTGGGATAAATTTAAATTTTAATTGAAAATCGTAAAAAAATTTACTGCCACATTGGTATGAAAAAACGCTTAAAAAGAGTTAACTGTTTGGCAGCTGGTAGCGAATTTTTAAAACAAACACACATTTCTCGTTTTCGTTTTTCCCGAAATATGCTTTCGCTTGGTAGTAAAACATAAATAATAGCAAAAAAGTTTATGGCATATTATTGTTTTATTTATGCACATTATTTATGTCATTGTCATTAGAAAAAATATGAACATTTTTTATGGTGTATGGTGTGGAGAAAAGCCATATATATCTAATCAAAAAGGGAACAAAAATGATTTTATTAAATTTTGTAAACAGAAATTTTTTTTTATTAAGTGAAATCAAGAGTCTGTGAGGTTGGAGCGGATTAACGCTGCTGTTATCGCAAAGTATGGGGAGATGAAGAAAGTGACATTTAAATGAAATAAAATCAGGTCCTTAAATCTATAAATAAGCCCGCCTCCACATCTGTTCTACTTTAAGACCGCTACACACACACACACACACACACACACACACACACAACAAAACTTTCCCCAGCGACTTTAAACGGGTTTTCTTTGGCCAATTGAAATATATTATTTATACTGATTTTTGAAGTAGTGTAGAATATTTTCAGATGTTGTTTAGTTTTTTTTTAATTTTAATTTTTTTATTTATTGAGCCTTTCTGCAGTTTTGTTAACAATGAAAGCTTAAAACTAAAACAATAAATGAGAAAAAAATTTAAGACTATAATGTAATATCTTAATGCACACTTGAAAATCTAATACAACATGTGGTTTAACATAACATATTAAGCAAAAATCTAATTTTTTTAAAACATATAACACTTCGCGTCCGCTCTTGCTCCCGGAGCTTTCATTCAGATGTTGTTTAGCTGTAGTTTTATTGAAACCGGTGCAGCCATTAATGAGAAAAAAGCTCAATTTTACATTTTTTGCTTTTTGGGTTTTGCAATATTTTAAACTTATTTTTTATATAGTGCTAATAATTTTCTTGAGCTTTTTTATTTTTTATATGTATAGTATCTTCAAAGCAATAAAATTGAATATGAATATGAAAATTTGTCAACATTTTTCCCTGAAGAACTATCGGAAAGAGAACGAATTATCGGCACAAACTTACAAAGAAATTCAAAAATTATATAATAAATGGACATTAACTGATAAAGAGAATAATAATATTAAATAAAAAAAAAATGGTCGAATAAACCAATTATTAAAACTTATATTTATGAGAAAGAACCAATGGCGCTCTGAGAGACTAAGATAAAGCTGGAAAGTCTTAAAAGCAAAAAGAAAACAAAAAATAATGGAAGCAGTTGACCCTTTTGATCAACAATTTTCCCTCACGTATCAATTTTTCGGGTTACGGCTACGTTACAACAAAAATTACCAACCCCTTATTTTCTTAGTGCCCTCACGAAAGTGCGTTTAAATGGCAGTGAAGTACAACGAAAATAATTCCAAGCAACAAGACTTATTTTTATTTTTTTCTTTGAAAAATAGTCCCTGCTGTTGGCTATTAATTTGACAATTTTTTAACTTGAAATATCATTTATGAATATAATTGGCAAATAAATAAAATAAAAATTTAAAAATTTTGATTTCGCCGAAGTGGAGCCATTTAATTTGGACCCAGCTTAAGAGTTCGATTATTCAACTTTTTCTCCTAAACAGGATTCGTCCAAAAAATTTATTTAAAAAAAATAAATTTCCGAAAAGCTTTATCAAAAGCAGAATACATAACAAGTTTTCTACGATTTTTCGATTCACTATCTGTTATCCTTGGTGGCTGCAACAAATCTGCCCATTCAAGTATCCTGAAATGACGCAAGTTCAAGTTGTACAAACAATTTCTTATTCTACTTCAAAGTATGTTTTGCTTTAATTGCTTTCTATTCAAATTTCCAGTTAAACAAAAATAAAAAAAGAACACAATCTTTAGAAATTAGTAGTCTTAAAAACTAACATTAACAGCTCCCCAACATAAACAAAACAAGAGAAAAGTTTTCAATCTAAAAACTTGCAAAATATTTACGAAAATTATCGAGAAAACTTTTATTAAGTGCTTAATTATTCTGTTGAAGGGATTTCAGTAGAAACCTCCACATAGAACAAACAATCGTGCCAAATGTATAATATGTATGTATGTGTGCATTTATCGCCCTCAGCCACCCATGCTTTTAGGTATTGCGCAAAATAAAGTTACAGAAATAGCAAAAATAAGGAGAAAAACTAAGAAAAGCAACAATAATAAAATTGATTAAAATATAGAAAACTTTTTCAAGCACAAACTAAACGAAACATGTTTCTGTTCTCTAATAGTTCTAGTTGTAGGAATAACAAAATACCAACTGAATTGAAGCAGTAGGCGAAGTGTATGAGCATGCCAACCCAGTTGGCCATGCCTGACTCATGGTCTCTACGTGATGCATTGACAACATGATGAAAGTTCCTCAGATGTAGATGCCAATTATTATGACGTAATCAGCAACGTTTCATGGTCATATGAAATGGAACTCTTCTGTCAAGTCAAGTGTAAAGTTTTTCATCAAGAAGGTAAAAAATAATTCTTTTATGACAAAGATGGAATTTTTTATATTTTTGATTAGGAAATGAAGGAGCTAAAAATCTATATCAGTATCTAACAAAAACAACAACTATTTTTTGAAAGATTAACTCTAAGAAGGCAAACACAAAATTGTGCATATCGAGTTGAGATAATCAACGTCTATGCAATTGGTGTTTCCCCTGCCGTTGTTGAATTTCATATCATAATAATGAAAATTCATTGTACGCTGGCATGGCTGGTGCCTGTTCACCTTTTATCGAATCAGTAATTAACGAATTGAATAATTCTCAAGTTCCAGCAAAGTTCATTTTGATATTGATGATATTTGTAGCAGCTTTGAAACTTGAGGATGCCCATCGTACTAACAATTTCTTTTACCTGTCTTGATTGGTATCAATCCAAAATCAACGCTTTATAAAAATGAACTTGCAAACCTAAACAAGGATTAAAAAACTATTAAAAAATTCAAAAACTCATGGACGTCTAGAGCGCCACAAACCAATAGATGTATTCAACCTTTTTATAACAGATGCTAAATACAATTTTACGAAACAACTAACAGGCTTAACTGAGGAATCTTCAACTCAATCGCATGTTATTCAGTTTTAAATATGGCTAAATTTAAACAAAAACAGCCAAAGCCAAGCATTGGGACTGTTTTCCTTGTTATGTCCCACATACATACATACATACACATTGTATATGTATGCAGACATGTGTGTCTGTGCACATCTAAGCTTTTGTTTATTTACTTTAAGTCCTTAAAAATATTTTTCATGTTATTTATTTACACCTAAGGAGATTCTTTGTTTTTATTTATTCCTGCAGCCATCCATCCAAAGCTTTTAAAGCATTCATGCTTGATTACTTACATGTGTGCGTATGAATGTTACCGTATGTGTAAGAAATGTTTTGGCACAACTTTAAATCCTTCTGAAAGTATACAAGTAAATAGTTGGAGGCAAAATAATTTGTAAAGCTTTTAAATCCAAACAGCAGGCAATGAGTCCAAAGAAACTTCTTTACAAAAAGTTTTGATTTTTGCTTGTACAATGATGCTTACAACATCGTACATGTTATTGTCTAAACTTTAGAAATTAATTTTTATTAGAAGGAACTCGTGATTTTTTTTTCACTTATTTTGAGATATTTTTTTTTTTTTTTTAAATGGGTATATGAATGAGTGTATGCCTGCCGCTTCGTGTTAGAAATTAAAATTGGGTCGTTTTTGGCATGATTCCTTACAGCGTCTACACTTCGCTTGGTTTATTTGGCTTTTGTTTTCAGAACTATAAGAAAATGCAATCACAATTTTCTTGCCATTCATTTTACTTTTTTGGCGGAATTTATATAATCTAGTTTTGATCGAAGTTAACTTTTCTCAAAACTGAGATAGATTTTTGTAGCAAAATTGTAGTAATCAATATTTTCAAATAAGACTCGAGAAGTAAATTTCAAGACTTTTAGGCTAGGAGTCATACCAGTTCTAGTTCATATTCACCCTGTTGTTTATTTGCTGCAGTCTCTTGGATATGGTTTCGTTTACATCACATCCACGTGACATAAAGCGAATGCCAAAGCAGCGCTCCCGCACAGCTGTTAGATCTTCTCTTGTGCCATGATGAATTGTGCTCCATCCCGCTAGGATTCCAAGGCTGTGCTGGCATTAGGCCCTTAACCAACCCCAAAGACTCCCTCTAATGGGAGCAGATTCTATTGCAAGGCTTTGAGTTTAAAATATGGGCCAATTGGAAAATGTGTTAGTAGGATGGGAACTGGTGCTGGTGTAGTATTGAGTATTAGGTTACCGAGTACTGAGCATTTACTCATACGCAACACTCAAGAGTAGTTGCTTTTTAAACAATTTGAATATAAAATACAAGTTTATTTGGCAATACTGCTTCAAAAGCATCAGTGTCGAATTAAAGGTGACAATAAAAAACACATAATGAGCCTTAACACTACAATTGGTTCCATGTGGAAAGAACTTAAATTTGAAAAACTTTCTTCGACTATAATCAAAATTAAGGTTGGCTTTAAGTTAAAGCAGCTTTAAATGGTTGCCACATTATTTAGCGAAAGTGCCAAATTATGCATCATACAACCAGGACTCTCAAAAATTATGTATAAATGTGAACACGCACATATACAAATGTAAGAATGTATTAGTAAGTAAAAAAAAAAAAACATCAAAGCGAATTGAATAAAAATTCTGATTAATAATAGACAATAAAAAATCTTTAATTTAATTATTTAATGTAAAAAAATTTACATTAAAAAGCTTTTGTATTTAAAAGAGACATTTGCTTGAGCAAAGCTGTTGCTAAATAAGTTAAAAGCAACTTCAGCTGGTTTTACCTTTAGAGCTGACTTTTGCGGCTTTTCTTGTCTATAGTAGACAATAAGTTTACTTTTGTTTAACAATGACTTAAAATTGCTTAAAGTATACCTTTTTGCTGTCTATAGTTATGGCCCAATGTGTTTGTTTCTTTAATTAAAAATTTGCTTTATTTGCATACACATTTTAGATACATATTTATTTACATATGGAATGCAGTCTTTTACAAAATGGGCAGCACACACTCGCAGGATGTACTTTTGTAAATTAATTTTTTTTTTTTCTAAATCAATTTTCCAGTTCTTCTTAGTGTCTGCATGGGGCGATGGCAAAAAGTCGTTAAGAGTTTTAAAAACAACTTTAAATATTTTATAAACTATTTCAACAACTACAAAAGCATTTCTGCTCCAGCACACGCATACACACACACAAGCAAAAAATCTTTTTGTTTTGTACTCCATACTCCAATACTTTAACTACAGTTCAATTTTTATGTAAAAAAAAAAAAAATAAATAGAAAAAGATTTATTTTCATTATTTTGCTCACTTTGTTCGGAACTGCTCCATTTAGGAAAAACTCGAAGCAATTTTTGTCAGAATCGAAACGAATGCAAGCATGAAAATATGTCTCAGCGTGTATATATGTACATATGTATGTGTGTGTATCTTTCATTTGCAACATTATTTGTTAATGTTCATTTACATCTGATGGCAGCAGCATTTAACAACAAGACTTTAACATTAAAGTAGTTAACATTTAGAAGCGACAAGTAAAAGCAAAACCCAAACTCAAATTTGTTTTAAAGAAGCAAAAATAAAATTATATTGTCTGTCAGTCGGTCGTTCATTATTCTCTTTTTCTTGTGTTTGGTGTGTCGACTGCCGGGGACGAAGACGGTGACGGTGACGCTGATGCTGATGCTGATGCTGATGGTGGTACTGGTGTCATTCATTGTTGGCGTTGAAGCTGGTGCTCGAACGAGTCCGAATAGAATACTTGTGCACTGTTTAATATTCAAAGCACGTCTTTATTATTAACAATCAAATAATGTTCTCATTAAATGAGTTGAGTTGAAAAAAAAAAATAAATAAATTTAAATATTACACAAATAAAAGCAGAAAATTTAGATTTATATTTTAAAGATACAAACAAAAAGCAAGAGAAATAAAATAATGCGAAATTAGGACAACGTATTGTATTACTTAATGGCAAGTCAAAATAATAAAATGTTTCAAAAGGAAACATGTTTATTTACATACCTTATTTTTTTGACTTGAACACTCCAAGCGGAAGAAGAAAATTTAATTATAGCAAGTGATAACCTTCTTCAAAATTTAAGCACAAAGAAATGCCACTTCAGCATTTCACAAGGGAAGGATGTGTAAAAGGCTGCAATCAAGATGTTCACAGACATCGGTACAGGTACATTCTCAGAGTTATGGCCAAAAAACCAGCGTTGGTAGTTCGTTCATCTTCGAGTTTGGTCTAATTCACTCGAAATTAAATACTAAATTTATTATTCCATAATTTGCAATTGATAATCATTTGTTAGGCTTTTAAGTTCAGGTTTACTTCTCCCCAAATCGAGAAAAATTTTTCAAAATAAAGTTTTAAAGGATTGATAATTTTTGTATACTTTGCCAGTCCCTTGTGAACATTATGATGGAGGTTAATGGAGAAATCCTCAATTAACATTTTTGCTTCCCTTCAAAGTGCCCGTCTGCTCCGTTCACTCATTTGTTCATTTATTCATGCAAAAAAAGAACAAAGTACTTGTGTGGCAGAAAAACAGAGTCTGCTTTCTGACTTTAGTAGAACCGTTCAACTCGTTTCCATTAACTAATAAATTTAAACTCCTATTTGTTTGCTTTTCCTTACGTCGTCGCACTATACATAAATGGAATACTGATGCAATTGTTTTGTTTCTTTTACTTTGACGTTGGTTTAATGAACAGGTTTACTTATCTAGAAGTGCTAGAGGTGAAATAATATTTAAAAATAGCATTTGTTTACTGAAACAATGTAAAGGCAAATATGTTTCTTTAAATTCGAGCTATTACTGCTATTAACAACACTGTTTGACACAAAACGAATATTTAATGGTGTTGCCACATGTTTTATTGCATTTGAGAACCACTTTTTTCTATTTGTGAGACGTTGCACCAGCTCCAAATTAGCAGGAGGGATTTATTTTAAGTGCTTAAAATATGCCCTAAAAAGAGTGCAAATGCGTTATTAAATTTTAAGTTTTTATTCAAACAAAAGTATGGGTTTTCAAGATTTGAAAGAAAGTTTCAGTTCCCGATTTTTAATTTTTTTTTTTTTTTTAATTTTTGTATGGGAGAACACCAAGGAAGCGTAATACGTGTTCGATATGCTCAAGAAAAATGTTGGAGAGAAAAAATTATGGTTTTTGGTCATGTATTTGACTCTTCTATGGTCACCTTGGGGCAAGCCAATGTGATTTAAAACCTGCCAATGAGTGCCTGTAGAAGAGTCAAATGTATGATCAATCCTTAAACCCCCATCATTTTGCTTTCCAATATTTCTATCGAACACCCGGACCGCATGCCATGCCTCCTAAGAGAGCTCCCAAATAAAAATTGATGTGTCCAAGTGGAGCATTTTTTTCATGCCAAAAGCTATCGATCTTTAGCGCCATATCAACAATATCTTGTGTATGCGAATCGGCATCTCGGCGACTCACATCGATTACTAAATCGACCACCATAACGTATAAATAACATTTTTATTCAGTTCTATTTGGTGGAAAAAGGTACAGAATGTAAAATGCGATAATGTTTTAAAAATTCGTTGCACAGTGTTACTTTAACCATTAAAGACTTGGCAATATTTCTGCCATAGTGTTCATTGTACAAAGTTTACTGCAAAAATATTAACGAATGGTGCACTGCCTGCAATCTCGCGACGTTTTACATTAAAATGTAAATTAGCATGACATCAAATATAAATTTATTCTTTCCATTAATTTCATGTTCTAGTTGTAGTTTTACTGTAATATTTATTAAACGTTGAAAAACTTAAACTTAAAGAATTTTATTTTTTTTTTTTTTTCATTTGGTTTGAAGTGTGAATGTTCTGTTAGACCCAGAATTTTATGCCACAAAACCCAATGAAAGTATTAATTTCTTAGATAATACTTTGAAGTGCCCTTTAAGTTCTATTACATGCTGCCTTCTTTCGTTTACCTCCAATATGTACTGATCTGTTTGCCCCACTGTTTGCTTCACATTATTTGCATAAGAAGCAAAGAAAACCAAAAGCAAAAACAAAATTAAATTATTTTTATCAAATTTTCGTTTTATAGTTTTTATGTGAGACATCAAAGAGTACAATTTTTCTTTTTTTTTTTTTAGATTTAATGGCAAGATTTCATAAGAAGAAATATGTAAACGAAAGAAAATAACACTCAAGCGATTTCGATAAAAACAATTATTTCATACAATATCGTATACTTAGTCTTTTATTCACGTACAACATGTTCGAATCATGTAGGATGTGTGATACAGTTGAGATTGTTTGTCTTTACGTACCTGTCATGTGCGAGATTTATGGCAGATTTATGTGGTTATCTTTGAAATAAACATTTGTGTACATGTTTTAAATTTAACAAAATTCTTAGATTTGCCAAGAAATTTTACAAATTTGTAGATGTGAAGCCAAAATAAAACAAAAGAATCAGATTTTTGTCAGCAGACTTGTTGGCGACAGGTATGCGAACGCATTCAAGGCATTACCAAAATATTTCATACATACAAACCCCATATTCTTCGCTCGTCGTTCTCTTTGACAAATACATAAAGCACATGTACATATGTATGTAAATGTAAATATTTATTGAAGTATGCAAATGCTATTCACAAGAAATTCGTTTTTAAGAAAACGAAAGAATAAATATGTAGTTTTGGAAAAGTTATTAATTTTTAAATGCTGCAACTTATGAAAGCGAATTCCCTAGAAGCCACTAAAAGCTGCATACAAAATCAAGGCCTAGCAAGTACTGGCCCTGGGAGTTCCCTTTAAGTATGTTATATAACATATCCTAGACATTTTCTTTCTAGTTTGAAATCCTTTAAAAATTAGTTTTTGGCCATGCTATATCCGTTATATATGGACCTATATGGAAAGGTTTTCCCCAGCCTCCTAATAACTTTTATACGAAGTTTGGGGTAAAAAGTTCTTGGTATGAAATGTTGTCAAAAAGGTGACCGACCCTTAAGGGCCGGGCTCTGAGACATACATATATAAACTGTTTCTGTATCGATTTCGCTGAATTCCTGTAGCAAACGCATGACTCGATTCTGTTACAGATTAATGCCGTTTGTTTTTTTTTTTTTTTTTTTTTTTTAACAAATATGCAACATTTTCGATATTGCTTTGCACAATACATGTGGATCCATGGTTTTTATTAATTTTTTTTTACTTATTCATAATTTTGACAACATTTTCTTGATCTTATTGTCGCTAAGCTATTAAAGCTCTAATTTTAAGAAAAAGAAAATCAAATTAAATTTAAGAAAAAAAATTAATTTAGGTCCAAAAATGAATTTTTTTTAAAAACTATTTGCATTTTTTAATAATTTTTCAAGTTTAGTGATGAGTTGATTAGCACCAACGAATATAGACAGCAGAAAAAGACAGCAGATATTTTTTAAAAAGATTCATTTGTGGACCTAAATTAAAACATTTCAATTGGCTCTTAAAGCAAATAAATAAATAAGTTCATATTTAAGAAAAAAAAGTTCAGAGTGAGTGGTTTTCCTAGAAATGGTGTTTCAACAGCCGTCTGCAGGCATTGTTTAATCGAACTTTTTCTCAATAATCATCCATAGATACATAAATATTGTTTAAAAGGGCTCAAACCGAAAATTATGAAAAATACACTGAAAGTATTTGCGTTCTTAGTTCTAAGAAATTTATTTTATTGAAATAAAGAAAATATTCGTTGTCGCAAGGAACTTTCATAGATATTATGAATTAATATAAATGTAAACTATACCTTAGTTTCATAATCTTTTTTTTCCCGAAAAAAGTTTTCTTAAATCAATGAAACCCTTCATCAAGTCAACGAAATGTGGGTATATGGTAAGGAATTTTATCATTTCGATAGGCTGCTAAAATCTACTTGTAATTAGCCCCTAAAAAATGTCGTCACACTTAAAACATCATTTTTACTTTTAAGTTTTTTTTTCAATTTTTTTTTTTTTCGTTACTTCAATGAAAAATGCTCACACTCAAAGAATTGTTTGATTTAGTAAATGAAATTATTCATTAGATTAATAAAAAGAATTCGTTTATTTAATGAAACAATAAAATTTAATTTAATTCATTGACTTACTGAATCCAAAAATTGGTGGAAAATTAATGCATTTTTGGCAGATTAATGTTGGAGTTCATTGGATTTATGAAAAAAAAAATTTTACAGTGTACAAACCAAAATGTTAACTTATATTTTTAGGGATACCTAAAATTTATGAATAAACTTTTTCCTACCAATAATAATCCAGAATACATATAACTTGAGTGGAAAATTGAAATTGTTGAAACTATAACCGAAATTATAGATAATCTTATGTATGTAACTAAATGAAAATATGAATCGAAAAATTGTCCATAATAATTAATGTGTAATATTTTCCATTATCACAGAAAATTCCATTTGAAATCTCCTCTCTGTGCAAACTCAAGGTTTACTGAATTTTTATAAATCTCAAACCTTTACGAACAGACATTTTTTACAATAATATAAAACGAATGATGTCAAAATAATTCAAACAAACAATAATGGAACAATCATGTGTATGCATGTGTGTATGTACATACATATGTATGTATGTATGTATGTATGCTTCAATCTTTTCATGTCGATGAAAGACTTTTGTAATTTAAAAAAGATTTTGCCTTATTTGCATCATGTTTATTTCAATGAAAACGTTTGCACACAATGACCAACAAAGGCAAAGAGGAGAAAACGTGACATTAAACAAATTCTGAGATCATTTCTAACATGCAAAACCAGAAAATAATTTCCGCTGTAAAAAACTAATTTTTTTATCAGATTCTTAACAGTTCTTTTTCATTACACATCATAATATTCCCAGTTAACATAAGGAAAGACGAAGATTTCGTTTTACGTTTCTTTATTTGATATTTAAATCAGGCTTGTCCACATGTTCGTATCATTTTTCAATAACTAAAGCCATAGTCAGTCAGGCCAGCAACTTTAAGGGAGCATGAAGTTTATAAACAATCCATGTGGAGGGGAGGCAGCGGAACAGACGTCAGTGGACCACCCTCCGATGAGTTACTAGAGCTGATGGTAGAGCCATCTAATCTGTCCTAAATTGCAAACCAAAACAGTTCTTTGTCTTTGCTTAAAATAGCCGCCAGTCCCACGATGTCGCTTGACATCGAACGCACGAAAAACAATAACAAATTTAAAATGTTTGCTGTTATCTTTAGAGTTTTGTTTGGCACCTCTTATAGAGTGCCATAGTGCACCTAAAATATTATTATTATTATTATTATTATTATTATTATTATTATTATTATTATTATTATTATTATTATTATTATTATTATTATTATTATTATTATTATTATTATTATTATTATTATTATTATTATTATTATTATTATTATTATTATTATTATTATTATTATTATTATTATTATTATTATTTTTTTCAATATCAAGAAGCATTTCCGCAAATGTTTGCTCACAAATAGTCTTGTGCAATTGTGCTTATTTTATTTGAATATATTTTCATACTTGACGATTTATTGCATTAGCAAAAGTGAGGCAAAATAAAATCAAAGCTACTCAAATCTTAAAACGAAACGATTTAATTAAATTGAGAGCGATATAAATTCGTGCTGTTCAATATGCAAGTCAATTGAAATTGTATAAATTCTAATACAAACTGACAAAATGGGATTTATAACATGGGCCGATTGGTGAGGAGGAAACAAAATTTATGCAGAAAAACGTTTTACGTTTTTTAACTTGTTTCCATTCGAAGGTGGTTCAAAAACCATTTAATGTTGTGCCTTCTACTCAGAGGAAAGATAGAAATCGAGAAAGTGAGAAAGTTTTTTTGGTGGACATGTAACATTTCAATATTAATTTTATTCTTTCTAGATATAAAGACATTCGTTAATAGTTTTGTATTTCACAACACAACACCAGAACTGCAATGCAAAATTTACTGAACAATCCTCGGTTGCCGAGAGTAAGGGAATTTAGAAAAAGAAATTGTAGCCTGTCTTGAGGGATCTTTTGCGAAATATACTTTTTCCCGCAATCAATATTCCTTCGACCTGTTTGAAAAATCCAATCCAATAGAGATTGGGGTTGATGGTTATTTATTTAGATGCAGCGAACAACAGAAACTAATAACAAAAATTTATAACAAGCCTGTTGAAGGATACGTACTACGAAATTTTCAATGTTTAACGGAAAACCAACAAAATAGCACTTACAATTTTATTGGATTTTGCGTTGCTGCTATTGACGTTTATTAGTCGTTCAATTAATTGAACAACAATCCAAATTTACTGGCATGCCGGTATTGGCATTCTATTCTTTGGTCTGTTGAGAGCTGTTAAGACAGTAACAAAAACGGAAAATGAATCCTGAATTCAGCTGATTGAGTCACACGTCTGAGTTTGAAGCTGATTAGTGAATTTTCTGGCTGTCCCCACGCAAATAAAGCTTCTAAATTAAAAATACCAACCACTACAATTTGTTACAAAAATAATTTTTTATTTTGCATTTGAATCCCATTTATGACAAAAATTAATAATTGTTAAGAGACGCTCTTCAATCTACAATTATTTAAATTTTGGCCTTTTTGAAGGCAAATATCATTTGTTAAATAAAGCAGCGTTAGCAACTCACAGTGGTTAACCTGGCAGAAAATGCCCTTCTTAATACCTGGCGTCAGGAGGTACCATATTTTTATCTTTGTAGCAAAATAGATTTTACGGATTATGTGGCTTAGTTTAATAAATAATTTGCATAAAAATTAAATCAAATAGAAATATATATGTCTGCTCCAACAAGTGACTACCGCCGAATCTACGAGAAAGCGTTTCTAAATGTAAAATACATTTTTAGAAAACTTATATACAAATTTAAAATAACCCTCTGAATGGAATTCCACCCCGTAACAAAAAAAAAAAAAAAAAATACTTTCATAAAAATTAATGTGCATGTGAAAGTTATAGTTGTGGAAAAAACCAACCCCCTTTTCATTCAAATTTTCTTTTTTTTTTTTTTAGATTTTCCGGATAAAGCTTTTCCCTAGAACATATCAGAAGGTCAAAGACCTTTTAATCGATTGACACTTGCACAACAAACGTTTTCTGGCAGTGGTTTTAAACAGTAAACTTTCAGATTTTTTTATTTTTTTCTTTTTTATTGCAAATATTAGACTGGGTTGCTGATGACGGTTGGCTTGACGACACAGAAAGAGCAAATTGTATGCAGCTAGATGTGTTTATGGCAGGCAACTCGCTTGTTATTACGAAAACGTGCCAAGCAAATTGAAAACTTTTAATATTGTTTCAATATAAACAATAAATTAGGAAAACTTGAAAGTGAAAAGCGACCACAAACGCAGTGAAACGAAATTAATATTTATGAAATGTTGAGTTTTATTTTTATTTCTGTTGAGATTTGTGAACAGGGTAAGAAGGATTTCTTTCCAGTAATCCTGTATCCAAGGTGTTATTATCTAAAGCCAGAAGGCAGCTTTGCTGTCAGAACACTTTTGGCCAAGCCTCAATTTGAGTGTTTAAGACAAATTGACACCATAGCACAATTTATTTATTATACTTTTTGGATAACAAACGCTTTATATATGAGGTCTTCATTAACAGAAATATGACGCTGTGCAGCAAAGCAACATGAAATATTTGACATTCATCATCACCCACAGGACTCTGCTAACCAACATGAATAACGTCCACATCAAGTAAGTGATAGAGTTTTTATTCTTGCAAATCTGCTCTCAGAACTGAAGGTGGCTCCTCAGAAACAACCTTAGAAACAACCTAAGCTCTACCGAAGATTATTTGATATCAGGGGGGTCAGTCTTCAGGATACATGATTGTTTCTTGATAGATAATTTGTTACTACTACGAAAGATCTTGTTTTTTTTACGTTAAGTTCCTCTCTACAGTGTTGCTTCGAAGGATTTTAACTATCTGTGGTGCTATAAAAAGGATTTTAATTATCTGTGGTCCTATTTTGTTAAATAAATAAATTTTATATATTTATTTTCTTGAGCTGAAGGTCTTTTTTTTATTAGAGTATTTGAGTATTTTTGTCGATATTTCGCTCTCCTTCGAATAACTTCTTCAGTACGAATATACTCAAATACTCGAATGAAAAAGAGCTTCAGCTTAAGAAAATAAATATATGAAATATGAAAAAGGGGTCGAAAAAAAACCAAATAAATAATATAAAAATAAATTACCTCCACTTTTGAAGCATAGAAAAATGTCATATTGCGCACCCAGTTCAAATGTGACTCAACCCAAGATTTTAATTGTTTGGAAAATGAAAAAAAAAACTGTTATTGATCTAAATAAAAATAGTTAAGAACAAAAACAGATGATTAGAATCTAAAAAGTTTTGGAACGAAGTTCCTTAACGCGGCTTGCTGGTAGTTCAAATTAGTAGAAATCGTCACGAAAGCGTGTGAGCTGTTTATATGTATTGGGTATCTGTCGACAAGCAATTGTGTAGGTGTCTCCGTTGCTGTCAGCGGAGACACATACCAATAAATATTAATTAGTTGTGAAAACGGACACTATCAGTTGATAGATGCCGCTAAAGTAAAGTATGTCACAACAAAAAACAGCAATATTGAAAATTTTTCGTTTGTAGCAGATTGACTGAATACTGAATGTGTCAAAAGTAAAAAAATAAAACGTTCCAAAAATTTTAAGAAGCATATAAAATTTCAAAATTTTAAAAAACAACACAAAACAAAACATACAGATTTCACCTTGTATTACATTCGAAGATGAAGAAAAAACGTAAGGAACTTCGTTCCTAACGGGGGTGCCCCGGCCGCATTTTTTTATTTTTTTATTTATTTAACCAAGTGCACGGACTTGAACCACAAAAATTAAAGGTTTTGAATTGAAGGACGGGGTCCTTCATACCACCTTTTGTTTTTTAACAAGTCATCTTTGTAGACCTGCAGGCCTATTCTGTAATTTACTAATACTTAATATCCATTGCTGAAAATCTATAAATTAAACTTTGCAGTTTTTAGCCACAAATGGAATTCTGCAATGCCTTCCGCTTACACTCACAAATTCAATGCTCAAGCAACTGCTTGTTGACTAAGAGTCATAACCAAAGTTATGGTCTTAACTTTTGCATGGCATTTTAGCAATCGAGAGTTACGTTTAGTCGGCAGAGTTACAGAGCAAGGGGGCTGACTACTGCGAAGAATATTTAAAAAACAGTCAATTCTAGAATATACCAGAAATATTTTTTTTTTTTGCAAAAGAAAACCAGCATTTTGTACCAAACGTTGCTCTTACACTTCCGGCGGCATATTTTTAACATTTATGTCTATCATGTGTCAAACTATTTTCTGGCCTCAGTTCTTTTGTTGGAGAGAGTTAAATTAGGGTTGGAGCCTTTTCAAATGCATTTTTTTTAAATTAACTGTATAACATAACTTGTTTCTCGAAACCACACTGACTCTTAATCATTGTACGCGTGTGCATGCACATATGTACATACCCTGCAGCTAAATTTGCGACTCGTTACAATTTGGGGCAGCCTTACGGCGCTTATTAAAGCTGAACTAAAAACCTGAATAGATTGTTTATATGCATTCCTTAGTTTGTTTTTAGCCAATTTATATATTTTGTTCTAAGTTTCATTCATAAGTCTGTGGTGGCGTTTGCATAAGAACTTCAGCCAAGATAAGTCAAAAAAATATTAATAAATTGGGATTCAACGAGTAAACCAAAACTACCTAAACATTGGCTAATAATATGAGAGGAAAACATAATGACAATTAAATCAGTCAAATTTCAATTCGTTCCAATTTTGTTCATATGTGTGTTTATTGCCCATGAGGCAAAAAATAAACACACATCAAGTGCCGCAATTTGGACCCTACTGTTGGGTCAACAGCTGCATGTTACGAGTAAGCTGATGTTAGCTTGTAAAGATCAAAAAATATTTATTTGTAATAATTTTGTATTTGTAATAATTCATATTACCCAAAATGAATTGTTGGCAAGCTAGCTAAGCTTTTAAGATAGTGCTTACTAATCTTTTAATTAGACCTGTAGCTGTTAAGCACTTGAGGCTTAATCTTCTGCAGAGAAGTCGATAGGATATGTTTAATCATCTGACAACAAAAAAGTAGTGTAAGAGAAATTAATTTCAAGACCCTGGGTAGGGTCTTAAAGTAGCCCTGCTACAAAAAGAGCTTGTCGGTCGTCTATTACCTCGTGTGAACAAAACATATTGTGAATTAATAACTCAGGAAAGTATGTCTTACCTGAGACTTTTATTAAATGTAAAAAGTTGCCGTCTCACCGAAAACTTAAAGTTTTGTTTAGACAACAGGCACTCTTGTGAGCACCAGTATATGAAGAAAATTTGACGCTGTTACCATTCCCCTTTGAACCTGCAGCAATCGTACAAACTGCTAGTTAGGTATTTGAAATTCGTTTTTAGCAACAAAAAACTTGCACGTATGTACGAGATATGTATATGCTGACCAAAATAACAATCAATAGTTCGATATACTTTGAATTCAGTATTCCTCCGATTTTGTCTGCAGGGTGCTCACAGTTACTTCAAGAACTGTGCTAAAGAAAATGTTAAACAACAATATTGTTCAAAAAAAAGAAAAAATGCTTACAGCTAATTAACTTTGGGAATACGGTGGAATAAAGTTCTCAAAACTCACAGACCACCAAGGTAATTTTTAAAAATTATTTTTATTATTTTGTTTTTCTTATTAAATCCCTTATTATAACGAGCAACCAACACCTCTTACAGACGTACAAACTTTTATTTAAAAATATCGTCATCAAAATAATCATATCATCACCACGTAATTTGTTCTTCGAGCGGAAAACTGAAACGAAAGGCAACAACCATCATCATTGCATGTTTTAAAGTGTCACGTACATACATACGACTGTTATCATGTGCGCCTTTACTTACAACAGTTTATACATACATCGTATGTACATACATATGTATTACGGTCATTATTTCAGACTTACAAACATGCATAAATAAATGTTTAATATGTGTATTACTACAGGCTTGCAATGCACGTCCAGATCTGAAACAACTTACATATGTACGTCGATTGCTTGCATGTTTATAAATTAAAAACAGAAATCGACGAAAAAAAGCAGCTCAAAACTTTTGGGGGTTATTAAGTGAAATTTTCAAAGCGTTAAAATAAAACATACAAACACGAATAACCGAAAAAATATACCCATGCCAGTGTAAGAAGCCCAGAAAAACACGCATCAACACAACATTTGTAATAAAAATCGTGTTTTGAAATAAACTTGAACGCAGTGTGTATTATATTTAGTATTCACTTACCTTAAATGCTTTAAATATGTAATTATACATTGTGTATGCAGCAGGTACAGCGACGAACAGGAAAGTAGCAGTAGCAGTGGGTTTTCTGCAAAGCTCACATACGGGAGTAATTGAACAACTAAATACACTTCCATTTTATTTTATAAAATATAGTACATGCATTTGATTTGGCAAAACAGGGGAGCAAAACTAAGAAACAACTAAAATTACTTCGAATAAACTAAAGAATTGGTGCATGCTTTTTTTCCTTATCAAAAGAAAAATTTTAATTTCTTGTTTTTGCGAGTTTATGCGACCCGTTTTTAGTTTAATGTTATCTTATTTTTTAATCTATAGGTATTTCTTCTTCTTCATTTATTTGCCGATATTTTGCTCTCCTTCGGAGGAGAAGAAGCTTTCCGACGGAGAGCAAAATATCGGCAAATAAATAAAGAACCTATAGCTTGAAAAATAAGATATTGTTAAACCAAAAAAAAAAAAAAAAAAGAAATGCGGTCGGGGGACCCCCGCTAGGAACGAAGTTCCTTACGTTTTTTCTTCATCTTCGAATGTAATACAAGGTGAAATCTGTATGTTTTATTTTGTGTTGTTTTTGAAATTTTATATACTTCTTTAAATTTTTGTTTTAGTTTTTTACTTTTGACACATGCAGTTTTTTTTTGTCAATTTCCGAAGAAAAGCTACTGTTGGTCAATTTTGCAATATTCCTGTTTTTTGTTGTGACATACTTTACTTTAGCGACATCTAGCAACTGATAGTGTCAGTTTTCACAACTAATTAATATTTATTGGTTTGTGTCTCCGCTGACGCCATATAGTTTCGCTACTTGCCGCCCGTCATACACGATTGTTTGTCGAAAGATACACCAATACATATAAACAATTCACACGCTTTTGTGACGATTTCTACTAATTTGCCCTACCAGTAAGCCGCCTAAGGAACTTCGTTCCAAAAGGTTGCATAAACTCAGTCAAATATAACCGATAGCAAAATATCGGCAAACAAATAAATAAATAAAGATGGGCCCATAGCTCGAAAATAATACATATATTGGTTTTATTCTCATGTCCAACAATATGCAGAACATGTACGAATTTAGAACCTGCAACCAAAATTGTGGCCCAAACCATCATCGGAGTCGCCATTACTTTTATTAATATGAGCAAACAAAACAATAAATTTTTCTCCCTCCAGCCATTGAAATGAAAGCAAACTCCAGGGCATGAGAACCTTAATTTCCACTACAACATTTAAAAAAAAAAAAAATCCAAGCATAAGCATTCCTCATCGCAGTTTTTCAGTCCAAAGCTAGAAAAACTAGCTTTGAAATATATTTAAGAATTATATACTATAGAATCACAAGCAAGCGATAAAATGTGTAGAGAAAAGTTACGATTATTGAATCGTCAAAAGCAGAGGAATTGCAATAGAGTCTTAGCTACCTACCTACCCACTTTGTTCACGTACCCCATTGATTGATTCTATGTATTTGTTACACCATTTGAAAAGGCAGTACAGCAGGCAGTGCTCTTTTTATGCTCGCATTTCTATGCATGCACCCAAAATTATACATACATTTTGTGTATGTGATGAATTAATTATAGAATCACATAGCCATGAAATTGGGCTAATGTTACAAATTTTCTTTGCATGTACTTTAGTATATTATTTCTTTCTTTCATTCTCTGCAAAAAAAAGTTTCACAACAGTGTCACAATTAAAATCACAATCAAACCATTGATTTGTCAACTCAAGACAAAACTCTTATTCTGAAGGTCAATTGATACAATGATTCCGTAATAAAATTCTCTCTGGATTGATTTTTTTCTTATAACTCTGGTCTCACGCAGAAAGGCCCTAACTCGCATTTTTGCAAGCTGGTAGTTCTCTTGCATATTTTGATTAATTCAGTTTATATTGAAACATGCAAAAAAAAGCACGCAATTGAAATAAATGCGAGTTAGGGCTTGTCTGCATGTAGTTTGACAAAGCTCTTCCTTGTTCAGAACGCAAAGCTCTTACTACTTTTGACGATTTCCCCTTTCACCTCGTGTTTTTTTTTTTTTTTTTTGCTGGAACCCAACTTTTCTACAAAATTTCGTTTGTGTCAGCTTTAAAGTGTAGGCGCGATAAGGATTTTTTTGTGTGTCCTTTATTAACATTTCTATCGAGAGAATCCTTTTGAGCATGGCCTTGCCTTCTGTACTTATAATTGCCAGGGACGGAGGAAGCCAACTCTACTTCGAGATTAATTTTCTCCTTCAAAGCTGTTAAATATTCTGTTCATTTATATTTTCATTTTTTTTTTCTTCTTCTTTTAATTTCAAAACTCTTTAATTTGTTTGTTAAATATCTGAGTATTAAAAGAGAAACGAAACCAAACGGGAAAATATTGTGAAACAATACACGTTTAACAAACAGCGTTAATGTCAATAACACTGTTCGTCAATGAACTCAAGTGTTGCCATTTTCCGAGTTCATAAGCCCAATTTTTGTTTTTACATTTTGCATTAATTTTTGTTTTTTTATGTGTGCCACCACTGTGTGTTGTGCTCATGCAACTGCAAATAACAAAATTCAATACGACCACGTTTTTAAGGTGTTGCTAAGCGGTTTTCTGGTACTGATTTTTTCACTTTATTTAATACAATTTTATTTTATTTTTTCTTGCTGAGTTGCTAAGCAATCATCATCATCATCATCATCAACAGTATCGTCATCAACAAACAGCGTTTTTTTCGTCTTCTTCTTCTTCTTCTTCTCTTTCAAGTTACTGTCGTCGCATCAGATTGATTTTTATTTTTATTTTGAATGCGTTCACATTTGCATTGAACATTAAATATAAGGAAATAAAATTTGAAATGGAAAATAATAAAGGCGATGGGATTGGGCGATGGGAAAGCTTTTTGTGCGAGAGGCGAATTTGGCTGGGCAAATTTCACTCAGAACAAATTCACTTGAATTTGTGTCAGTGTAAACAGTTACTGAACTTTGTGCAAGTTTTCTCTTTTGTGTGGTTGTCATTTGCAAATAGCGAAACTCAAATGAACTGAACAAACAAATAAACAATCTTATATAGAAAAGAGAATCTACTAATGAATCAACGCTATAAACTTCACAACCACGGTCTTCTTTGTGTTCGTCGCTGTTTTTCAGTTTGCTGACTGTCACAGAACCCATCATCATTTGTCACGTTTACCTATTGTGGGTTGTCGTCACATTAATTCATACGAATGAACTTATTATACAACACACTCTAAATAACAATTCAACTTAAACTGTACATGAAGTAGCCAACCTTCTCTTATAGCACGGAATAGGGTGATACATATACATATGTGCATGGATAGATTTAAACAACTGGTAATCAGCCACCATACGTACACATGCGGTGATCGTAGGAATGAGAATGCAAGCAACCACAAACAAGCTTTTTTTTATTTTTTTATTTTTTTTTTTTTTTTTTTAGAAATTTAACATGATTTTTAAAACAAGTTTTTTTTCATGTTGATTTTACATTGCGAGGTTTTGCCGTGTGTAACCACCTAATTTTGTTTAATTGCAGCAACTTCATGAACTTTGTTCTCATTATGTTATATATGCATTTCTACATACATCCCTATATCTTCTTAAATAAATTGAAATTTATTTCATAACGTGATGGCATCAAGTGTAGCGTGAAGATAAACAATACAATTAACATTAAAGGCAGTACAGTGCCCCACCTGAAAATTATGAAAATATAAATTTATCCATTTGAAATTGGCAAGTGAAATAGAGCTTGTGAAATTCACAACTTTACTGAAGACGGGTGCCAACACTTGGACGTCACGGGTTGCCATGTGCGAAGAAAACACAAACACCATCTTGTGTATTATGGCTTTCACAAAACTACTCGTGCGAATATGTATCTAAATCGATTAAATAAAAAAAATAAAAAACCAAACCGAAAACATAAATTTGCATGAAAGGTTGTTACACTTTTTGAAAAGCGGAAATGTAGTTTTACTGTTCGCTGCAAAAAGGAACAAAAATCAAAGAAATCAAGCCAAGTTTTAGCAAACGTTAACAGAGATGTATTTTTATCATAAACTCCCAGTGTCGCTAATTAATTGAACGTTGAAGAAAAATAAAATGCTGAGCATGATTTTTATTATTATTTTGTTACTTATTCATGGTTTTGGACAACTTTTCTTTTGTGATCTGAGTGTCGTTAAACTAATAAATTTAAAATTTTATGAAAAAAGTGCACAATTTGTTTCCAGAAAAGAATTGGTTATAAAGGTATTTTATTAAAATTATTTAAATATTTTTGTCGATATTTCGCTCTCCTTCGGATAGCTTCTTCAGGACAATAATAATGAAAAAAGTTTTGATTAGTTTTTTCAAAAAACAATCATAATAATATTTAAATATTTAAAAAATATTTAAATAATTTTAATAAAAGACCTTTAGCTCGAGAAAAAAAAAAGAATTGGATATAAGTTTATTTGAACCTATTTGAAAGCACGCATAATTTTATGTGACCCAGCTTTTAATATTTGCACAATCTACATGATTTTTTCAATTACTGCACTAGTATTTGCCGAACGATTCTCCAAATCTGAAATTGCTTTAAATATTCTTAATCCACTAAAAAGTCTCTCAAGATAAAGCATATATAGGGGTACTGGTCCCAGTCTGAAAAAAAAAATTGATTAGATCTACTTTGAGGAATATAACAGAATATATTTGGTGTATATAGAAGAAGGAGGCTTCTTAACGAAATGTGATTTTAATTTGGTTCTTAAATATTGTTATGGCATTTTTGGGACTTTTCCATTTTTTTTTTTTTTTTTAATAAAAGCTGGGCATCGAAATGAATTCTGTTTAGCGCACAAAAAGTGTTCGGAAATATTTAGAAAGCAACTTTACATTTTTATTGACTTTTACATATGTAAGTATTTTAAATGGAACAAACAATTTCTTATTTGCATAACAATGAAATATGTTAAAAAGAATATTTTACAGAGTTTATTCGAAGACTTTGGCCTTCGAATGCAGGGGTGCAAAAGCTTCTTTGTAGCGGTGTGTGACCAGAAAAGTGACAAATTTGACATGAAGACCAAATTATATTTTGTGTAGAGCTAGAGCAGGTAAATTTACATAAGTTACCCATATACCTGTAGACAAATGGCCAACATGGTCTCTAAAGTAAGAGATGGAGGAAAAATTTAATCAGCGAATATATCAAATAATTTAACGAGAAATAACTTTTGGTGTTTATTCTATTACAATCATGTTTGTTTATTTATTCTTTCTTCTCAATTTAATCTGCTTGCGGCTTAGTTTCCCCTTCAAATAGCTGCTTTAAAAACAAAACTTGCATTAATGTGCCCAAAAATCAGAATGTGATTTGCTTGAGGGCACAAGTTTTAAATTACACAACGTTTTGTACCTCGTACAATTTTAATTAAAAGCAAAACCAAAGCTTAGGGATAATTTTCAATTTAAACACATTTCTGCGGTTGAAAAATGAGCTAAAATGGTCGTTGTTTTTATATCATTTGCAGCAAAACGTGCCTTAATTGAAATCCAATTAAAACTTGTTAAATGCCACAAGGTCATCTCTTCGGGGAAATTACAAATGACAGTAAAAGAGATTATTAAAAATATGAAAATTAAAAACTTACAAGGAACAGCCTATTGCCATAATAAAAGCCGTTGATTATAATTATAATACCCAGAGCAGATATACACGAAAAAGTCAAATAAATCATTTGAAGAATGAGCCAAATTGCTTCAAGTTTTAAATTACGACCGGCCACCAAACTCCTCCGCCTTTCCTGATTGCCAACAATGAAAATGTAGTCACAACTTATCCAATTTATTTACATACATTTATTCAACATCCAGTGACAGGTTTGTGGAAATGTGCTTGCTATAAATATTGCTGATGTTGCTGTTGTTGCTGTTGTTGGTATTGTTGTTGGATTGACTATGATGTGTAATTGTGGCCAAATAGGAAATTACTTTCTGCAAAGTAAAGTTGCACACAAACACACGTCCAAACCTAAAATTTATAAATTGTTAATAAAGTTGTATTAGAGACCAGCAAACCAGGAACATGACTACAATCCTCCAAACATACACACACACATAAATCAATTTCTCTTTGCATAATTTACTTCAACACACATGTACATACAAATTTAAGCTGAACCAAGCAAACATTTTCCATGTGTGTCATGCAAATGCATGCGGGTAAGCAACAAATATCTGCTAATAATTGATTTGATTTGAATGGCCACAGAAATGACTGGACTGTAATAGAACTTCATACTGCCACAACTAACCTGGTGAATTTGGAGAACTCACAATGAGATTTTTTTTTAAATGATTGATTCCCTTATTTTCTGTTAAATTTTTGTTTGTTTTCAAATTGCCAATCAAGTGCTACTCACTTGTGTTTGGTACATGCTAGAGATGTGCACCTGTTGTGCAAGTGTTGTATCTCACGAGTGAGTCGTTCATGGGTGTGATACAATTTTTACAAAATTCCGATTTTATGGCGAAATAGCGCCTCCCGCCGGCTATGTTTTCTTCGAGCCCAGACATCAGGCATTGTAGACGATAGTGAATAGAAAATCTTGAAAAAAAAAACATAAAATTATCAAAGCAAAAATTATCTATTATATGATTCTCAGATCTGGCTCAGGTTCAATCCTTGACTGATCACTTTTTCTATTAACATCAACTAACTAAAGAAAAGTAAAACTTCTGACTATGTGGACAACCGACTGTTGCTGGGTAGCAAACACTTTTCATCAGCGTTCTATGAAAATTATCTCAATTAATTTTTATTATCCGAACTTTTCTTTTGATTTTATATCTCATTGTGTCTATCGGTTTAAAGTTCAATCTATATTATTCTTGTTGTGGTTGATGTGAATTTAAGCATAAAAAGAAATTACCAAGGATATTTAGCTGGGGGACAACTAGCTGTTTCGAAGTCGCCTCAATTCTCGTCCTTGATTTCAGAGCATTTTGCATTTCAACAGTTTTTTATTTTTTATAAGTACCGGTGGCATTGGAATTTTTGCTTTCTTGTTATTTAAGACATGTTTATTGCTTATGTACTGGAACGAGTTGTAGCATTATTTAACCAGTTTATCCATCTCGACTGAAAACAAAGCACTCATAGCCTAATGACTCACCTCACCGTGTCTCGTTCGCTTACACTTACATGTGTATTTTGCAGTAGTATTTCGTAAAAGTACAAAAAATAAAGACGTACATATATCAAGGCAAATTCAGTCCTACCCAAGGCTGGACAGCTACAAGTAGTGACACATGTCTACCAGTTTCTAAAAGTAATTTCTTAAAGCGCTTGCAAAAAAACAAAACAGTGAACTCCATTTGCTTTGGAAGTTTACAATATTTTTCTTACAATTTGAAGCTGGCAGTTTCCCGTTTTTTTTTGTTAGCTTTCTTTTAATTAACTCCTAATCGAACTCAAAATTGCAAGTGACCGATATTAGCAGCTGCGTTCGTAATAGATAAACGCAAATTTGTATGAAAACTCATTCGAGTTGCTGCTTGAGTCATCGTTTTCATAGAAGTAAGTTAGACAAAACCCACATCAGAATGGACGCATTTCATTGATGCCGATAAACTGGCAGTAAATTTCATTGTCGTCACGTCAACTCAACAACGGAATACTCGCGCTGTACACTGCCCTCCGATAGCAATTTTCTGCTTTCTTGTAAACATTTGACATCTTCTAGTTACAGCCGATTAATCACCTTCAATTGTTGTGGGTAGCAAGAGAACAACTGCCAAATTGTTTACGTCAGTTTAATATAATTTTTATTTCAATTAGAACATGATTGATCGTGAGAATTGTTTACACTGGTTGAGCCGAAAACCGAGTGGCTGTTTATTTTGCACGTGTGCGTGAGCAAAAGCATCTTGCATCTCACTTCCACTTCCCCTACTTTTGCTTTTTGTCTAATTCTTTTCCGTAGAAAATGCCAGAGTGCTTAAGTAGAGTACTGGCTGGGCTTGCGCTAAAGGAAGGGAAGCGCTAAAAACTTGTTTTCTATCTCATATCATTGATCAAACTTGGCTCGTTTTAAATTGAAGGCTCATTTATTTTTAATATCCTCTAATGGCAGAGGTTCTTTCAAGGGCACGTTAAGTATGTTATTATTTGCAATTTATATTCAAAATTAATTGAAAAAAAAAGTTAACAAGTTTGGCTTCCTGTTTTTTTTATTTTTCCTTTTCTTCTTCATCTAAGCCTCACCACCCCCTCCCCGACACATAAATTTCTTTTCAACAGGCCAAATTAAGCAATGCTTCAAGTTTGTTCTTTATCAGCCCAGTACAATAATATGTTTTTAACCTATTTGTTATTTAAACACAATCAGTTTTAAATTTATGCGAAATTAAAATGAACAAACTTAATATATCAAGAGACAGTAGTAGTGGAAGTGGCAACAGCATTAGGAAGCAGGCTGACAGTCAGGCAGGCAGGCAGGCAGCAGGAGATTCAACATCAAAAGCAACTTATTAACAATGCATGTATTAGAAGAAGACGAAGAAAAAAGAAAGAAAGAAAAAAAAAAAGAAAGTACATACACAAACAAATTAACAAATATTGGAAATTTCCCTTGGGAACTGCACGACGATAAACTTAAACAAAACTGTTGATGTACGTACGCGTTTATTATAATTAAGCACGATTTTTAAAATGGAAAATGATAAATTATGTATCTGTGTATGTAGTAATAAACAGTGCCAGCCATGCTTTTTGAAATTAATAATGTTCATTGCTTATTTATGCTCCTCCATTCAGTGAAACTTATTTAGTTCAAACATCAGTCAATGAAAAGCCGAAGAAATTTCCATATAAATTCGAAAATGATAACATTAATTCATACATTTATGGCTTTGTATGAAATCGGTAGGCATCCACCATCAGTTTCAATTGTATGTACATATGTAGTACGTACCATTTACTGCTACTAGTTGGCTGATTTCTATTTTCTTTGCTTCGAAACTGGCGAACGCACTGCACACACTGGAACGAGCATTCAATTATGAAACGTGGTATGTTTTAAAAGGCTTGAAGTAATAGTTTGCTTGCAAATCAGTTTCATTCAGGCGCAGGCTTTATTCAAAACTTACGAAACAAGTTGAAACCGAAATTCTATAAAATTTTTTTCAATTTCTTTTTTAATTATTTATCAAAATTCGAAAGACTTTCATTTTATCGATAATGTTGGATTTCAAGGAAGTAACCGACTTGCAAGTCACTTTTTTTTTGCGACTTTTGCATTTTTCGTAAATTTATAAATTAAACACATTACAAATTCCATTTTATAAAAATTTTTTTTTTTATTATTAATTTTAATAGAAAACGCTTCGGAAACTGGCAGCAACCCTCTTTTGTGTTGCTACTTCGCATTATCAATATTTTTACAATTTCTTTTGTTAATCGCACATGACCCAATAATTTTGTTTCGACATGAAGCACTTCCTTTAATCAGCACTTGAAACTTTTCATCGGCTGTCTGTGTGTGTGAGTGTTTGGGTTACAAAAAAAAACAAAACAAAACAAAAATCAATTTTCGCAAATTACATATTAACATAATTTCAATCTGTTGAAAAAGAAATACTCTTAAAAAGTAATAAATAACGCGAGGAAAAATAAACAGATTTTAGATACCCTACAACATGCATATGCATTGACTCCACTACACCATTATCTGATTTGGGAGTTCTTCTTTTGCTCATTCAGCAACAAACCTCATAGATTTTTGCAACAATGGCAAACGTTATAAGAATCAAATTGCACTCACTTTTAGAGATCTTTCATTCAGTGTAATAATAAATCCTCAACGTTTTCAAGTTCGAAACGTTTTAGTGTAACTTACGAAATAAGCAACAATAGTATTGATATCTTTGCGATTGATGAACGTGAGATTATTTAAAAATGTTACCAACCCAAACACGAACGGGAAATTGATTGGGATTGCCCTTGCAGCGTGACTTCGTTCTTCCCATTCACCCCGAAAAACACAATAATAAAACTCGTAGTGTGTGGATTTAATTTATTGATATTTAATTTTAAATCTTCTGCTCTTAGAGTTTTCTTTTGTATGTGATAAACGAATTTCCGTTTGCGCTGTTTAGTGAGCTGTCATGTATGCCGTGTTGTTCTGCCTGCTGCCTGCTGCCTGGGGTTATAAAAGAATTGGATGGCTGGGTAATTTGCATAAATTGAAGCGCAAAAATGGCTGCGTTTTATTTGGCAACTGTTTGCCTTTTTGCAGGGGAGAATTATTATTTTATTATTATTCTTAGGAACACGTACATACATATATACATACATAGTTTCTGTTTATTTTTTTTAGCGGCAAATTAATTTCCGCTCAGTCAAATTTTCGGAGAATTTGCTTTGGTTTTCATCAGCAGAGATGCGTTCAAAATGAAAGCATTTGAACGTTGTTTAAACTTCAAACAACAATTCAAACTGCTTCTCACGAGTTGAGATGTGCAGAGCTGACTGAGCAATTAGAAAACCTCTGCAATAAAAATTTAATGAGACCAAATGGTGTGGCATTTGTATTTAATGCAAAATGTCTATTGTGTGGCACCAGGCTGTGGTGCATGTCGTTTTCCATAGCGTGCAATTAATACCTTGTAGATGTATGTCTCAAATACTACGAGTACCTGCAATTGGTGTTGAATTTTAAAATTCTGGACTTTTGCCCTGATTTTATGCTTAATTTCGTAGATATCTCCAGCAAAAACATAATACTCTGTTCATACATGCTGCAATATTCAAATTATAATAATTAAGACCATTATTGCGACTCAATTTTCATATAAAAATTACAATTAACTTATTGACAATTAAGAGATAATTGTTTTAATAATGAATAAAATTTATAATGCAACACTGTTAGATTTGCATTATCAGTACTAAATGAACAAGCTCTTACAACAACAGTACAGGTGTGTTCAATAACACCTTGTTCAAAAGTTGACTAATCAAACGTCAACATAATAAATAAACAAACAAAAAAATAAAAACAAATTTTTACAAAAAAAAAAATTTAAACTATAATTTCTTCACCTGTCAAATTGATTTGAAGATATTGTCAATTAACTGAATATTGTTTCAATTAGAAAGGCATATATGAACATAGTATAACACAAGCTTTTAACGAAATATTTGTCTCGATTATATTATTGGGCTGTAGTTCGATTTTACTTCTTCCCAATTGAGAACGAATTCTTTGTGCTAAAATTGTAGTGATCAAAATAAACAAAAAATACAAAATACAAAAAAAAATAATTTTGAAGTGTTATTGGCTGGGGTACACACACCTTGGCTGTTTCATGTCCACCACGACCACCATCAGTAACCAAAACATTATATGATTTTGCCAAATATAGAAATTTTCCTTTTAAAATTTCAAATGCAGGTATATACACATAAAGGAATTGCTTCAAACATCATCCGTTATCTTGGGGCCGACATCTTACCAGACGTAACCCGAGGCTTATGCTGGCGAACATTAGGGAACGTTGTGAGTGACACGGAGTAGACCGATGAGTCAAACTTGCTACGTTTAAAGCCACCAATCTAATCCCTAACTGTATAGAAAAGATCCCCCCGGGGGCACAGAGTCCATCATGCAGATCTTAACTGGCTTGGTGTAGTGTCAACGGGGTATAAGAGGTGCAGGATACCTCGGCTGGCTTGGTGGCTAAAATCTTAGGCATTTCCTGAAGGAGAGCGGCGTCTCCCGAGGGACTTGTTGAAACCCCTCACCGAGGGGCAATTCGGCAGTACGGGGACCGGAGCCCCGAGATGACTCTTCGGAGTCATCTCGCCGGTCATAGGTTGAGGAGCCTTCCTTGGCTGAAACGTACTGGCTGTGGTTGCTACCATAAGTTCGCATGGAAGGGAACGTTGGTAGCTATACTGATCATAGACCCTCGGGTCTATGTTCGGTCGCCCAAATGGGCCCGTAGTGCTGTTGCTAAGCAACAGACGCTGCTTTGTAAGGAACCAGATTGGCGGGAACATTAGCGTTGGTTCAAGGACTGATGATCTTAGGAACTTCGGGCTACCACGGTAGTCGTGTATCCTTAGCCGTCTGGGGAATTGCAATGCAGCAGAGGTTAGATAGCTCAACTCCTGAGCAAGGGGTTTTGTTATGGCCAAGTAACGTAGCAAATAAATTGCCACCCGAGCAGTTGTTCCGGCTGCTCGGGGGCGGTGGTGTAACGTCTTGATTGCACCACGTGGTTTGACCACCGTGAGATTAGGCCCTATGGGTAGGTGCTCACGTTAATCACTCCACATCTGTATAGAAAAGAAAAAACAATCATAAACATGATGCTGAAACATTATTAAGAACAAATGTTTTATTAAAATTTTCACATAATTTTACTATTTGATGTTTTGCTTATTGGGTTAAAAGGGTTGTTTTGTGACAGGGGGGCATTTCAAATGCAGTTGTTGTACTTGTGCGCTGCACTGCTGGTGCATTAAATATGCATGCGAACAATTAAAGATTATGTGAAGAAGTGAGCTCGCACGCGTATGTATGTATGTGCTTATGCATTCGGGATGGAAAGCAAGGAACAGCACTATTATCCAGGGACCATTAATGTTATGTTTTGTTTATTATTACAGTTCTTGTTGATGGTCTTAGAGTTCACTTTGTTGTTTTGCATGAAGTTGTTGTCTATTTCCTGAATTACAAATACTACATCACAGGGGCATTGTAATCGTTGTTAATGGGAATCCATAATAATAAAAGAGCCTCTAAAGCGGCACACAAAAGAGGAGAGCAATCGGAGGAAAATACTGCAATAGCGGTTGGGGAGGGGGCGAAATACATATGTATATGTATTTTGAAAAATTCTCACCATTTAAAAAGAATTGATGTCAAATTTTATATTACAAATAAATTAAAGAGCACCATTCATGCGTATTTTATCAGAAATGCAAGTGTTTGTTTTAAAGAAATGGGGTAAAATTGTGGCGCGTTAACATGTGCATGTACATATGTATCTACATACATATATACACATTCATGTGTATGTGCTACAAGCTCCTGCTAAAACATATGCGCTTAAATATTGATAACTTCTTTTGCGCTTAAATGTAATTATGTTTATTGCCGCCACAGTTTCAGTAAAATAATACAGTAATTGATTTTTATGTATGCACATATGCATGTATGTACGAGTATGTATGTATGTGCACGCCTTTTAGTAATTTTAATATTTAATTATCCCATATTTAGAGAGATTATCTTAAAATATGGTTTTCAATTTCCTTCCACAAACTGAGTGTTGTAACTTAACGCAAATTGTTTCCATTAACACAAAAAAAAAAAAACAAAAAAAATTATGTCTTTTCTCTCTTAAAAATACGGAAAAGTTTTTCTATTAGAAAAATCCTTTCCATTACAAGAACTATTATGTTGTTGTTGTTGTTGTTGCTGTTTTTTCTTTCTTTCTTTTAACCCTCTTGTGCAAATAATGTAAAAACATATTAAAACTTTTCTGTGTTGTTTAGTAGTATCATTTCGAACTAAGTCAACCCTGCCAAATAAAACTCTTATTGGTTGTAATTTATTTCAAGCAGAATTTCCAATTACTTAAAATGCAAATTTTCCCCTTTAATGGAGCCATTTTCACCCAATGGTATTATCACCAACAGCAACAACAGTAACTTAAAAATGAAAAGGGAAAACAAATAATAATTACATTAAGTAAAAATAAATGAAAACTGCGGAAAACCCGTAAAGCAGTACTTAGTAACAATGTATCGTTTTCCCTCAGCTTGTTTTTACCCCTTGCCATCCTGCATTAAGGGTTACGTACACACATATGTATGTACATATGTACGCTGGGTGCACGTATTGAATTCAAGATGCGAAACATTTAATTGAAAAGGAAAACAAAGAGATAATTCCTGCTGGTTAAACGAAAACAGTTCTCCCCTAAATTTCAGATCCTGCCTGGGTCTGATGCAGATTTATTTTTTATTTACTAAAACAAAAGGAAAATATTTGTTCTTGGAGGAATTATTTTTAATGAAGTACATTTAATTAAAAGCCGAAATATTATCTACAACAGTTTTTATTTTATTTCTTTTTTTTTTTTTTTGCTATGGAGGTATACATACATACATATACTTGCCGAAAGAAATAATTAATTTAATGTTATTGCGCAACTTTCAAATTATATGTACGTATGTATGTGTGTATGTGACCCAGCGAAAACTTCTCCCATCAACTAGAGTACATATTAAGTAATGAGAAAAGATTGTGACAAGTGCTCGAAATTTACATTTGTGTTATCAATTCCCTTAAGTAGGCTTCAAGGCGATTCATTGTAGACTTTGCAATCTGGGAAAAGTGGTTTTGTTTTCTTAATTTAGAATTCACGAACTGTCATGCTGTCAATTGAAATGTCATACTGCACGGACGACGTGGTAGCGTTCACAGTGTGAACGGAGCCACGATTGATCTGTGTAAAGGACAGCACCTAAGTCTGTACTGCTGAGGACCCATTGATTTTTCAGAGGTTTTAAGGAACTATTGCTCATTAAATTTACATTCTGAGTGCAGGGTTTTACATATTTTTGCATATTTCTTTCAATTTCTTTACTTGCCACGAAAACTTCGCAGTTTTAATTTATTTTTATAGTCGATCTATATGACTTATAATTTTCAATTATCTTTAGGTTTAGAGTTCGATTTTAGTTCCTCAGAATTGAGCAAAATTTTTTCATTTTTAGGTTAGGTTGAATGGAGCGGTTCGTCTGCCCATGTCTTACGACATACACTTAAGCCAATATAGGCTTGCTGTGCGTTCCGTGGTTTAACCGTCAACCAGTTTGACTCATAGGCCATTCACAAGGTTCCTTAGTCTCCTCCAGCATCATTTTTAAACAAAAGAAGAAAATTTAGTCTGAAGACTTATTGGCTGGGGTACATGGCTGCTTCATTTCATCAGGATTGTATCTAAACATTGCGTTCTCAATATCTTTAGAGTAAAACACATTTCCTTGCCGCTTAACCAGACAAGTTCTCATTAAGTTCTTTGTTTCTTCTTTCTCATTCGAAGATGTAGAGAAAATATGTTCAGCTGTAGAAAATAAAACGCCGGGATAAAAATCCAAATAGCTGTAGTAATTGTTGCAAGCTTGAGGGATTAATGGAGGAAAACTTTATTTTCTCTTCGCTGTGCAGGTCTCAGCACCAAAACTCACTTTTGTTGAATGTTTTGTTGCGACTGCTGGAAAAACTGCTACCAGTTTGATGCTTGAAATTTACATTCTATTGTTAAACAATACAATAGAAACATTTACCATAAATCTTGAGGTATTAGTGAAAGGTATCAAGTTAAAAATATGTATTTTACAGTTGTAACTTTTTTTTCGTTTTTCTTTTCCTGTTTAGTTCATTTACATGCACAGTTTTTTTGTTCTTTTTTTTTTTTTTTTTTTTGTTCTACTGCAATAAAAGCAACAAAAAGGACAATACTCGTACCTGTGTACGTACAGCGGAGCGGGCATTAAAGCTGTAGAATGAAATGACTTTGGCAAAACCCATAAAATTTAATTCGTTCACAAAAATTTCAACAGAACATTCATTTGTGCAAATAGTTAGATGCCTTTTTCGTTTGTTTGTTTGTTAAAGATATTAAAAATTTTATTCACACAGCAATGATGACAATGAGAGGAGTTTTCGTTGTAGTTGTTGCATGAACCAGTGCTGCCATACATTAATTTGAAATGTGTTGAAGTCAATAAAAAAATAATCTTGTTTTGTCATTAAAAGTCTTGAAGCAAAATGTTGTTCGGTTCATGATACAATTAACAAGGTAGCCTCGTCAGCTAAACCGTTAATCAACTGACTACTTTAGGTTGTCAAGAGATTGCAGAGATGAAAGGCAGCCAAAACGAGATAGCTAATCCGCGTAAGCTCAGTGCATCTCTCTTCTGTAAATGTAGAAGCGGCGACTCTTTGACAGTTTGCATAAGTTGTACAAAAACAAAATGCATGTTATTTTTATTGAAGTTGTTCTTATTGTAGCGAAAAGGCTACCTTGTTAGTTGTATCATGGTTCGGTTTTATGTAAACGACAGAAGTTGTAATATAAACCAAGATGGTCCTTCATATAATAAGAGGGCGCTATTGAATTATTTTTAATCCTAAAGGGTTATCTCTGGAATCAAAATACTGTGTATAGAATTTAAGAAGAGAAAATTGTTTTATTTGCAAAAAGAAAAGAAAAAATATTACACAGATAAACATTTTCGAACCGTTGTGCTGACAACGGTTGGTCAACCAACGCCAACATGAATACAGTGAGCAAAATGTTAGTACAGTTCTACCGCATTCGATGTTAATAAAAAAAAAAAGTGTCACTTGCAGAGACTAAAGAAAAGATAAAATCAAAAAATTGGGATATCACCCACTTGCTTGAATATATTTTGACGATCATTTTTTCTTTGCACCGTGTATTGGTTTGCCTTCACCTCGTACGAATTCGCCTTGACTTTGTATTTTAGCAAACAATATCTTTCAATTTGCATAGGCATTGGCTTCCTTTGCTAGGTTTTGCAAAGTTGAAAAAAAAAAAAATATCTAAAGTATTTTATTTTGCATCACTGGGGTGAGACTACTCGTATTACGTCGTCACTGTTGCATGGACATTTCTTGTTTTGTGTTTTCTTTGTGTAAATGACTTGGATGTTTGAAAGTCTCTTAATGGCCGATGGTAATGCAAAGTGAACAATAATAATAATTCTTCTAAATATTATTATTTGTCTCTTCTGGCTTTTGTTATGTTTGTTCCTGTTTCGTTAACAACTTCTCTATGGCGTAGTCGCCAACTTTTATTACAACTTGTATTTCTTTATTGCTTCTTACGTAAATCCTTTTGTTCTACATTTGCCCCTTTTCTGTGTTGGCATGTATTCGTACAATAGAAGGAAAACTTCTCGCAGATACACACACAATTCGTCTGTGTGCGATTATTGTGTATTTTACATGTTTATGTAAATTTTCTTATCCTTCGAGTTGCTTTAAAATTTATTTGGTTTTGTTATTTTATTGAAGTGAGATTTAAATCAATTTCTTTGTTTTAACTAAATACATCCACAGAGGGTTGGTTAGTTTATATGACGGCTTCAGCTTCTTAAGAAACTTGTTGAGATGTGTCAAATCTTAAGTCGTAGGATTTGTTTAGAGTAAAATTTATAGGAAGTTAACCGGAAGTAAAACACACACACACACACACACGGTGTTTACTTTTTTTTCTTCTGCTTCTTCTGCTTCTTCTTCTTCTTCTTCTTTTGCTGTTGTTTATTAATAAAAAACGTAGTTTACGGTACATTAAATTCGTATAAAACTATTTCTCTGTAATTCTCTATCAAAAGAAAAGAAAATCAATGTGTTGGGAAATTTTATCCCCTAAATAATTTCAAAAAAAAAAAAAAAAAATATGTACATATATGCATATAGAGAAACAAATGAAAGGTTTCTTTGTAAGTGTCTGTAAATCATTGGAATGGAAAGATTTCCGAGAAATCATTTAGTACTCAAGTGATAGAAACATGAAGACTTTAGTGGAATTTTGAGAATTCCACCAATATGAAGCTTGGCGTGAAGCACCACAAACATTTGAAAGAAAGCAAGAAATTATTCCAATATGAATTTCCTTGAATTATTATCATTCGGCTCCAATGGTGTACGACAACCAAAAAGATATATTCTGAGGAATGGCCTCTAATTGGAGGCATCATGTTTCTTTTTCTTTTTCTTTTTCTTTTTCTAACTTAAAGTAAATTGTGCACGAAAAAGCATCAATATCAAACAATGGAATAGATCGTGGTCTAATGGATGCTTGGACAAATGCTCCCGTTTTCGTTAAGCCTAAATTTAACTACTTTCAAGTGTTGGGATGGCCTTGAGAACTGCTGTGGTATTGTCGCCCATCCACTCAAGGCTGCGACTTGGAAAACTTCAAGTGAGTTGAATAGTGTATGATAGAGTGAGAGCTGTTGCTGGGGCCACACTTTAGTTATGTGCAAACTCAATGTTGTTCTTGTCCATATAATTCAATTCAAATCCAGTGCAGTTTCTTATCACTTTCTTTTAGATGAAAGGGCAACTTGACATCCCCAACTGCTTCACGACATGCTGGCATGCTGCTGCCGCATATGGCCGCATCAAGTTTTCATCTCTAAAGTGTAAATAAATTTAAAAACCTGCAATAATGCTGCAGTTTGTGAATCGGTTTTTATACGTTTTTGATCCAAATGCAAGTGTTTCTCTACCAAAAATGAACAAAAAATAAAAATTAACGAATCTTATGCCCTCTAAATCCACTGAGATAATGTTGAATTATATGCTCGTAATGTGAATATGATATGGTGCCTTTGAAAGAAGCAAAACAAAAGGAAATCATGTTTTTATGGTTCGGTGGTTCCAGGCCTCATTCTAAAACCATCCTTCGTTGCCACTGACTGTTCCCAAGTGCCAAGCACACACACACACACACATAACTTAGTATGTGTGCAAAGAGTTTGGAGGCATCTGTTGGCATTCGGCTGTAAAGTGAACTAAACATTCACGTTTCCCGCTGGGATTCCCGTTTTATCTGGCATTTGAGTTTTTCTGTTTTCAAATGCTTAAAATTTCCAGTTGTTTAATTATTGCGATGTGTTTTTTAACGGTCGTTAATATTAATAGTGCCATTTGTATGCATTCGGCTTAAATTATGTGTATTGCATAAAAAACGGAGGCTGAAAAAGCTGGATGTACAACGAGAATGTGTAACATCTTATAAAATTATAATCAATATACATACATACATATAATAGAATAAATAAAGCAAGTGGCTCAGCTCAGCCAACTAACAGCAGTATGTATGTAAGAGAAGCATCCAAAGGCAAAAGCAAGTCCCAAACCATTAATTTCATTTTTCGTTTTTAATAAAAACTCAAAACAGAAATTTTCAAAAACGAAAACATTATTTTTCCGTTGTTCGTGCGGTTTGTAGTTGTTTGTTTAACATTAAAACTAAATTATTTATGCGAAGCAGGTAAATGTTACAGGATTAAGCAATAATAGAAACTTCCTTAAAATAAATGCTTCTGGGTCTGTTCCATCATACACTTTTGTATGCGTATGCGTGTATGTATGTATGTATGTGCGTGTGTGTATAAGTGTTAATTTACCAACGAAGACCCTTCAGGAAATTTGACACTTTTTTGTTTTCACTCACTGCTTAAGCCTGTATTGTTGTCATACAAAACTCCACCAAACAATAATTGAGAAATTGTACAAAAAAGGGAATTTAATAAGAATGATGATTTTTGGAAAATAAAAAATGATGGATGATAAATACAAGTTAAAATGATAAGAAGTTGAAAGTATAAACAAATAAAACATTAATTTTAAACGATACCATCTCTCATACTTCACTGCAAACAATAAAAAAAAAAAAAAAAATAAAAAAAACAGTTAAGGAGGAAAAAAGGTTAAATTATTAATTATATAGGACTTCTTTTTTAAGATTTTAAAATAGAATTTCGCAAGAAAATAATAGAGAGCTCTTTCGCTGCAAATCATTTATATGAGTTCGTTAATTTGAGACCCTTTTCACCGCCACAAAGAGCATAATAGACCCAATTCTTACAATAATCAGTGCTGCTAAATAAGATTAATGGAAAATGAGCTGTACGAAAAGTGAATTTCAGAGTTGTGAAAAAAGAAATGCATCCCTGATTATGCCGGATGATGTTACCCTCAGATAAACCACTTGATAGGGAGTAATGTTTTTGTGTTCATTTTCACAATAACATTAGTGCAACAATAGTGTTCAATGTTGTAGCAAAAATGATGTATGTAAGCAGTTTATTTCTGGCTCATTAAGCTGCTTCGGCTGCTTCGGGTGGTTCTTTACTTTGCGATGAAAATTCGCAACCAACTTTCCCAGGGCCCCCTAAAGCGACTACAAGTTGTGGTCGTTTACTTTCGGCACATGGGCGAGTCAAACGTAAAAACGTAAGCATCAGCAAGCAGCCAAAAAAAAAAAAAGCTCAACAAGTTCAAGTCCTCGAAATATCTTTGGAGCGTTGTTTGTTAGGAATAGTAAAATATGTTGTAAAACAATTATATGGTTTTCTGTATCAAAATTGGTGTTCATATACTAATGGAATAAGTAGTGAAGTTGCAACCATGCATTCATTGACTAGTTGAGCAGCATCACCGAAGTGTTGGCGATATATGGGCTGCACAGCATAAATTATCATGAAAATATGTTCAACCAACCAGTTGCTTGAAAATATTTCTCTTTCCAACGAACATTTTTACTGTATCTATTAAATTATTGTTTGATATTATTTATTTATTTATTTTGACAATACAATACAACAAGAATATATCTTATATTACATTAGTATTGGTTAGCAATTTGGCAGAAGCACACATTGAGTGAAATTAAATAATTTTGGGATAAGAAAAATCTTTAAAAAAAAGTTACAATTTTTAAAAATACAAAAATACAAAACATAAAAAGATTAAAAAATGGAATGAAAGTTTATAAAAACTATTAATAAAAAATCAAAATTTCAAAAAAATTTGTGACTGATTTTACGAATTTTGTTGTAGGACCTGAATTGAACAACAAATCACTCGATTCAGCTAATTTAGTGTTTGAATGAAAAAATAAAAAATATATTTTTCAGAAAACAATTAATGAGCTCTATTTAGGTATAGAAAAATATCTTTTGGAAAATTTTTGTTATCATATTTTATTGAAATTGGACGAAGATAATCTTTTGCAAGAATCACCAGAGTGAAGAACGGGCCTAAAACTTTTTATTGCTTATTGTTTGGTTATCAAGTTAAAACCAACAATCTGTGACACTGTTTACTCGACAACATTATGGGCCACTTTTGAATGGGCCTCATTTTCATGCCACGAGTATTGAACGCTTAATATCTATCATATGTGTTTATCGAACTTAACATGTGTATTTTTAAAGTAAACAAATGGTTGATTTGATGGGAACCTGCTCTTTGTTTCAAAAACTTGAACTTCTTTACACAGCGGACAAGAAAGAAACAGGGCCGTGGGCGTTTTTTTTTCCGTTTTTGGTTTTTTGTAATATCAATGATAATTTTCCAACACTTGGCAGAGTGATGTTAAGTTTTTTATTTTTATTTAGCAACTAATTTAAATTCTAGATATATCTACTTCGACAAACAGAAAACGTGTTTGAACACCCATAACTGGCAGTGTGTTTTACAAGCAACAAACATTTAAATTTATAATTGGAATAAATTAACATAAAATCAATTGGCAATTAGTGAAACTAAGCCCTTATTATAGAAACTGGCTGTCTGTAGATGTTTAATGACAATATTTAAGTGTTTGGTGTGTGCTGTTAAGTACTGTTTTTTATTAATTGTCTATTATTAGTAATTATAAGTATTACGTAGCTGACACTTGATACTTGCGATACCTGCGATGGTTGTTGTGCTCAAGAAATGGGTTATTAATTTTGTTATTTTCCATTAAATATAAAGTGCTTAGAATACAAATTATATGGAGGTTGATGGAAACGAACACATGTACATTAGGGTGGGCTTTATATATAGAAGGAAAAGAAAACGTTAGATGGTGGTAGATAGATTGCAATATCAAATTGTTTTTCTGTATGGGAACTTTCCCTAAGATACACAAAAAATAAAAGAAATAAGCTAGAAACGTAGAAAACCAAGTGATTTTCGGTCGTGATCTTGCAAAATAGGAATTTCGTTTTATTTCCACCTGATTTTGTATAATTAAAAATTTTATAAATAAAAATTATAAATTTATTTGAAATATTTTCTTTTGTGTTGCCTCCCCTTCTTGATGCATTAAATAAAACTTTTTAGTTCATTTTAGTTCATCTTCAGGATCTGCATGCTCAAAATTATTTATTAGAAATTTTCTAAAAATTACAAAAATATATAATTTTTACTCAAACCTGTTTTCTGTGTGTGTTTTTATATGAATATATATATTTTTTTTTTTTGTATTATAATTTTTCTTATTTAATTGCATTCTCATCATGTCTTATGTCTTTTTATATTTCGTTTATTCTACTGCTTTTGTCGTTCGCTAATTCTGACTGGATTCAAACAGTGCACTTTGCTCCTGTTCAGCAGCCACCCCACCCACTCAGCCATCACAATAATTAGAACGATTGTTATAAATTTAATTTAAAGTAAATTAAGTTCAGAATTGAGTTTTGTGCAAATTTAAAAATTTAAAATGTTATTGGTCCAGCTTTTTGTCATGTTAATTTTACATTGCGTTTTTTTGTTGTTGTTGTGCGTAGTATCAGTTTTGGGGGAAATATTTATTAGCAGCTGGCCTCTCATTTTACACTTCCAGAAGTGACTTGACATCATTTAGGGGACATTATGTTGAGTTTTTTTTCTCTTTTTCCTTAAATTTGTAGGATGCCATCTGTTTTCCAAGTAAAAATTTTTGGCTATGTAGAAATGTTCAGGGTCGAGTTACGATACAGTTTGACATTTCGAAAAATAGGGCTCTCCCTATTCTGCTGGTGCACATACATACACGATAATTATAAAACAAAGAAACTTATTTTAGAAAAAATATATGTATAAACGCTTACACTCATACATTTGTATGTAACATATCATGTTAAAAAAAATTATAAGTATGTATACTAGAAACATAACTTCAAATTTGAAACATGAAATAATAACAAATAATACGCAGAAAGAATATCTTATGTCAATCGTAATAGAAATGCAATAGAAAAGTTGATTAACTATTTTTGTTTAGATTTAAATATTCAAAACGTATTCAGTATCGGTAAAAGAGAAATTTTACGGCATTGCTTGATAGTGTGAAAATTTATCATACCGTCCGTCAGTCGTTCAGTAGTTCACCAACAGCAAGCAGTCCAGGGAAATTAAGAGAAATCCGTTTTACCTCTTTTAAGATCAGCAATTCCTGTTGCACTATACTCTACACTAAGTGACTTGACTACTCGTTGTAATACCCTGCTGTACAGCTGGCAAAACTCTAGTGCCAATAGTTATGATATCATATCACAAGTGTATCGCTAGTTCTACTCCATACCTACTCTGTATCAGACAAAAAGTAAATTACTTTATGCTAGTAAAACATATAAATATTGCTTTTATGTTTCATTGGGAGTGCTGGTGTCATTTTCTGCAAAATTGTAAACTACCAGACACTGTCTTATTTCTATAAAACAAATTTACTGTTGCGTAAAGTACTCTCGTATGTATGTTTCAAAATACTCCAGTAAGAACGAATTGAATTAATGTACAAAATTGTTTGCTCAAATAGGAGAAATTTAAAAAAAAAGCGCCCAACAGAATTATTTCAAATAGTATGAAAAAAAATACCCATAATATTAACATTACACTGCTTTATTTAATCAATTTTTTCAATGCCGATTATGAATCAATTATTTGCATTAACAGTGGATTTTTCTAGCAACAAAAAACAGCTGTTGTAGGGAAAGTTTTCCCATAAGATTTGGAAATGAAAAGGCGATACCATACTTTTAATATTTTGAAATGCAAAATAAGCGATATTTACTACTGGAAAACGGACATTGCATTTAAATACAACTTAAATACAAATTTACTAAATTCGCATTTAAGTATCGAGGCTAAAATGTTGTTAGTGTTGATTTTATATGCTGCATTATTATATTGTCAAAATTTTGGGTGCTGATGAGCGTGAAACAGCCATTGTATGTCCCCCAGCCTATAAGTCTTCAAATTTACTTTTCTAATATTCTAATTTTATCACAGAAAAAGTATGTCGCAATTTCGAGGAAGCAAAACCGAACTCAAGCCTGTTAAAATTATTAATAGTTTTCAGAACTCTTTTTTTTTTTATCTTACAAAAGTACTCATTGACTTATTAGAGTTTGTTTTGACAGATACCTACTTGATACTTATTATTAAAAGTATTGAAGCTAAAAGTAGTGGGTATCGAGACAAAAGCATAGAGTATGTATTCGTATCGTTTCATCCCTTAGTGCAAATTGCTCCTTTAGTGCACAGTACTGGGCTTTACTGTACGTTATTGCTGGCCACTGTACGCAATTGTCCACTATTGCCCTCAAGTGTACACTGCCTTGAATTAGTGTGGTCGATACATACACATCAACATATTAATTAAAATATTCTTATGCTGAGTTATTTACATTTCGACCTTTTTCGACTAATATACATAAGTAATGCGGAGCAACGGGTTTGAGGTCAAATATTCTTTTTATCTTTATTATTTGTTAGCTCACTCACATCAACATATTAATTTAAGTAATTGTTTCATCATAATTGTTATTGACACACTATTTAAATGAGCCATGATAATTTCATAAGTAAATTCATTAACCATAATTAATTATTGTTGACAGCACATACATAAATAAACATCTTTATTTTTATTAAAAAAAAAAAACAGAAAATCGAGCTCAGCAATTGCACAAACTAATTGGGTAGTAATGCTTTGGCGCTGCTTTTTCAATAAATTTGTTGCAATGAACTTGGCAAAGAAAAGTTTTTAATCTCTATGAGACTTGTTAGAATCTAGCTTCGCTGTTATTTGGTCGACAGCCTTTCTAAAAAAAGGGAAACTCTTTAACACTTCCTTGAATCACTTAACTGAGCAGTTGATTTCATACAGCCGCTTTTCTGGATTCTGTTCGCATTTATTTTCCTTAGTCCATTTATTGTTTTACAAATTTGTAACAGCTTTTAGCAATTTTCGTTTTGCCACAAATTGATTGTTGTGTTTAAACATTTGTTTTTTTCGGTGCTTTATTTTAATATAATTAAATCTCGTTCATTTCATAATTTCTTATCCCTCTATTAACTCACATAATAACATTAAATTACAGCTCTTGAAAAATTATGCTATTGTGCACATTTCGTGCATATGTTTGTATGTATTTATATTTTTGTTTCGCTTTTTGGAATTAAACCATCGAACAAAAAAAAACTAAAACGAAAAACATCTTGAAGATACAAACTCACTGGTAGCCCAAACAATGTTGCATGATTTATATGCGTGTTATTTAGTTGCTCTTGTTCTTATTGCTGCTGCTGCTGTTGTTAATGTTTCTTTTTCTTTCAATGTTTTTATGAATTAATGGCTCAAAAAGGCCTATTTTGAACTTAACAAAATATATTTTCAAATTAAATGAATCTTTTTAGAATGAAATCAAAAACAAAAAACTCAAAAAACAAAAAACAAAAAACTGAGAAGTACCTACCATGAAAAAAACGCGATTGCGTTAACAAAGAAATAGTATTGTTGTTATGAAAGTGGCCAAACTTCACCAAAGTTTTCTGTTTTCAATATAAAAGGCTTGATTTTCTAAGAAGTTCGTTGGAAATTTAACCATTTTGTGGCAGTGGTCAAGACAGAGTTCATGCCGCCAAAGCTGGAGTGGGGTGCGGTGCGGTGCGGTGCGGTGGTAGTCAGCTGTGCGTAATCGAAAATCATGTTGAGTTGTCTGCCATAGTAATCATTAAGCGAAAGAAAAGCATTTCGATATAGTTGTTGCTTAGTTTGTTTTTTGTCCATAAATATGTTATTGTTTACATCCACGCAACACTGACATTTACCAAAACTTCCTAAAACTACCTTCTCTTACCACCAGCTTAACGACAACGAACTTGTTCGAGGGCTCGCATTAATTGATTTAATAGAGCATTTTGAAACTTTGTTTTTGATTTAAATGCAGTTTTGCGAACGCTCGAACAGTTTCGATATCGGTAAACCGGCAGGTAATATGTGTGTGTATGAACAAATGTGTTGCAAGAGAAGTGGAGGGGAATGAATATAAGGCGCATGTGCTGCTTTTGATATTTTGGACCAGAACAAAAACAAAAAAAAATATATGGCGGTTGGATATACATTTGGCTGAACTTGGGCCAATCTCACTCTATTTAGGACGAGAGGTTCAAAATTATTAGGAAACATTTTGTATGTTTGGGTGAAATCTAGAAAAGAAAAAAGTAGTGGGCATTGGTCTTACATTTTGATTCCTTAAGAACATTCAGTAACTGGTTAAAAGGAGAAACTGAAAATCTGTAAATGATGGGAAAAAGTGTCGCAAAGAGAATATTAAATATATAAAATATAATATAACTATAAATAATTAACACAAGTTAAGAACAAACTGATCTTATGCATAATGCTCTAAACACATAGACGACAGCAGACTTCAAATGCTGCCAACTTCAAGTGCAGCCAACTTCAAATGCTGCTCTGAAGTCGGCTTCATAATTATTTTGAAGACAGCAACAACATAATAATCAGCTTGATGATCAATTTCAAGTTTTTATTCAAGGTTTAAAAATATAAAAAATGAGCGAAGAAAATTTAGTGAATTTTATCTCAACAATTGCTAAAATAGCCCAGACTACAACTGAAGTGTATTAAGCCCATGAGACGAATAGTACAAGAAACCGAAGATGGTGGGTTCGCCCAGAACAGCTGTGTATTTTAGCAATGCAAATTTCAGGGATGCCGTATTTCTTATTTCATAATGAATAAAATTGAAAATATTGATGAAAAATGTAATAATATCACGAAAAAACGTTTTTATAAACACATACATTTATTTGTTTATTGCATTTTTGCAATGTTCTTTTGTGTTTAATATTAAAAAAAAAGTTTTTGTTCTAATTTGTCCAATTTATATACATATATAATGGCAACACTATATTTGCTTATTTGCTGCCCGTCAAAATAGAAAATAGCCTAAGTTGGCAGCAGCAGCAAATGCTGTTGTGCAGTCGTGCTGCTCTGCTGCCGCCAAAATAATCGATTTCATTTAAACACATGCATTTTATTTTTGACGTATTGCTGCCTGCTGTCTGCTGTCGTCTATGTGTTTAGAGCATAAACTTAAAAAAAAACCCAGCGAGAAATGTTCAAATAAAGTTTAAGTGGAAATCAGCTTAATTTTAAATAAACATATGCAAAAATTATTATCAGTAATATGACACTATTTTACTTTAAATTTCTGCACTTAAGTAATTGTCTTTCCTTTAGTTTCATTTCAAGCCTGCATACGTCAAGCTAATAAACCTGTTCGCTTAGCAATGGCTTAGTAACCTCGATTAATTTGTTTTCTTTTTTGCATACGGCCCAACAAATATATTTTTATAAATTCTAGTACATGTGTTGTTGTGCCAAACGCTTCCTTCTCATGTGCTGCCAGAGAAATGTTTACATGCGTTTGTTTAATATTGGCAGCAGACATTTACAGCCGAAGAGATTTGACATTTGAAAGAAAAAATTTTGTAGAATTTTCTAGCTTTAATTTATCCTTTTTGTTTTGCTACGGAATAATAAAACACGAGCCTGCCAGCCTGATTGTTACTTTCCTGAATGGCAGAAAAACATCATTTCCTAATTGAATTCGTAGCATCGCATTACTCTAATCTGCATGTGTTCGTATCATATTGCTTATTTGGCAAATGAAATTTAATATTTTTCTCTAATTCTCCTTAAATTACCAACCAGAATAAAAAATACCTTTCATTCGTCTTTGACTTGGAGGCCACACTCCAGGTTTTAAGTACTCTTCGTAGGATTATTTCTAATGTACATATGTATGTATGTATGTATGTCTAAATCCTTAATACTTAACAATATTTTAGGAAACCCACAATTTATAAAATTTTGTAAAACATTTGTTAAGCTACTTAGAGCGAGCTAAAGAGCATTAAACTTTCACTTACGATTTATTGTTTAAAAGTTATTTGTAATTTTTATATAATGGAACAAAAGCTTAAATAAAGAGGATATTACGAGATGTGTAAGTACATAAAAGAAATCTATTGAAAGCTTTTTTATACCAACTTGAAACAAACAAATTTTAAACTTTGCCGCGATTTTATTGATGTCGAAAATACTTTAACGCAAATTATACTGGCAAGGATAATTATGGGGTCACACTCAAATAGAATACAATGCACAAGCACGGCCGGGGGTCAGGAGGCTGGATACCAAAGTGAATGCCGTTCGAAAAAGCTCTAGAAAAGTTTGCAGTGTAAAAAATGTAAACTACGAAAGCTCTAAAAACAGTTAAATAATTTTGAAAGTTTCATCGCCTGAAATGAGCGTTATTAAATCCAGTTACTGTTGAGCGAAACTTTGCGATAAACATGTATTAAGACGGGTCAACTTAGCAATAGATTTCTTTAAGCTTTTAGCTCAAGGAAAAAATTTCTGTCACGACACATCAAAAACTTCATTTTCCAGGAGCCCATATTCAAATGCATTGTATTTTTGTGCATGGACGTGCCCTTAAGGAAGCAGGGTGCGCGGTCAGTGGGTTTAAAAAAAAAAAATATTGATAAGAAAAAATTATTGGGGATTGGCCAAACATTTGGGCGGCTTGAAAATGAAATGTTCTCCCCATTGCTCTAACTTGCCCCAGGGTGCTCGTAGAGGAGTCAAATGCATGACCAACCCCCGATATTTTTTTTCAGCACACCAACCCCGTAGCATGCTTCCTCAGCGGGGCTTTCCTACAATATACAAAATAAAATGAAAAACAGACGCCTCGTAAGTGTTTTTTTTTTTTTTTTTTTTTGGTAGGTCGTAATGGAACTTTTGTTATCGAAAAATCGATGGCATAATATTGACAAATTTTTGTCCATACAAATCGGCCGACCACTTCTGCTTACATTTGAAGAATTGCGTTATGGTTATGGCTTCTTATTAAAAAGGCAAATAAATTTAAGTTCTACTTCAGTGCTACGTAGTAGAGCCTTTATGCTAAAAATTCTTTGCCTTAAGCTTTTATCAAACCTCGGAGATGCATTAAAATGTTGGAGAACTTTTCACAAGTTTTTGTTAACAAGTTTTGCTTAATTTTTCTAATATTGCCATTATAAGACATAAACTTTTATGCATGACTGTGTGTAGTGTGCAATTAACAGCATAATAATTGCCCTTAAATTACTCATGTATACAACACTGCGTGGTGGCAACCGCAACTAATCGAAAAAGTTTTACTTTAGCATCAAATTGCCAATAACTACAGCATTCTGTTTCACAACATTTAATTATAAACTTACCCATGAATGTACTATTTTAAGCGTCAATGAAAGAATAGACACATGTCCAGGTTTACACACTGCAATTCTGAGTCCACTGGTCGTAAACGCCTGTTTTTAATGCCGGTTCAGATGCGACTGTAGAAATAAATTTGTTTATGTAACGACTATTGCCAACGCATTTACTTCTCTCAGTGGAGGGAGCATTTGAGGGTAAAAGCGTACCATCGCTGAAATACAGTTTGTTCTGTGGAAAGTTCAGGCACCAACTTCACAGCGGAGAAACAAAATTTCTGTACCCTCTTGTTCGATGTATTTGAATCTAATTCAAGGAATTGGCAAAAAAAAGTCAAAAACAATCCTGTAGTAGGAAATTACACCGCTTCACTCAGAACAATTGAGTGATTGAGTGTTCACTAAACCTTCAGCAAGTGCTATTTGTTAATTCAACTAGCATCTATTAGTTGGCCTATTTAGTCATTGATTGCAAAAAAAAACTTATTTAAATTTGTTATTAACGCTCATTAGCAGTAATTGTGATTAAGCTGTTAAGCCAGGAAACTATTCTCTGACGGCAAAGAAACCAATTGGGGGTAGAAATGAATACAGTGTGTATTAATAAAATGTAAAGCCCAACGAAACGAACGAATGAATGAAACGGTGTTATCTCTAGGAAAAAGATAATTTAGGACGTTTTATTTTAATTGCAAAAATAACATGCTTTAAGTACTACACAGCTACCAACATAAATAAATGTTTATTTATTTATATTAAAGTAGAAGAAAAAAATGTTATCGAAATACATGGATATTTGCTTTGATAAACTAATATTGCAATACTTGCTTTAACCTGGACAGGGTGCGAAATCTACATAGAAACTGTATTGCAACCAAGTTAAAAATTAGTCCCCAAATGATGATGAAATTTCTGCTTTGGGGATGGGGGAACTCGTTCGGGGTGATTTTTATGCGTTGGGGATTTCAGTAAAATTTTTGGGGGCTTTCATTTCACCATATATGTACATATATACATAGTTTTGCTACTAATTAATAATACTTTATTTGATATACAAATAAAATAAAATTTTAAAATATGTTGTGCACAGAAATCTATTCATATTAGGTTGCCACTAGGTTGCCGCCTTTCAGAGGCCTCGCAGCATTAGTATGAAGAAGCAATGCTCGTTCGACGAAAAATATACTTAAAATGCAGTACAAGTTGCCCGAATTTTCGAATTGCAAAATATTAATTTTTGAAAAATAATCGAATATTATGTGACGTTTTGCTCCAGTCAGCTCTAAAATCATGATACAAAAAACTTCTTCAGGCAACGCTTAAACAAATTGGACTCCAAACATTTTGATTTTATTAAATAATCTAGCTAATTCATTAGAATACAGAAATATATTTTATTAATTATGTAGAATATCTGTAGCAGTGTGTGACACTATATGTAAAAAAAAATGTAACCGCATATGAACAGTCGAAACAATGCGAAATGTGAAATGAAGTTGGATTATTTTCAGTGAGGATTTTGGAATGAAAAACTTAAAATTGGGAATTCGACTAGAAAAAAATCTGTAAGCCCTGGCAATACTAACGAGAACGGGATTAATTGCTATTGCTGTGGCTGTTTGCTGCGGAGCAAAATACAATTAAAAAGATAGACTTATTAAGCGAACCATTAATCAGCTGGTTATACAGAGATGACAGCCAGCCAAAACGAGATAGCAAATTAATATAAGCTCGGTTCATCTCGCTCCTCCAAATGCTCTAAAGTTAGTAGCAGTGGTATCATTTTGACGATTTTCTGAAGATGTACAAAACAAAAACAAACTGCATGATATTTTACTTGATTGCAGCGAAAAGGTTGTCATATTATTTGTATCACTTCGGCACTATTCAACTGGACAAGCAGCGATATAAGCCGCCCAAATAATCACTATTTCCGATAATATTTGGGTATAGAAGTTTTTTCTTTATCTAAATAATATTTTTGAACAGGCTGCTGCAGTCTCCTTATTATTGCTTTTAAAAAATGTTTTCGATTTTGAATTTGACTAATTTTAAACTGTTTTAATATCATGTTTCTGGAGGTTTAAAAAAATAAAATTTTTTTTAGATAAAGTTGAAATTCTTGGTCTTAATAAATTGACAAAAAGTAGAATATACGAAATTTGTTCCACTTTTATTGCTTATTTTTAAAGCTGCATATATTAGAAATAAAATAAGCCTTTACTCTTAACATTGATGCTTATATACATATGTATATGTATATACTTTTTTTTATTCCAGCTAAAGCAAAAGCACCAGAAAACAACGCGTATGTGTGTGGGTAAGTGTTCGATTTTGTTTCACAATATGTAAAAGAAGGTTTTTTTTTATAAATGCTCTAATATAATCTGTTTGAATAACAGTTATTTCTAAAGTTTCTTAGAAACAAATAATAAAAACAAATGTAATTTTTGGACTTTAGAATTTTACAAAAAGTAGGAAATCCCAAATATTTTCCACTGTTGTTATTCGACAACAACAAGCTGTTCGTAATTTAAATTAAATAAGGTGCTCTAAGTCATGAATTTCGATAGGTAAATACTTAGTTTAGTTCAGCTAAACCAAATATACTCGAATATTTGGAAGAAAATATTATCTGTTTTGAACTGAGTGCAAAATCGAACGCTATGCCGTTGAACGTAAAATGCTCAATAAAATGCCCTCATTTAATTTACTTTTAGTAAAGAACAAAATTGAATGCACACTTCTTTTATTTTTTTGCATTACTAAATAATACCTATATAATAATTTTTATTTGAGTACTCACCACTACTCAATACTTTACTACCACCCAATACTTTTGAACATTTATGCAATTAGCTTGTTTCTTACCTGTACATAAATACATATGTAGCCCATCTATGCACAAATGTATGTCGATCAAAAGTTGTTTTATTAATTTCAAGAAGAAAAAAAATAAGTACCTACATATTTTTTTTATTTTATTTTATTATTACTTTTAATTGGACAGCTAATGCCTTTTAAGCAGTGTTGCAACATTGATTAGAGTTGATTTTAAAATGGAGTTGTATTGTATTTCAAATTTACCGTTCAGAAGTCTGAAAGTTTTGAGCCAAGTACCTTAAGTACAGAGCAAAGTTAACACCAACAGCACTTCATGCTCTTTACTGGTAGAATTACTTTATATGCTGGCTCGCGTTTGTGCATTCTTGTAAGGCTACCTGTTGTAAAGGGTACCTGTTCGTATTGAGTATCAGAAAAAAAAGTACAAATACTCACACCGCCACTCAGAGAATACCGCTTGAAAACAATTGTCGGATTAAGTTAGAACAGATAGCAGTTTTCATTCATTTCATGTTCTAATTATAATGCTCACACTACTTCTACTGTTTACTGCTTGCTATTAGAATCATAAAGGAAGTACACATATAAATAATTTCGTGGCATACCATAAAATTGTATTAAGATTACAATCGCTGCGGCTTTTATCCGGCGTGAATGTAGCTTATCTAATCAAATAACTGGAAATAAATATTCAGTTGCAAAGGCAAACAGAAAGTAAACATAAATTGCTAGAACGCTCAGCCAGCTTTAAAGTCGATCAATTGTGCGTTTTATATAAATTATGCAAAGTCATTTTAAAAGTGGTTAAGCATAATAAGCCACATGCATAAACACATTTAGAGAATGCAAGAAAATTAAAAAAGTTGCAGACATTTTCGTTTGTTAAACACTGTCTTTTATCTAAAGATCTTTTGGGCACCACCGGTGGTATTTTGGAGGGCATATCATTGAAACAGCACATTTCTTACCTTTTGGTTCTAACTAATTATTGACACTCCCTCCACTACTGCTGACTTGAGTTATTTTCACCTTTCCATTTGGTTGATTGGGGCACAAACAAATTAAACGAAAATACCTACGAATGTATGTACATATTTTAACTGAATGTTTTTTATTTTTTATTTTTATTATATTTAAACAAATTTCATGCAAATGTACTTTTCTGCTTGAGCAGTGTTGTTGTGTTTTTTCTATTAATTTTCATCAAATTTATGGAAAAACAACACTAGACAACACGTATACGCTTTTGCGTAGGTGTAGCGCAATTTACTTTTCCCTAAGCCTGTTAAAGTAATTAAAACTGAAACAAACTCAATGCTTAGAATAGACGTTGGGCATGACGAAATGTTTAAGCGTGTTAGATATTCAGATATTTCCATGAGGTTTCACAATTGAAGAGATAAGCAGCTGCAAATATCGCTGCTTGTCTATGAGATGAAAAAGCCGCCTCCAAGCAAAAGCTGTGATTAAGTGTCTTAGATATTATTCAATATATCGTTGGTCTCATTCAGAAATGCCCTGGCTGGCATTTTTTTCAATCTCGAAGTTTTTTGCATACTGTGATTGATTGAAGGATCTAAAATCGACATAAGCAAAAACACCGATATTGAAGAAAATTTGGGCCAAGGCTTTTGTGCATGACTCGAGCGATATGTAGTGCGTGAAAACAAGTTCCCGAATGAAATGGACACTGATGAGAAGTGTAGCGGACTCGAAACATCTAGTATGTACATATATTCATCTAACTCTTTAAATTCAAATCGTTCATAATAATTTTTTCAACTAAGAACCATCCAGTATAAAATGATAAAAATTTTGCTTAAGCTAAAATAATTGAAATTTTCATCAAAATCAAAGACGTTCAGCGAACGCTCTAATACAAGCTACATACCGGTGTTGGTCTCATCAAGAAATGCCCTTAATTAAACTTGTTTAAATCTGGGGGTTTCGTATTAGATATATACAACAGCGCCCCGCATGGCTGTATGGGCAGAGTACCCTACCCAGAATCCCCGAGGTAGCAGGTTCAATTTTCGCCAAAGGCTCTTGGTGATGCTGCACACAAGCAAAAAGGTCTCCTGTTCTGTGTTTCTTTGCAAAAATAAAGTACATATATCGATAACTTCAAACAAAATCTTACTTTTGTTATACCGTGTAGTTCATTTTCTGGCTTTAAGGGATTTGAACATTTTAAGCAGGTCGAGTTTTTTTTAGTTACATTATTTAGTTTGTTGAATCATAAATATTTATTTCTATGTTTTATGCTGTTGTGTTATTTCCTCATATTATTTGTGAAAAAAAAAAAAAATTAAAAACAAAAAAAATACATACATATGTATGCATTTGGTTATTGCGTATAAAAAAGAGCGCATTCGAACTTTAGGTAAATTTTAAAATCGAGCGGAAGTGAAGGTACTCGTACATGCATTCATTGTGTCTGGCGTCTAGTCACTCACAGCTACTTGCTGCTTTTTGTTGTTTAAACAATCATATTATGTACTATTGACTTTTCTTTTTAGAGCTGTACAAAAAAAAAATAAATAAATAAATAATAATAATAATAGTAATAATAATAAAAATTAATAAGTGTAAGCCCTTCCTCTCTTCCTATCGTAATTATAATCTTACGGCTATAAAGTATTTAACGCATTTTAAGATGGTCATGGTTTTAGGCGTCAAATCAAACTTTGAACTTGTGTTTTAAGGCATTAGAGTTTTTTCTGTAGGCTGGCAACTTTAGTAAACCTTAAACGGTGCTTTTAATGTAATTATTGTGGCTTTTTTTTTTGCGAAATCAAAATGAAGCCTCCGCGTCTTCACCAGCAAATTTTAAAAAATTGTTGCTTCATATGCTGTCAATATCACTGCCGTGGCTGGTTCTTCGAAGAAATTTCCATAGATTATGGCTTTGCTATATTCTTCTTTGATAGTATATTTGATGATCCCCCCTAATGCGTATTATTTTCAACAATGAACGACCCAATGGTCAGATTCACTCATGCGTGTTACAAATGCTCGCACCTACATCCTTTCGACAATAAATTTAAAATACATACATACATTTGTATGCATGTTTTCCCAATACTCACTCGTTCACGTGCGAATACGTTTTATTTAAAATCATTATTTATGCATAGATTTTCCAGCAAACAACGATGATTCACAGAAGCGAAAAAAAAAACAAATGGATGGTATAACAAAAAAGAATTCTTTTCAATCTATTTGGAAGCGTTAAAATGAATTAAATATTTAAATATTTAATCATAAAAAACCTTAAAAATATAATATGCAAGTAAATATCGTTGGCCTCATGTAGAAAGGCCCTAACTCGGATTTTTATCAATCTCCAACATTTTTATAAAAGCGAACTATAAAAATCATTTCGAGGCTACCAAATTTATATTTTTTTATATTTGTATGGGAATGTCCCCAAGAAGACGTGGTACAGAATCGGTGTGTTCGGCTTTGGTCGTATTTTTGTTTGTATTCTGGGCACCCTGGAGCGGATAAGAGTGATGGGAGAACATATTTTCCGCCAGTTAACGACCTGTGATCCTGAAAAAATGATTTCTTGAAACTACAGAATAGAATGCTGGAATAGAAAAAAATTTGAACACATAATTTTGTTTGCTAAAGACGAGAGATATTTCTGCATTCAAAAATATAACTTGCTATAATCGGGTAGGCTTGTTCTTTGGCTCCACTTTTAAACGCTGCTAACAAATCTGCATAATTCGTTTTGCAATTAAATATAGACACTCGTGCACAAAGTGCTATATTACTAAATCCTTCCATGCACTTCACGCTACCTCATGTTTGCAACTGCATCCCACCCACGCAAAGCCTTATCATGCGTATTAAAAATTTTGATATACATACATAATTATTTTAGGTCTAAAAATAGACCTTAATTTTTTCTGGCCTTTTCAGCCGTCTATAGGCCGCCGACTTTTCGTTGATGCTAATCAACTCTTCAGTACACTCGAAAAATCTAAAAAGAAGATTTCAAACCCAACTACTTATACCAAAATTCTCATGAACAAAACGAGAATCAGAAATGTTCAAACAAAGTCTTCATACAGAAAACCTTTTACGTCTTGCAACACTTTTACTTTTTTTTTTAGCACTTTTTGATATAATTCTTAGCAAAACCATTCCAGCTGTATCAAAATACTGACATCCGCCACTCATAGTAATTCCTTATTGCAGCATATCAAGATCAAGGGATGATTATGGGTGGTAAAACAAGTTTTGAGCAAACGGTAAGTTGGAGTTTTCCGAGGTTTAAGTGAGATAAACTAGGCTTAGTTAGTATTGCGCCGTAATGGCGGCATATATGCAAAAATCCAGCCTGGCGGTTAAACCCGATTTTATTACATCTTCTGTTTTACTTGATATACAGATAAAAAAGTACAGATAAAAAAGTATTGGGGAAACATTTTGCTAAGATGCTTCTAAAGTTTTCCATGTGTTCGCTTTGTAAAGTTCGACTAAACCTGAGCGATATGGCGGAAATTTCCTAAAGAAGTGAACAAAGTAGTAGAAAGGAAAATCAACTGTCTGTTCCTCCAAATGCGAAGAAAGTTTTTGTTTCGCATATTTCTATAAAACACAAAAAAAAATTTTGTTTGATTGTTTTTTTTTCCATAAAAATGTGCGTAGGAAAACTTTGATAGCATTTAGAGGCAGAGATAGTTAAAATGTTGCGTTTTCGATAACTGACTACGATGCTACGTAATTTTTTTTTTTTTTTTTTTATTCTTAAAACTGTTCCTTTTGCCCCTATCGATAACATATGTATGTATATGACACATTTCACCGACCACCGCCGCTTTTGTATGATGCCACCTATTCGGTGTTTTTGTAGACAGAAATGCTGCCTTATAACCCCCTAATTCATAAAAATTATTACAGGCTTATAAGATTGTTATTTGACATATTTGTATGGAAAATCTGTCAAATAAGAGCTTTATAAATCTGTTATAATTTTTATGAATTAGACTGTAACCCCCTGATTCATAAAAATTATAACAGTTTTATAAAGCTCTTATTTGACAGATTTTCCATGCAAATATGTCAAATAACAGTCTTATAAGCCTGTAATAATTTTTATGAATTAGGCGGTAAGTATTTAAATACATAATGCTACTTTATAAGCAGCGAGCACAATATCTCAAATATGTATGCTGCCAGTTTTATGTGCGACATCGTTAGACAGGAACGTGATACTCTTCCAAAGCGAATCATATCATTTTTTAGAAAAAAAAACAAGATAACATTTTGTCAGAAAAGAAAACGTCGTAAGATTAATAAACTACGCATTATATTGTATTTTAATTAACAACGTTAATGTGCAGAAAATCAGTGCAAGTTTATCTTCGAGTTTGGTTTAATTTACGTTTAAACTGGTAAATCATGAAATCAATGAATGCTCAAGCCACACCATTGAACAAAGAAAATTCAGCGTTTAAGTTTCGGTCACCAAATAGTGCACAACATCAGCTGTTTGTTGATATTTTTGGCAAGTTAGCAAATTTCCATTTCCAAAAACAACATAATAAATGGTTCACCGAATTATTGCAGTCAAGTTTAAAGTGCAATTAAAGCGCAGTAAAGCTTTTTTAAACTTAAACTTTTTAACTTTAGCCGATTTCTTGGCCATTAGAAAAGACTTGTTTTCCCTCTAGCAATATGTTATAGTTTATTACGTTGCCAGACAACAACCACTGCACTACAACATGTGTTGCTCTTTTAAAAAATACATACATTTCAAACGGTTTTGCTCAACTGAAAGGCAGTGTGCGCGCAATCGCCCTCAATATTACTCTCGCTGCCTGTGGCTGCCATCGCTGCTGGTAAAAGTAAATGAAATCGTATTTGCTTGTAATTCTCTTCAATATGTAATAATTTTCTCTTGTTAAAAACGCTTTCACCCCACCCCGACTTTATTTCCATTACGCTGAAATGCTGCCCAGAGAAACACAAACGAGTCTTATTTTTTTTTTTTTAATTTTTTTTAGTTTTATTTTTTATTGCAAATTTGTTGGTTGGTCTAATAACTTATAATAATTCATACAAAAATGATGATTATTTATTTAATTTGTTATCCTAGAGAATTTATTAGGCATTAATAATTTATTTTGTATTTTGCTTAAAATGTTAATTATTTCTTTAACGCATAAAAACATTTTCAAAATGTCACACAGTTGTGTTAAAATTAAAATTACAAAAAAAAAAAAAAAATAATGTATAATATATAATATAGTTAATAAATTTATCAGGGGAAAATACTTATGAAAAAGATCAAACGAAATTGAAACAAAAAAAAACCTGGACAATAATTAATTAATTAATACATGTAGTTTGAACTAGTCACAAAAAAAAGGAAACTTACTGGATAAGTACAATAATAAAAATTGTAATAATCATATGAATAAGAACTGTCATTGTTGAATTGAAGCTCGTTTTTCCAGAAATTTATTATTACACATCAGTTTGATAAAATAATTTTGTTGAAAAAACTCAATTAAACCCAAAAGTACTCTAAATTAATGTAGAAGAAAAAATGTTTTTGTGTAACATTATTGTTGTTGTTATTTGTTTGTTTGTTTGTTTGTTTGTTTGTTTGATAACACATTCATAATAAATACTCGTTAAACTTTAAATATTAATTAGTTCTTTGTCATTTCATTAGTTGGGAAACTCATGAACTGCATCACAGCAAGAGGGTTGTTTGTTGTAAAAAAAAAAAAGAAAAGTAAAAGCTTTCAAATGGTTGTTCTCAAACCGAACTTTAATTGATAAAATTTTGTTCCGGCATGAAGCCCATGAGCTTGACAGCTTTTTCTGTTTGTTTGTTGGTTTGTTTGTTTGTTTGTTGGTTTGTTTAGGGGACAGGAGTTTTTAGACAAATACGCGTGTGTGTGTGTGTGTGTGTGTGTGTATATGTTTTGTAGCTTACATACTAAAAGAGATACATATTTAATTTGTTTGCTTGTTTGTTTTTGTAGTTTTTCCAAATGAAAAAAAAAAAATTTTAATTTGAAATTTGATATCAAGACGTTTTCATATATCGCAGTTTCCTTTATTGGTTGTTTGTTGTTGGTTTTTGTTTGCAATTGTCATTGATTAATTTTAATTATTTTTAAGTCCTAAACATTAAGCCAGTAATGCAGCCTTGAGTTGATTTGTTTTTTTTTTTTGTTTGTTTATTTTTTATAAAAAATTTTGTAATTTTGAATTTTTCTTTGTTTGTTTTTTCCTTAAAAATTTAAAATGGATGTGTTTTGAATTTGTAATTTTTGTGTTTGTTTTAAAATTAATTGTTTTGTATTTGATTTCTTAACCTAAGCAACTTAATCAGTATCACATTCTTATGAGTTGGAGATCTTGGCAAATACTTTATATCGTTTCATTTTTTTTCTTTTATTTTTTATTTATTTTTTTTTTTTTTTTGATAAAAAATTTGAATTTAGGTTTTAAATTGAAATGTATAAGTGCTGCCATTGTTTTTTGTTTTGTTTTTTTTTTTTTTTTTTTAATAATAATACTTATACCACGAGTTTAGACAAAATTTAATCAGTTAAAAAATTTAATGTATGCTTTAAAAATAATAAATAATTCATTAAAACCTAATTTGAACAAATGTAGCAATGAGATTTATTTTATGAGCCTAAAATTCTTAAAAATTAAAACCTTTTAGTCGAGGAAATTAAATTTAAAAATTTTAAGAATTCGTTTGTTTTTAATTTTTAAAACAGGTTGGTATTTAGTGGGTTTTGTTGAAATTTGTTTTTAAATTATTTCCGCTTGTTCATCATGAACATGAAAAGTGGAAATCTAAAAAGGTGGGTGGTTTAGTTTTTTTTTTCTTCTTTTCTTTCATTATGTTATAAACATTTTGGTCTTAAAAGTGTTAGTAATAGTGTAAGTGTTTTTTGCTTTTCATTTTTGTTTGTTTGTTTTTATAATGAATAAAAGATATTTTATGTTATTTGTTATTTTTTGCATGTTTTTTGTTTTACCAAGAAATATTTATGTTTGTATGAATATAAAAATGTTAATATTTTAAAGTTATATTTCTATATGCCAACCAAATTATTTTTGTTTTTATTACTATTATGTATTATTATATTTTTGTTGTTGTTTCTTTTGATTTAACACAAACTTTTAGAGTATGGCCTATGTTTGGTTATATTGAATTCGGGACTGATGGTGATGGTGCGCGACAAATTCTTCATGAACTGTGGCAATAGTGCAGTCCAGCCGCTATGGTCCTGGCTGATGGTAACATAAATTTCATAGCCAGTATTGCCGCCTTGTCGTTGTTTGTTAAAGTCCAGCGTTGCAATGCGTCGCGAATTGTTGGGTTCATCCTCGAATTCAATATAAATGGTGCAGTATCGTAAGCCATTGGCTTCATCGCGGGCTAAACGCAAAATTTCCAATGCTATACGTGGTGTGAGATCACAGGGTAGCGATACCTCGGTACAGGCCAAATGTTGTGATTTGGCTGCACGGAGCTCGTCCAATAAACGCAGCGAAAGCTCTTGAACAGCTTCAGTTTGTAGCGATTTGGTATTTATTGTTTTTGTCGCAGTTGTTGCTTTTACTGTTGTTGTTGTTGTTGCTGATTTTGTTACAGTTTTATCACAGTTTAATTTGTTTGAGGAGTTGGAGGCGCTTCTATTACTGTTAGAAGTTTTAAGATTTTGTTGTTTCCGTTGATGATGAAGATGGTGGTGTGGATGATTAATGTGATGATGTGGTTTGAATGGGGTATTAAGGAATTTATACTGCGGCTGAGATTTCAATGAACCCCCACTCGCAGGTGTGGATAATGTTAGTTGACTCTTCCAATCTGGAATTGAAATAAAAAATAAATAAAACCATTTATTATAAACAAACATCTGTGCAAGTGCGTTTGTTTAACAACATCTAGAAAATTTGCTAAGCTCGCCTAAGATCTCTTTCTTCAATTTCATTAAACTTTTGCATTATAAAATATTTTGTTTTTTTTTTTTTGAAAATTACTATAAAAAGTTTTTGGAAATGAGTGTTGTTATATGTTATTTATTGTTATGTTGTTATTTATTTTAACAAACACAACAGCCCATAAGAAAAGCTTATAGAAAAGAAAAATATATTGTCAATGAAATTAAAATTTAACTTCTTGTTTCAAAAAACTAAAGAAACCCTTTCATTAGTACCGAAATTTAGGCAATTGAAACATTCGACTAAATCATTTCCGAATTACAGTATTGAAAAAAAAACAAAAACCATATTTTTTTTAAATCAATTTAAATATCGGTGGCAACTAAAAATAGTTTTAGAAATTGCATTCTCAAACATGTAGTATCGTTTATCAAAAAGTTTAAAGTGCCTAAAAATTTATCATTTTTATTTGAAACTTTAAATAAACATAAACAAAAGAGAAAGAATACCTGCAGTAAGTGTAGCGAAATTTAATTACCATTTTTCAGAATTAGAATTTTTAGGAAAATTTAATAAAGAATGAATTGGGAAAAGCTGTTTATAGCACAATCTCTTAGAAATGTATTCATATAATTTAGTTTTTTTTTCCCCCAAATTGTGAGGCAACGACTCCTTTCTACGCTTATGTTAAAAGAATAATACTCCCCAGAAGTATTTTGGCCTCCTGAGGCCAAAAACTTATCATCATATAGTTGTTTTCGAAATGCAAAAACAAATTCTTTAAACACTTTTAACTAATAGTATCTTAAAAATTAACAATGTCTTGAATTATGCTTCTATTCATGCACACAGATTTTCTTAATGTCAATTTCAAACTCATAAATACATAGAAGACGCATATAAAAAAAGTAGGCCGAAATTTTTTATTTACCGAAATGGAAGCTCTGATGCCTGAAACTCGAATATATTACATACATATGTATGTATTTCTTCATATAACTAAAACAAAATGTGCTCAAAGTATTTTAAAATGTATTTCCTGAAAATTATTATCCTAGAAATGCACAAAACAGACGAGAACTGATTTACGCCTTCCCACCCAAATGCTCACAACCTATGCGACCGGGGCGCAACTCTCATGAAATGAACCTTCCATGAAGGGAAAAAAGTCATTACTATGAACAACATTTATCGTACTCTCTCTTTTATGATTATTTTCTCAGCCATTAACAAAAAGTAAAATAAAATTTTCCACCTCTCTCAGAGAAAACTCTCAAGAGCATAAAAATAACTGTTTGCTCATGAACAGAGATAGAAAACGGAAAAAGACTCAAATTAGTGAGAATGAGAAAAACTCAGCAGATATAAATGAAAACTGAAAGATACAAAAGCTATAAAATTGAATAGGGGCCGGTTTGGATAGGCTACAGAAAAGCAATACACACACACACACACACACACCGTCGCACACATGTATGTATGTACATCAATATGTATGTATGGATGGGTCTGTGTGCTGTTTGTGGCTGCAGGGAAGAATATTAAAGTAAAACAGCAAAGTGGAAAAACTTGTTTCCAGCTGATAGCACAGCTGAAAATCAGTTGTTTTTTGTGTACAACTCGTCGTCGTATGGGCCAAAACAGATACACACCGTGAAAAAACGACAGCGACTAGTGCCACCAGATACATAAAACCAATTACTTGGGGGTACCAAATGTTTTCATGTACATGCATACATACATATGTAGATACATATGTATATACATATTTATATATAAATGTACGTGTGTATGTATGTGTGTAGGTGCAAAAGATACATTTCTTTAACAACTTTAACTCTTTAAATTAACTTTTTTCTCGCGGTGGGGGCAAAAGATATTGATTTTATTTATAACATATGATTTTGTTTTCCTATGGTTACTTAGAACTACATACATAATAGGTACATACACACACACACACACACACACACACACATTCTTATAAGAAATATACATACTTATTTTAAGCAAATGTAGGTATACTTTGTAATATTTACCTGTAGCTAGAGCGAAATGAGCTGGATATTGATTTTGTACGGATAACACCTCCATGTTCATTTATTCAAATTAAAACAATTTATTAAGTGAATATTTTAAATTAGTAATTATGTTGACGATGATGATTAAAAAAAAATTAACGTAAAGCAAGTAGTTAAATTACAAAATATCACAATGATTTGGAGGAAAACAATTTCTTTTGCTACTGCTGATTTCTTTGCTTCCTCTCAACGAAAAAAAAGAGGTGTTTGAAAATTTCTCTTTTACTTGCTTCGTTATACGGCACTATTTCCAATTAATTAATTGCTTTTAATTAATTTTCTTAAAGCCAATAAACCCTCAAGTTTATTTCTTTATTTTCTCCTTGCGCTCATTGATTTTTCTTTTAACAACACTTTGGTTTTTCAAATGAAAAACAAATTTTTCTCGCAAACGAAAACTAAGCACTTATTCTGGCATATTTTCTTCATAGATTTCCTTAATTAAATCGCTGAATCAAGGATAGATGATAATAGTCTTTATTATAACAAACAATTAATTTTATTAAAAAAAAAAAATAGTCTACTAAAAACAATATATTTAACAAATTTTAATTGCGGCTGCTGTTGTTAATTTTTGGTTGGTCTCAATTATTTTGTGAAAAAATTGAATTTTGTTTTGCCTCTTGGTGAAATAAATTTTTAAGGCTAAATATAATATTTTTGTTGAAAATTTTGTTTAAGATGTGTGGTCAACAGCAGTGCTACGAAGCTACTATTCCGGCCGGTTAGTTGCTGCAGCCTTTTATAGCTACTGACGGTCCTGCGATGTAGCAAACTGACTCACTCACTGTCGTACAGGTCGGTCGTTTGGTATTGTTCTATGCCATACACTTTAACACACTCGAACATTTGCACATTTGTATAAGCACTCAGAGCACACAAAAACTGAATACATGCACCACCACGTTACCCTCCACCATCGTTACTACTGATTCAAACAAACCAACAAACACCACCATCACTTCAGACGAGGTATATACAAACATCCATTCGTATATATCGTATCTTGTATATATCCAACAATTTCTCAGATTTTCCACAGTCAAGCTACTCACTGAGCTCAATTGTCAATTTATTTTGCAGCCAACAATACAGTGAACAGTGTGGCCAGATCAGGAAGTAAAACCAATTTTTAATTCAGTATATCTTCAAAATATGGGTGAATTTCATTACACCCAGCTTGCGGAGCTGCTTCCAATGTTTAATAATATTAATAAACATTGTTTTTGCCATCTTCATATTGATATGAATTTGTGCTCTATGGCGTAATTCCAAGACTTTGTCCAATTTTTCAGCAAGTTGCAAGAACTGTATTTACGTTCATTCGTTCTACCTCTTATTTGAGTACGGAAATATTGAATAGATAGTTTGGAGGGAAATGTCAAAGCAAGTAGTAAAAAATTTATAATTTAAGTATAGGTTGGTTTATTCAGTTGCTGGAATGGCTTAAAAACTAGCAATTACACAAAATTCTCTAAAATCCCCAAAACCTGCACATACGCTAATCCGACCGGCAGACAGAAAATTAAAAATTGGCTGCTGATGAGAGTCGTGGTGGAAGTGACTCAGCCACGGCAAGTTCCCCAGTCTTCCATTTTACCTTTCTTATCTGTTTTTTAAAAAATTTGGATCACTACAATTGTGTAAAAAAAAAAATCAAACTCCATAAGAAAACCACTGATAAAATCATCCATTTGATCCGTAGTGGAAACGTAAGCAAGCGCATAATCGAAAGAAGAGCTAAAATGCTAAGAAAAAACTAATACCTATTACTATGCAAGCATATGCGGCTAAATGCTAAAATGGCCACGCATATGGTGAGCAAAATAAGAACGGAGAGAAAAAGTATCTGAAATGGAGAGCAAAAGTTATTGAAGTAATGTCTTTTTTTCGTTCACTCTTATCCCAACAAACCATAACTATGAAGAAATTGCTTATAACAAGCTCATGCCCTACTTTACTTCAGCCTTACGCTTGAGTTAATAAAAACGAATCTTACTAGAACAGGAGTTAGTGCAAAGTAATACCTCATCGCAAAAAACAGTTTTTCTAGATTCCCTACTCTATCACGTAGTAGCGATACACTTACACTAAACAGTAGCAATAATTGTTCACGTACATACGTAATACCTTTTTCAAACTCTTATTTATCTCAGCTTATAATTCTGAAACTATTGTGGAAGGCTGGATATAATTATTGCCTTAATGTTGCCAATCATAATACTCGTACAGATCAAATAACTTCCGTGAAAATAACTTTCTAATCACACTTAGCGCAGGCATTGATTTGGTAATGATTTTGTGGGATTGAAATAGTTGCAAGCCAATCATCGAAATTTGCACATGAGTCATACAACGAGACATTAATTCTATAAAAGAATCTTCTAAAACTATCGAGAGCAAAAGTGGAGTAAATACTATGCTTTATACTACATACACAGAGCGAAAACTTCCTAATAGATTCAATAAGATTTTCTCTTTGAAACGTTTTTAGGCTGAGGAGTATCCCAGCAGAGAGAAACGAAGATTTTTCTATGGGTATTTCTTATTATTTCCATGTTGCAAATCTTATTAATTGTCTCAACAAGAAAAACACATAAAACCAAGAAGAAAACTTGTTACTCACGTTTGTTTTTACTCAGTTTCCGATTTGCATGGTACCAAAAAAAATAAAAATTCTATAGAGAAGAACTTATTGATTCTATTAGGTTTTCTTGTAAATTGTATACAATAAGGATTTCTTATTGATTTTATTAAGTTATCCTATTAATTTTTCCCTATTGGTTTTATTAGTTTCCTATATAAACACACGTAAATTATCTTTTTAATTTCATTAATAAGAATATATTTTTGGTTACATTAGCTTTCTTGTTATTTCATACAAAATCAACAGACAATTGTTGTTTTTTCAATAAGGTTTTCCCATTTAAAATAATAATTAATCCTTCTTGAAAAAAAACATAGAGATATCTTATTGATTTTCTTCTATTTTATTAGGTGCTTTTTTCTCTGTGTCGTTTCATCTGTAACCAAACATGTTTATAAAAACATATATTTACAAACGCTTTGAAAATTTCCTTTCACAAGGTGGTTATAGTTTCACCTGACATAACCTATAATTGCTAACAGCAGCCATATACATTTGTCCATATGTATGTATTTTTATAAGCAACTCACATCTCAACGTATTTCACAAGTAAATTAAATACCCAATCACTAACACTATACCTGCAAAACCCCATGACATCAGCTGTTGAAACAAGAGAAAACATATATAAACTAGAGCCCTAATTGAGAACTTTTACATTGCGAAAGCTGCTGTAGTAGACAGAATCTATTTTTCCCCATTTACATGCCAAGTACAACTTTTGCAGCTACACTGCATAATGCTTACATAAGTTATAAGATAGAAGCAAACAAATAGTAAAAATCTTTAAAAGAAAATTTGTTGTAACAAGCTTCTGCTTTATATTTTGCTAAAGAATTGGTTTATTGGGTTACAGCGTGTGTTGCAAGTGTGTGTGTATTTGTATGTATTTCGTTATTTCTAAGAGGCCTGGTAAACGAATGCACTTCCATCGCAATCATCTCAAAGTAACCAAAGTAATCAACAATCCATATTCACACCATGTACAAACGCACAAACATACACACGTTCATATAAATACATGTATCTAGATACTGTTTTTTTTTTTTTTTTGGAAACTGCCTATATTTGAGAGAGTGCATTCATTCTTTTGTCTAATAAGATATTTTTCCAATCTCAAAAAGAGAGACGTTCAACAATATGCAAAATATATTCTCAGTGCACAAAAATTTTGTCCGCAGCAAACGGGTGAACCCAGCTTAGGATTTTTTACTTTGGTAGTATTTTAAATATACATACATATGTATGTATGTGACTATATACCATGAGAGTGTTCAATTAACTGACTGCCAAAAGTGGCTGAGTAACTGTGATTTCAAAATACTTTCTTGAAAATTTCTTTTTTCTAAAAGTGATACGTAAACACTACAATTTCGTTAGAGTGATAAATATTGATATATTATAGCTCATGTTAAAGCGCCGCTTTAGCTTTGCATGTACGTGTGTATGCATGTATGTATGGATCTGAAACCAATCAGATGTAAAACATGAAGAAAAAATTCTCTTATAGCCCTGCTTTATATATACTTACATACGTATGAATGTGCAATTGTTATTGTGTTGTAGTGCAGTTTGTGTTTTATGTGATTTTCACAGAGAGTAACCCTGTATAACATTTTGGTTATTTATGTTTAGTTTATTTTTCCTTTTCACATACATACATATGTATGTATGTATGTATGTATGTATGTATGTATGTATTTGTACGTATTAGTTCAAGTTGTTTTTTGTTTGTTTGTAGTTTATTTATGTATGTATATCATAGATAGCACACACACTCACATACAAAACCAACTACATACAGACATGTTTGCATTTAATAGATACTAGTATTTTTAAAAGTACTTAGGTGGATAAAAAGTGCACGTACGTACATATGTATGTGCATATACATTACATGTTCATGTTCCTGTATATAAGCATGCACATATACATACATACATATACATATGCCTGTGGAGAACAATAAATGTTTTTTGTTTTGTACTCGTTTTTTGTTTTCTCTTCTTTGCAGTCACCATAATTTTGTGCAAGAGTTTTGGGTTTGTATGCATGTTTTTATGTATTGAGTCAGGTGTGATAACATCAGTGCAGTTGCCATTTTCATGTGCTGTCCTGTCCCACCATTGCCATTGTTTCAACATTTTGTGAAAAGTTTTCAGGCGTAGTAACGGTTAGGAAGTACTGACATATGCACATATCTACAAAGATATAAGGAAGAAAAGAAAAAATTATCCTGAGCTATTCGCAATGAAGTATTCCATTAGCGAATAATCAACCCATATTTCTGTTGCTATTTTTTAGTTTTATATTTTGCAGAGGCAGTCTGGTCTCCCAAATATTAGGTACACACAGACACGAACGACACTTGTTTGTGACGCTGACAATCAGGCATTGTAATCTGCTAGTTGCTCAAGTGGCAATTCTCAAAAAAAAAAAAAAAAATAAAAAATAAAAAAAATAAAAATGGCTGCATTCTCACAGATATGCAGGTAAAAGAAACAAACAATTTTGTCACTTGGAAGTGTACTAATCTGTGCAAAAAACAAAGCTGACCAGTAAGAAATTGTAAAAAGAAATTAACCAAAACAAATTGTTACTGTACAGTTTGTATCGTTAGAGGATACGATAAAAGCTTTTTTGGCTTGCCACAAGCTGGATTCGATCATAAATATTTGATAAGATAGTTTTTCGCTGTAGTTTCAAGATCTGATGATTTTTACAAAAATCGACAAGACTGTCACTTTGGTTTTAATAGTGATGATCGTCACTGTGATGCAAATCTGATTTGCTCTGTTTTGCTAAACAAGGTAAACATTGCAATGATGCAGCACATTGTACATACATACATATGTATGTGTGTTACGGTTTCGGAACGCCGTATATCAAAGCCACAGCCATTGAATCGTAGTTTTCAAAAATCATCGTGAATAAGGATAGCTTAAAATATGGAAGCACTGGACGCTGCTCACTATGTTTTGAATAAATAATTTTTCATATTCATATGCAAAGCCAAAACCACGTGTAATAGAATCGATAAGATTTTCTCTACGCAACATTTTTAGGCTGAAGTGTATTCAGCAAAAAGCAACGAAGATTTTCTACACAGATTGATTTTATCAATAAGAAAACCAAATAAAATTTCTTATTCACATGTAGCTTTACCGTCTAATTCATAAAAATTATAACAGGTTTATAAAGCTCTTATTTGACAGATTTTCCATACAAATATGTCAAATAACAGTCTTATAAGCCTGTAATAATTTTTATGAATTAGGGGGTTAGTCTACACGGGAAGATTAAAAGTACAAATTAAAAAATTTATTGACGAAAAATAAATGCATACGGATCTAACCTCTGACACTCAATGGGAAACCTTGCCGGTGCTCTCACTTGATTATCACTTACTTTTTGAGCGTGTGAGAAGTCATCGAACACAATCGCAAACCAGTAAATAAAAGCATTAAATTCTCATATCCAATAAATGGCTTTTTTAACCATAATTCAGCTGATGTTTGTTTTTATAACATTTTTCTTATACATACATATATGTATAAGTCTGTAGGTTGCGGAAAATATTTTCCTACGTCTACATATGTATGTATGTATGTGTTCATTACATTTTTAAAACAACTCTGCGATAAATATATTTTCGGCAAATAACAAAGTTTATTTGAACATTTCAGTATAATTTAGCCACAACCATTTAACATCCCTGCATTAAAGTATACTTACTGCTTATGTACTGTTTATTTAAGTCATGGTTCCAAACCCTGATTATTCTCCTCTTATATAAACAAGCCAATGTTTTGGTGTTTGCATTTTGAATACAAAACTACAAGTAAATAACACAAAACATATGTTTTCTGTATGGATTTTTCATTTCAGTATACATACACTTATTTCTATGTATGTATGTATATGTGCACAAACATACACATTTATATTTATCAGCTGTTTTGTTCTTCATTTTGTGCATTTCTCCTACAAAACGACAATGACAACATAAAAAAAAAGGCCTCCTCTAATTCTATCTCCGTGTTGTGTTAACTTTTGTTCGTCTCAGCTCCCCTCTGCGGAGGGGTTTTATGTTAAAACTCAGGCTTATGAGTGTATATGTATATGTATGTGTGTACCTATGTATGTGTGCTGTAGCATTTTGTAAGTTCGCTTGCTGGCAGGCAGAGAAGGTTCTTTTGGTAAATTTATCTTGCATGAGAAATCATGTTTGTACGTGTCTTGTCTTGTTTTTTTGTGTTTTAATTTTGTTTTATTTTTTTGTACCTCTTGGATTTATTGTTTATTATTTTTTGCCTCTACTCTACTCTGTTCTGTTCCATTCTTTATTTTCACGTTTTTTTCTTTTCTTACTACTTTGTAGTTTTTGTCTTATTTCTTGCCAATTAAGCTTTCCTAAGGGAATTTAAATGCAATTTTGGATGTATGCATATACATACATACATATATGTACATACATATATGTATATGAATGCTTTTTTATGTACCTACCATGTACATATGTGTGTATGTAGAAGCATACAGGTATATGCACGCACATAAGCACATGTAAATACCTACATACGTACATGCATGAGTACATACATACATATGTAAGTAAGTATGTACATATGTATGTATGCATCTGTTATTAAAATGCTACCGGCTAAAGATATAAAACACCTTTATGTGGGTTTGTTTATTTGTACATACATACATACACGCACACACTAAATGTGTAAGTATATAGGTATATATGTATATGTATACCGGTAGTAAACAGTATATATATATATATATGTAGATATGTACATATGTATGTACGCATACATAGAAAATTTTGTGATTTCTTTAGTATTTGTCTGAAATACTCAATCTTAGTGGAATCGTTTTTTTTTTAGTTTCATAATAGTTCAGAATAAAATCATTTCCTAAGCAGATAAAAGTCCCAATAAAGTGAAGATTTTTTGGAGTATTTCACGTTCACAGATATATACATACATACATATGTATTTACATACATACAAACTCTTGTATGTATGAATGCATTAATAAGCCCTTGAACAAGCTGATTGCCATTATTGCCCAACTAACACAATAAATCGTTAATTATTAAATAAAATAGGAACTTAACCAATGCTTTCGCAATGTGATGACAAATTTCAATAAATTTATTTATTTACCTACCTGATATCTAACATGCAGTGTACACTGTACATACATATGATTATTTTTCTTTTTGTATATACATACATATGTATGTATGTACCCTGAAGGAAATATCAGTAGAAAAACTCTAGTGATTTACTATTGACATGGTCACCAGTACTGGTGGCATATTATACCTCATACAATGATATTTTCTGTTGACTTTCAACATGTGCTTGTCATTGCAGATCAACTACTGACAAAGGAACTAGTGCTAGTGGTTCTAATGCGACTATATGACGACCATGGTTCTATTGTTTCTCTATAGACATTGCCGCTACCCTGAAAGAAATGTCAGTAGAGAAACGCAATTGAAAAAATCAAGAAAATAAAATTTAACTACCCGTTAACAATGTTGTCAACTAAATGTTTTCTTTGCAAATAAAAACGATTTTTATTTCACGATTTTGGTGGCCTTACAAATTTAAACAATCAATTTTTTGTTCATAGAACAAAAAACAGGAGAAACTCTGTAGACAATTTGATGAAAAAGTCATCAAAATAGGCGAAAAATGTAGCGACTTGGAGCCACTTGACTCTAGGTTTCCTTCAGGGTACTTATGTACATACATAGTATGTATGCATGTACGTATGAGAATGCAATAAAGTGAGCACACAACACGGATAATTATTTTGGTTTTTCTATACCTACAAATAAATATTCCAAGTTTCAATTAAACAAAGATGAACTAAATTTAGATTTTGTAGTCAAGACTCTCAATTTGCAAAAATAGAAAGCGTGATTTTTCCATTGGCTAAAAATAGCAAGCGACTTCCTCTTTTAATTCGTCACAAATATCGTGGGCTCTTATCACAGTGCGTTCTAGCTAAGGATTGTTAGAAATTTTTCTGAAATTTTCAAAGGCATTTTGTGATAATTAATTTCATTTACCAGTATTCCAGAATCATTTATAAATACAATAAGTAAATCATATTTGGTTGAAACGTGTATACATACATATATTTAGTTATAATGACTATGAGTCACAGAATAGAACTCTAGAATTCGTCTAATAGTTGTAAATTCTGTAGGCTCAAAGAAAACACCGAAAACACCATTATTATCATTTTGGGACCAATTGTGCACCTCGAGAAAACATATCTCTTGTGCAGCCTATGTGCCCTATAAACCAAGACCTAGACTATTAGGAAATCTCGTTACGGCCATAAGTGAGATGTTAACTAATATCCTTTCTGCCGAGGTTTACAATACGGTCGGGCTCCAGTAGTCAGCAAGGCTTTTCTCCTGCCATTGCAGCATAACGGTTCAGGACCTATAAACTATGTGCGCCCCTTTTAGCTAAGCGCTTCGCCCTTTCGTTGTCCTCAGGTTGATCGTAGCCTGGTATCCAAATGGGAACTAATGTGTTCCTCAAAGATGGGGCCTGAAGAAGTGCGTAGCATTGTGAAACTCGTTTTAATATGTTTAAAAGATCTGATTGTTTGCAAAATCAATCATACATGTTTTTTATCTTGCATTAATATTTAAATAATTCTCTACATTTATACTGAAGTATTTGTTGTTGAGCGGCTCTGTAATTTTCTTAATATTTATCTGCCATCCGATTTTTATTTATTTCTTTTCATAGTTTAGCTAATGTCTTTCTTTATTATGTTAAATTATTGTTTTGCAACTTAGTGCAGCTCAAAAGCTTGTTAAAAAATGTAACTATATTAAATGGCTCTAAAATGAAATATAGTACATTTATACATGTACATATGTACGTACATAAGGGTTGCTCGAGGAGTGCGACTCAAAAATTTTTTTTATACAATGACCCAATGCAAATGGGGACTACCATACATATGACTCCTCTACGGCCAGCCCATATTAGTTCCAGTAATTAATCCCAGTGGCTTGAAAATTAAATTTTGCCTCCGTTACTCTAACGAGCGCCCATAATTTGTTCTGCCCAACATACACCAACCTCCTCTTATCACAATCAAAAAAAAAAAAAAAAAAAAAAAAAAACGCAGTCTTCGAAAATGAGTTTGTAGCGGTATCTTTTTCCTCTTGCCACAAGCTATCGATGGCACAATATTCTAATATATTTGTCCATATAAATCGACCCCGCCTAATGCACATATGTATATGTATATGTGTATGTACATACATGTATAAAAACAAAAATGACCCAATCACATCAACAGTCACTGAACTTTTATTGTTAAATTTGTGCCAAATTGGTTACTGATTGAATCTATGGCTTAATCTCTTTTGGCTTTTTTTTGTGTAAAAAAAAAACAACAAATGAAGTTTCTTTCTTTTTCTATTGTTTATTTTTGTTTGTTCGTATGATTCATATCAGTCAGTAGTTCAAATGAAACAATTTAACATGCTTGAATAATTATTTTCTCTAATCCAATTGGACTTAAAAATTGAATATTGATTTTTTATTTTAATTTTTTTTTTCTTTTATTGTAAATACTAAATCTTTGATTGCTTGTAATAAATTAAAATTTATAGAAGACAAAAAAAAAATGAAAAAAGAAATGTATACTTTAATGGCTTAGAGACTGTGTGTGTTTACGTAAATGAGTAGTAGGGGGGCTCAGTAAATGAGGCACGCCAACTGCTCATGGTGTTTAACCATTTGAATTGAATTATTTTTATTCTGTTTTCTTTAACACAAAATTACGAAGCTACGAGAGGATGACTGCAAAAACAATCAAAGCCTTCGGCAGCAAATGAGCCTGCGACCTTGGTGGTCTTTACTGGGTACCATCCATCCAAATCATCCTCCACTGTGGCGTAAGACGCCACGCGTTTCGTTTCGAAACCGACAGACACTGTGAATAGAATCTGGAGTAATTTCTTACTTCGTTGAGTAAGATTTTGGTCCAACCACCGTCTTGAGTAGTGGACACAAAGTTGTGTTTTTATATGTTCTGTGTATGTGGATAAAAAAATTTAAGGCTAAACCTAAAAACAGTTTGTCGGCCAACCCTTTCAGAGGTGTTCAAGGTGCAACATATACATGCAGCATTTGCTTGTGCCTCCCTAAGACACACATGCATATGTATGTTTATATCCAATTAATATTCATGCATACATATATATGTACATACATACATATATGCACATACATAGCCACACTTAATTACACGAATACAGACGTTTTGTGAATATATAATGAAGCCGTTATTGTACAATCTGTAAACAAATGTTTTTTTTTTGTGTGTAAAAGTGTAGATCATGATGAAAAATATATATTTTTTCATTTCTTTTGCTTTTCGATACCATAAGTTTCCCTCTCGCTGTTCCCTTTGCATTGGCTGCCAAAGTGCAACAGCTCGAACTCGTTTAACAAATTTAAACAAAAAAGGCCTATAATTTTTCTACTGAGAACTAAGACCAAGCAAGGACATTTGGTGCATAAAATAAATAAGAATTTGAGTTCACAGATTTCATTCCATGCAGATGGAAAACATCTTAGAAACTAAATTTCTCATTTGTGCAAAAATATTTTTTTAGCTCAAATGTTGAGCTTCAACAATTTGCTGTTGCCAAACACTTGACAAACAATTTAAATTTTAGCAACGATTTTCAACAGCTCAATTTAATCGTCGCTAAAAATCGCTCAGTTGGAGTTAGAGATTTTCAGCGATAGCTCGAGTTTTAACGCATTGCAGAATGGGGCCGTCTGTCCTAAAATTTCTTCTCGCTTATGGCATTTCCAACATTGACATCTCTTTAATGTTTTATTTTAGGCGAGCTTTCTAGTACATAGCATTCATTAATTCAGTTCGCAAATAATTTCTTTGTAAATTGCTTTGCCAGTACAGCCATGACGTTTACGAGTATGTGCTTTAGATGTATCAGCAATTTTTATTCGAAGATAGATTTTAAAATTGTTTGGATTGCTTGCTCAAGCCGTACAACAGGGCTCAAGTATTTTATGCATTTACTTCTTATTATTTGTTTATCTTCGTTAAAATTTTCAATTTGTTTAAGTAAATTGTTCAAGGCGCGTCTTGACTTGAAATGTTTACAAAATTTGTTACGAAAATAAAATTGAATTTAAATTTTTTTCCATTTATGTATGTATGTTTAATTTTTTTTCTCCTTCTTTAATTTTATATTTAGGTTTATTATACATATTTGTTTGTCTGTCCATCCATCTGTTTGTTTGTTATGATAAACTTTTTTTATGGGTTGTTTAAACAATATTTAAATACACGCTTCAAACTCGTAAATGGCCTGTTACCTCCACCTTGGTTTAGATCTGAGTGTGAGTGTATGCATGTTGTACATATGCATATTCACTTACATACATATGTATGTATGTACAATTCAATTTATTTTTTACAATTTAAATATTTTCACTTATCATTTTATTGTCTTTTCGGTGCAGATACCGACATCTGTATGCACAAACGATTTGTTTATTTGTAAAGTTTACTTTATTTCAATTTTAATATTAATAATTGAATGCAAATAATAAATTTGTTTTCGCCTGTATGTACATATGTATGTATGTAGTTGGCAACAACGAAATAAAGCGTTCAAATTTTGTCGCAGAAAAAAATGCTGAAAACATAAAACCATAAATATGTAAATAAATAAACAATTATTTTTTTAGAACTTTTTTTTATTTTGTGAAAACAAATTGTGAATCGATTCAGTAACGAGGCAGGTTGTAAAAAGAAAATGTCTCTACTTGACAAGATGACAAATTTTTGATGGTTGGCTCTGGGCTGCACGGTAAATGACACGTCAAAAGTCTGGTTCTTCCAATAGATAAAATGTCACGATTGGACTCGCTTGTCGGTGGAACTTCACAGCGCTGCTTCTGTTTACTGATTTACGAGTTTTTGTTAAACTAACTTTTGCCACTGACCTCGTAGCTATGTGTATGCGTGCTTAATGTTTTCTATGCTGCTTATTTTTTTAATATTTTAAAATTTGCATAAAATATTCTCTACAACAATTCATTTTCATACAAATTATGCAAATTTAATAAATAACGATTCTGTACCAGAGTTGTTTTTCATCAATAACAATGTGTTTATGCATCTCAATTTTTATTATTATTATTTTAACAAAGTTTTGTTATTAAACAAAATGTGTTTTTATTTAAATCACTTTTTGAGTGAAAAAGAAAAACAAAAAGTATTTAATACAAAACCGGATTGCATTGTGTACGAAATTTATATTAGAAAACTTTTTTTTTGTTTTTTTTTTTTTTTTTTTTTAAAGCGGACAATTATTAAAATCTTGTTTTGGTCTTGTAATATTTATTAGTATTTCAGTAGAAAGTTTTGCTTACATGTTTTCAATTTATAATGATTTAGGCAGTTTGATTAATTGTGTTATATTTGAAATAAAAAAAAAAAATAAAAAATATTCAAAATATGGCGCCTGGTTTCTGGGTATTAAACATGAGTGGACGGTTGAAAAATTGCTTGTATTTAAAAATTTTTATTCAAAAAGACACTACTTGGGTATCAATTTTCATACAAAATTTAAATAATAAAAATTTTTAATGTAAATAAAATTCAGCAATACAAAAAAATCTTAAGCCGAGACTCGGTGGCCGGCCATCAGTTAACATAATAAATTAAGTCAAGTACGAGGCTGGCTCGCACACTTAGGGTTCCGTACGTATGTATGTGTAATGTATGTATGGAATGGCGTATGTGAATACAAATGTATATTTTATAAATTTCATCTCTCTATTTTTACAGCTACTTTATGTTGTATGTGGACACCTAGTAATTTTCCACTTGTTGTTGTAGTTGTTTTAATTTGCTGTTGTAAGGCATCTGGGAATATATACGCTGTGCGAATATCGACTCTCTATCTGTTACGGTTCGAGAGTTATAGCTATTACTCTACGTTGTAAAGGGACACCTGGTTATTGTAAGCCACATGCGAGTACATATATTGTTCACATTTCATCTCTCTGTCTTCTACAGTTTGGGAGTTACGGCTAATTTTTACTTTACGTTGTATAGGGACACCTGGTAGTTTTTGACATGTTGTTGTTTTTAGCATTTGTTGTTGTAGGGCATATGTAAATACATATATTGTGTGAATTTCAGCTCTTTGTCTTTTACAGTTTAGCAACTACGGCCAATTGTCACTTTAGGTTGTATAGGGACACCTGGTAGTTTTCAACTTGTTGTTGTCTTTAGAATTTGTTGTTGTAAAACATCTATTAATACATACACTATGCAAATTTAAGCTTTCTATCTTTTACGGTTTGAGAGTTATAGCTATGTGCAACTTTTCGTCATCTCTAGCTCTTACCGTTTCGGAGAATGGACGCTGTGACGGACGGACGGACGGACGTACTTGTCTCGATAATAGGGTTCCGTTTCACTCTGATGAGTACGGAACCCTAAAAAATAATGAGTTTGTAATTTTGATAAATTATTAAGTCTAGAGGCAATCGCATTAATTGCGCAGCAAAAAAAAGTCGAAAAGCGGCAAAAATGAAATAATTTTTTGAATTAAAAATTGATACGAACTAAAATCGGAATACCTAAGACTATCCAATCCATCTTTTATTTAAGCTTTAAGTTCTCCATGCATCCGAATTCAAGGATGAGCACTGATGAAAAGAGTGGTGGCCTTGAAACAGTTAGTTGGCCCTTGATGTTTTCTTAATTAATATCGATCACAACAATAATACCATAGAATGAATTTGAAAATAGCTGGTTACGGCCCAAAATTTGAAACTGTTCTCATCGCTGATGCAAGAGCAACAAATACACAAATGAATTGGATGTTGGTGGGAGATATTAAAATACATTCCCATCAAGAAAGTGTTAAAATTGAAAGTTTCTCAATAGATCAAATATAGACAGTCAGTAATGAAGAAGTAAGGTAGTGACTAGCAGCGCTTGGCTAGTTGAAAAACAATATGAAATTAGTCAAGAACTCGGTTCAAAGCAACTTGTTATGTACCCCAGCCTGTAAGTCTTTAACTTTACTTTTCTTGTCTTCTGTAAAAATGTTGATCAGAATAATATCACAAAAAAAACGTTTTATTTCTTCTAGATTTTAAGGTCTCTAAAATAATTAACAATTTTAAAGAATATTATTATTTTTATGAAAAAATCGATGAAACAAAAATAATAAAAGAAACGAGTGGTTGAGATTTTTGTTGAGTCAGTCTACTGTGATGGCAGAAAGAGAGAGCGAGAGAGAGAGAGAGAGATAAAGAAAGTGAGCTGTGCGGAGAAATCTGTATGGTTAGTCATAGAACCCTTGCCGCTGCGAAGCTGTCTCAGTTCTGATGCTTCTGAAAGTCATCCAAACAAAGAATTACATTGCTTTGCAAGTCCGCTGTATTTTATAGATTTGATATGGCCAAGTGAGCCTAAATTTCTTACTCACTGGCTGCAGGTTGCAGGGTAAAGAAGGTTCCCCTTGATTCGCTAGTCATATTACAAGCAAGTGGTATGAGGAATGCCTCGGTACCGGAAATAATACTGCCAGTTGCTGCAAAATATTTATCAGAAATCTGTGTTATAAGTTCCTGGGAATACCTCGGGCCTAGTTACAGCATTCCTAACAGGCATTTGTTGCCGATTTTATTTTTGATCACGAATATTGTAACTCAGCCGCTGGAGATCGTAATCAATTTGTTTTCCTAATGAATCACAATCTAATTACACCTTCCGGTAATATTTAGCAACAGGTAAAAAACAGTTTCGGTGAGATTTAGCTTGAGAGAAACTATTTTATTTGAAGAAAACATGAAGATCATTTTAGTTCCGTTTGTGAAGCTTTAACGATTTTTATTCATACTTATACATATGTATGTATGTATGGAAGCGTGGTTATTTCGTTTAGTCTATTACATAATAAGGCATTGTAAGCATTTTCAGTAGCTAATTGAAGCGATACAATTAATTACCAGCATACAAAAAATAAAAAAATATATTTTTGTTTTATTAATCCATATGTTGGCGCTTTAGAAATTTTAAAACAAAATTAATAAAAATTTTGTTTGTTTTGTAATTTACTGCGTTGTAAGTATTAAGTTCACATCTGTGAGCCATATGGTTTGATCGCTGCTAAATTGAACGTTTCGATTTAGATTTAGATTTTAATGATGAATATATTTTTGGCCACAAATAAAAGATGAATAAATTGACATGAGCAAAACATTTGCTCACCAAATGTTCTACAAAAGCCATGTAAATATTACATAAAATTTGCTGACGACCTCTGCCATCAAACGAGTGACAATTTTCACAGCGTTGATGATATTTTACGTAGTATTAAAGTCACAATTCTGAAATAAACATACATTTTACTTGCTGTTGTGAATTATACGCTTAAATTTAGTTTATACGAATAATCGTGCAGTCGAGTACGAATATTTGTGGCATCGGCGTCATATAGCGTGCTTAGGTATATTTATGCAGATGTTTAAATGTTGTGACTCTGTCTGTCTGTCAGTCTTTACCAAAGTTTTATTCAAAACTTAATTTTTAGTTTGGTAGTTACAAAAAAAACATAAAATTAGCATCATAACAACTGACACCAAATAAACATCCAGTTGTTATTTATTCTGCTTTATGCCGTTGTTGTTGTTGTTGCTGTCTTTTATTATATAAAGATAAATTAATAAATGATTCATTCAAAATGTAATGATGTTTAATGATTTTCTGCTTCGTTTGTTTCATCTTCAGCCACATCTAGAAGATGTTGTTGAGTTTTTTTTTTTTTTTTGTGTGTTCAAGTTACGTTTTAGTGCTACTGTCTTGCAGTTCTCTCTTTTATATGGTTTTCATATTTTAATTTATTTCACTTTTTTTCACTATTTCTTGACCATCATTAAGAATCAGATTGTGGAATTGTCGAAGACACCACATTTAAGAACTGGAACGTTGGTGAGCAGCGTTGCCAAGTCCGAAAAATCGTAATGGCCAAACTGGTAGAAGAAGTGACTTTAAATTTGTTTGCCATATAAAACACTGCCTTTTTTGCTGGTTTTTGAGTTTAAAAAAATATTTCAAAGTAATCTAAGTAGTAAGCGATTTTGCCTGAAAACGGCAACGCTGCCGTAGTAAGATGGCCGGTTGCTTGGCTGCTGGCAGTTTGGTTGGTTGGTTGTACATGAAGACAGAAAAACAAGTTTTCTTGCAGTGTTTTCGGTCTTCAGAAGTAGGTTTAATGAAATTAATGTAATGTAGTGTGTCTTTTCATTTAAACATAATAAATGGTTTTCAAACTTTAAAGATTCTGTAAAAAGACGTTGTCAGTGGAAGATGAAGAAGGATGATAAACTTAAATGTTACTTGCCATGATGTTGCATAGAGAAAGGAAAAATACAGAACCAAAAATTGAAGAGATCGTTTGCTGTACTCTTGAAGAATACAAAAAAAAAATGGAGTTTAACCTTTTTGGCACCACTCAATTAACTTGGCCAAATTTAAAGAACACCAATAGAACACACGGTTTTGTTTTACAAACTTGGGCGAACAGTAAAGAGGACTTTTCTCTCGATACCTCGTATGAAGGAATCGGTGGAAAGTTTAATGAATACTTGCATTATTGTGCCCAAAAAATCCGTTAGAATTGAAATTCTGTTTCACAATGTTTTTCAAATTGATTTCCACAACATGATAATACGGTCTTGCCATAAAAGATGGAGTGTAAATCAAAGAATTTCCTGATCTGTTTTTGTGTTATTATATGTATTCTACTTGATGTAGTTTGATTTATTACTTTTGGTGCAACGTGTATTTAAGTTCGAAACAAAGTTTTATATACTCGTATATAAAATATATTCACATACTTAAAAACTTAAAGCCAATAGATTACGAAAATTCGGTAAAATGCTTTGATGTGAATCTCACACCAAAAAGAGTTCCAATCAGCAGAGAAATACAGGAATCAATTGATAGTCAGTAATGCAGAGCAGTGCGATGATTAAACGCTGCTGCTTAAAAACAGTATGCAATCAGGTTATGTCCTGAGTTTGAAGCAATTTTGATGCTGATGATCCTTGTAGCGGACGTGAAACAGCCATATAGTATAATACAATTAATTTTCACAAGTGCTTTCGAGTCTACTGGCGAGTTGTTTGGCACCAACGAAATGTCGACATGCTGAAAATTTAAGACAGAAAACAGCACTAAAACTTTTGGTTGTCATAATCAATTTTAGTTCTATTTTTTTTTGTGCTACGCTGCAAAGTTAAGGAACACAACTAGAGTAAAGCCAAAAACAGCTTTTTTCCGTGACTATTAAAAGTGGTCAATATCAATAACAATTTTATTTCTATTTTTTAGTATTGCAGTTTTGGTTCTGAATTATTAAAAAAATTTTAGCCATCTCACTATACTCTAATGTATTTTTTCGCTACTGGTTTGCTACTTTAAAAAGTCGATTTTGTTTTTTGCTTCGAATTAATTGCTGAGTTTAGTTTAGTTTTATAACTACATACAAAAATTGAAAATTTCTTAGGAGTTCGAAAAGTGTTAATTTTGGAATACATAAAAATGGAATTGAGCATTAAACCAACTGACACAGCGACTGTCAATCTGACATACTGACAATTATTATTATTGTTATTATGGTTGGCAATAATGCATGAAAAAAAGACGATTTATTCAATGATACTCGTCGTATTGTTTAAGTGGTTTGTGTGAAACTTTTCGCTGTTTTTTATTTTCTCTCTGCTGTGTAGTAGTGGCGCAACTGGCCATCTGTTGATAATCGATTTAATGCTGGCTGGTTGCTTGAATGGCCCATAAAAAATAATAAAAATAAAATAAAATATGAAAAAAAAAAACTTAAATTCAGCTCTCTACAAAACAAACGAGGAACCAACATCGAAACACAACCATAAAGCTGGCCCTATGTCATTGTTTTTATTGACATACAGATCGTTTAAGTGTATTTGCTTCAAATTGTCTTAACGTCTCTGTATCTGACTGTCTGTCCGTCTGTCTGCTTGTCTGTCTGCCTGTTTCTGACTGTCAGTTTGTTGCAGAGCAACAAATTCATACAAACGTACACTTAAACTGTTTTTATGTTTGTTTTGTTTATATGGCAGCGTTTGGACAATTGTTTGCTTTGTTCTTTGGCAAATATGGTCAATCAAGTGTCAAGTCAAATTGAAACAGCGAGTCGGTTTTAAGCTCAGATCAACACAGCCTGCGCTTCAGCCCTTCCATCTTCACTCTTCGCTCGATTTCTACCAAGTTTTTATTACGAGTTGTCTCACGTTTTGCTTCTCTGGTTGTTCCTATACTTGCTGGACCTGGTTGTCTATTTTGTTTTTTTGTTTTAGTGAAATTTATATGTACGAGTACATGTGTATTTGTATGGTAGAGATTAATTTGTTATACAATTTTCTACCTCTTTGCTGCTTTGTAACCGTTGGTCTTTCTTTTCGAGTTAGAAAGCGGTTTAAATGAACTGAGATGAAAAATATGGACAATGCAGCTTTTCTAACACAATCTAACCTTAAGTGCTGAAATAGAAAGTTCATAAAGGTAATGAAGAAACGGTATCAAGTGCAGCAAAAACACTTAACTTCCTTGCCTCCTCATCAGCAGAATACATGCGTTATTAAGCAGCTTTTTAAGCAAAACCGTAGACATTGCATCTTTTCGGCATATCAGTGGTGAGCATTTCAGATCAGACAATGCCGTTGGACAGATTATCGGACAAAATGTTACATCAATCGTGTTATATTTAAAAAAAAAAAAATAATTTTATGTTTATGAAGCTCTTAAGTAAATTTCTTCACAATATTTTTCAAATAAGCGTATGGCTTTCCTTTTATTTTTTGAACTTCTAGATGGGCTTTTGAGTAGAGAAAGCAAAACCACGCTGCCCATCAGCTGCCATTTTGGGTGGCATGGGGAATGCTACAAGTCCTTCGTATAAAGAAAGCATGAGTCTTATATGCTTCACTTTTTTCTATACCAATTTAGCGACAAGGCATCAATTTCTTCACAACTTCACTAAGAGGTTGTGATCATCCGATTTGTGAAGCATTCATTAATGCCAGAGTGTTTCTAGCTTAAGTATATTTTTATAGTGTTTTTTTCTTTCTGTTCAATCGCCCGAAACATTAACCACAAAACACACAATCATTAAGTCGGTATAAACGAACCAAATAAATATAAAAACTCTTTTAGATTATCTTTAAAAGAAGTACAAACAAAATAAATGGTTTGTTTTTGTCTCTATGGCAGACATTCGTTCTAACGATCATAAAAGTCCACAAGCAAAGACTCACTCACTCACTCACTCACTCACTCACTTACTGGTGACTGAATAGACATCATTAGTTATCGGCTAGACGAATCGTAAATATTCTTTCTAATTAACTAATGATTAAAAGTCGTAAATAAGCGAATCGTAGGAAGTAAAACATTCAGCGTATAATTTTTTTTAATAGACAAACTCTTTGTTCAGCCATTATTATTAGAAAATGTCATTCGCGGTTAGTAGGTAGTGTTTTTTTTTTTTTTTTTTTTGATTATTTTCTATGGGTCTCAATGGGCTAAATAGCAAAATAGTCAAAGCTGTTTCTGTTTAGCATTTGCACATTTGCCATAGCAATAATATTATAAACAAACCAAACTGGTGGCCCTGCTCTATTTTTCTTGAGTGTTTGGCAGACTTAAGGTTGTTATAATGAGTTCCTAAAATCATATTGCAGTTAAACAAAGAGGCTATTGAAACAACTTTGCAACGCTACAAAATTACAAACTGTATTCACTATCATATGCAACTGGTATAGTATAATTGAATTTGCAAAACTATTCTGCCTCTCTAATAAAACTAGACAGCCATGGTTCTAGTTAATACGATGACTCAGTGGCTATGCTGGCTGCTCACCAGTCGTGTGCACAGCGGTTCGATGCCTCTCCATAAAATCAGCACAATTCAAAAGGGAAATAAAATAGAAATGCAATTCAACAAAATGCGAGATTTCTAAATAAAAAATCAGTTTCAATCTGAAATGAAAATCCATTTCATAAAACTAACTTTATTTTCTACGATCTTAAATTGTTTTTTTTTTATCTTTGTGTAGAAATTTCCCATTTGTTTTTGAGATGTTTCGCATTGGAAAGGGAAACTAATGTGTTTGTTACACTTGCCAAGCTTATTTGTTGAGGATGTATTGCTCCAACTTTGTGCAGAATTGAAAATTTTAATTCTTACTTTCGACTTGTCACTAACCGCTCGCTGTATCCCTTACCACTACAAATGTATTGCTTGTGCATGCCACGTTTGCTTTTTGTTTAATTAAAATTTTTAAATGAAATTTAATTGCAAATTTAATTTATGCCAATTTTCTTTGATTTCTTTTGGCCGTCACTGTGCCCCACTACATGTCCTATTTTATCTCCTGCATCTTCAATTTCATATTTATAGTGAGGCGACTACTGCATGGCTTTGAACATTTGTCTACATACATACCTAGTTATTTGATAACGAATTCTTCTTTGTTTACACACGTGGCTTAAATTGTCCAACTTATCGTGGTTGCCACAAAATACACATTAGCAATGCGACTGAACTAAGAATATTTTGTAGTGTAGAGCAAACAAATGGAAATAAGTTAAAACAAATTCCTAGATTAAGTGTGGCACAACAAAGGTTTCTTTTCTCTTATCTGCCACTGGTTGGGCCTCGTTTATCATCAAGACGACAAATACGACAAATTCTTGCACTACAAACGGGCAGATAATGCGGTTTATGCGCTTAAGCAAATACAACTATTTATATTGTAGTTAATAGCTTTGCGATAAAATGTGTAATGAAAATGAAAGGTACGATTTGATTATTTAAACACCTCATAAGGCTGTAAATAATATTAAAACTTCAACAGCGGCATTCATTGAAAATTTTATATGAAAAAACTTTTCCAAAACTCAATTCAAACGGATATTGTTTTTTATGAATACCGGTGTAAAAGTCGTTTACATTTAGAGTACTGTGCAAGTCCATACACAATTTGAGATTCGATTTTACGAGATATCGAATTCTTTTCCTTCATACGCATTAAACTAAATTGAAATTAAAAACAATATTCATATTGTTTCGTAACAAAGACTTCTTCCCAATCTTTGTGTTTTTATATAAATCGTCTTGTTGGCCAGCGATAAAAACTAATTAATTTAATTATATGATTTACAACTCGTAAGTTATTTTATCGGGCTAGATCAACATTTTTAAAGCACACTGGCTGGGGTACATATCATGGCTGTTTCACGTCCAGTACGACGCTCATCACAGCACCCAATTTTTAACAACGAAATATTTTAACATTTCGCAAAAGGTTTTAAAGTCCATTTGCGAGTAGCAGCTAAAAATTGGTATCGCATCTAAAATGCATTTTATTTTTTTTTTTTAGCCTTTTTATTGGAATAGAGTATGTCTGCTATTAATCTTATCTGTACCTCTATATAAAATATTTCATTAGGGCAACTGAAAAATGCATATATTTACTTAAACTTTTCATTAAGCAAATGATGTTTTATTTTCAAGCTCATTGGCTTAGTGACCAAAATTGTTCTATTTCTAATGAAATAATCAATAGTATAATATTAATCAAACATAAGTCACCTGAGTTCGCAGCGATTCGGATGCTGATGATTGCTGTGATGGATGTGAAACAGCCTTGGTATATTTTCCAGCTTATAAGTCTTTAACTTCAAGCTTCTTGTTTTCTGTAAAAATATTGATTTCTTATAGAAAAAATCTTCCTCAGTTTGAGAAAGTAAAATGCAACTAAAGCGCCATAAAGTAATAAGACAAATAAGAAACTTGCAATATTTTAAAGCTTTCGTCTTACTAGAGCTGCACCACTTCGAGGTTTCGAATCTGTTCGTTCGTCTAATGAATATAATTTTGAAGTTTGTTTTTGTTTTACATGTATTTATGCAAACGAATGAACAATTAATCCTTATTATTATTATTATTATTTGTTGTAGTATAAAAGCAAAAAAAAAAAAAATCACCCTTTTATAGATAATTATATTTCGTTTTTATATTGGCCAACTTTGCGGAACAGGCGGGAGATGCACACTGGGACTTGCGTGTCTTCAATCTGTAATTTATGCAAAAGTTTTAAATTTCTTTGCAACATTTTGTCACAAGTGTGGTCATTTGTTCGTTCCTTATTTATTTTTATTTTCTAAATTTATTTAGAATCTTCTCACAGTATTAAGAATGGTCATGAGCAATATATCACTGTTAATTTATTTTTGTAGAATATTAAATTTTCAGCTTGTGCTACTTTAATATTTATACTTGCCATGCAAGATTTTAAATACGTACATAGTACATACGTGTATTAGGGTGCCATTAAAATGAGCGCTGGACTTGTTTAAAAAAATTATTTTGTGTAGAAAATCTGTTGCACTAAATGCATCCATCATTAAAGACAGTTTTATACAGATCTGCTGCTTTAAGTGTCACTACCGCTCATACAAACCTGCCAAATCCAAACTTGGTTCGCCCTAATCTAACTGGATGCTTACATACATACACACATTCATGCAAATACAGTCACAGATGTGTATATATTGTTTTCTTTATATGTATGCGTGAATGCATGTATATTTTTGAAATAAATAAATTTGCATACGATAAGAAAAAAAAAAATAAATAAATAAATAAAACTACATCATAAATAATGTTGAACAAACTTATTTATAGTTTACGAAACCACTTTACGTTTTTAAATCAATACATTATAAAACAACTCACTTAAATTGTGCAATTTTATTTAAAATTCTACACTTGAAATCACTTTTATTGCTTGGCTTGTTTTTATTTTAAGACTGCAACTTAATTTACATACAAGTACACCAACTAATTTTGATAAGTGTTTAGTTAGAACAATTTGTGCATATGAAAAATATATGCAAAAGTGCATCACATCACAGCATGTTGATCGTTTGCGGCAAAAGTGGCCTAACTCAATATAACTGATTTGAGGCTAAGCAAAGAAAACACAGTGTCTGCAGCTTATTGATTTTTTTTTCTTTTCCGATCGTAATGTCGAACGCTGGTTTTCCACGGCTGGAACAATTTATGCTTGCGAATTCAATTTAGTTTTTTTCCTTTGGTTTAAAAATTTATATTTTCGAATTTCCCAAAGAGTTCGTTACACACATTACAATGCAATGATGTTGCATTGAGAGGTTCTTAATACAAATTTTTTAATATCATAGAGCCTCTAATTTTGCAAATTTGCTTGGGAAAAAATAACTGATGAGCTAAACAAACCATCAGAGGTTAGAGATTTTATAATCGCTGCGGAATAGTTTCCAGAGGGGTTTGTATAAAGTATATGTTTTTCATCGCCTAACTCTTTTCCAGAGTACCTTTCCCAGAGCACTAAAATAATTGCCTGACCTCCATTTTTTCTCTCTATGTTCTCTTTGAACACATCCATTCCTTCATCACTACTTTGTGCGCTTCAAACTGAAATTCAATACATCTCCTCTCTGCACAGTGTATGTTCCCGCCTACAACAGCCATTAATTTATTTATTTTATTTATTTGAATTTAATTACATAATACAATTATAGTAACTAAAAGAAAAAAAGGAAGGAGTAAGAGCTGCTTGGGCCATTAATATTTTCCATTCTGGCTAAAAACTACTAAGCTAAACTATTTTTCGGCAAAAGAGCGTTTGGTCGATAACTTTTGAATTTGGTGGCGTAGTCGGAATTCCAGAAATGACAAAATAACATACTCAACTTGGACTATGACCTATTCTTCGCTCATTTCACAAAACTCTAAATTATATTCTGTTCCTTATCACCTTGTAATTATAAAATTAAATTATTAAAAATAGTCTTTTTTTTTGCCATCGACTGCAAAATGCTAAAAATGAATTTTAAGTCACTCTTCAAGCCAATGGAAAATAAGCTTTACATTTGCATTTGTTTTCATATTCAAAAACTACATTTGTATGATGTGCATTGTCTTATCTCTTTATTTATGAGTTTTTTTTTTTGGTTCTATATTAGATTCAAGACCACATCAGCTTGGTGGGGCCGACTATAAGAAGAAAACTTAAAGTTCGTTTTGGCACAAGTGTAGATCCAATAGAACAGAGATCATAAAATGTAAAAAGATATATGTACATATATATTTCGTATAGCAGTTTGGGTCGGGGCAAAAGTCAGGTTCGCTTGTAATACTTAAACTCAAGAAAAGTCTGAGAATAAAATGGAAGACAAAAATTTTCTTACAAAAATATATTTCCACAAACTTCAATCATGTTTGAAAACGTTCGGATTCGAAAAAGTAGACATGGCAAATATAAAAAAGCAATATTGCTAAACGTAGTAAAATAGTTTGTAATACGCCCGAAAAGAGAAGATTTCTGCAAAGAAGGACAAAGTGCGAAGACAGAATAAAATTTGGCTGAATCAGTAATTGAAGTAGAACTGGCAGATGAGGTTTGTGTACAACTGCAAGCTGTCCAGCGATTGTCTAGCTCACAGGGTGATTATACCGTTTGTTTTATTACGATTTTAAAATCTGCTAAATGGCTTAATGCTGCAACAAATTGTAGGGTGAAAACAGCTAAATTTTGAATAAAATTAATTTTAAATATTTTGCTTAAGTCAGTTCTTTTATTAAAAACTGCTTACAACTTGTGCTTGCAGGTATGGAAGTATGAGCAGACAAATACATACACATGTATTTCGTTTGCAGTACTCGTCGTTCACTCACATAAATAACACTCGAGTGGCATCACAAATAAATGAATAAAAATGTACATACATTTATAGAACGAATGTGAGATAAAAGAAATAAAATATAAGACAAACACTACATGAGTTTCGTACAGCATCAGAATGATAAACATCTCTTGAAAACACCAAAGCATACAAAAATAACATCAATGTTTTATAAGGCGGGTATAAACCAAGTTTTTGTACAACAGCAGCACAGCAAAAGCTTGAAACCAACTTAAGAATACAACAGACAACAAAAAAAAAAAAAATTATCTGAAGGAACACAAAAACTCTCAGATTCCCTGACAGAAACCAACACGCACACACTTTCATCAATGCACTGTAGCATTGAGTGTCACAATTGTGAGGAAAGAAATCATATTTTTTATTTGAACATTATTTTTATTCATTTTCATCATTTTATTTATTTATTTGCCGATATTTCGCTCTTCTTCGGATTGTTCCTGCAGTGATTGGCCCTAATAAGTAAATAGCAGCAACTTTAGCCCGAACAATAAAATAATATTAAGCTAAAGAACGGTTCGAATAAAGTTATTAATTAATTATTAATAGTATTGTGCGAGGGACTTATAGCAATTCGTGGGTAAGAAGAAAGAACCATTAACGCTCAGGACGATTGACATGCCTGTCCTTTGTGGGAATATACTTATGTATACCTCAATCCTTCTGAAGGCGATCCCTGACATTTTACTGGGAAACTACACGCTCAGTGTTATTAATTTTTCCAAAAGCTCCCTTCTTACTGTAGCAAAAAGACGATACGAACCCATTTTTGTCCAACCATTTATGTGTGCAGAACTCTGCTTACTAACCATTGATTTGTGACCACAGTGCAATCTAAAGTTTATGCCAAACAAACACAACATTTATATTTGGTGCAAATTTATTATTATTTTTATTACATTTATCGGGTCACATCACAACAAACCAGCTCATTGTTTTGAACTTTATCTGTCCGTTTTTTTTTAAATGTGCTCAATTTCGAACATATTGTTTGCTGGGTTATGGTGTTTATGTGCTTCAAGTGATAGCGTTTGTGCTCGTAGTTACTTAAAATCTGTAGTTAACAAAACGCAAATAATGAATATTTATTGCCAAGAATGAATTATTATCAAATTACATAATTGCTGTGCTGTTCCCGTTGTTGTTGTTGTTGTTGTTGAAGTGCTTGTTTTGCCCTTTCTTGTGTTTTGCTTTAAGTTGAATGTCGTTATACTGTTTGCAACAGCGAGCACAATAACAACAATGACCAAACAACTAAACGACCAATTCAACCAATAAAATAACAACCAGCAGCAGAGAACATCCGTGGAATAATCGTCTTAAAAATGAATTGTCAGTGAAGTTAAAATGAAAAGAAGTATTAAGTTTAAATGAAGAATCGCAGCGGGGTTAAATGAGGTCGAAAGTGATGCTGCATTCAAGAAAGTCATTTCTAATTTTTATAATTCTGTCATAAATAACAAAAAAATATAAAATTTTAAAATATAAAATTTTAAATCTAGACAAGGACGCTAAGCTTGTCCTACTTGCTTGGGTAGTTGTCCCTCTCCAACCAAACGAAAATAAGCGGTGTTAAATTTGGTCTTTAATATTCACAAACAAAGTTTCACAGATTTGTAGATGTAACACCGTTAAACTTGTGAATAACAAGTTTTCTCCTTGATTTTATGTGGTTTCCTTACTGATAAAACTAATAAGAGAAATAGAAAAATCTTCGCTTCTTTCTGCTGGGATACTCCTCACTCGAAAAACGTATGAAGTAGAAAAGTCTATATGATTTTATTAGGTAATCCTCGTTCTGTGTGACTGAGGAGAACCAACAGCTATTGAGCAATCACAGCAGGTCTTTCCTGCGTTTATATTACTTTTTTATAAAATAATATCACAAAATAAGTTCACAAAAATATTTCTTTGTCCAGCTAATTTCTGCAAATCCGGTCAGCTGGTGTTGTGTGTCGCCATTCGTGTTCGTACTGCGGGTGCTGTCACTTAACAATCCCAACATATGCTGGAACATTGATGAATGCGTAATTGGTGGTCTAGGAAAATAATAACGTTGTTTTCCACCCCATTTTAATCAGCTCAGTTTTGCTTTACCCTTAAATAACTATTTTCACAGGCCATAAATTTTCCCTCAATATGGAAAAACTTTTAATTAAATAATCATAAGCAGGAAAATACTCGTGTGTGGAAATCTCATGTTCGACATTCTTACGCCGTCAGCGTAAGAAACTGCACACATGTTTTCGCTGTATTGTATACCGCAGTGTAGCGAATGCTCTGCTCTTCAAAATCATATACCAGAAACATATGTTAACATTGAAGTGTGCTGCTTATTACATTTCGGTTTATTTTTTGATAATTAATTGTGCCCTGAAAAGAAAACAGATTTTACCACATAAAAAACGAAGCAGATGTCCAGCGGAATATTTATTAGTTAAATATTACAAATATTTAGTTACTGTTTTTGCGTTGTTTTGCAGCTTTATTTTTGTTACACTGTGTGTACAAGTCAAGCTCTGTGTTGTTTCCTAAGAACTTATAGGAAAAAAAAACAACAACAACAAAATACTACATGTAAATACATTTCGAAAATGATGGTGTTAATGGTTTTATTAACAATCCTGCTGATCCTTTCAAATGTAAGCGATGTATGTATGTAAGCAAGGAAAAAACTGCAAGCTGTTATTTTCTCTAAAACTAAAAAAGATGTGTACGACAAGAAAAACACAGCGTGAAAAAAGGTGTTGAGTATGTTTTAAGAAAATTTATGCAAACAGTTTCGTATTTATTGTTTTCAATGGACTCGTTCCACGCACTGTTAATAGTTGTCATAGAATCTATTGATTGAAGAAAGTATCAATTGTAAAAATGCACATACACAAATATTCCTGTAGATGAGGATATATCGATTTAGTTATCGATATTGGGTCATCGATTTTCGATGGATTTTGGCTAAAGAAAAAAAAATCCATTACGATACATACATTTTTTTTTTTTTTAATTTTGTATTTTTATTTGATCAATTTTATGTGAAGCTCAACAGTATCGAGTATAAATAATTTTTATCTTGATGAAATCGTTTGTGCTGTAGTCGGTATTTCGATAAATTATTTGCAAATTATTTTCGTTTTGAACACAACTGCTGTTTTCTGCTCGAAGCGAGCTGGAGTTTGGCACAAGTACCTGAAACGCAGGGGTTACAAATTGAGAGCGATTTTGCAATTGTTGTTAAATGTTTGAACGGTAAAATTGACTTCAGCATTTTACCACCACATGCTTATGCACATACGCCACTCATCATCGGCTTCATTAATGACATTGACTAAATAAATTTGTGGTGAAAATTAGAAATGGGTGGCACAACAAAAATTTCAGGCAGCAGAAGGAAACCAGCAGCTGTTTAGCTGTAAAAAAAAGGACATCCTTTCAAACTGAAATCAAACGGTGTTTGCAAAAATTATCTTAATGCAGTTATCAAGAAATATTTTTATTGATGATGATGATGATGACTTAAGCAAAAATCAAAATGATGATGATGATGGTGAGTGACAATACTGCAGACAATGATGGAAAATTAAAGATAAATGATGATTCCCTTTCATATATAAATGACAATTTGTCACATTATTTTGCAAATACTAAGCAAAAAAAAAAAAACAAAAAACAAAAAGACGAAAAAGCAAATATGTCGTCTGTCGAAAGTTGGAAAAAGCAGGAGGGAATGAGTGAATTACTACTTCCGCTCTGGCAAAATGCAATCAGTCGATAAGTCAGTCATAAGGGTGTAATTCTAGTGGCATTATATTAAAATTTCATACTACATTTGTTTGTTTAATATATTTAAATGAAACACAGAATATGTACTGGTGCAAGTGTGCGAGTTTGTGTTGGTTTGTGCTTTTTCTGCTCTCCAATTTTTTTTGTTTGTCAATATCAAGGTAATGTAATTGCTGGCATACACCTTTATGCCAACATGATTTGTGTACTTTTCCTGTGTAACATATTCACATCAATTCCATGCTCCGTGAACCACATCATGAACAAAAAGTAAACGAAAACAAAAAAAAAAATACTTAAAAATGTATCTACAACATGAAACTCTGGAGAAAAAAAGTTTAAGAAATAAAATAAAAAAAAATAAAAGAATGCACCCGTGAACAAACACACTCACACAAATATTTACGGCATTAAATGGTTGTGCACTTGGGTTTCCAAAATATAACATGTATGTGTGTATGTATGGATGTGTAAATGTAACATTTGTATAGAAATTGAAATTGGTTAATATTCACATGATAGTTACTCAAACGTTTGTTTATTATTATTAGGTAATTTTATTAACAAAACTCAGGTAATTGTAACCAAATATTTGCTCAACCGTTCGCTGTGTTATCTAGAGGTACCCGCATTTTAAACATTTTTCCAAAAAGGAATACTCAATAATTTATTACATTTTATTCTTAAATTTCTATAGTTTCAATTTGTTGTGCAATCAATAACAGAGGCCAATACTCAGCCAAAAAAAAAATTATACAAGTTTTTGTTTTTATCAATGTTCAATTACCTCGAAGACAAGCGGAAATTTGTTAAATATCTAATCTAAATATTTATAGTGCACGGTTATAGGCACAGTTTTAGGAGTAGACGTAGCTGTGTGCTAAATTTAGATGATGCCAGCACTGTAATACCAGATGGTTTTGACTCTTTTGGCTATACCATTTGAAAAAAAAAAAAAAATAGAAAAATGAATCTCATGTTTACGGAGAAAGTTTTTGAATGGCAACTAAATTCGGCTCGGGAAAACAAATAAGCAAATGTATCCAACGAATTGGCCATTGTCTAACTTTTTTTCACATTTTACGGTGTATCTTATTGTAAGCAAAAGGCTGTGAATTGCTTTCTATTGCTTATGACTGTGAATCTGTTGCCTGCATTTTTTTATGTCGGTTTTGAAGCTTTTTTGAAATATGAACTCACATAATATGTAGTTTTATATTCGCCGATTTAAATGCGCGTATGGACTTGTGCAGGCATGCAGTGTGTATTGTCAGCACAAACACATGCGCTTGCGATTGCTCATCTTCTGCACACATACATACACATGTAAAAAAAAACACAATTAATTTTATAGCTCTAGTTTCTGTGGCTTAGCATTAAATAAAATCAAACCATATCATTGTTTCTGATGACCATAATGATATTGCAATAACCCCTTTGGTCATGGACTCCAGGCATGTTGCCCAACAATTATGCCTGGGCAATATACATACATACAGAATCAGGGAACAAATCTTTGCATTCGATGTCGAATGAACTGTCGAGTAAAAATAATATAAAACAAAAACAAAATGAACAACAAAATTCGTTCGATCACGTATGCGACGATTTGGCTCCAGGCCTTTGACAATATGCTGGAACAAAAGACATTACATTCTGCTTCTGTATTACATTTACCGTCTAATTCATAAAAATTATAACAGGTTTATATAGCTCTTATTTGACAGATTTTCCATACAAATATGTCAAATAACAGTCTTATAAGCCTGTAATAATTTTTATGAATTAGGGGGTTAGAATATTTATTCAGTTTTTATTACGAATATTGTAAGCTAATTATAACTTACTACATGCTTTATTTATGAAGAATATTTGTTCGGTTTTTATTATTTTTATTAAATGTAGAAATATTTTCGATTCTTATTTTATATAATAAGTAAAATTTCATATATATAAGATATGAAGAATTTTTAAGGTATTCTAAAGCTTGTTAGCTTCCAATCACAAACAATTATAACTCAGTCTTAATGCATTGAATTGCTGCGTTCTAGACTGGAGCATATTGTAGACTATTTTGGTCAACTGGGAGTACACTCCATAGGCATACATACCTGCATACACTGGTTTGTATGTATGTATAAGTCTGATTACATGTTTGTTTTATATACATACATACATACATTCATATATTTTTATGTTGCTGCATGCAACATGCTGATGTACACTTAAATGTTTATCATGCGAATGCATGAGAAAAATTTTAAAACATCAATTAATTATATTCCATATTAAATCTTCTGAAATATGTTGTATAATTAAATTAAACCACACAACCCGCAACCTTTATCTTTTATAGTTTTTACTATAATTTTTTTTTTTTTTAATTTTTCATTTTGTGGTTTTTTATCAATTGCGCAGTTTACAACTTATGAATGTATGTATTTTTATATATACATGTGTATGTATGTAGGTGAGTAAGTGGGAGCACAGATTCATAATGAGGGTTTGCTTAAATAGCGTTATAACAAAAAAAAAAAAAAAAAAAAAATTACCATTTTTTTGGAACACTGGCCAGGTTAACTTTCGCAAGTCCTCTTATACCATCTATTGTATTCGCTTTCATGCTCGCTCTTATATTATTTGACAATTTTATTAAACTATCTTGCATGATCAGATCTAGAGAAGAATAAAATTGTCTCTTACTCTAAAAGTGAAACTTTAAATTTGTTTTCTGCAAAACGAGCTTTTTTGATTTATAACTCTACTGCTGCAAATATACGATATGTTTATTTTATAGTTTATAGTTGGGAGCAAAAACTACTAGTCCCGCAGAGGGGTCAAATGTATGGCCAACTACCAATAATTTTTTTCTCTCCAACACACCGATCACGCACCACGTCTCCACAGTGGGGGGACTCTTATACAAAAATATTTAAAAGATTCGGCTGGGCCGAATCATAAATACCCTCCACAATGTACCATTCTGATTGATCTTTGGTGCCAAAGTTGTTTTATTTGGCTTTTAGATTCGATTTCTTTAAAAATCGGGAGACGCTATATATCGGGTATATATGGGCCCATTTAAAAAATTCTTCGATATTTGGAATCTAATGGGCATTAAAAATGATATCGTTAACTTCTTAGGGATACAATTTTTTTAAAAATCTGATCAAAAAATGGTCAAAAATACCCCTCAAAACCAGTTTTTTTTTTGGATATATCTCCGCTAACCGTGGACCGATGTTACTGAATTTGAGTAGCGGACCCACTACCGGGGTTTAACACATTTTAGCGAAATAATGAGGTTTCTATCTCAAACCGTTTTCTCAGAAACGGTATTTCCACGACTACAGACGGACAGACGGAGACATCGCTTAATCGTAATCTTTATTGATTCTGATCCAGAATATATATGTATACTTTATGGGGTCTTAGATGGTTGTTTCAAAGCGTTACAAACGGAATCATAAACTTATATATACCCTTACACATTTATGTGAAGGGTATAAAAAATGGAGAATCGTATGCCTCGAAAATATTATTTTTTTTAAGTGTCGTGGTGGTGCTGCTCTATTGAAAATTTGATGGCTCAATATGGACACATTTTTGTCCTTACAAATGAGACCCTCTCTATTCCAGATATGTGCAGAAAAGCCATGGAAAACTCCCTGAGCCATCACCTAAAGTACGAGTAGTTATGGGAGTGAATGAGAGTATTTATGGGAAAGACAGATAAAATGTTTCAGCAAAATAGAAAAACAATAATGATCACTTCTCCACTATTTTAAGTTTAAGATTTCAGGTTGCGAGTGGTTTTTATTTAATTTGATTAATAATTGGAAACATTTTTTACTCACAACACAAAAACTTAACATTTCTAGCTTAGAAAATGATCTTTTCAACTCTTATCCTTTTCCTTTTAAGAGGAGAGCAAAGGAGGTTTATTTGATTTAAGCACTTGTGCATTTTGAGTACTTACAGTATTTTTCTTATTTATTAACGCTGTGTTAACGTGTTTATTGGAAATGTGTACAAAAGTTTTCTTTTCATTTATAAATCAAGGTCTTGGCAAATGAAAGAAACTACAACAACGTTAACTTGTTTACAGAATTTACTTAACAAAGACAGATAATACGTATGGTAATTGTTTTCAATTATTACTTGCTTAACAATAATTACAAAGAAAGTACTAAAAGCGTTCTTTGCGCTTCCATAGCGGCTGCCGGAGGTGTGAGGTGCAGCAAATATATACATACATAAGCAGTTGAGCAAAGTGACTGCTCAGCAGATTTTAGCAGTGCGAAGGCTGGCAACTTAAAAGAAAAAGGCGAAACCCATAAGTTTGATTTATTTGTGTCTTGCCAATCATCCAAACATACTATTTGTAAACTTTTGAGAGTTTTTCTGCGACTTCTCCCTCCTCTGGAAATAATTGTTATTAACCAGACCTGACAAAGTGAAATTTGAAATGTGAAATCGAAAATTTAATTTCTGAAAGTGCCAATTTATGTACAACATATTAACTTGGCTAATCATCGTCTATGACTATAATTTTATACATTTGTGCTTTTTTTTACAGTTCTTTACTTGTGAGCACTTCAGTCATAATTTGGGAAGGTATACGCGCAGCCGAACGGCTAAGACTAGATATTATTATGAATTCTAGGCAATAAAAAAGACATCATTGTCGTTTCCTCATGCCGCAAAGTACTTTTCATCTTTCTGCTGTTGCCGTTGGCAACGCCGTTTTATATTTTTCTTGAAAACGGAGGGCTTCCTTCTTGCACTTGTTTGTATTTTTAATATTTTTTAAGGCGCGTGAGGTTATAAAAAAAAAAACACAAATAAACTTTTAGTAGGGTGCGGTCTTTAATTTTGTTTTTCTGTGTAGTTATTTTCTGTTTTATCTTTTTTTTATATTTGTTGCAGTTTTATTTCCATTGTGAATACAACATTGGAATATAAAGCAACAATGCAACTCTAGAGTTTTTTTGTATTGTGTTTACATTCGTTACGCAAATAATAAATATAATTAAAAAACAAAGGTGTAATTACTTTTTTTTTTTTTTTTGTATATACTTTATGCAAACAAATATCATAAAATTGGTTTAATAAATAAAAAAAATTTAAAAAAGATGAACAGATAAAAAAACGTGCACATGAGAATGAATATAAATACACAATCAGGGAAACCAGAAACATTTCATAGGGAGTTGTTTGTTTTCCAGGAAAAAAAACAATAATGTAATTGGAAACTGTTTGGAGAAACAGAATTTGAAATGGAAAATAACATTCAGATTGTCGACTTCTTCTGGCCAGAATTATCACATATCAACAGTTTTAAGGCAAACAGACACATTTTCTTCAGAACAAATTTGAGCCTGGGTGTAGGTTAAGTTTTATGAAATTTCAGAAACAAATACTTAGTTATTGTACATAAATTTATAAAGAAATACACTTTCATTTCGTTGTAAATATACCTTATTCATGGCTGTGTGTCTTTTTCGCTGTCTATATGCCGCCGATATTTCGTTGATACTACTCAACTAATCAGTAGACTTGAAAAACTCAAAAGTATTCTAAAAACTTTACTTCTTATTCTATTACACTCATAAACATAAAGAGAATCAGAAATGTTGAAATAAATCTTGAATCTTTAAGAAGCGCAAAAAAACATTAATTTATTTTGGGTTTTTTCCCAATAAGCTTTTATAACCGTGTATTATTTTATTTTTTATACAATCAAGGGGCTGCAGCATTGAGGGCTTTAGAGGTGATTTGCTCCTGCAAACCTCTGGAAAATGAGCCCAGCATAATTCCTGCTAAATGCATCTGCATTCTGAAACGTTTGCAAAATTCTTCAGTGGACAAAATTGGAATTGGACAATTACGAAATGTTTGTCCACTGTAGCTTGATATTGCGTCTAAGCTGTTTGTTTTCCAATTTCCCAGTATTGAAGTTTAATTTTTTGCCCAATATTTGCAGCTTCTAGTTTTAGCGGCATGTTTTTGTATTTGATTTTCGTATACTATTTCTGATTTCCCTGTTCATAACTTTAACAGATAAGCTGGGTCCTTTGGGAATACTCCTTCCTCGGCAACGCACACATACACTTATGGAGTAGCATCACGTTCAACGGATTAAGACATTGATAAAGCTTTTAAATCAGCATACGTAATAAATTTTTTTGTTTTCTTTTTTTTTTTAATTTACTGAAGTAGATTTTGAAATTAATACGAAGCAGTTGCAATAATAGAATATTGCTTTTTCAGGTAAATAAATATATGAATAAAAAATTATTTAAATTGTGTGCACCACGATTATGGCAACACCTGATGCATATCAAATAATATTTTAGCACATAAAAAAATTTGTTTGGCACGCTTTTCTTTTATTTTATTTGTTTCTTGTTTTGCTGAGTCCGACTCCACAGCAAATAAATTATTTTAGCTAATTTGCTAAACTAAATATGTAGCTGGTGTTTTGTTGAGAAAGAAATAATTTGCACAAGAAGTTTCAAATTGATTGTCAATCAATCCAAAAAAAAAAAAAAAATCAAAAGAATTAATATCACTTTGCCCTGACAACTTGAAATCCTTCAGGTGCTTTGGCTAGGTGCTGATGAGAAGCACAGCGGCTCCAAGAAACCCAGGTGTCCCCCAGCTAAAAGCTTGCTTATGTTTAGCATCAAAAGCGTAAGCAATAATTTACACACGTTAAGCTTGAGCCTAATTAAGAATTCTAAGTTTGACAAGGCTTCTTTCGGCGTCTTTCCCCGAATAGTTTTGTAGAATAGTTTTCCAAGAAATTAGTTACTTTAATTGATTTATGGCGAGAGGTCCTAACTCACATGTTTTGAATGCCCGATTTCTTAATATTTCAACCGGTATTGAATAAAATGTGACTTAGGGCCTTTCTACATGAGACCAGCGAATTATGACACAGGCAGGCAGAATGAACCGTACCCGTACTCGTATCCCAACTTACATCCGACTTAAAATAAAAGCCAAAATTCTCCCTGCAGCGGTACTCCTGATATTATTTTCTTCTCATCGCCTTCATTAGGATTTGTTGGGAGATTCTTGTCATTAAAATCAAATCTTTTTTCTCTTAGAGTTTTTGTGTGTGTGCTTAGAGTGCTGACAAATGGATTTCTGTTCTTTATTACCTAATGCTAAAGAAAAGTTGCATTTTTCTATAAATATTAAATAGTTAGAATGACTGCGTCTAAGAGATTTCATATCTTTGTATGATACTTAGTAAAGACACAAAAAAAAAATATTCCAACAAAAGGGCACAGGAATCAGTCATTATTTCTGCACGTCATTTGACTTTACGTATGTGATTTCCTCTGGAAACTCTACAGACGGTATACAAAATCAGTACATAAAGCTAAAAAATAAAAATCAATACATTTTACTGCAAGTCATCAAACTACTGCGTGTATCACATAAACTCTTTACATTCAAAACCAGCCTCAAGGGAGAACAAAATATATTTGAAAAAAAAAAAAAAAATAATAATAATAATAAAAATGAAACCTTGTGTGCTAGAAAATTCCTAATTGTGTTTGGCACACTAGGTGATCATTAGGATTAAGGGACAAACAAAATTTTTCATTTCAAAGACTTGCTTGTCTGTGTTTCAACACAGGCACAGTTTTCGCTGTGCATGTGCATGTGAGTTCTGAATAACCCAACAGCCATGAAACCTTCCACTTGACCAAAGATTTTGTTACATGCTCGTTAATTTCACCATTACGACTTATGCACGAAAGCAGCAAAAGGAAATGCTGTTTTAATTTTTTTCTTTTTTTTTCTAAAAAGGTTTAAAAAAAATTTTAAATTTTATTGCAAAAACTTGGTAAAATATTAACTCATTTAATTATTGCTGATGGGAAAACAATTTTACACAGGATTCTAAAATGGTTTGCTGATGTTATAGCTGTCGATCTGGAATGAAAAGAAAAATGTTTTCTTTAATTTATTCGACTTTTAGTGAGAAAACTTCCCTTCAAGTAAACATTATAATTTTTGTATACAGAAACCAGGGTACCAAAAATTGCTGTTATAACCAAAACAATGCCGTAACTTAATGACCATATCGTTGCTCTCTCACAAAAAGCTCTGCTAACTTGCATTTTTCAATATCGGAATTTTTTTTCATATTTGGGTTGATTGAGAGTGTTGTATTGAAATCAGCAAAATGCGAGTCAGGGCGGCAAATGTAGGAGAATGAAGGAAAAGTAGAATTTTTTAAATTATGAATATTCAAAAATGAATTGAATTCGAAATGTATTACTTTAGGTCTAAAAATAGAGCTTATGAATTTGTTTTCTGTCGTTTTCAGCAACTAAATGAGTTATAAATTATTTAATATTTATTAAAATCACCTTTACCTTTTGGTGCTTTCAGGAATACAAATCGTAATAACCCATGGTAGCTCGTTGTATGAAGGTTGCGAAACGATAAAATTATTTTCTGTATTAAAGGTTTGTTTGAATGTTTGTGATTCTGCTTGTATTCTTGGGAATATGTATTAGGACATGCTTCAGGCATTTTTTCAAGTCTACTGATGAATTGATAGAAAGATAGAAAGCAATTCTTAAGGCCTATTTTTAGAGCTAAGTAAATCTTAAAAAGAAAAAGCGTTTTCGACTGCGTCTGCAATTTAATTTTAAGTGATTTCTGTCTATTTTCAACCAGTGTGATCGATATTATTGAAAAAATGTAAGTGAAAGCATTGGGAAAATGCTTTAAATTATATCTATCGTTGAATTGTTGGTTTCCAAGTATCGGGTTCGAAGCGAATTTGGATACTGGGGAGCGACATGGTGGTCGTGAAGTACTCCAGCCACTAAGTCCTCAACTGTGGCTTTCTAGTCTTCTTTCAAAATGTTGCTCACTCCAATAAAAAACAATAAAAAACAAAACTTTCTCAAATTTGAGGAAGTAAAAATTGAACTAGAAAGCCCAATAAAATTATTAACAATTAAGCCAACGAATTTTAAGAAATAATCGGCAAACCTTATAACAAGGTTCTGACTTGTGTGCCTGTTCAACGTTCCAACACCTTCAGACATACTCTGCCAATCGTATTTTTCTGACTGCACAAATATTAGACAAACTATAAGTTTGTGTTTGCTGGGCCTGTGGTGGTTTATTTTTCCAAGCCAAGGACGTCGGTCTGTCACCGTGTGCACAAAAATGGCACAGGTGTAAATGAGCTGCGCACAAGGATCATTGCAAGCAGAAAACAAATTTACCCTAAGCTGCACAAGCTTATGACTGTGAGCGTGGGAAAGGTTCTCCGAGAACAGAAAACTAAAAACTATTTATCCGATTCTACCCTCATGCTTGTTTTCACTTTGGCAACAAAAGAATAATAGAAAAACAGCTGGTGCGCAAAATTTACTCAGTGTGTTGCTTAGTATTGAGGTTTTTTATTTATTATTTTTTTTTTTTGTTAATTTTTTTGTGTTTTGTCAAATAAAAAAAAAAAAAAAAAACTACAAACCATCCTTCTTTTGTGTGCAACTAATTCATGTGCAGAAAATTGATTGTGGAAAAAACCATACCCTTCAAAGATTGCTTGTATGCGTGCTAGTTGTTTTTTGGGATAGATAAATTAATAATTCTTATTTTCTCTTAAGTAAAAAACAAAACAGGGAAAGGTATTAAAATAGATGTTTTTGTTTTTTTTTTGTTTGCTTGTATGTTCGCTCCAATACACTTGTAAGCAAAGCAGTGAGTGCATAAAAAAGATTGCAGTAAGATCGAACAAAAGTAACCTGATATTATTATGCGCAGACAGGTACTTGCATGTGATGTTAAATAAAAACTCTACAAAGAAAGGATCAACAACAAATAAAAGGAAAGGGAAAACAAAGCAACTTATAAATAGTTTTTTGCCTGAACAAAAACAAAAAATAAGCATGCAGTACACGTGCATTCTCTACGCAAACTAATTTGAAAAAGCCTTTCATCAATTGGTAAGATATTTTGATAAACAAATTATAAATGACAGCAATAGAATGACAGCAAATAAAACAGCTGAGAAATCCTTGTGTCAATTGATATTTCCTCAGAAAAATTCCATTTTGAATTTGGGGTTAAAAAACTATGGACATACATATGCATTTAGGTGTATTTGCATTTGTCGAAAACTCAAATTCCATATTTTTCAACCACTGATTGACTATCGACTCGGTTGTCCAATCCGAGAAATGTGATCAGAGTCCAACAATTTTATTTACTATTGTAAGGAAAATTCGCTGGAAAACCTTGGGCCAGGCACATTCTGTTAATTATTTCATAGCCAAAAAAATAAAAAAAGAATTATTTCTGATGGCATTAAGAGAGCTTCTCTGTTTAACTCGAAATTAATTAAAACTCTAATTTTATAGGAAAGTGAAACTTGATTTCTCACAAACAAAAGTGTAGTTTTTTGAGCCTAAACCAGGCAATCAAATTAAATTTTTACTAGTTTTTTGCTCAAGGGTTGCTTACTTATTTGGTGTAACGTGGTTGTGTCTTCCAACCTGCAGGCCAGATTTTCATAATTTTTTTATTTTTTATTTCTTTGAAAATATCATGACCTTTTGTTATTTTCGTGTGATAAAATCTTTTGTTGGTACTCTTCCAACTTTGTTAAGACACAGTTTTTGCTTTAACACAGGTGTTTATTATTCATTTACTTAAACCAATAATATATTCATCTGTTGGTTTTTGTAGAGAATAAATATTTATATCATGGAGAAACATGTTTAATTCTTGCTAATCTTTTTTTTATGATCTTTTTCGAATACGTTTTTTTTTTGGACAGACTCAGACATTAATTTTCATGTTGCACCCAATTTTTGTGCTAAATTGTTGTATACACAGAGAAAATCAGTGTTTGAGTGTACGTACACCTTTAGAGAAACGTTTCGAATCAAACTGCCAGACCCTGAACAGTGGTCTCGGAACTAAATTTTATTTATACTGACTTTATTACAGAAACTTTTGCTGAATTATTTTAGATAATATAATGCCAACAAATTTCATTTTCTCCCTTCTTATTAGAAATATTTGTGTGTGTACTTGACTTTTACAAAAACTAAATTTAACTTTTGACCGAGAGGAAACACATTACAAATTTCTAATTATTCTGAGAAACCTTAAAGCAAAATGTTTAAAGCTTTATTTAAAAACACAAAAGCGTTCAAGGCAAACGAAAAACCCATGGGAGAATATTTGAGTCCAGTTTTTGTAGTAAATATTTGTAGTAAATATTTTGAAAGCTTTTGTTTTTATCAAATTCACCAGCATTTAAATGGTGATAATCTTTGTCTCTCTACACTGGGTTAATTTTGCTTGTGTTCCAAAAAAAGTAAATTATTTAAAACCTGGTATTGAATTCGAGCTTTTGCCAAACAAAAACTCGAAACAGAAAATAAATCTACAATTTTACAAACGTATTATTGAATTTCAGTTTAGACTTTAAATTTTTTTTTATTTTTCAACGGCATGAAGCGGCATGCCATTATTTAACCAAAAAATCAGTTGGAGTTAAAACTCTCGGTTAAAAACAATTTTCTGTGATTTAATTGCAGCTTAAGCTTGACTGTGAAATAGTTTTTAGATTCTTTTTCGAAACAGAAGTTTGTCAACGTTACCAAAATACTGTGGATCAGCTGATGTTTTGTACACTTTGCTAACTGAAGTTTCGTTTTTTAAATGTGGCTTAAGTACTCATTGCCTTGGAGAATTTACTAGCTTAAACGTAGAAGAAACTAAACTCGAAGATTAACGTCCATTAAATTTTTAAAGTAAGGTTAGCACTGCTTGGCTGATAAGACGTTAAAATACTGTACGATATAAAATACCTCTTATTTCTCTGAACTAAAAAAAGTTTGAAAATATATTTTAAAAAATTAAGAGAAAAAGTCATAACTAAAACTCCAAAAATTGCAATTTCTCTCGTGTAAATGATGAAATTTCGGTTGTGACAGTCAAAACATACTCTTCGTTTGATCTAGTAAACAATTTTGTATTATCTATATAAATATTGCTAATAAATTTAACACAAACTTATGTTTTAGTCTGCTTCAAGTTTTTTTTTATTTACTTATTCTTATTATTATTATTATTATTATTATTATTATTATTATTAATTTGGAAGATTATTGATTGTTATTTTATAAGTTGAGCGCCGAATAAGACATAACATAAACAAACCAATGCATACTTCCACTTTAATTAATTCTCGTTTTATATTGAAAAGCATTTAATACGATGCCAACCCACTCTTCGAACGAGTAATCGAAAAAAGGCATAACTCTTTTTTTTTCTTTCAAAAAATATTTTCTTTATATGCTAGTAAATCGTCTAGATTTCATGAACTATTTCCTCTCATTATTAAAAACTGAATCATTATAAAAATATGTATCATTTTCACTTACAAGCTTACAAGATCCCTGGTTAATTTTTGTTAAAATATCAATGAAACAAGATCCTTTATTAAATAACTTTATTAAAATAAAATAAAGCATTTTATTGAGATATAAAATGCCTTGCAGTTTTGCGATTTTATGAAGTTATTTGAATCTCCTGTAAAGTATAACAAAAATGACATACGTCTTTTTGATACGAAACCATCGTCAGGGTCTTTGGTTTGTTTCAAGTGAATCAAAATGTTGATTTTCTTTACTCTTTGTCACCGAAATGTCAATACAATTTGCTTCGTCAAGAGAACTGAAAACAACTCTTCTGCGTTGTTTCTTCAATTTTTCCTACATATGTATGTACATATAGTTTCCAATTTATTTATAACACCTTTTCATTTCGCTTTGACAAACAAATACTGAAATATTTAATTAAAACTCCGAGCCGAACTGAATGGCGTTGAGGTGAGCATTGTCGTGTTGCACGTAAACGTTTTAACTGATCCTTATGACATTTGCTGCTTTTATTATTATTTCTTTTCTTCCTGTAACATTTTTTAATCAGAAAACTTGTCAATGCAATAAAACGCCCAAAAATTTTCCCCTTAATTGCAGGACATTAAAATACTAAGTAAAAGGAAAAACAAACCAAGTAGACGAACACTTTTAGTTTTAATGATAAAATGAAAACCCAGAGACTGAAAGCATAATAAACCAGTAGTAGTCTGGTTACAAAAGCAAACGGTGGACAAGGTGTAGAACGACTACAGAGCAGCCTATATCAGCGGTGAAATTTATTTTTCACTAGGACTGGTTACGACCACTCAGGGTGCTGTGAAGTTTAGCAGCTAAGACTGGTTTAACTGAATTTTGAATTAAACTTGGGATTTTAATATTATGGGCTTAAGCTAAGAAGTTTGTTTTCCAACTAAAGGTAGTGATTAATATATTAAAAAGATAAAAAGACAAAATTTAAAAACATATCAGCTGGGGGACAGCTGCTTAAGCAAGCAATTGGTTGCATTGAAAGCTAAAAAATTCCACTTAACTATAGAAAACATTACGAAATGAGACTAATTGAATGTGGAAAAGCAGATGTCCAACGAACTGCAAGCAGAAACAAACATTCAATTATTTTACTATGCTTCAGCCATGGTCAGTTAGAAGAAAAATATGGTTGGCGGGGACATAGTTTGGTTGGTTGGAGTTGTAGTTGAATGTAGGGAGTTTTCGATCTGTTGTTATGTTAAAGCTTTGCGTCTTTTCGGAAGTTCATAAAATATTTTTGATCCACAAACAACATCGCTCACCTGGCTCAAAAGTGACTCAACACAAAATTTTAATTTTTCAGAAATGAAAAAATAAAACTCTTTTTAAGCTAAATAAAAATGGTTAAGAACAAGACTGGGTCATTTATCAGAACACCCACATAGATTAGGATCGAAACAGTTTTTATTTTAATTTTTTTTTTTCGCAATTTTATACCCAATTTTATATTGTGTCTAGTCTAAGCATACAAACGCATAAAATTGCAATTTTGGTTTGAGTCACTTTGGAGCTGGGTGTGCGATATGTTTTCCTATAAAAATGTCACAGTATACCTATTTGTGTGGCTGTAATAATATATGCTGGGAAGTGCGTTTTCTTGGCGTGTCCAATCACTCATATTTTTCCATTGCATGTTTGCCTTCGAAAAGTGAAATTTCTACAAAAGACAGTAGGGTGTTCCATCTGCGATATTATCCAAAGTATAATAGTAATAATAAATTACGTGTGTGCATTTGCCTGTGTGTCCCTTGTTAATAAATGTATGTAATTTTTGTGAGCAAAAAACCGGAACTGGACGTTGCCAACTCCCTCACAAGGGCATACATGTTTGTTGAGAAAACCTTAATTTAACGACGTCAAGCTTTTTTATGGCACAACCCCAACATTTTGAACGAAATGCAAGTACGTTTACACTTGTGTAGTTCACAGACGTATGAAAAGCTCATATTTGTACAAGTTAACGACCGACCAACTGTCTGCTGGCTGGCATGCCTGCCTGCCTGCCTGCCTGTCTGTCTGTCTATTTATAAACCAAAATAAGAAAAAAAAGCCACTGTCAAGTTGATTAACAAGGAACCACTTTTTCGAGTCGGGGGCGTAAATTAAGAAATTTTATTAGCAAAACAACACAAACAATAAAAAGGTAAAATGTTTCAACCATTCAAAGTGGTTACTTGTGCCTTTAATTGTCGTAAATACGCTAAACAAGACACACATTCGCATTTTTAAGTACTCGGAAGGACACGACAGTTAAAATTTTATAGTTTTATTTAACATTGTATAAATATTTTCATTTAAAGGCATTTCTGTTCAGAAAAAGTTATAGTTGCCCAACTCCTTGTCCGGCTACATATGCAGGCACGCACGCACACACACGCACGCACGCAATCACCACCCATACATGCACTCGTTCGTATCATAATAAAAGAAAATAAACACTAAAATGTAAAACTACCAACCATAAATTAAGAAAACTGTTAACAATGAAATACTTTTAGTCGTCTTTTACTGCATTTTTACGGTGTTGTATTACTTAAACTAAACACATTAATAAAAATTTCTAAAAATGGAGAAAAGTTTTATGAAATTTACATTCTAAAAAAAAGGTAAAAGCAATAAATAAATAAGGCAAACTTTAAGGTCTTTCTAAGCCGCTGACAAACGATTTTGTATGTAGAGCATTTAGAGATTGCTTACATTTAGTAGAGAAAACTAATCTAGACAATGATTAAATGCTAATGAGTTGAATATCCCAGCGAACAAATTGCCTTCTCACCAGTCAAAGGTAAATTTAGGTCAAAATGCAACAAACCATACCAATCATATGCTCTGCTTTGCGAACGACAGTGACATTTGCCGCATCAAATTTCAGGTCTTCAAGAAGTGGACGCTACACAAATGTTTTGTAGCCATCCATACATGAGGATTCGAATTAGATAGATTTTCTGCACACTAGATGCAATGCTCTTTTGTTAATCAGACGCGCAAATGATCATGTGCATGAGAATTTAGTGACAGGTTGGTTTGGTTCAACATAGTTTATAGGCCTCTAAATAAGTATTGTAAGTTATCGGCTTTTCTAATTTTCTTAAAATAAACTTCACTCGAGGTGATCTCTTTATATGCATTTGTATCGAAGCGGCATTGCAATACAAATGTCGGCTGCATATCCGATTCACAGTCGAGTCTGAAACTATTCACTTGAACGGGAGAGAACGTAAACTTGAGCTCCCAACTTTATTGGCTCACGGCATCTATACTGCGGCTTGATAAACATACTAGTGTTGTTACAAATGTTCGTATTGGATAATCCGAATATTCGACTAATTCATGATCTTCGTAGTTGCCAAGTTTAAGCGAATATTTCATGAGCATTAACATAATACATACATATGTACTTTAAGATTATATGGACAACTAAATTATGTAAATCATGAAAAAACACATGTAGGATAGAAAACTAATGGCAGCTACACTGTTGCCAAAACTGCCGGCCACAACATCAAGGCTAGCTACTATTACTTTGAATTTCTAGAACACAATGTTGAGGAAAATGTCGCAGGCGCCGCCAAGTGCTCGACACTATCAAGTGCGCTGACATCTATGTCGTGTAGACTTTGCTATATCAAATTTTACGCACGACTACGTACCCAACATTGCATATAATGTGTGTGTGTGTGTGTGTGTGTGTGTGTGTGTGTGTGTGTGTGTTAAAAACAAACAAAAACATGTTGATTCAACATTACTGGAACATGTGATGGGTCTACTGCAACTGTAAAATAATTGGTTTTCAACTGTCTTGTTCAAGCATTTCGGACGGAAAGATCTGTCCCAAAAGCTTTAAACAGTTCAATATCACTTTTATCCGACTCCGACCTTACTGCAGATTTTCTCTATAACTCTCCAAGTTATTATTTTATCTATAATTTTTGACCTTTATTGTTAAAATTAATAAAACTAGTTTTTAAAGCTTAAGGTCTTTTATTTATCTTTATTAATTTTTTCCAAGTTAATGCGTATGTTTATTAATAATTTAAGAAGGAAAAGTTGGGATGTAACTGCCTACCCTGAAAGTCACCACGCCTTTCAACAGCAGCCGCTTAAGCTTTTCGTAACTTTGGCGTTGCTCGGCCACCTACTCCTTGGAATCTTCGCTGAGACAATTAAGTTTTGTTCACCAACTGCAGTCGTCTATTTTGTCTTTTATAGTGCCGCATATTTAATGCTTTTTGAGTTAATGTTTTTTGAAAGGATCACTTTCAATTAATGTGCAATTACCATCTGAAAATACAGATGTTGGTGTTTTGCATCAATGATGAATATTAATTATTAATGTCATGTGTCCAAATAAGAATTTTATTACTAAATATAATATTTTCTGCTCATACTCATACAAAAGCTCTTACTGCTCTCAACACACCAAATTAATCTGTAGTTGAAGTTTAATATCCTTGCCAACTTGTTTATGACGCAGTTTATTGTATGCATGTACATATGTAAGTACCAAATGTGTACCTTTATACTTACTTATGTACACTGGCATTTCAATTAAATTTTTTACGCAGTTTCTAAACAGGACCTCAAATCCCTAGAGTCAAGCACAGTCCAGTTCTTACTTACGCATAATACAACAACTAATGTTTATATGGTTGGTCTCATGTGGAAAGGCTCTGACACGCATTTTTTTTTTTACAAATTATGCTTATTTAAAGGACTTGCTGTTGCGATATACAAAAACTTAATTTTGAAAAATATTCGATTATTGGGGCCTTTCTGCATGAGACCAACGATAGGTAGATACATGCTTCTAAGCTTGTGACAAATGTTATTGTTCATTAAAGTTAATGAAACTTTTGCTTTATGCCCTACATACATATGTATATGAGAATATTAATAAAAAATTAATATCATATCAGAGGCTGCTTCCGGCTACACTGCCATCACCATTGTGACCAAAAGGTCAACCTCCGTATGCTCTTACGTAAACTACAAAACCATTAATCTGTTTGAGGCAACCAACATGTAAGTATACATATGTACATAAAAAAGAAAGTATTGTAACTACTGCTTAATGTTGTTGTTGCGACCGAAACCAAAGTATATTGTAAATATTTAATCCCTTGACATTATCTTCAGAACCATTCCTTCTCATTCCAATTCCATTCGTACTTTACAGTTTGGGGTGTAGTTTTTTCCCAACAACTTTCTCCCAACGAAATCCTTTTAAGCGTATTTAGTTTACAAAACATTAACGAGCCTGTATGTGTACACGTAGAGAAAAAGGAGTTCATGCACAAGTAACCACTGCCTCGGTTATCAGCAATGGAGAGAAAAATGTTTACATTTTATTTCAAATCATACATACTGTTTAAACAGTAAATAATCTCGAAGTCTGGGGCTTTTACTGGGGCTGTGGTGGCAGTGGAATAAATGTGATTGGAGCTGATTACCAAATTGCTAACTCTTGGTAGGACAGAGTGTTTCATGAAGTGACTTCCAAATTTCAATAGAAATAAAGCAGAATTTGAAGCTGTTCAGAAAGTTTTACTGACATTGTAGCAAGCTTCCGCCATGACTTTGCTGGGTGTCGTATACAGGATTGCGATAGCGCAGGTTATGTCGGGTCTTAGGGCCGCTAAACCTAAATCGAGTAAATTAAATCGTAAACTAATAGAGTTATTCGACAATTTTCTACTGAGTAAGTACTTACACATGTTTCCAGTGAAATGTAGAGATAACATTTAAGTTGTGGCTTAAATTGTCTAATTTTTAATATAGTTATAACAGTTTAGCGAAAGAAAATTAAAATGTATATATCTTGATTTTAGTCTGTTAGCTGAAAGATACTCCTTTCGACATTTCGCATAGAATACTGTCAAAATAATTGTAAATAAAACTGGATACTCGTTCTTCGATCTTTTTTTTTTTTATTTAACTTTATTTGGTTTAATAGTTGAGCTCAAGGTCACTTCGAAATATTGAATAAACAATAAATAGAAAGTATATTCATTGAAAATAAAGTGACCAAATAAATGTAAATAAAACTGTCAAAATCATGAAAAGATTTCGCCTTTAAGAAAAACTTTGAAATGTATTGGGCACCATTTTTGTCGTAATACACAACTAATAAGATAACTTCTTCGCCACAATAGGAACAACTTTAAAAAAAAAATAGATTGCATTTTATTTTTAAACAACTTCAGAAAATTTAAATTTAACTAGAAACCACAGCAGCAGGAAGAACAGAGTTTGCGTTAATTTGTCTTTCATCTCTGTACACTCTGGCAATTTTACGATTACGATCAGGTTATTACCGGTGCAACTAATGAGGCTATCTTATTAATTGTAGCATGCCTTTCAGTAACAGCTGGGTTTTGTTTACAAGCGTAAAAGAATAAATAAGAAATATAATTGAAAAATTCACTGACTGCACATAAAGTGTCGAAATCAAGGTACCTCGATACCAGTTAGCCTTACAAGCCCAGCTCACTACTGCTGACTGCTGCCTGAAGAACTGTCAAAATACAGAACACAAACGCAAACAAATGGGTGACAGATATTTAAGATTTCTAACAAAAAAAAAAAAAAAAAAAAAAACAAAAAATACAAAAATACAAGTATTTGTTTTTGTTGCAGCAAGGAAGTACGTTGCTCCACAACAATTGTACTCAACATATTCCACAGTTTCGATTAGCATTGCCAACCAACATTTACAAGTTGCCATTAATGTCAAATGCTGGTAACAAGGCAACAGCAGTTTGAAGCTGCCATATTTTCTGCTGAAGATGTGTAAATTTTAAGCAACAGTTTTTTGAACAATCCAACATTCGAACTTTTTTTAAAACAGCAAAAAAATAAAAACATATAAAAATGCTGAAGCATGATTCAGTTTTTGTTTTCAATTGAAAAAATAAAAAGAAATTGTCGTTGCCATGGCGTTTTTTGTTTTTTTTTTTTAATTGCAAGTTCTCGCAATGTTGCCACAGTGTATAAATATCTTGTAGCAATGGTAACTATTTGATGGGTCACCTTAACGCTCACATTAGCAAACTTTTTAATGCTGTTAGTTCGTAACAATGGCTCTTGGTCTTTGAACGAAGAACTTGTCTAACTTCATTTGAAAATATAAAAAAAGTTTAGTTGTCCTCTTGTGTATTTTTAAGATGATTATGAATACTTTCTCATTCTCATTGTTGACCAACAGAGAAGCTTTGAATGTGAAATGTCATTATCAAAAACAGTCCTTTTTTTAAGCTAAACCATCAATCAACGATATTTAGGCTTTTGTAAAATCACATACCATTCAAAAAAAAAAGGGTTTATTATAAATTCTAAACGCATCTAAAGAGGGTTAATTACCTAAATTATTGCAAATAGGTTTTCCATAGATTGTAATGAAAACTTTGTGATTGGAATTAGAAATATGCGCTTCAACTCAAAGGAACCCCCCAAAGTGAATAATGTTGTATGGTTGTGCAATTATTATTGTAAGGAACTTGTTATATAATTAAGTGCTACGCAAAGTTAATGTTTTAAATACCGTACATTTTTATTTATACTTTCTTATTCACCAGCAGCGTATCAGTTCGACAAAGGAACAAAGTGCTCAATTTGGGAAGTTTAATGACAAAGTTAAAAAGTTTGTCTTTCGTGCGTGAGCGGACAAAGTCCCTGATGGGAACGTAAACATGTGGCAGTTAAATTGAACATATTTTAATTAAAATATTTAACATTTTACCAAAAATTTGGTTAAAATTAAACAAACTAACAAAAAAAAAAACAATCATTCGAAGTAGGAAATTTCAAAGTCACATTGAGAATAACAAATGAAATTTGGCATTTTTTTTTAATTGTTTGTATTTGTCTGAGGTTTGCAGCTCTGCTGTCAAAGGCTGAAAGGCTGAAACTCGCATTTTTTTCATTTCGCTCTTTTTGCATATTTTTACTCGAGATTGCTAAAATTTAAGTTAGACCCTTTCTGCCTGATGCCATCGATATGTTCATGTCTTCCAGTGATTCAGTTTCAAATTTACTGTGAAGTTTTGAAGCTGAAAGAATCCAAACAATTTACTTCGTTGTGCGACATGTCGGACATGAGCATGAGTTGAGCAACAACAAATGAAGCGTCCAGTTCTATCTTTCTAATAAAAAATGTTTTGTGAAAGACGCAGTAAGAAATATTGCAATGAAACTTCCTTTTCTCTCAAGGTTTGTATTGCCTTTCGACAAATTCTCATGCTGTGCTGCCAATCGTTTTGGGAAGAGTGCAATTGGCGCTAGTTCTCTGTTCTCTGGACAACAACTACTAGCTATCTACGATCTGAAAGTATTAATCATAACGATAAAATGAAAATGCACTCGACAGTATGTTAATGTAGAGAATAATTAATAAAATGTGTCATCAGTGATATAGGTAATCTAGCGGTCACTGTTGCCGAACACCTTGTCGCCTTTGACTTGTTTTACAAATTTTATTTATGTTCACTCTGGCATAAATAAAATAAGATTTCAAACGAGCGAGCTTAAGTGATATTTTATGACATTTAAAGCATGCGGGTGATTTGTTTTGTAATCTCTTGAGCTTTTTGTTTATGACTCTCAAATGAAAATTCATGTGACACACACACACACACACACACACACACAAAACTACGTACAATGTGTGCATGGACAAATATAAATATATACTTACGTAGTAAAAAATATTGAGCATTAATGATCAACTTAGAAAAGAAAAGGTTTTACAAGATAAATGAGGAATTAGAAGACATATTTTTAAGTTTTGTTAGCTTTAGGTATATTCTTCGACATGAGCTGTGCAGCTCAAGACACACGATACGTGTGTCACAAGCATACATAAGACATTGGCCATTTTTATTTGGAACAGCTGATATGTTCCAAGATTTAAATTAAAATTTTTTTGTTTGGTAAAAATGTTTGCAAGAGCAAATTTTATAAATAGTATGTAATTCTAAAAGTGACCATTATTCGCAATTTTATAAAAAAAAAAACTAAGCTTTTATGTGTGAGCGTCTGGCTTTTCACTGCGCAAATATTTGAGTCGTTTGTTTGCCAACTGGTATGTAGTCGTCGAAATTATTTTTGATTGTGTCATTGAAGTAGATACAATAGCAATTTTAATTTTTCTGCTTTAAGTTGCAAGATGTTTTGATTGTATGTGCTTAAATGTGACAGAAGCAATGTGAAAAACGCGTCGTCTGTGGGTTCCGTTACCATGTAAACTGATACGATTTCATAATACGGGCTTCTTTTTGGCAAGCACATAACTTGAACTAAGAGTGTAAAAATATGAATGTATGTATATGTTAAATTAAATGTCAGAGGCAATTTGTATTTCAAGAAACGACCTTCATTTAAATTGGTCATGAAGCGCGTGTTTAATGTAAATGATATTACCATAATTCTTTTACATCAGCAGGTGTATTGAGCATTCAATAATTGTATATTGCCCAGTATTTAAGCGTAAATTTTTCATGACGACACTTCAAATAACTCACCAATTTGTGCACATTTTGCAGTGCAGGGTTTGACAGGCACACTGTAAAATATATATGTATACATATGTATGTAGCATAAAATCAATCTTCTGCAAGTTTGTGCGTAAGAATATAAATGCGCTTTAGTGGAAACCGTTTAATATGTATTTTTTTTTTCAATTTCAATTTTTCATAATGATTTTTATTCTTTCAATTGCAGTTACTTTTTTATGCTTTCATACTTTACAAAGACAGACTGATTGAATGAATGATGTCTGCTTTTATTTTGCTTGAGTATAATTTTTCTATATTTTTATCACTTTTCATAAACGATTTATAACTTTGGTGTACGAAACTGTCGTTACAATTTTGCCATTTTACTACTTTTCTTTTAATTCTGCATCTCTTTTGTAGAGTTTGAATACAATATTACACTGTTGTAAGCGTAAATATCATTGTCATTCGCTGTTACTGATTTATGCAGAGTCTGCCAAGCAAACAAATGAGTGAATGGTAAATATAGTTTGTATTCCAGAGGCTGATGGGCACAATATAAATAGTATATTAGTGTTACTTTACGTAAGCGCCGAAACTTTTAGTTTTAAGTTATTCGAAATTTTGCTGGTAAATAATTATCATTCATGTGCCAATCGCCTTGGAATCACACAGTAGTCAGAGGTGATAATATTGAATTTTGCTAATTGCCAAAACAGATGATAGCACGCATGCTAAAAAGAGATAGATATACTACGCCTGGCATGCTCTTTCTTAGCGCATAAAAAAAACAAAACAAAAGTTTTTTCTTGTGTTTTGCTACACATTTTAAATCACTTCCAGAAGCGAATTGCACCGAGCCATCCCACTTTGGTAGCGTTTCATGACGTTAAGATTTTATCTGGTTCAAAATTATGTGCTTTGATGAAACTTGTAGTAATTGCTCAAGTCTGAGCTTTTCTCTCTTCTATGTAGTGATGGTTTAGCATTTTCCAGCAATTTGATATTTAATTTGGCGAATTTTGCACGCTTCAACTGAGTCCGCCCGACTTGTTTCTTGATGTGACATGAATGCAATGTGTTTGCTGGTGTGCAATTTTCTGCTGCATGCAGCTGTGAGATGTTGTAAACATGTTGAAGAGTTGTAAATCAATGCGACATAAATCTTCTATTCTGAATTTACTGTGACTTGCATTACAAAAGAAATCAATTCGAAACAAAATTTACAAAGTAATAAAATGTACGAAAATTTATGCTTCAAAATAAAAATAACAGATTTTTATTAGATTTTTTTGTTATGCCAAAATGCCAAATTACATAATGCATGTGTAGTGCAAATAAAGTAAGAAAACTTGACAACAATATTCGTGTGTAATAAAAACTATTTATTTGTCTTTTTTCGCAACGGTATTGCAGTTTTTATGTGCTGAACTTTTGTTAACAATTCAAGAAATTTGCTACAATTTATTGTTTCTTTTCTTGTCTTAAATCAATGAATGGAAAATATAGAATAGACAGAAAGTCTGCAGTATCCCAATAACATGCTCTTCTTAGTCGGGAATAAAAAAGGGAAAGAAGTATGTATGTGAGAAAGAATATGACTACTCTGACCGGACACGTTTGATATGAATCACAAGTTGACCCCAGCATCGAGTTTTCAAATCGCTAAACAAATTGAGTTAAGTTAACGGCTGGCATTTGGAAAAAGCTCATCAGTAAGGAATACTTTGTGGATAAAGTGATTAAGGTAAACTAAGGAAATCAATAAGAAATCCTTATTGCATACAATTTACAAGAAAATCTTCGACATGCTTTAATATCTCTAGAAAATATCCTCTGTCCGCAAACAAGTATTTGAAATTTATCCACGCTGGGGCACAAATCGCCACCACTGCCAGCCCTAAGGGAAGGTATTTTTGTATGCCGAGTGCCAGTGTCTGAATAATACAAACTATTTAAAACGATAAGATAAATTATCACTGCATTGAATACTGCTACAGCTTCAGTCTATATTATGATATTTGAAACGATATCCATTTTATTGGATATACGCACTCTGTGTGTGTGTGTGTGTGTGTGTGCAACATTTCCAATATACATCAAACATATACTCTTTTGTTTTTATGCGGCTGGTCACCTTTCTGCGATGGACTCTTTTTTTTTTTAAAATAACTTTCTTATCATTTGTCCATCTATTAAAGTTTCGTGGTATGTGATAACACACAAATAGTTCAATGAACTGTGCGTGGACTGATAATAATGCAAGCTAAAGCTCTCGCTTCCGATTAAAGAACTTAAGGTTGCCTGTTGTGTTTGTTTTCGAGAAAGTCTATATGACAACATTTTGTTGGCAGGTGAATTCAATCGATTAATTTTACTTTAAACAAAGTATTTGTGGCTTATTGAGCTCTGAGTTGAAAAAAATGTCTCCAAAATGTATGTTAAATAAACATTTAATAAAAGACATAAATTATTTTTTATAAATAAGTTTCTTAAAACATATACAGCATTTTTTTTTTTTTTGGTCTTTTGAGGAACAAGAAAATATAAAAGCAATATTTTTCTGGAACTCATTTCTCCTGCTCAATTGAAAGAATCAATTTGCACTACGTCTCAATTTAGCCAATTAAAGGCTTTCATGCATGTCATATATTAAATTGAATTTCATAGAGTATAGGGATTTTTTTTATATTTTTTATTTTTATTTTATTTTGGTATACGTGACCGATGCCATGCTTCTCTTCACTATTTTGATAATTGCTTAACTTTTGAAGAAAGCTGATTCAGTTTCTTGTTTATTTATTATTATTATTAATTTAGCTGGCAAACAAGTGAATTCAAATATATAGATAAACACATCAAACCATTAGCTGTTTAACCCAGATACGCTTAGTAATCGCAAACTTTTTTGATTGTTCTACGTTTTAAGGGGTTTTCCGAAAATATGTCTGCTAGAATTCTTCTGTGAAGCAGTTAGTAATAAGGCTGTAGTATATAAAACTTTTGTGACAAAATTATAAATATCAATGCCAAATACTGCAAGCATAATATAATAACGAGGCTTGATTTGGCAATCAACAAAATCATTTTGCAGTTGTTCAGTTTTCAATTCGTTTTTTACTTTTACTTTATGTGGGGCTAAGTAGGCGTGACTGGGGGTCGGTGTGCCCTCCATGGGCACTCTAGGGCTGATTTGTGCATTTCTCCTCATCACAATAACTTGGCCTAATTTTCTCCCCAATATTTCTTTTTTTCACTTCAAATTAACGTAATAAAAATACACGGAAAATGCCAAGGCAGTAGAGTAACATGATAAAGCAGACAACAAAATGGCAATGCTGCTGGTTTACTGTCGTTTTCACAATGTGGAATTTGTGTTTGCAAAAAAAAAAAAATCAGTTCATAGTGTTCATGTAGACTTATTCCAATTCTGTAGCGCTCCCTTGAGTAGGGTGTTGAGACATTTAAAGCAAATATTATTAAAAACACGAACTCGAAATGAAAAAAATTCTAGAGAAGTTTCTCGTATAATTTTTTTTTTAACATTATTGTTTTTACTAAGGCACAATCATACTCATGTGTATTTTGTTCATGCTCAAAAACTTAAGAAGGCAAAGGATAAAAGCCAACAATAGTTGCTTTCGTAAATGCAGTAGTTGTTTAGACCTGCTTACACATAGAAATGCCAATCAAGCTCTCTTCTTTTTTTTAGAGTGCTGCATATGTTTTGGAGAAAAGTGGCAACGGTGGGTCTAACACGTCTGCGTTACTCCTTCATCTTTCATAAAGGTAGTGATGGAAAATGTCTGCTATTTGTTCTCAACAAAAAGAAAGGCCAGAGCTTAAAAGCACATATTGCGGCGCAATACAAACATACCTACATATGTAGGCTTGTATTCCTATAAGCAGATTGCTAATATATCAACTTGTGTATGCCGCTGTTTTTATATCTTTTATTTCATGAGTTTATTATTTATTTAATTTCCATTAAATGATGTTTTCTTATTACGAATTTCGGTAATTAACTTAGAAAAACACTTTGTATGAACATTGTTTATTTATTAATTTCTTATTTTTTTTTCATTATTGTTGAAAATATATTTGTGAAGAGTGAGAGGGAGGAACACGTGCTGTAAAACTAGATCTAAATGGATACAATGTATGCATGTACATATGTATGTGTAAACAGTGGTTTTGGACGTGATGATTTTGAGCAGTTTCGGTGATTTATTTTCCTTTGTATAGTGCCGGCTCGACTCATGAGGTCTTGAAATTTTAGTAAATTATAAAAATATAAATGTATGGATCTGGTCCTGTCTCTAAACCTGTAGTTTATTTATTTGAAACCATATTATGATATGGTTTGATTTTTTCAGTCTCGAGATTGCATATTGAAATATGAATAAAGCTCGATTTGAAAACGAAATTTGTTGAAATTCTGGCCAGTTTTATTCGTGTTTTGTCAGCCCCTTTGAAAATGTTAATGATAAAAAAGTTTTGGAATAAAATTTACGGCATTATTCATAACAATAAACTTTGGGCTAGCCAACTGCTTGCTATCTGTCCGCCGCTACGAGAATTTATACAGAAAAAACAATCCTTTTTTTTGTGTATTTACTATGAATAAGGCCCTTAATATTTGTGTTAAGCTTTGAAAACTTTTTTTTAATGTAGATGATGTTTTTTTTGGGCGATTTTGAATTTTTATTTTCCAACACCACTGTATGTAAATAAATAAAAATGCGGTGATTAAATTTAGCAAACAAATCAACAAATACTCATACATACTTACATACATATGTACATAATGAAACAGAGAGGTAACAGGTTTTTTCTATTTTTCTATTTTTTTTTTTTTTTTTACTTTTTACAAACAAAGAAAGGCAGTTTAAAGGCGTACCGAAACGCTAAGTATAAAACAATGACAACAATAGGTATAATGATTAATTACTTTGTAGATGTTATGAAATTTACATACACGAGTCTTGAATGAATAATGCAGAAAACAAATAGAGGAGCTCAAAAAAATATTAGGAAAACAACTACAAATAATTAACAAAAAATTAAATGATAAAGAGCGGTTGCAGATTGTCGAACAGGGGTTCTCTTTCATCCCATACTGGTACTTTAAATATATATAAAAATATTTCAGACAAGATTATCATCATAATAATCATCTGCTGGGTAAATCTAGTAGCAGTGAGTAATTCGGCTTACATCGAAACGTATGCGGCTGGACCCATCCTTATGGTGGGCAATAAATGTGCAAACGGTACCAAATGTCAACAATTTCTACCTTCTTTTTATCAGTTTGCACAGACTGATTTAGCCAGAAATTTTTCATGTTTGCTTTCTCTGCAACACTTGCCCTTCTGTCAGCCAATTCAGCTTAATATTTCTCTGACAAAAAAAAAAAACAATTATATTTTCATATTAAACTTAGAATACATATGTATGTATGTCATAATGTGTAACGATTTTTGGACAAAGACCCTAAAGAAATTATGAAATACTTACAATGTATTGTTAAAGTTGTACGCTGTGCTGCTGATGTTGTCCTTGGAGTTTTGTTGTTGCACATGGAGCCCTCTGGCCTTTCTTCTTTTTAGCAACTCTTATAATAAAAGATGTTGCTTTTATTTGTTGTAGGTACTACGAGTTTAGTTGCTCTTAATAAGGATAACTTTACTGTTTTACATTTCGATTTACATAAAAAAATCCATTTTTTTTTTTTGGTATAATCACTTGTTAAGCCAACAAAACTCGTTCTTTTAAGCACCCATCAAGTTGCCACGTATTTCTCTTTGTTGTATTTGTTTTCAGTTTCATACGAAGCCATCGAGAAATTGGTGGTCTCGCCTATTCTGGCAAATATTTGTTAGAAGTACCTCGAAACTACTGACAGGCCACTCTCAACTACTTTCACATCTTAGCCGCATAGGAATAGCGGGAGGAGATGAATGTAGAGCTTGTGGGGAGGAAAGCGAGACATTGGAGCACTATTTATGTCAGTGCCCCGCTTTCTCACAAATACGATCCCGACATTTTGGGAGAGACACCGTACCAGACATAACCCAATTACGGGGCGTATGCTTGAGAAACTAAGGAACTTTTTGAATGACACGGAGTTCCTATAGACCTATGGGTCAAACTGTATCACGGTAAATCCACGGAGCGCACAACAAGCCTATATTGGCTTAGGTGTATGTCGTAAGACATGGGCAGAAGAAACCCCTCCACTCAACCTAACCTAACCTAACCTCGAAACTAAAAGAGATTTTCACCAAGGTTCTTAAACTTGATTTAGAAATGAGCTCATGGAAATATAAATATATTGTATTACAGAGCGCACTTCTAAAATAGACTTTTCATCTCGCATGGCTCGATCCACACCTTGTGTTGTTGTAATCACTTCAACGACGTAAATTATTTTTCACTTCTGTTTGAAAAAAAAAAGTTTTATATGTATATGTATTTTCTTAAAGCGCTGTAATTTATTTTTGGTTCTTTGATATTTTGTATTTGAATTTTTGTTTTTTTCTACTTTTTTTATGTAAACGTTCTTTGTTGTGGAAAATATTTTATTATGGGGCATAATTTGATTTTATTAGCTTTCTTAATTAACTTGAGGAAAACCACACAAGAAAATATGTATGATAATTATTTAGGAAATGAATGAAAGAGGTGGTGGCAAAATATTAAGCAGCTTTATTTTTATTTAAGTTTTAATGTATGTAAACAGTTATCTGTGTTAATATATTTCATACAGCATACAGCGTATTTACGAAACCTAAGTCCTCATTACCATGGCAAACATTTTCTTCTTAGGCAGATGGCAAAGTACTTTTGAAACTTTTGAAACCGCACAAGGCATGAGTGAATGTTGTGCGCCCTTCCTACGTCAAAAGTCCTCGAATATTTCTTATGCCAAAAACCACAGTAAAATGTACAAGCAAGATTTTTGTAGTGGATTAAAAGAAACTGAAAAAGCCTCAAAGAAAATAAATTAATATTCAAATAAAACCTGAATAAAAAAATATATAGAAGTAGGAGTAAATTAAAAATTTTATGATAAGAATATTTTGAAAATGTTCCGCTTCAAATAAAAATTACACATATTTGGTTGGCTGCAATAGAACGAATAATAATTCTTTGCAACTTTTTGAGACAAAACTTCAGTTGTCACACCCATTTTCTAGCTTAAACTATAATAGCGAGATGGGTCTTTAGTTTATTTTTTGACAAATAATTTGACAGCATTAAACTTCATGTAAAATAAGGCGAAGTACTCTAGATTATTAAAAAGGAATCAAAAGTAATCAAAAAGTAATGCAACTACTTCAATGGACTCTTTTTGTATATCTTTTACTTATATTTTAATGTGAATTAAATTAAATTCATGTACTTGAGGAAGTAGAAATTGAACTAGAAGGCCCAATAAAATTATTAACAATTGTAAATTAAATTCATTTTGCTTAGATTAGACTTAGATTACTTGGAATTTCTTAGAAATTTTTTGATTACTTTTGAATACTTTAAATTACCTTTGATACTTTTCTCCAAAAAAAAAATAATCTTAATCACTGTAAGTTTAGTAAACTACACCTCTGAAACAATTGTTTCTTTAGTTGAGACAAACTTAAGTCTGGTAGATCGTGCTACATACGATCTTCTGAAGTGAAGGAAAATGTTCGATAGCTGATCACAGCCTGAGACAATTATATTATTCTTAAAATTTTACAAAGATGGCAATAGTATTAAGTTTGTTTTACATGTTTTAAATAAAAAACGGAAACATATATTAAAATGTGGCTTCCTCTAAGACAACATGAACATGAGACTCGCGGAAATTTCGCTTGAATAAAATACGTATTTAAATCAGTAGACGTTTGAAGTTTTTGGCAGCGCTTTTTTCTTGGAACTTAATTGTTCTTATGTGTCACTTCTTTTGAGCAAATCCACAGTGTTATGTGAAGAATTGTAATTTTATATATTCCCCAGCCAATAAGACATCAACTTTAATTTTGTTATTTTCTTTAAAATGGTGGGTCAATCACCCACCGCAATGTTATCACCAAAAAAGATCTTGCTCAATTCTAATGCAGTGAAATCGTACTAAAAAGCCTTGCATTTAACAATTGTTAATCACAAAGTTCGACTATAAATTTAAATTAATTTTATTTAAATTTAAAAATAGCAAAACTTAGAAATGAGCAGCAGAAAAAAGTTCATATGAAAAAAAAGTAAAAAAGAAAATGTTAATTATAATTCTGATTCAAAACGTTATATTAATGATCAACACTTGCTTTAATAATTACAAAAACAAAAATCCTTAAAACCCTTTGACTGAAAAAAAAAACAACTTCAAGTGCACATTTAATACTTCTGAACCTGTTCACAATTTCTCATCATAAACGAAAGCAGCACATTCTCTTTAATAGACATGTTAATTAAGTTGAACAACTAACTGCTTTGAAGGAGATACTTTTGCCAATCAAAAGAAATTGAAATAATTTCAAAAAAAAAAACTTTGTTTTATTTACAAACGAATACTAGAAAATAAGCTAATGAAAGCTCAAGCATTTTTTCGTTTATTTCTGCAGTTTGCTAATTAAAATATTGTCTCTCTGGTGTTTCTTTATATTTGTATTAAATGCAGTCATTGCATTTAAAATCAGTTAATCAAAGATAGGAAAATAATAACAATTAATAAGTTAAATTCTTGGCCAAAATAACGAAAATATTTGACCTAAACAAAAAAAAAAAAAAATGAGACCACTAATTGGTTGAGAGTTTTTATTTTAAGCGGACTCGGGCAACTTAGGGCGTAAAAAAAATTTTACATTGACAATCGAAAAAACAATGTTCTGCCAATGATTTTTCGATAGCTTTTGGAATGCCGCTGCGGGCAAGCAGAGGACTCAAACGCATGATCAACCCCCAATCATTTTTCTCTCTCCAATATTTTGTTTGAACACAACGAGCCCATACCAGCGCTCCTTACGTGGCTTTTATACAAAAATACAAAAAAAATCCAAAGTAGTTGCAATTTCTGCGCCACGAAAAACTTCCTTTCATATCAAAAATTATATCAAATATGTTGTATGTATGTATATGTTAAGCGTTTTATTGTTTATTGGATGACAAGGTGGAGAAACCAATCACTCTTAAATGTAATTACACCTACCTTTGCTAAGCTCGTTGTAAAAATTTCGATTTCATCTGACAAGCCATTTGAAAAAGTCACATTCAGTTGCCTGTTTGCGCTTCATGAACAGAAATATTGTATACAATTTACTTGTAAGGTGTTTGCTTGCAGCAACTAAAACTTATTTCAACGAAAAAGTTTTCTTTTAATGGCAGTACAATCTTCCAAAAAGTAAACTTTTAGTCTGAAGTTTCTTCGTTTAGATGCTTAATACTTTTTATCCATATTTTTGTTTTTTGTTTTTTTTTTTTTTTGCTACTTTTATCTAGTGAATTGTACTAAAATTGTGGAGCATGTACTTGTAAAACTTTTTGCATGTGTTTTATTTTCTTTCTACAAGTTGTTGTGTGTTTTGAAGTAAGGAAAAAAAGAAAATGATAGAAATAAAAAACTACTAAAAGTTGAATAAGTAGAGAAAAATGGAATATAAAAATAATTGGCTGTGCATGCATATCGTTTTGCTTATTTGTTAGTTTAAATTGTTCAGTGATGTTGCATACACAAACATCGATATGCCTTCTCCACCTCCCCCACTTGGCAACGCGCTCCGCAGCCATTTACTTCAGCCACACAGCACACAAGAAGGTGTAAACACCCACTCCCCACCTTAAATTTGCATTGGACTTGCTTTAAGTTTTTATATATTTTTTTATTTCTTTTTTATTTGTTTTTTTAATATGTGTTGTTCTTCTTTGACTTGTTCTTCGCATTGTGCTCACAAGTTCTGTTTTGTATTCTATAGAATGAATTGAATCTTTGGGTTCTTTTACATTTTCTGTTGCAGTTGCTATTGTTGCTGCTGCTGCTGCTGCTGTTGTTGTTGTTGTTGTTTGCTTAGCAACGTGCCTCAGCAAATGTACTTGTACGAGTGCATCATACTTGCATGGGGCACAATGCACAATATGCAAAGAAAAATAAACAATGAAAAGAGTAAAACTAAATAAAAGCCCACTTACAACATAAAGTAACAAGAACGTTCAGAGATATACTAACAAATAGTAATACTACATATGACACTAGCAATAGAGCGGGCCAAACTATGCGGCCACAGCTGGAAAATTCCGGCCATAGAATGCTAAGCTACATAACTGCCAATAAAAACATCTCACAATGATTATAAGGAGAAATGGCAGCATCACTGATGCTTATTAGAACAAATGGAGATCAAGTCGAAGTACTCAGTCGTCTAAAAATCCGCCTTACGACAATAAAATTACCTCAAAGCTGGAAAGTTTATCAAATGAATGCAGTTGAGTGGGAGGCGTGAATATTCAGTAGGCATAACCTATTTCAACTTGTAGCTGAAGTACGGTTTCTATTGTAAATTTCATAAACATCATTTGAAGAGTTTTGACCTCCCTCATCCTCCCTTTTTTCCTAATTATGAAGTAAGCCAAAGTGGAGACTGTTTCGCAAGCCAGGCTCTATCTATAATTATAATTTTCCTTTTTTTTCGCCAATTAATGTTAAGCATAAATAATAATTTACAAAATGTTTCTAGAGCTTGAATAAGAAACTTAAAATTAAATATGTGGCAGTGAAGTTCAAGTTCAATTGATTCCAGTTCTATTTGAAACCTAGCTCCAAGGCAGTAGCCGCGTCTTCTTATTTCTCTCTAATACTATCTGCAATGTTTAATATTGTCTACCCATAAAATTAATAATTTATTTCGAAGTCACTAGAAATAAGTATGCTCTGCCAGTTTTCAGCAAAGCTAACTAGAAACTGTGTGCTCCAAAAGTATGCTAAGAACGTTTTATAGGCTGCTGTGCAGATTCACACATTGACAAATTTCTGCTTGCGAACAGATTGGCCCGCTCTGTTATGCATATCTCTTTTTATAAGTTTATGAAAGTTTATCTGTGTGTGCGTGTGAGTGTGCATGTTAACGTGTTATTGTGTGCAAAAGTGTACTCGTAGTTTGTCAATTCTGAAACTTTGCTTATTTTGTTTTTTCTATTATTATTTCTTAAATAATTTTCGTCTTTCTTGCTGTGCCTTAGGTTCGCTGGCCGTTCATGAACTACAAATGCGGTTGTTGCACCTAAAACTGCAACCAACTACACTGGCAGTGAGTTTTTTTTTTTTATTTCTATACGACATGCATACATGTTTGCAATAATATTGTAGGCCTAGATAACTTTTTTCATGTGTTTCTAATATCAACTTGTACAGATAGAGACAATCATGATAACAAAAATAGCATTTTAGCTCCATCAAAAAAAGCAGGGAGCATGAAATAATGGAAAAGTTAGAGATTAGTATGCAAAATTAAATCAGCAAATAAATAAAAAGAAAATGTCTGCATGTACTTTGGTGAACAATAAAATTTATATAATAAAAACCATCATAAAAATGTTCAACGTGACGTTTATTGTTAAATCAATAAAACAGTTTAATATTTTTTATCTATCGATATTCGGGGGTGTCACAGCATCCGATCTCATCGATATCGGATGTGAAGCCAACAAAAAGTTACGAGTGGAACTAGTATGAAGGAAAAGCCGAAATTATTGGCTTTCACGACACCAGAATAATTTTTTCGTCGGTTTTAAATCTGATTCCGATAAAACCTCGTGCATTATATGGCACTCCGAATCGTTTTCTTAAAATTATTTTCCCGATAATTGGGGAAAACAAAGTTTATAAAACGCAAATTTTAAAATTAATCATTTTTATTATACACATTTTTTGTTCCCCAAATATTTTATGTGGTAATTCAGGTCCAAAAATGAACTTTTTCAAAATGTTTGTCGTCTTTTTCAGCTGTCTATATGGCGACGACATTAATTAAATTTATATTTGAATATTCAAAAAGCTTTTACTTTTTGATACTTTCAAAAATACAAATCGTAGTAACCAATGGTTACATTTCGTTGGTGCAAATCAACTCATCAGTAGACTTGAAAAATTCTTAAAAGTTTGTTTGAAACTCAACTACTAATTCCATAATTCCCATGAACAAAATGAGAATCAGAAATGTTCCAACAAACCTTTAACACAGCAAACATTTCTTTTCGTTTTGCAACTCTTTCACATTTCTTTGCAACCTTCTATACAACGAGTTACCACCATTGGTTACTACGATTTGTATTTTTGAAAGTATCAAAAAGTAAAAGCTTTTTGAATATTCAAATATGAACTTAATTAATGTCGTCGGCTGAAAAAGACAGCAAACATTTTGAAAGGGTTCATTTTTGGACCTGAATTAATACATTTCAATGGGCTCTTAAAGCAAAAAAATAATTAAGTTCATATTTGTAAATATTTTATATTACAATTGTTAATAATTTTATCAAGCTTAAATTCGATTTTACTTTTTTGAAAAATGAGAAAGATTTTTTTATACATTTGGAATGATCAAGTTGACTGTTGGCTGTTTCACTTACGCCACTATGATTATCAGCACCCGAATTGCTTCGACCCCAATCTATGAGCAATCAGCTCATAGTGATTCTACCACCTGAGCTCTTCGTTACTGACTGTCCATAGCTAATCTAATTGATGAATTTTCCATTTTACCACTGTGCTGTTAAGAATTATAAATTTTAATTTTATATTATTTATAACTGTTGTAATAAGCACAACCAACCACAGCATGGCGTGGCCAGTGCTACTTAAAAATATACATAGTTACTTCCTCATATTTTATGACAGTTGTTATTGCAAATCCAAGACAATAAATATTCTTTCAGGTTTTTGCTCAACAAGTTGGAATATATCAGACTTGCTTCCAAGTAAAAGTATGGGCATGAGACTGTTAAGTACAATGACACAAGATGGAGAACGGCCAGTTTGCTTTCTTGCGGATTGTTGTTGTGGCAGAATACAGCATCAAGCCATAACCATGTCAATAGGGTGGCTTGACGCTGGGGCCATTATGTGGCTAAATTGACATTTTGGCGACAACTGTTTAATTTTTCCCTGAACCAGGCCGTCTTTTCCATCCAACCCAGAGGTGAACCTTTCCAAGCAGTGCTATTAAAATACTCTGAGCTGTTTAAAATTGTGTGTGCTTGTATGCAGAGAAACTGATATACTACATACAAACATATTGCATACATATTTAGGCTCATATATATATGTTTAAATGTAATATAATAGTTCAGCACTTGCATACAAATGTTTAATTTGTTAAAAATATAAATAAATAAATAAATACATTAGTTTGAAGCGAACACAAATTGCAAGCACTTATCCAAATTGATACCAGCAATTATATTCTCACACACACACACACACACACACACACACATACATACATACATATGCATGCATATGCATGCATAATATATTATATCAAGCATGTACTACATGTACCCACATTTGTGTGTATATGCATGTACATAATTCGCCTCCTCGGATTAAGGTGGCCAAATACTAATTTGAAAATGTCAACACGTGAAATCAGCAATTTGAAATCAAAACTTATATTGTCACTCTACAAGCATGTCATAATTCCCAGCGGCATGTTACAGCCGCACTCAAGCTGCCCCGAAAAATGGAAAAACCTGCATTTTCTGCTGGGCAACGGCTCTATAAGTTGACTTTACCATGTCTACACTGCTACAGTTTTAAATATCCTGTATTCCTTTTTTTTTTTGTTTTTTGTTTTTGGTAAATTTCACGCTTAGACTAGACCTCGAATTATTTGCGTACTAGAATAGTTAATGTAACCTAAAGCGTTTTTGTCTTTGTTTATGAAATGGAAAGTACGAATGCTTTGAAACGTAAACGGAAACAATGAAACCGTCTTGAAACGATATCATAAACTTTCCGAAACAATTTTATTTATTTTTTTTAGCTGTTTCTTTTGAAGAATATCTTGCATCTGCCTTAAGAAATTTTTTAAAGGGCTTAAAATATTCTTTTTCTTTTATGCTTACATACTCAGCTTTCAACAGTGCGTAGTAAATTTATTTAATACTGCTCCATTTTATACACTTTTAATGCTTAAGATTCTTCTTTTTTTGTAACCGCTAATATCTATGAAAATTTGGGCATAAGAATAATTAGTAATTTACATTTTTATACCTTAGATTGTATCTTAATTTGCATAAATTATGGCAGTTGAAAATTAAAACAAAATAATAAAAACCTTCCCAAATCTTCATAATTAAATTTTCTCTATTGGTGTGGTTTGTTTCTTCTTCTTTTGCTTAAACACAAAAGGTACAGAATGTTGTAAAAGGGTTTGTGTTAAGCATTTTTTTTTTTTTTAATTTGTGTTTATTTTTTTACATTTTCCTCATAACTGAACGAACAGATGTTATCAAAATCGTTCGTAAAAAAAACTGGGTTTGTGTTTAAATTTGTTAAATGTTTTTCAAATTTAAACCACTTTTGGTTACTTTTTTTTTTCATTAAAGCCATCATTATATGTGGCATGGTCAGCATGGTCGGCTGTGTGAGACTTTTTTGGTGTTCGCTTTCATTAGTTCTGTGCGTTTTTAAACTACAAAGGGATCGTCCGGAACTAAAGATGATTTAAATTTGGAGATTTGCTTAATTAAAAAACTTTGCTTTTGATAAAACCACATACATCCCTATTAAAACAAAAACAAAAAATATTATGAAATCAAAATTTTACGCAGCTGGATGAACATTTGAAGTTTAATTTATTTTATCTATTTTTTACGAGCGTAACATTACTAAAAATTAGATAATTATATAACAAGGGCATACTGAAATACATATGCATGTAACTGGTTAATTTAGCGTTTACCATCAATGCCGCCCTCATTTTGCTTAACGGCGTCCGCACAACAGAAAATCGTTTTCGTTCATTTGTTTTCTTCTTTTTTTTTTTGTATGTTCATATCTTTTATTAGAAATAATATGGCTATTGCCTGGACTGACAGCTTTGGGCTTCTAACCCCAAAATAATGGAATTTTCATCGCTAAATAAGATGAAAATATGCATTTACAGAGTGGGATTTTCATGGTGGCAATTACAAATTTAATATAGATTTTTAGGAAGAGCTCCATAATTTTGTTACACAGAAACAAAAGTTTGGTTTTCGGAAAATATAACTTTTTCTACGTATAATCATTTAACTCCTAATTAATAAAAATTATAACTGTTATTTGACATATTTGTATTGAAAATCTGTCAAATAAGAGCTTTATAAACCTGTTATAATTTTTATGAATTAGACGGTTACTCTTTAAGTTAAAGGTAAGGTCTGCTTTTAGAGGTATAAGTGTTTGAGTTTATTTTGTTTTTCTTTTTTTTGCTTTCACATCATACTTTTGCAAATCATCTTGCAATTGCTTAACCCAGAACAGCGTGTAGAAATTTTAAGAATATTCAAATCTACTGATGAATTGCTGAACATCAACGAAATGTCGGAGACATATAGACGGCTGAAAAACACAGAAAACATTAAAGTATATTTTTAAATCTAAAATAATACATTTCAATTGGTTTTTAAGGCAAAAAATATATAAGTTCAGTTTTGAAATTGTAGAACTTGGTTTTCGAAATTCACGATAAATTCACCCAACTTAGAGAGCATTTTGTTTTAGATTTGGGATGCTCATAATCGCAATACATACTAGGAATCACCGCGGAGTTATGGCCGCATTTACTCTTCTAAATAATATTATTTTGTATAACGCCCGATAAGGCTCAAGTTCGCTTTATATTATTTTTGTGATTGATATTAATTAAATAAAATAAAGAAAGCATCCGCAGGTTGAGTAACTAGCCGCTGTTTCGAGGCCGCTGCACTCGAGTTTTTTGTTTTTTTTTTTTTTAGGTACACAGCTACATCCATAGGAATGTAGCTGCGTACTTTATTTGAACAAATTCATTTTTACATATTTTAAATTTGGCCTCAGCGCCCGAAAGCCATTATTGAGGCAAGTTTTTTCGATAGCTTTTGGTGGAGACCTCAAAAAAATTATTTAAAGGCTTAAGTTTTTTTTTTGTATGGGAGACTCTCTAAGGAGCCATTCCACGGGGTCGGTGTAATCGAAAAAAACAAATAGCAGGGGGAAACAGTAAGTGCGTGCTCGTTACACATTTGACTGGTCTACAGGCACCCTGGTGCTGATTAGTTAACTCATGTTTTCTTCAATCTTGATTTTCTTCCATTTCACAAAGCAATCATAGAATGTATAATCAAATCCTACTAACGTACCACGCCTGCTTGGGGTACTCCCATACAAAAATGCAAAAAAGTTGAAAACTGGGCGCCTTGAAAACGATTTTTCTGACATTTTTTTTTTTTTTTGCATGCCAAGAGGTATCGAACAATCTGAATGTATTCAAAAATCAAAATCTTATCTAAGCATTAAAGTAATAGCTATAGGTTCATACATAATATAATGCTGTTCTTCTCTTTCATATTACGATCTGCGCCTTTATACATTGATGCATATTTACATTTTTTAATTACTATAATAAAATAAAATTTTTTCTTTTAACAATATGGTTTCAAAAGTGCGTTCAAGAAAGAAATCAAATGAAATAAATGTGCTCGTAAACTAATATAAATGTATGCATACACACAAACACACGTATGTATGTACATATAGTGCGTGCGTATTGCTTCACAAACTTTGCTGCCAACTAGTTTGCATACAGAGTTCATTAAACTTTCTGCCTAAAAAAAACTACAAACATATCTATCTATATGCAGCAGGCAACGAAATTAAAAGAAGAAAAAAAGTTTTAAAAAATACGCAACGTGATTGAGCAATAATTTAAAAAGTGTGCTGCTTTTTTACTTTTTGAAAAGTTTTCAAGAAATAAATAAAACATCAAAGGATTGATAGCCACTGACTTGGTGGTGCTCTACAAGATTTTAAATTTTATTTTTACTGCTGCATCGTAAAACAAAATTTTAGTGCCGTAACAAAATTATATAGAGCAGAGAAAAAAAAAAATGGTAAAATTTCGAAATTGAATTAGACACATTCACACCATTTATCTTTTGCCCTGATCACACCATTGCTAAATTATAATAAAAACAATTGAAGCAACATTCCGAATATTGTATCGATAGTAGCGATACTTAACAGTATAACTCTTCTCAGGATGAAATTGATGTCTGAATTAAATTCCGCATTCAAAGCACAAGCGAGCAAATGGCATCAAAAAAATGTCAATTTAAATTACAGGAATTGCGAAATTCGCCATTTTCGCTCAAACAGCATATTGTGCTAGGGTTAGGTTCTTCTTTTGTTACACATTTGTGGGCGCGACGACTCATCTTTTTGCCCTGAGAAAGCCAACAAATGGCTATTGGTAAGTGTATCTATGATTACTTGTCCAGTAGTGTAGGGCCAGCAAATCAAAACGAATGTGTTAACAGATACTTACTTTTACACAAAGAAAACAGATTTGATTGCATGCGATAAACGCTGGTGCCCATTTGTTTGCTTTTCTTTTATAAATTGATGCAAGAACTACTACTAGGTTTGAAAAGAGTTATGCCACCAAACTCGTCTCTAGGTGTACGAAATGATGTGCATATCTCCCGTAATATCTGTGTGTGCAATGAATACTAAAAAAAAAAAACCAGAAAAATATAATAAAATTAAACAAAATGTGTCTATGAATTCGCAAAAACATTATTTGCTTAAACAAGCCGACACACTGAAGAAACACCTAAACAAATAGAAGGCAGATACAGACAAATGTTTTCAAATGAAATTCAATATTAATGGACAGTGAAAGTTATTATTATTGGACGTCGATTGAATTTGATGGTGGTCGAGGCTTTACAGTAAATCAAGCAGGTTGTTGACTGCATAAAATTATTATTTAAAAGTAATTTATTATAAAAGAAATGTTTATAGCCCTTTAGTCCAGAGTTGACCGGTAAAGAAAGTCTGTATGACTGCATGTAACTAAACAGAGCCAATGCAAGTGCAAGTTATATCACAGCTAATATATTAAAAAAATCGTATAGCAAAACAATAATCTACACGAAGCTTTGAGAAATCTCTATAAAAATGTCAGTAATCTAAATGTCAGCCTTAAAACGGTCCTCTAGATTTACAAATCAAAGTAAAAAAACAAAAAAAAAATAAATTGGTATATGCAGCAAATAAGGGTGATTTATAGGCTTTAACTGGTCCTGAGGTCTAGAAGATAAAGCAGCAGAAAAGAAAGAGAGGTGTATAAACTCGAGTTTTTCAACATCAATTTTAAGTCACGACGATGCTGACATCTGCAAGAAGGTAAAAACAATACAAAAAAAAATTTTTTTTTCTTGAACATATTTTTTTAATGATCAGTAAGGAGTATTAAATCAATATTTTTCATATAACGATTCTCCTCTTGTTTCCTCACATGCAAATGTAAGTAATTATGTCTATTAAAAGATTTTTTTTTTTATACTATTCTTCACTACCAACCTCATAAATATGATAATAATAATAATAATAATATTCTCTGTAAGACGCCTTGACTACTGGTTGTGTTTTGCTGCAGACTTTCGTGGAATTTGCGAAAGACGTAAAAATTGTCTTACGATTAAATTTGTTTAGGCTTCTTCTCTCTTTGTAAGAATTACCGAATTCATAAATAAATCAATATGTAGTGACAAGAGGCATCCTTGGAAAACTGCGGTGGCATTTGTGTGCCAGTGTTACTGTGCACATGTAGTTGGGTGTGTGCTTTCACAATGGTCGCTTTCCAACATGACGTGAATAATTGGATCCCCTTTCTAATTCTCATATTATGTATTATTCTTTTACTTTGCATTGTTTTCTCTGACAACCCTGTTACATACTGTTGTTAGATCACTTTGCAAATATTCTAATGCTACGGTGTTTGTTTCTGCTTTTGTTGCATGCCGACATTAACTAATGGAATCTCTATTATAACACAAATTCTGCCATTGTCTGCCCTCCCAACCCACAATTTAAGTCTCCACCATGGCCACCACCACAGAGCACAATGCTTTAGTAAAATATTTTTACTTGCTTTGTTTTCACTTATTCGTTACTTTTTTTAAAGCTAAATTTTTTGTTTGTAATTTTCTTAACCCACTCACTTTATTATTGCTAACCGCAACACCCACTGTGCCGCTATTTTGATGTCAACTGTGTATGCATGTATTATATTACATGTTCATGCCTACATATATATCTACCCAGTGGTCAACGGGATATATATCCTTACTTTTAACAGATTGCCACGAAAGCGGCCACAATACAGGGGCAGGAACCCAGCAGAAGCTCTTATCTGGCAACATTGCCACTTCTCGCCAACACCGGCTTTTATTTGTGCTCCTATTTCGAAGGTTGCATCATCCCACTTTAATCTCCAAATGTTGCTGGCACTTAATTGCCCATCTGTTCAATATTTATGTTTGACTTTTAATTAAATTTACTTAAAAAGTAATGAAAGTGTCATATTTGTTCAAAATTGAAAATCTTAAACTTTAATTCATTTGCTTCAAAAGATATTTGGTAAAACGTTTTCATAACTTAAGCAAGTGACTGGTGGGAAAAATTTGTTTATAGAATTTTTTCATATCATTGTTTTGTGACGAATTAGTTGCTTGTATTATGGCAACAACACTTGCTGGGCAACATCACTTATATTTTCGATATAAAAGCACTTGCCAGTGCTGTGGAGAGATTACATTGACTTTGTGGTTTTTTATTCAGTTTCTGTCTACAGCGAAATGCTTTTTACCACTGGGTACATGGCCATATACATATACATATGTATATGAGTGTACATGTATAAATTGAAATGAAATGTATAAAATTTCTATTAGAATACAAAACATTTTAAATCCATCTTCTCTTTTCGATTCACCATGTGTTCATTGTTCCCTGTGCTACCCCTCCCCATCACTCCCTAACAATTTGTTATTGTCATCATGTTAATGAATATAAAGAAAAATGCCATTAATACAATTTGTATTGCAGTACGAGGGAAACAATTAAATTTATTTAAAAAAACAAAAAAAATATTTCTTACTAGAGGACACTGGGGAACCGCAGAAAAACACTCTCTCTATAATACAATTTCCAGCAATTGTTCACTGCAATTCTTCAAAATAATGGCTGAACGCACGAACATTGTCTTGTTGTTGTGCGCAGCAAGGTCAGCATTAGATTCAACAACAAACACTTTTGGCTGATTCGGCGAAACTGTTTGAGGGTCCGCTTGTAAGCAAAAGTTTCGCTTATTCTGCAAAGTATTTGAAGTAGAATATTTAATAATAAAAAACCTGCGTTAAGACACCTAAAAGAAGGGATTTTTGTGTAATCTGTGAAAGCGTCTTATGATTTATTATAAAAAATATTGCTTTTTGGCTTTTGCTATACTAGTAAAACTTAAAGCTTTTCGCTCTGTATGAAAGAGTGGATAACGTCGTGTAAACAACAGGACGTTTTAGTTTCCTTCCTAATTTGAAAAATACTTTTGTCACAATTACTGCTATTTACTACTATTTTTCATAATCAGAAAAAAGTGTAGCTGTAGCAACATCATTTGCTGCATTTATTCCACTGGTATTTCTAACAAGGATTTTGACAGCTCCTAACATGAAACAAATTTATGATATCTTAGACAGGGGCTTATGGCACAAGAGCTTTAAATTCATGCTTGGGTATTTTTCAAAATTTATGTACACATATTTGGCTATAGCTCAGGGAAGTTCAGGGAACGAACTTCAAGGCAGAGTTTTCATTTGGCGACGAGGCATGACTAGTGATAGATGGCTATAATGCCACTTGGAGCCCCTGTGCTTTGGATGTATTTAAAACTATATTATTTGAAATATATATATATATATTATTTGAAATATTTATGTGCCAGCAAATAGATCGTTTACCTTATAAAGGTATGCACTAAGAAAAATTTAGATTCTTAGCAGCGTATAGATATCCAAAATTTAAAGGTCCTTTTCGTTCCACCCTCATTCAGCAATTAATATTTTTTAATTAAATAAAGCTTTGTGCAAAGTGGTGTTACTGTTTGCTTTTATTTTCGTTGATTAATATAAAGTACAATCTACAATGTGTTCTTTCATTCTCTATTATTATATTGTTTTGTTGCTGCCCCTACTCATACTCGTGGTTGCCAGATTCGATGTTGCTAAAAGTTACATGTCGGCGATTTATGTCTCGCTTTACAGGCATTTTAAGAGTTGAAGCTCGCCTAATTCCTCGCCTACTCTTAAGTAACTTTAAAACAGTAACAGTGGTAGGCGAATTATAAGTTTGTTGGATTATTAATAGCCAAAAATGAGAAGAATACATCTTTCAAACATTTAATGTAGTGTTGCTGAACATCATTTCAAAAAACCATTTCACATTTACTCTGAAAAGTAGTAGATAAACAGTCGAAAGTTTTCTGAAAAATCTTGGCAAATAAAAATCGTATCATGCTTAACCACCTTCAATAGTTTCGGTATAGTTGGGTACGTAAAGTTCATGATGCCCATGACTTCAGCACTTTTTGCTGTATGTAATCACTTGAACCACTTCAGTACATACTTGTTTAAATTCTGGGCTGGTTTCGTTCACAAAAGAATTATTTCAATTTAATGATTCTTTCCAGTGAACACAGAGAAAAAAGCACCTAATAAAGTAGAACAAAATCAATAAGATATCTCTATGGTTTTTTTTCAAGAAGGATTCCTTATTATTTTAAATGGGAAAACCTTATTGAAAAAACAACAATTAATGAAATTAAAAAGATGATTTATGTGTGTTTATATAGGAAACTAGTAAAACCAATAGGGAAAAATGAATAGGATATTTACAATTTACAAGAAAACCTAATAGAATCAATAAGTTCTTCTCTATAGAATTTTTTTGTTGGTACCATGCAAATCGGAAACTGAGTAAAAACAAACGTGAGTAACAAGTTTTCTTCTTAGTTTTATGTGTTTTTCTTGTTGAGACAATTAATAAGATTTGCAACATGGAAATAATAAGAAATACCCATAGAAAAATCTTCTTTTCTCTCTGCTGGGATACCCCTCAGCCTAAAAACGTTTCAAAGAGAAAATCTTATTGAATCTATTAGGAAGTTTTCACTCTGTGAAGGAACGCTCTAATTGTATGCGTGTTCGGAATTGTCTGCTTTTCTCTGTTTACTTTCAATTTATTTTTTGCAATTTTACTTTAAAATTTTCAGTCTTAAAACTGGAGACAAAAAGTTTGCTCCACCGTAAAAATATCTTAATACACGGCAAAGCGAATTTAGGCTTGGCTTATGAACGTTTTTGAGATAACGTGTATTTATTTAGTTAATGAAGGGTCTTTTTATAAAATAACACCGGACAGGGACTTATCAGATTTTACAAAAAAAAAAAAAAAACCAATTCACTTAATTTTTCTAAAATAGAACGATGGATTCACTAAAATGTAAGATTTTGCGCAGCAAGCTCTAAGTAGCTTAAGTGAACTTTTTTCGTCAGGTCAACAGCCAGGGCAGCAAAATTAAGTGGAACTGGTTTCCTGCTCCAGAAACTAGTTGCTGAAGGGAAAAGTGAAACAGTAATGTTTCATAATTTTGTCCCCGTATTGGACGCTTATACTCATTTTATCCGGCAGCTACGCTCATACATTGACTTTCATTGCTGTAGTTTGTTTTATAACAAATCAATAAACTTCTTGTTCCTTTTATTGTCATTATAGTGTTTGCTGTTGTCATTACTATTTTGCTAAGCCACCACTTACAAGTTGACTCAGTGTTTACTAAATCAAAAATGTTTATAATTATAGTGGAACAAAGAAGTCAAATGTTACAATGCCTCAGCAATTAAATGAATTTAGTGGAAAAATAAGCATATGGAAATATTAATTATTTTACTTGCATGTGAGAATACAAACTAATTAATGAATATTACTTGCCTGAAAAACTGTTGAGAACAATGCATTGGATAAATAGAACAGGACTTGCCGTCAGGGGTTCTATGACGAATGAATTTACCAAAAACGATACAATCCATAATATAGGTGACATTTCTACAGGATGTAGTTATTATTATCATTGAGTTAAAGATTTTGGATTTTAACAATGAACTTAATTATTTATTCGCTGTAAGAGCCAATTGAAATTTATTACTTTAGGTGTTGCAAGACGTAAAATGCTTTCTGTATAAAAAGTTTGTTTGAGCATTTCTGATTCTCATTTTGTTCATGAGAATTTTGGAATAAGTAGTTGGACTTCAAACATTCTTTCAAGTCTACTGATGAGTTGTTTAGCAGCAACGAAATGTCGGCGGCATATAGACGGCTGAGAAAGACAGAAAGCATTAAGGTCTATTTTTTAGACCTAAAGTAATAGATTTTGGACTTTTTATTTTTTAAAGAGAGCCTACTCAAAGCAAGTAGGCTCCGTATGAACTTAGTACGCATTTGTGCTCTGCTATATTCTTAAAGGGCTATGTTCTGACTTGAGAACTTGGTTCAACAACATAAAGCCTGCGTCCCTTAAGTCATACCGACAAGTACCTCTATATACCAACTTTTCTAAAGCAGACAAATTTGAAACAAATTTCCAGAGAAATTAACCTTATTCCAAAAGCAAAAACGATCTAATAGCCAGTTATACTAAGACTGTCGTACGCAAAAGCATAATCCTATAAAACACAGAGCAAAAAATCTCTCCGCCTTTTCCGGTAGTGGCTATTCAAGGATCAGTCATCACTTAGACCTAAAATCGATTTGCAGTAATTCAATACATAGGAAAAGACCGGCTAAAGGCTCATCTTACCCTACGAAGTAATTAATATTAATTATTATTCGAAATTATTATTCGAATTTAGGATTTTCGTTCTTTTAAACGAAGTCCCCAAATTGGTGTTCATTTGTCCCAAAAAAAAAACCACTTGTTTTTCAACTTGAATTTATTTTTTTCTGGCTTTTTTTTTAATACATATTTACTGTTACAGATTTATTACCGTTGCACGAAAGGACTAGTCAGCTTCTGTTAAATTAAAAGTTCATTGATCGTATTGCAGAAACCAATGTCTGTTTTTTCTATCAATGTTTGTTTGTCTATCAAATTTCTGTTTAAGAATAGTACAAAGCATTTGCGTGTGGAATTAAACGACTCAAAAGTACAGAGAACTGAAAAGAATGTGTCGATTGTTCTTAAGCCTGGTATTTATTTAGCTTTTGTTAGTTATTAAATTCTATGAAAGAAACTTAAACTATGCATATTTTATTTGCCAAATGAAATATTTTAACAAAAGACCCTTAAAAATTTGATGGTTTTTACTCAGTTTAGTTTCGCCACATTTCCTTTTCTAGCATTCACAAGTTTTGCTATAAAAAATTGTTTACTTGCACCGATATAAGTACACATTAGGGCGGCCTCAATTAGTTTGCTGTTAATTTTTATGAAGGCCGCGCAAAGTATTTGCCAAACCCAGTTAGCCGATGAAGGTGTTATAAGCAGTTTGCATTCGATGGCGAGAAAACTCTCGATATTGGTCTGGAATTTGCTGTTGTACACATTTGCTTTCAAAAAAGTTTTGGTCGCATTAAATGTGAAAATATTTTGGTTTTTGAATAAACTGCGCTTAGTGAGCTGAAACTTGTAAAATATGAAGCTGTGCTACATGCCTTCTGATTGATGTTGCTAATGTTTCCTGCAAAAACTCTCTTCAGCGCCATTTCGACAATTTTTTCCAGTTGAGAGTTGAGGAAAAATCAAATGCAAAACAATAGTAAAAAAATAGCATCTCCTAGAGCGCTCACGATTTTAATCGTAAGCATTATTTTTGTAATTTTTTTTTTAGGTCTCCCCCTAATAAAGTAATATATATGTACACAGATTCGTTAAAGCCTTTTGAATTTAATGTTGTCGTTGTATTTGCAGAAAGACAATTTTTGTTTTTTATATTTTACCGACTTATTTCTAATTATGGCATTTAGTGGCTCGTGTATAAATAATATGTATGTAGTTAAATGTTGAATTTATTTAATAGATTTTGCATTTTTATTTTTCAAAGTGCTACTTTGTGCAAAATATTTGTTTACTTGTTGTTCTGTGCTGTGGCGACAAGTGTTTAACGTGCAGACACAAGTGCACAAGAGAATTTTTTTATGTTAGTCAATATACACACATACATACATACATACATACATACATACATACATACATACATACATACATACATACATACATACATACATACATACATACATACATATGTATGTCATATGTTTTGTCTTTCTGTAAGAATTTATTTTAAACAAACAGTTTGCTAAATATGTAACTGCCATATTTGGGGGCCCAACAAAGCAAATATACAGATTAAGCAATTTTAATTCTTCTAAAAATGTGTTTAACTTAATTCCTAAATGGTATTAGCAACAACTTCCACTTAGAAAACAAACTTTTTACATACACACAAGTAAAGCATGAATAAACTTTTGGACTTTAATTTGATTACAACACAACAATGGCCTTTTATCTGTTGGGAAACTTAAGTAAAGTGGCGACGAAATTTCTGAATGGTGATTCTCTAATATGTATTTGCTTTCGCCTTTGAAAATCACTTCCATCAACCATTGAATTTTTTTTTTTTTGGCAAAACGACGCAGTTTAAGAGGGCAATATTCATTAAGACTTAGATTTTTAGATTTTGCTAATGCTATTTTCAATTGGAACACAAGCGAACTTTTTTTCGCATCCTCCTGTCTGCACTCAGATTACAAAACTGGGGTTGTCTTGAATAGAGATGAATACGCTTCACACGAAGATCCCTGTTTTAAAATCTCAAAGATTTCACATGTTGGCATGTTGCATTTTTTTCGTTTTTCGAAGTAAACAGGTTCATGACTTTGTGAAGGTGCCAATGTATTAACGTCAGAGGAGATTTTTCTCTATAACCTTGGCCCAGTAAACACGTTTATTTATACACTACTGACATTTGTCTTCCCAGAAGTAAATTATTTTAAGAAAAACGAAAATTCTGAATACTTTTTTTTTTAGCTTTTAGCGCCATTTGGGCTTTTGAAATTGCTGAACAATAAGACAGCGGAAAAAATTAAAATTTTATTGTTTGTTGCAAAGCGTTTTATGTAATTATGTTGCTTACGAGTCTCAGATCATTTTAAAGCTCACCTTTTGAGGTATCACCATTTTGAGATATCAGCAAGTGCCTAGTTTGTAAGGTACAGCTCGAAAACTAGACTACAGATTAGCGAGTAGTATGCCAAATAATTTTAAAATAACAGCCATATCCCAAACATCAACTTTTTGTGTTTTTCGGTTCCTTGTATAGATCAATCATATACCAACAGAAATAGACAATAGATTTCAGCTCAATTTCGTCTCTAGGTATTCAATTTTTGCCATAAAGTGCAATCAAAACAAGTCACTGAAACTAGTTAAATATAATGCAAGAACTTCAGTGATGAGAAAGGGAATGCTGCATGTGTCGTCACTTGAGCTGGTCAGGGTGCACTCAAATAAATTCACTGACCCATTGCTTATGTACATATAAAATGGGTTTTAATGGATGTAGAAATCTATGAAATGGAATTTTATGTTATCAGATTTTCAGGCTGAGCAAAGCTCTGTGGAGGACTTAGTAGCAAGTGTTGGGTGAAAGCAGAAAGCAATATAGCATATCTACTCATAATCGGATACCAAACTGAGCTGTTTTAATTGCTTATAATTTCGCTCTCTTTTAAAAAAAAATATGTATGTATATGCATACTTCTGTCTTCAGTTTTTTTTTTTTAAATTTTCCTTTGGTAAGATGATGAACTGTCAAACCAGGCACATACATATGCACATACATGCATCGCTTGGGCACTCATCGTTCTTACATGGATATACGTACATGTGTGCATACACATGTGTGCCTTTTGTTTTGTTTTGTCTTTTTTTTTTTGCAATTTGAACATCATCCGTGTATCACGTAACTCATAAAACTGTAAAAAAAATGCTGCACGATTATATTCATGTACGTACTTATTTAGATATAAATACAAGTCTTTTTACATACATGTGTAAAACACATTGTGTTTGCATGTTTGCAATCATATTTACCCAGTTGTTCAAAGTAGCTATTCTCGGCGACTGTCCAGTTTTCGAGTAGTAACATAAACTTTTTTATGTTATAATTCGCTCCAAGATATATTTTACTAAAAATTGTACTGGCAGAGTGTTTTTATTTAATTACCATAGAGTAGAAAATGTCACTGCCAGTCTAAGACTGAATTCGAAATAATGCAGAATTTTACTCTGTATTATTTTGTCTTAACGATTTCGAAGGTGATGCAAAACTTAAAAACTTATGTTATGCTCTTATTACGCCCGATTTCGACTCTATATATAAATGTGAAATTATTTACAATGTGAAATTAGATAATTTTCGTTTCATTAAAAGTTGCTTTTAAACGCAGTGCCAGTGCCAGTTTTTCAATCGTAAATAGCTGATCGCACTTAATTACATTCAAATCATGGTAGCTTCATTATATTTTCATATTTTATGAAAGGATTTGCATTCAGCAGCTGTCTTTTAAGGCAAGAAGAAAGTATTTATAGTGAAAATAATTCATTTATTACCGACAATGAAGAACTTACTAAATTAAAGCCACCCAGCTTTTATATTTTTGGTATTTCTTGTCGTAATGTCTTGTACAATATTTATTAACAGCTTATTTTACAGAGGCTGCTTGAGGAAAAAACTCATACATGCATTTGTATGTGTGCGTTGTTTATAACAAACACCAAAAAGCATATATGATTAATCTATATAACTGAAATCAACTTAAAATGGTCACTTACATCATAATTTACGGCATAATTATAATAAGTTATGAAAAAGTAAATTTATTGCTTAAATAGAATTTCAAACCAACTGCAATTGAAAAATTAATGCAATTCTTTAGAACTGTGCTGTTTTAAGATCTAATGAGACTTTATTATTATTAGGTCTAAATATACCATATTATTACAAGGCATATACTATATAGACCTAAAATAATCACCCTTATCAATTTAAAGATCGCGCTTTTCTAACACTTTTGACCTTAAAATATATCACCTATAATTGATCTACAATTGAAATTTAATGGTGGATTTTGAAAAATGTCGTATTTGCTTGCAAATCAAGACATCCTTAAGAAAAAAGAAGCCTGACTTTCGTCGCAAAAATGATAATAACCACAATAAGAGTGAGAGCATTTCATTTGCATTTTTTAGCAAATAAATAATTGAACTCATTTTGTAAAGTTCTTTCATTAAACTGTGAATGCAATTGTTGTGCAAACACTCAAATATAACTTTTGAACATATTGAAATAGCATTTTTATTGAAATCCCATATTCGCATGCATGAATACGTACGTATACACAATATTTAGAATTATTCGTGTGCATTTTTCATACGTCCATTGTGCGTACCACATAAATTGATAATGAGACGACGAGTAAAACGGCAGCAAGGATCCACATTGAAAAAAATTTTTCTGAAAGAAATATATCATGTTTGTGTTGTAGTGTTGTATACAATAATTAGTTCTATGACAGCATATGATTCTGACATTAATGAAAAACATGCAATGTTGCCAGCTGGGTAGAAATTAATAATTTAAGAAAATATTTGGCATTGCTCGCTCATTGCAATGCTTCAGTTTAATGTTTTTTTTTAGTAAAAATGCCAAGCAGCAGAAAATTTTAGGATTTTCGTTTTATGGTGAAGTGATTTTACTACTCTAGACGCACAGTCCAAAGTGCCAAGTTTTTAGTACAAACAAATAATCAAAAATGTATATAAGAAATAAATTAGAAAAGCTCTAAATTTAGTTGAAAAGTCAATAATAAGAATTACATTGAAATGTTTTTACTGTATATCCAAGCAAACTTTTTTAGTTCATTGCAAAAATAACAGCTGTATGCTGGCAATTTCTGATTTCCAATAGTTTTTCTAAGCTGTAAAATGTCGTTTTATTTTATTTATTATTATTTTTTTATGCCCTGTGGCAGTTTGTTTTGTAGAACGAAATCACAAAACAAAATAAACGGCAAACGGCTGATTGGCTGCAGGGCAGGGATTTTAGCTTGAGTGTATTCATGGATAAATTAAAGTGCTTGGCCAAGAAACTCCGAGGTAGCAGGTTCGAGTCTTGCCGAAGGCTCTGTATGTGTCGGCAGACAAGTAAGATCCTATGCAATTTTGTGTTTGTTAAAAAAAGAAATATTGAGTTCTGCTTAAACGCTCGTCTGCTGAGAGATACTAATTTTAGTAGTAACCCCCAAAGTATTTATTTATAATGTTTGTTCACAAATGCTCAGTAAGTTCTTCCAAATATCTCTCTTTGGCATAGGTGTGGGATTTCGGAACATTTAAAAGATTCTTGTATCAAAGATTTTTTATTAATTTTTTTTTCTTTCAAAAAATTTTATCCTCAAAATCATATTTTACTAAGCCCTAATTTGCTATTTAATTTATTTTCTTTTCAAAAAAAATTTTCTGCTGAGCTGCCTGAGTGTTGTGAATGATTTTACCAACTGGGTTGCGCATAACTGATCACAATACACAAATGTGTATGTACGGTCATGCTTTAGCCTGTAATTACACCTTTTTTGTCATGTTCTTATTTTATACAATTTTTGTTTTATATTTATTCTTTTTTAAACTTAATGCAATACATTTTGTGCACAAACTAAAAATATTATTTAAATACGTGTGTTCGTACATGTGTATTTTTTAATGCATATCGCTTTACAAACCCTAAATAAATGCAACTCAAAATTTCACCAAGTTTTTTACGCATATAAATTGTTTAGCAACCACGAACATTTCATTGGCCGCTCTGCTAAAAAAGAAAGATTAATTCAGATTGTAATGGCTTATGATGTGGGGGGCGATATGTGTAAATTGAAAAGAGCTGTATACACTTACAGTGGTAGCCAGCATTAGTTGACATATCAGTTATGTCTTTAATGGACGTATTAAATACGAATTTTACGAGTACTGAGTAGTAAACACTGCTTCAACTTGCATTTAGCATCAATCTAAATAATTATCACCCATTTTATATTGCGTTTAAAGCTTCCAAACCTTTTAGATAAGATATCCAGAATCAAGTTTAAAAAGATTTATAAGCAGAGTAGTCATATTTTTAGTCTCAATCAAAATAACTTCTGTTTTAAAACAATTAGAAATATTAAAAGAAAGTCTTCGGCTTCTCATTTTTCGCAATATTTTTGCTTCAGTTATTTTTACTGCCTGGAACCACATATAAGAAGAGAAGAAGCACGCCAACCTCTGTATGAACATACATACATACGTATTTTAGTACGTATACCTACTTATTACAGATTGTTGTGAGCTCAAAAGAAAATTCAGAATAAACATACAGACATATTTACATACATATAAGCATAATAATGATACATATGAACAACACTTTGTTTTCATGTTCAGTGTTGCAAATTGTGCTTTCACAGACATGCTGGCACCGCATGTTGATACATTAATACGTAAGTAGATATCCGTCAGATTAGTTATAGAAGCTAAAACAAAAAATGAAATTAAAGAAGAGTGCCAAACGTGGCCAGGCCGAATCCTCAATACCCTTCATTTACATAAATGCGTACGTGCATGTGACAATTTTAACATCATTGAAATTGTTTTACTTCGCTTATATGGCAGTTGACTGAAACAATCAGTTAAAACAATATCTCTGCTGTATTCGCCTGGAAGTGGCAACTTAAATTAGTTTTACTTCAAGTGTTATAGAAATTGTTCAATAACAAATCGGCTCCTCATACATTTCCGCTTTATGTATAAAAGAACAGAAGAGAAAACGAAACGACAAACGGAATGATAAACTTATATACATATAACCTTAACACTTGTGTTGTGAAGGGTATAAATAATGTGCCTGGGTGAACGCACATCTTTACAAAAACGTAAGGTCGACCTCGATGTTGAGAAGAAAGTATGTATGTATATGTATATACATTACATTTAGTACATGTACGCGTATGCAGATGTTTGTATATGTTTTTGTTTGCTTATTTTCAGCTTAAACAACGGGGCTCATTTTCGTTTTATCAATGGCAAAAAAAAAGGATGCTTTTTGAACGCTTAAATATTTTATTATAGCTTTATGGATTTCACAGCTACATACATATGTATGGATATAGTGTGCATAAATAATTTATTTTAGAACTCAATACATGTACATATGTATGTGTAAACAGGAAAAAATTACATTTTTTTCTAATTCCTTTCTTTGTTGTCACTCAGTTGCAAACATTTTCTGGTAATCTCTGAACCTAAAATCTAAGCCATTTAAAAGGGTCCAGCAAAAGATTATAAATTTACTACTTCAGAAGATATAACGTTCGTAATGTTTTTAGTACTTAGTAAATAAAAAAACTGATTTGTACTAAATAATGCACCAGAGGGTGCACTATTTAATAGAAGCATTACAATTTTCGCCATGAAACGTTTTTAGGCTGATGGGTATTCCACTAGAAAGAAACGATGATTTTCTCTAGATATTCCTTAATATTTTCATGAAGTATATGTTGTGTTTCAATGATTGCCAGTTATGTGACTAGACCACTGGGAACGTTAGAGGTTCCGTTGACCCAACGGAAGGGTGGTGGCGCAACAGCTCTGCCTTAAACCAGGCCGATAAACGGATGAATAACCCCATCCTGTTTAACACGCATTCCGCGTTTCCCGCATTAAATCTTATTAATTTTATCAATAAGGAAAACACTCAAAATCAAGAAGAAATCTGGTTATTCCCGTTTTTCGTTATTTCTGGTATCCAAAAAATCTATAGAGAACAAATCATTGATTCTAGTCAACTATTTCCTAGTCAACTGTATACAATAACGTGTTCTTATTGACTTCTGTGGGTTACCTTATTCGTTTTTTCCAAAAAGTAATGCTAATTGATTTCACTAGGATCCTAATGATCGTGTGTAAATCAGGTGCTGTATTTTCTTAAATTTCGTGGAGGGGCCAACTGAAAATCGAATCCATGAAAAAAATGTTTTTTTTTTTCAAAAAAAAAAAAAAAAAAAAATAATATTAATACCGAATATTAAATATAACTCTTATTTTTGATTTTTTCAATTACCTTTAGTAAAATAATAAGCAAAACCATAGAGATATCTTATTAACGGTGCTCACTTTATCAGGCCTTCCTGGGCCACTGTTGCTCTCTGTACATGGCTATTCTAATGCATAGAAATTGTTATTGATACTGATAAACACACAAGGAGCGCATTTCTTTTTGGTCCTTGCTTCTAGCATAATAGTAAAAATGGCAGCCCTAAACCAAATAATCATATATAAAAAACATAAAATTTATGTCAATAGTTGACTAGATTTCAACAAATCAGTTGTGTTTTTGCTGCTATACTAATTTATGCTCTGTGATATTAGATTCCCTCAGTGACCTCAAGTTGGCAAGCTATGGTTGGCTGCCTGGGTAGCATTGCCATTGCCCACATTCCGTTAAGATGACTTTATAACTGCTCCGCGAATGCTGAGCGATATATGTATTTATGCCTGATGTGTTGGCACAAAAGATCAAACTTCAAGATAGCCAATTCTACACTGTGAACTGTCAAAGTTATTTACGCACAAGTTAAGTATATTATTAATGTAACAATAATACTTGTTCGAGCTTTTAGTTTAAACTTAGATTTGTTATCATCCTCTTTATGCCAAATTTTACCAAAAAAAAAAAAAATATATAAAATCAAACACACATTATTAGCGATAATATGACAATGGCAAATTATGTGAAATTTATTCAATTTGTATATTATTTTCACATTTCCATACCAAGTTAAGAAATTGAAAAGTGTATACATACATACATATCTATATGCATACACATGTTCCCATGTAGGTATGTTTGTGTGCCTTTTGATTATTGACAATGCCAATTGATAACAATATACATATTAAGTGATAAACGCGTATTTCTGCAACATTGTTCTAATTGACGTGTTATATAAACGATGATATAAATGAATACATATATAATTTCTTGTTTGTTTTTAAATTATAATTAATAATAAAAGAAAGCAAAAGAATTTCGTTTAAATAATTCTTAACTGTCCGGTCTTATGAAATTCTTTTCTAAAGGAAGTGGGCGTTAGCGGACATGGAAGAGTTGAATGCACTCGCAGCCAAGTGAAAAAAGAAAACAAGAAAATGAATGTGCACTAAGAGTATTTTTGAAATAAACAAGTATTGCATAGAAGCCGCCGACAAATATGTATTGTACACTTGTTATTTGCTAAGATTTTTTCTAAAAACAACAAATTGCTTAATTTATTTTGTTTTCATATTCGAAAAGTATTTTCCAATTCAAGTGTGAGCCAAGAGGAAAAAAAAAGATTGCGTCAATTAGACACTTTATAGACAACATTCTAAACATGCCAAGAAAATCGAATTGTTTATTTTAAAAGAAATTTATGTTTTTGTATGTGCTGAGGAAATTTTAGTTCATTTTTAGTTGGTGGGCCGCAAAAAAAATAAATATAACTAGTATGTGTGTGGAATAGGGGGAGGGGTAGGGTGTCAAACTACATTTGATTCTACCAGAGGTACCCCTGGAGGTCGGGTTATGCTGATTTATTATTGTTGTGCCAGTCGATTTTCTGTTCAAGAGCATATCAAATTCTGGCTTTCCTTACCACAGTAAGCTTCACTTAGTCTACACTTGCTGAGCACGTGGAAAGCAAGGCTGATTCTAGTGTATGAGGACTTCAATTTAAATTCAACTTGATTTTGTATTGTTGGTGCTAAAACCACTTTGATTTCGCATGATAGTTCAGAGGCAAAATAAAAAATAATAAGTCGCATGACACATAAATATGTGTGCCTTTATATTCATTTGGGCGGATAAATTTTTGAGAAAAAAAAATTTTAAGGTCGATGAAAATTTTTGATAGATTTTGGCATGGGAAAAATAGTCACAGCAAGGAAAGTGTTCTCGAAATGCCCAAATTGAAATTTTTGTATGCGAGCCCCTGGGGCTGGCTCATTGTGTTGAAAGAAAATATTGGAGAGAAAAAACTATCGGCGGTTGGTCGTACATTTGACTACTCTATGGACACCCTGGCACTGATTAGTGTAAAGTGCGGCAAATGTACCTTCCCCCTTCCGCGCACACACATGCGTATGTACGTACTTGATTCCATTTAGTCTACATTGGCCACTACTGATTGAATCAATTGATTTCACATTTTTATTGACATTTTGCCAAAGATTTGCAAATTTATGTTTTCTTTTCAATTTCTGTATTTCATATTGATAAACGATTGATCGACCAAGGTGTTATATTTATTTTTTTTTTAATTTTTGTAAAATTTATGAGCAAAGCTGACGTTTGGCGTATACATTTCTTTTCTTTCTTTTTTTTTTTTTTTTTTTCTTGACCGAGAACGAAGACAGCGCTACCAACAACACCAGCAATATAAATAAATTTTCCATGCCGTACATATTGAAAACTAATACTTAATGAGTATTTATTTATTTTAACAATTATTTATTTATTGTCAGGCCAAAAATATCAAATTGTCTGCCTGCTGACGCACGAGACATAATTTATATTTATAACGATATTTTTTTGTTTTGTTCAAGATTGGCAATTGACGATAACCAGCTAATCGAGTAAATAAATACATAAAACAAGCTGCCAATTATGAGCAATAAATTGCAGTTAGAACCAGTATAATTGATTTACAGCAATTCCTTAAAGATTAGAGTTTGAAAAATTAGAACAGAGCAGAAAATTGGGTTGTGGTATCCAAATTTTTTAATGCCATACGTCGGCCGAAATTTTGCAAATTTTAGAAGAAAAATTATAAACTGAAGAATGTGACTGACTGGTTGGCCAGTCGAATTTATGGGGATCAAAGATTAAGCTAAACCCAAGTTTGATGAAAAGGCTTTCCCATGCTTCAAGAAGGCCAGCACATTTTCGTTTATTTATGCAAAATTTTTTCTGATCCAAAAAAATTATAGCAAAACGTTCAAGCTTTGGCTGTTAGCCATCAATACACACACATTTTTACTCTAACACACTCTCACTTTTCGACTTGACCACTAGGAGGTGTGCAGTTTTGCCTTTCCACTCATCTAGCAATACAACGCTCAGTTGAAGCAGCTGATTTCAAATTACTTAACATTCTTCATACCATATATACCTCTTTCTTCAGCAAAGGCACACTTGGAACAAAATTGCTGAGCAGCTTTTCTCACAGCTGTCAATTGACCTGAGCTTGACAAGCAGTTTTTGTCAGCAATTTGAAGAATTTGAAAAGAAATGGAGCTCACTCATACGATGAATGTTGAGTAAAATTTTCAGCTTCAGCCTAAACTAATCGTACAGCAATTGTTGAAAAAATTTGGAGCTTAGTAAATAAATTCTCTCGACAAGCTGCTTATTTGTGTCTGAGTAATAAAAATTAGTTTAAAAAGCTCTATGTTAAAGCTCTATGATAAAGAAATAGTGAAAAGTGCAGTTTCGTTACGTTATACTTCATTATTTTACACTGCATGTAATTTATTCATAAACGCTCTGAATTGTGATATCGGTATTTAATGAAATTCTGCTCAATTAATGAAATGTATTGCAATAAACTCATATAAATGAAGATTTCATAAAATTTAATCGTATTACTTCTTTATTGGGCTTCAAAAATGATCACTTTCTTTTTACTTCTGTGAAAAATTTCAGCATTTTATAGCTCAAATCAAATCGAAGTCGTAATAAAGAAGGTTTCAGGCGCTCACATTTCCTTGAGAACTTTGAATACATTTTACCAGGTTTAATTTTTTTGCATTGCTTTAAGGGATTGTTATGGGTTTTTATTATTAAATTAATGAAATATTCAATTTGTCTCATGAAAAAGTCAGCTCTCTACAACCCTCTCCATTTGCCCAAATGAAACAATTTTTCATTTTTACCAAATTATTTCATTAATTGAATGAATTTTTTTAATGATTAATGAAAGTAGAATTTCATTGCCAGAAAACCTTTCTTCGCAAACAAATATCTCTCACAGCTCGTAATGCGGCCACCTGGTATACTTGCACCCGATCGCCCACTGTACATGAGTAACTTCATCAAGTTGTTAGTGCTAATTGTAAAAGAAAGCAACGAAATTCTCGTTTTTTGAATTCAAAAGTTGCTTCAGTCTGCTGATATAAATTATTGCACGTTATTTTTTCTTTTATAATTTTATTTAATTCATAATAGCAATAAAATGAAGTCAATTTGTTTAAAAATAAATGTGCTTTATTAGACTCAAATGTGATTGATAATCGTTGCAAGGCTGAAATATTAGAGGTTATTATTCTTTTTTCTTGTATATAATATTTTTTATGAAGCAAGACAATAAAACGTTATCACTTTGAGGAAATAATAAGTGGGCATATTCGAAAAGTTGTTTATTTATAAATGCCTGTGACCATTTAATCACTAATTTGATGTAAAGGTTTAATGAGCTGCCAGCACCCTTTTACTTTGACAGGCATTTTTTTTTTTTATTTTTTTTTAAGAAAAGTTGAACGATAACCTGTTCAAGACTACTTGTGTTTATTTGGAAAAAGTTTGTTGAACTTTTGTTCAAAGATAAAAAATTGTTTAAAACTGCCCGAACACATTGGTACTGCAGACATACATACGTTTTGTGTATATGTAGACGAAAGATTTAATTCCTAGAAATCTCTGGCTGTTTGCAGCGAAAAAAAAGACACAACGTGTTTCATAAGAAAGTGTTCCTGGCTTTCCATGTTTGCAAGCATAAGTACAGCAATTATTGAATTTTCTAAACGCATTTTCATATGCCCATGTGTACGTATAAAAATCTACTTTTCTCTTATTCAGCAGCAGCGAAAATTATTTTGTACACGAGAAACCAAGAAAAATCAAGAAAACAGTGGATATTTTGTATGAACGCAACCAACTGATGCAAAAATTATGAATTCACACAAACCTTTTTACAAAAAACAATTCGAAAAAATAGCTTTTAAGAGGTGGCTATTAAAACCTAACCGATATTTTATTTATTTACTTTTTCAATGAGGGGGTTTTTCTTCCACGGCAACAAAAATATGCAAGAAAACCCGTTCAACGCAAATTACAAATTAATATTATGAATGGAAAAGAGCCAGATAAAGTAAACATTTGATATAAGAAGATTTAAAACCATTTTATTTAATAGAAAAACAAACACAAAGCTGTGCAGCTTTTGCAGAAACACCCAAAGCCTTCGGTAGGAATCGAACCTGCAACCTGGGAAACTCTTAGTAGGGCACTCTACTAAGAGTTATCCAACGAGGCGCTCCCACGCAGTGACCGAATTATTATTTATTTTATCTAAATCACTGACATCCTACTTCTAAATTGAAATGTCCGAGATCTGTTGCCCTCTTGTTCCAACCAAAGTCATGGCAACTCTGGACTGTAGCACACCTAAACATATTAATATACTTTTAAAACTTATTCTACCAGCCTCAAGGTAAATGTAGGTGGTGGCTTGCCAAGTGCATGTATTAGAATTTCGAAACTTACAATTCGTTTAGTGCTTATTTCATGGGATCCATTTAAAATTCTATTTCACTTTTTATTTGCAGCCACTGTAAGAGAAAAAAAAAAAAAACACATTAAAGTACAAAAAAAACTGCATCATGCAAAGTGCAGGATTTCATTAAAATTAAATTCAAACAAAAACTTTTTTTTGTTCCTGTCATTTTTTCTGACAGTTAATGCAATTTTCTTTTGAGCTTAAAATAAATTTTGCATTAATTAAAATAAATGGCAAACAAATTTATTGGTTGAGAATTTTTTCCTCCAATTTTCTTTGCTGCATCAGCGTTGCCATTGTTGTTAGTTCGCAAACAAATGTGATCGGAATGAGATGTTTGTTTCGATGGTCGTCTAATCTAATTTTGGTTGGCTTGCGAAAATTTTGCCAAATTTATTATTATGTCTCATTCAGTAGTCAAAGTATGCAGGATAGAAATGGCAAGCCCTAACTTATATTTTCCCTGTCGCATAATATCGGGCAGCTGTAAATTGATTGTGTGCTACTCAAAATGTATGCCCCGTAGCATAATTTGCGAAATGTATTTTAAGCAAAATAATAACAAAAATCAAAGATTTTCTTTTGTTCTTCATAATGAATAATTCGAACTTACTACGTCGAACGTAGTACGTCATATAACACATTCACACATAGCAGTTGTATAGTGGTGACGTTTATTCTACTTCTTTATTGCATATTTAAAATACATACTTTATTACATGAAAACTGTACTTTAAATCAAAGGTACATGGGCATGTCACAGTGTTTTAAGCGTGTTCAAAAAAAAAAAAAAAAAAAGTTAGTAATTTTGTGTGGGACATTTTAAATAAAATTTTGATATTGATTTCTTTTTCGTTTAAATATCAAAGTTTTCACAATTCTTGTTGGTAGGTTTTAGAAAAGCTTTGTATAAACAAGTGGCATAGAACTCAACACAGCTCAGTGGCAACGCTGCCCAGCAAACAACACAAGACATGCAGCGTCAGGGGCTGTCATGCAATATCAAGAATAAGAGCAAAGTGTACAAATATATTAAGAAAATCTTACGTAAAACATAAAATTGACAGTGCCCGTTCAAGAGTGAAAAAAATTAATGAAATGAAAATCAACAACAGCAACGAAAAAAAACAGAAAAAAAACGAAAAAAACACGAACGAAAAAAGTTTTTAAAAGCATTAATCTAATTTATTTTATGCACAGAAAATTGTCAGAGTAATTCTTGTTGCACTTATAGTTGTGTATAAATACATACATATGTATGTGTATGTACATATGCAGTTGTTGTTTATTTAGCTATTTTTTTGAAATTTTCTTTGCTGCGGTTGTATGTAATTTTATTTGACTTTTTGAAAATGAAAATTGCAATTGAAATTACAATTGCAGCAGCAGCAACAGCAACAATAAAAGTTTCATTTGTTTAGGTCATTGTGCTCTAACGCTGTTGCACATACTATAAAATTACAAATAAATATGTATGCACTCATTAAAAATTAAAAAAAAAAAAAAAAATGTGTACACAGAGATACAAAACTAAAACGAAAAAAAAAATTTTTTTTTTGTTGTTTACGAGTGTTAAAAATACTAAATAATAAAACAATCAACATCATGCCAGTGGGGGTCCAAAACTTTTGCCGCTGTTGCACGGACCTACATACGTACATGTTTTTCTACACACGCACATATACACACACTTGTGAAACAAATTTACCAACATATACAAACAAGTATAGTGTGATAAAGGTACATGTCGCCACACAAATGGCAAGTAGCCTAAGTTCCTGAAAACTAAACCATTAGCCAATTTGGAATGGACATAAGCCATACTGAATTAATCAGGATGCTATTCAACTATTTGTCGTATCTTTTATTCTGCTTTAAATTGTATATTAAAATGATGTAGCACTTGTCGGCAGTAGAAAAGTGTAGTGATACTCAAATCTCAGGGCGGTGGGTAATATTTGTAAATTCATAAACATTGTGAGAGCTCTAACGACCACCTGATATTGGTTTTCTTCTTACATTTCTTCCGCTATTTTTCAATTTCAATTTCAATTTCAATTAGAATAAAATTAAAGTACCTGTGAGATGATATAGAAAATCCTTACCCGCATCATTAATTATGGAATGTAAATGGTTCGTTCAAGAAAAAGTCGAACAATATGCCACTGGTCTTAGAGATTGTGCAACTTAAGGCATATTTCAGGCCATGCAACTTCACTGGTGCTCTTGCTCAACTTTTCATATCAACTGAATTGAAAAACAAAACACTATTGCCCAAATAAAGTAGGTTTTAATAATGCCAATGGTAATTTCTTTTAGCTTTTTCAAATTTAAGCTGACGATATTTAATTGAAACTGGTCTTATGAGCGCTAAAAGTTTTCATACAGTCAACATTTTCATATTTTGTTAGTGCCCACGCAAATTATTTCACTTGTAATAAGCATTTGTGAGTGTTGAGAAACTGTGCCGTAGAAACGTAAAAGGTATTCCGGTGTCGCAAGCCTCCTCCAGCCTTTTCTCGCGCTCTCATCAGTGTGTGTACACGAATATATCCAGGGTTTGGGGGAGATCCAGATTAAAATTTAAATGCTAATCTGCTTGTGGAAAAGTCTTTAGGGGTATTGTATGTTTATGTTCTCTTGCCAGCAGTCAGCAGCACTCATCTACAACACAGACAACAAAAATGTAATTAGTGCTGCCGTTTTCAAGCTCTTCTTTGATGTTTGAGCTCTTTTTTTTTCTTGGCATTTTTCTTTCAATTTTCTCTAATCTTTCATTTCAGACGATATCATCCAATTTTTCTTCTTACTTCGTTTCCAACTTGCATAGACTAAGATATTTTCCTAACTTTTGAGTTCAATTCAGGTGTACATATAAATCTTAGCCTCAAATCAATTCTTTGAAACAGATCGTGCACAAATATTTGTTGCTGACTGTATGGCCATTAAATAAATTTATATTATTCTGCTCTCACTGGTTTGCCGTTGATGCATGCCACAATTTATAAAACAACAGTGTCGTTTCATTGGCACAGCAGCGCAAAAAGAAACATGTCTTTCTTCGATACGATTACAATAGATATTCTCAATTTAAGTTTAATTACAATACTCGTTGTTGTTGTTGTTGTTGTTGTTGTTGCTGCTGCTGCTGCTGCTGCCACAGATGATTTGTTCACTGGGAATTAAATCGATATGAGGGCAAGATATATTGTTGTAAAAAAAATGTACGTCAATTTAATTTAATTAAAGCAGCTGTAATTTTATTGCATTCAGTCTGTTTTTATTTATTTTATTTTTTTGTTTGTTTATTTCTTTAAAATTTTTCAAGTGTTTCTTTTTTTTTAATATGCTTGATCCAGTATCAGCAGAGTGTAGGAATCAATTAACAAATAATGCAGTCAAAAATATGTGCTAAATGAAGTGGGTCTGAAAGGAAGTCACCTCAAAATTTGTCTAACAAGCCAGCAGGGATTCCATGTGACGGCCTCCCACCTGAATGCACTTTTTAGTTGTAGTAATTTTGTGTTTATCAACATCTAGTTATTGCCTACAACAATTGTGGCTCTTTTTTCTTGGATTTTGTTGCATGGTTTTGTTTTGGGAAAGACTGTCAACCAAATCAGTTGTTATGCATGTATTATAAAAGAATTATAAAAACCAAAATTTTCGACAAAAAAAAATCTAGTCCTGGGCCAGCAAAAGTTTGGCAGAATGTTGATTTAAATTCTTAAGTAAAATTTGTTATTGAATTGCTACATATTTACTGGAAATATGTTTGTTTTTATTTTTGTGTTGATATACATAAATTAATTTCTGATTAAGTCCACTCAAAGGAGAATAATGATTTTAATTTTCATTTCAAACATTTGCACCATTTGCTATACATTTTATCAACAAGCAATAATTAATTTCTTTGTATTTTACAAAAAAAAAAAAAAAAATCTGTAACCAAATTTGGATGGTGATGAGCGACGTGGTGGTCGTGCAACAGCCAGTTAGTCTTCAACTTTACTTTTCTTGTCTTCTGTTGATCACTCCAATGTGATCATAACTAATCTTCCTCAATTTTGATTAAGTTAAAATTGAACTAGAAAGCCCAATAAAATTATTAACAATTCCATAACCAAATTTGTAAAATTTTCTGTATTAAAAAAAGAATACTTTGTACTTGTTTTCCCAAAACGCTAATTTCAATATTCACATGAAAAGAAAATGTTGAATAAATGAGAAAAAAAATTAGCAAAAATGCTTTTAAATTTTACAAAATGTTGCATCAATTGTTAAAGAGGAAACTTGTCTTGTGGCTTCTGATATGATATATTTATACTGAAGTCTGAGCACTTCATTAAAGTATTAAAAAGAATCAATATATCTTTCAGGTACTTATTAAGTAAATTTTGGTGTAGAACATTTTGATTAGAATACTCTTAGACTTGAAGTTGGTACAAAATTTCTTTAACAAAAGGTGTCTGTCACACTCTGAAATCTGAAGGTTTTACTTACTGGAAGGAACAGGTTTTCAGCCGACTACGTCAATATTAATGGTAAAGTCTCTTTTTCTGGAAGTATGATACCGTGTTAAGTGACGCTAATCATTTTCAATGCTTCATTCCTTCTTCTCTTCCTTTTCTAGTTTATTTTTTATTTTTTTATTAAGCATATCAAACACAGAAAATCAATTGTGAGCTGATTAGTGTTTTATTATTATATTTCTGATGGCTGTGGTTTTTCTATTTATTTTTCGTTAAATTAATTTTATCTGCTTACAGTCAGTCAGCCATACATGCAACATTCTGATTGTACAACGTTTTTATTGATTGATTTTCTACAAATGTTTTTCTTTTTGTAGCCTATAGAATTCATTTGTTTTCAGTTCAAGGTTAGCGCAGTTCAACGCACGCCTTAATTCATTTGATTGATTAATAGAAAACAGCAAAATGCACTGCAAAATATCACTGAAAAAGTGGTAAAAAAACACACACACACACACACAGGACCAAAGTTGCTTTAAGTCTGACTGTGACTTACTGCTGGCCGACTGGGAGGCTGGGGGAACAGCACATTCAAAATATTACATATTTCAAACTTTATTTCAAAAATGTCAAAACCAAGAAAACAAATACAACAAAACGCTTCTACACATTGTTGCGGTGTGGACAGTACAATTTAATATCACAGCCTGAGTCCAACGTAGTAAGTTTTGTATCGAATTTCCCTCCATTCCCTATACACACCTTTCTACCCAGCACTGCTTACATGTAAGAGGATTTACACACAATGCATGTGGGCCAGGTCGATTTGTATATTCTCCCATCTATTTTTCGAGAGTTTTTGGCATGAACACAAAACAAAATTATTTCACTGCGATATATCAAAAAAAAAAAGAAAAATAATAATAATAATAATAATTTTAAATATTTTCTTTTACATATTTTTGTATGAGAACCCCCCTAAAGAGGCGTGGCATGGGTTCTGTGTGCTCGAATAAAATATTGAGGAAGAAAAAATTTTGGGGGTAAGTCATACATTTGATTCCTCTAGAGGGCTCCCAAATACGGGCCGCTGGGACCAATCTGTTCCATAGTGCCCATAGAAGAGTCAAATGTATGACCACGCCAACCAACTCCAAGTATTTGTTTCTTGCCAGTATTTTTTTTTTATAGTGCACTGAGCGCCATATTGTTATGTTTCATCCTTAGTGAGAATAAGTTGTTCCGCCGACGAGCTCAGGCATTTAATCAGGGCGGGTCCTAACCGGCAACTTCCTCCTCGGAAAACGTAACAATAAATTTATTTCCAACTACAAACAAAAACTGCTTCAAAAAAAAAACAAAATATTGAATTCAATACGACCAGGAAACTTCAAGAGCGAGAACTGGTGACATTGTTCTCCACTCGCCCTCCCTACCTAGGACACCATTATTACTTGAACTCCCTTTTTTAACGTGTGTCCCCCCCCCCCCCCCCCAAAACCCAGACACACACACTCCAATACTCGTACCACGCCTCCTTGGGAATGGGATCTCCCATACAAAAACAAAAATTTGAAATCACACGCCTCAAAAATAATTTTTTTGATGTGTTGCAGTGGAACATCTTTTTTTTTTGTTGCATGCCAAAAGCTATCGAAAAATGGATGGCCCAATATGGATTCCTAAGCCGATCCTCCCTAACTCACATACATATGTATGTACTACATTTATTAAAAGGGCAAGTGTTGAAAATGTCCGTATAAAATATTTACATATCAGTGTATAGGTATGTAGGAATTAAAAACTGGTTTTTCAACAACAAACAATTACAAGCAGTGTTTTTGTAAAGAAAACGCAAGTATTTTTCTCAGCTCTCATAAATTTTTGACTGCCACTAATTCTTTTGTGGAATTTTTTTTTTTTCATATAATTTAACCGCAAACACAAGAAATAAATGGTTTGTTTTTTTGTTTTCTTGTTTTTTTTTTTAAAGTTAACTTTAAACTAATTGCCAAATACACGCATAGAGCATGTTTTTGTTCATTATTTATGGCCCGAGTTTATGACGAAATAATCGTCATCATTTTCTTGTCGTCAACCGCGACTGAGGTACAATGTGTATGATGGTGCGTCACATTGACCGCTGAGTAGAGCAGAAAAATAAAATTCTCATAAATTAACTTAAAATAATTCATCATAATTATTTTGATCTTTTTTGTTTTTTGTTTTTTTTGTTTTAACAACAAATACGAGAAAACACGGAAGATTAAATAGAATTTTATTGCTGTTGCCAAGCCAAGTCATTGTCAAAATTTCTCACAGAGAAATTATAAAAACAACAAAAAATAGAAACTTTCAATGCAAAACAACGAAAACAGTCTCCAATAGTTAACATTAGGCCGGGTCGATTTAAAAATCGAATTTTGCCAGCACCTTTTCTATAGCTTTTGGCATGAGCAACACAACGTTCCAACGTTCTATGACATGACTAAAGGTGGGATCATACGATTGCCGCAATGCACCAATTTTTGTTACATTTTGTGTGCCAATCGTGTGAAAGCACAATTTATTGGCTCATGCGGCAACCAAAACGAATGTTGTTCCTATTTGTCCCAATCAAATACAACCCTGATGCGACAACCATGTGAACACTTGACATACAACTAATCACCAATAAAAATTCTAAAAATGCACCAATATTTATTGTGTTCTCATGCGGCAACCAAAGAAGACAATACGCGCCAATAATATGCATATGTATACATGTATGTATTTAGTTTCAAAACTGTTTAAACGCGTTTTCCAAACATGATTTCTGCTTTTCAATCAGTAAAATTCAATTGTTGTTACTATTAATTTTTTGCTTTTTTCAGCCCGCACAACATTATAATAATAGCCGAAGCAATTTTCTTTCTTTTTAATGAACAAACCATATTTTTAACATTTAATTTATTTTTATTTTTTTTTTTTTTTTTTGGAAAACACAGTTTGTCATCAGCTACAACAGCTGTTTCTCACAGTTGCCGTATAATATAACAATCGTGTGACTATAATGCGGCAATTATTGGTACTAAATTGTTTTGCGGCAATTTGCGACAATAAAATTTCAGTAAAATGTCACAATCATGTGATTGCAGAGAATTTGATTGGGACAAATTTTTTATTATGCTCCAATTCAGCCCAATAAAAATTGTGTAAAATTGGTGCATTGCGGCAATCGTGTGATCCCACCTTAAGACAGTAATTTTCGAGGCGTTCGATTTCAAATTTTTCTTTTTGTATGGACTTACCTCCAGGCGGAGGTAAACATTCTGCTTTCTCTGCTATATAATGGAAGTGACATCTCTTCCATGCAGAATTTTCAACAGCTAAATTTTTAAATTGTAAACAAAAGAACGTTGAGTATTTTAAATTCTCCGAAATGGCAACCTAAACAAAATTTTCGTTATGAAAAAAGTAGACTTGGAAACTTAAAACCAAAACGTGCATTTGGCTTGTTACAATTCGAACCACCCTAATATGTTTGCATTCACTCCTAAATTATATGCCACATACATATTCATTATTATACTTTTGTAGATGCAGTAGTTGAAATTGAATGTTGCTGCTATTGTTGCTGGCATGTAATTATTGTTATAAACATTAAATGATCGTTTTTTTTTTCCTCTAAATAATGTGAATAAAGTTTGTTTGCTGTTTACAAAAAAAAGTAGCAAGCAGTGCGTGCTTGCCTTGTTGCTAAGCGCATTTCAGCGTCATGGTTTTGTAATGATGTGTCAGTCAGTCGTTTGCTCTGTTGTATAAACACGATACGTACATACATACATACATACGTATGTACGTGTAAACAAAAACTTGGCTGCAGTGTCTGGCGTAACTGAAGAACGTGTTTTTCGTCCAGCAACGTAAATAGTGTATGTACGTCAACATCATTCGGTAGAGAAGGGCATTTATAGAAAAGTTTGTTAGCAAGTACTGAGGATAAAAAAATATTTTGTCAGCTACAAACTCTGTCTCACGGCTGACTCCAAACGAAGCTAAAATAGTTGTTGGAAACTTTGTGTATGATAAAGTGCAAAGCGTACGCATCAACATGACTCGTAGTCAGTTTGTGTTATTAGTAGATATGTAGATGAATTGCTAGAGTGTCCCACTAAGAGTCCGCGAGGTCGCAGGTTCGATTCCCGCCGAAGCTCTGGGTTTTTTTGCAGACAAGCAGAAAAACTTCGTAGTTTTTTGTTTGGAAAAAAAATGATATAACCCACAACTGGATCATATGAGACCTAGACTTGGTATTTTCCTACAGGAAAGAAATGCTGAACTGCCTGCTTGACAATTGAAGGATCTGGCAACTGCTGCAGGTATTAGGAAACTTAGTGAAATAGACTAGAAATCGCATAGGCTTCGAAATATAGCCATTCACTAAAACGACCAATCCCGTTTGATAATATTTTATCATAAGAAGTAGGTATTCTATAATCGAGTTATTTAGCAGCATCTACCGCTTCATATACATTCTGGAAGGCAATAATGTGGCTGGGTTTACCACCTAACTAGTAAATTATCTTGCTTTTAGAGCAAAAAAGTTACAGGCACAGCAGGAGTGAATCCTTTGGCAAGTCACAACGATCAATGTTACACTGTGCAACGGGTGGACGTAATGTATTTTTACACAATAAAAAAAACCAACAGAAATGTCCCCTCATTAACAGTTCTTGTTAAAATGCGCAAATACATACATATTTATATTAGAGACCGCTGTATTAATAAATTATAAAATCTATTTGAAATACATTTGAGAAGAAATTTTATTAAAAGAAATTGTTCTAACATGTATTTCAAATACTATAGATTTAATATTTTTTTTTTGTTTTTTTTTTTTTTTTAAAAGGATGTTGAAACCATGTCAAAGTCGTCATAGTTTTTCCAAAGTGTATAAAGTATATGAATGATCTTTTTCTCTATGATGGTCACGTTTCGCGTCATTGATTTTTCTCTTGTAAATAGTAACAACAATAAATGAAAACAAAAAACCAAATGCAACATTTACCATTATTGTGAAAACTTTTAATTAATAAAATTACTGCAAAAAAGAGAAAGAAAAAAAAAAACATTACATTCAATTCATTGCAACAACTACACCACAGAGCACTTGGAACAGAGAAATAATCATGCTATTTTCATGCATGCAAGCAGGTATGAGTATGCACTAGAAATGCGCGATATTTCTGTACCGAACAAAATCACTGTCCATCAATTCACATGACAGCTGCACCTTAAGGTAAAAAGTTTATTTTTCACCCATCACATGCTAAAATTAATGATATTTTAAATGCATGTAATGGCAATAATATTTCTCTTTTATACATTTTTTATAACAAATACCCATGAACTGGCAATTGTTTTTAAATACTGAGATTTCAGTTTAGTATTATATACAAGTGTGTCAGCGGCAATGCTGGTGTTCATATATGCATACAAAAAGGTTATATGGGTTTTCGTCAGAGAATCAGCTCAACAAAGTAAATATCACAAAACTTTTAATCGAGATACGGGAATTGTTCGGAACAACTGAGGATTTCTTGCATATTTTTGTTATTATTATCATTTTTGGCAAATTGTGCACCTCGACCAAAAAGATCTTTTTCCGAAGCTCTTGTTCTCGATATAGACCGAAACCTTGTCTACTCGCAAATTTTACTCGCTGCCGAGTTCCCTGGGATCCAACAACCCAGCGCCCAAGTATGTGGCTCTACGTCTACACACAGCGAGATATTTGCAAAGGCTGTATTCCGCCACTGTAAAACAAAAACTTTCTTCAAGCAGCGATCGCATTGCATGTTTAAAATAGTAGTGGTTCATACTAACCATTTACCTACTGAAAATATTATTTACAAAATCAAGGTATCGCTTATCTCTAGTATACACTATTATAAGAAAACTCTTACATGTATGTACATAAGTGCCCAATTTTCAGTCGCTCCGTTGCAGCTTTGAAAACAGGAATAAGGAAAGACTAAAAAACATGTTTTCTTCTAAGATGTTTTTTCATTGATCAGGTTAATCTATCAACGATCTTCATTGAGTGGTTGGCTGACTGGTTGGTTGTATCTTATTGTCTGGTACTTGTTTTTCAGTTGATTGCTACTTCGAGTACTTCAATGCGATAAAACTAGATTTTGCAAATAATGAAAAAAAAAATTGTTGTTTGTTGTCTGTCATATAAAATAAACACTTCTAGTTCAATTAACTATTTTTCTTAAGCAACGAACAAGTGAAGTTGTTTGCTTTAAAATTGGATTTTTTTTGTTGCCCGTTTCTTGTTATCAAAGTAAAGTGCTGCTTAAATTGCTTTTTTAGAGGTTCACAAAGACTTTAATTCTTGGGTTTCGTAATTAAATGTTAATGGCTTGTTTCATACGAGTACTCTATACTTTATGGACTCCAGACGAGTTAATTGAAAAATTTAAACTTTTTAAGAGTCAAGCATTTGTCATTCGAGTGGATAACAGCAAGTCATGCTTAAAATTTTCAGCATATGCAATACATATGTATATGTTACTCTTGCTACATACTATATGTATGTATATACCTGGCCCGTCAAATGTATGACTGTCTCTATTATTTCTTTCGAACGTCAGGGGGACTGCCATATAAAAATACTTAAATATTTTTGTATTAAGTTTATCAGGCCCAAGTTCTTTCTAGATTATTTTTGTGATTGATATTAATTAGATAAAACAAAGAAAACATCAAAGACATTTAGCAGGCTGGACAACTAGTTGTTTCGAAGTCGCCACACTATCAATCACAAAAATAATATAGAAGGGACTTGAACCTGATAAACTTAATACATAAATATTCATACCAGAAGAAGTTTGAATAATAAAAAAAGGTTAATTATACTTAAATATTTAAATTTGCTTGCCTTAAAAATGATTTTTTTATAAGACGTACATGATTTTTTTTCCTGCTAAAAGCTATTCGAAAATCGATGCTTACCTTACAAATCGACCTGCCCTCAGTGTACCAGCTACGATTTCTTGTTTCTTTTTTTAATAAAGCAGGAAATACCCGGGTAAAAAATCAAAAATATGGCCATAAAACTTTGAGAAATGAATTCTCACACATTCCGCACTTCATTTTTGAAAGACTGCGACCAAACATTCAATACCCAGTTTTTAATCAAGGTTGATAATTTCTTAAACTAAACAAATAGAAATTATCGGCAAAATCTTAAGGCTTGAAAATATATTTTAAATAAAACGTAAATTCGCAGTCCTGCGAATATTTTCTACTCTAATTTGCTTGAAAAAATTTTTAACCTGCAGTCTTACGAAGTTTTTAAGTAAAAAATAACTATCATACCTAAATGAATATTTTTAAGGTTTAGCTAAATTGAAAATAAATACCTACTACCATTATCAGTTTCATATAAAAAAAAAAAAATTGTGAGATTATTATGGCACGCAAAATCATAAAAACACAGAAGTTTCGTTCTGTTTTTTCCATATTCACTCTGGGAAAATGATGCCTATTTCATTATGTGCGACGTAGAATACTTCTCCGTCAAGTATAGTCATATGATTGTTATTGTAGACTAACCCCCTAATTCATAAAAATTATAACAGGCTTATAAGACTGCTATCTGACATATTTGTATGGAAAATCTGTCAAATAAGAGCTTTATAAACCTCTTATAATTTTTATGAATTAGACGGTAACTGTATATATTCAACGAGACCTTTTCTAGCACCCAAGTGAGCCGGTTGAAAATGAGTTTTTTTTTTTTTTGTATTTGTCAAACCTGTCACTGAACTGTTTTTCTGTTTAATAAATGAAAGAAATTTCAGGTTTTTTTCTCGTTTCACCTCAAAATAAGTAAAGAACGGGATCAGCTGAATTTAAATAATTGGGCTTCCGAAACGGTCTAAATCGAGCATAGTGGTCGCTTTCTAATTTTATGGCATTTTAATATCTTTTTATTTTAGAATGCCCTATATTAGCAGAGGTTGTTTTTTTAGATAATTACAATAAAAACGTCTGCAACTTTAGAATTACGCTTCAATAAATTTTAATTTTTATTTGACTGGTTTTAAACAAATTATATTTCTAAAGCAAAACAAAACAATTATCTTAAAAAAACTACTTTGACATTTTACAAATGCCATTCAATCTTAATTAGAAGAAAAAAAAACCTAAACAACCCCAACTTGTCTTCAAAATACTTTTTTAATTTTTATCTACAGTTTTTCTGTTTTTTGCTGAACGTTAAGTGCTATAATTATTTTTAAGTGTGTTCTTAACGGACGATGAGATCATGCTTTAAGTACAACATAATAGTTTAATTAAAGAAAAAAAAAAAAACCTAAAAACAACTAACAATTTTGGCTTGTTATTTTTGTTATTTTTATCTCAAAGGTTTTGCAATTAGTAGTCTATAAAGTATATAAGAAATTTGTTGAGTCAGGTAAAACATAAAGCACTCTACAGTGCTTAAGGAAAAGGAATGTGATTCAGGTCCATAAGTCAGTCATAAATTTTTTCAATTTAACAAAAAAAATTAAAATTACAACCTCAAAATACAGTAATCAAGGGCCTGAGCTTCCAGCACTTTCGGTGCAGGTGAGGGTCATTGGAAGCGGCCAATAAGTCTTCAACTTCACTTTGCTTGTCTTCTTTAAAAAAAAAAAAAAAAAAGTTGATCGCTATAATTTGATCACAAAAAAATTTTGTTCCAATTCTGAGGAAATAAAATCGAACCAAGGCCACAGATAACACAAGGGAACAAGGTATTTGTTGTTTAAGAACTGAATGTTTTTTAAAGGTAATTTGGGACGCTGAAACCAAATCTGCACTTGATTTTTTTGTATCAGCTCGACTTTTTGAGATATACCGTTATGTCTACAATTATGACGCTTCCAGTACAAATAAAAAAAAAACTGAAATTCGTCAACAAAATTATCTTTAAGCTCTAAACACATAGACGACAGCAGACAGCAAGCAGCAATATGTCAAAAATAAAATGCATGTGTTTAAATGAAAACGATTATTTTGACGGCAGCAGGGCAGCACGACTGCACAACAGCATTTGCTGCTGCTGCCAACTTTGGCTATTTTCTATTTTGACGGGCAGCAAATAAGCAAATATAGTGTTGCCATTATATATATAAACTGGACAAATTAGAACAAAAACTTTTTTTTGATATTAAACACAAAAGAACATTGCAAAAATACAATAAATAAATAAATGTATGTGTTTTTATAGTTTTTTCGTGATATTATTACATTTTTCATCAATATTTTCAATTTTATTCATTATGAAATAAGATATACGGCATCCCTGAAAGTAGCAGCTAAAATACACAGCTGTTCATTTTCAATATCAAAACAATTTTTTTTCGTTTGAGCTATTTTTTTGTGATATTTTATTTAATTTTCATCCTGGTTGCTTTGAAAAAGTGTTCTTCATCTTTTTCCTTGAGCTGTTGTACACATGTTTTGTAAATGCCCTCCTTCTCATCACGGGTTATATTTACTGGGCGAACCCACCATCTTCGGTTTGTTGTACTATTCGTCTTATGGGCTTTATACACTTCAGCTGTAGTCTGAGCTATTTTAACAATTGTTGTGATAAGATTCGCTAAATTTTCTTCGCTCATTTTTTATATTTTTAAACTTTGAATTTGTAATATTTATAAAAATTCGAAATTGATTTACACACCAGCTGATTATTATGTTGTTGCTGTCTTCAAAATAATTATGAAGCCGACTTCAGAGCAGCATTTGAAGTTGGCTGCACTTGGAGTTGGCAGCATTTGCAGTCTGCTGTCGTCTATGTGTTTAGAGCTTTAATCCGTGCCTACATTGTTTTTTAAGTTGATAGAGTAGCTTCAGAGTTATCGTTGTAGTTTTGAAAAAAAAAAAATAAAAATTTTTTATATAAAAAGAAAAATCTTATTTAAAAATTCATAAAAAAAAATAATGCAACCAAAGTCACAATGTTTGAAGCATTTAGCTTAGTATATTTTGAATCAAATGAGCTTTTTCTCATTGAAATCGGTGCACAACTTTTGATTTTCTCAACGATTTACTGAGATAACTAAATTGACAAAAATCGCCATTTTCATACAGAAATAACATTTATTAATATGTGTGTTTGTGTGTGTGCTGTTCTATTTATTTGATAAGTGTATGAAAATCGCGATTTTTGTCAATTTAGTTATCTCAGTAAATTAATTTTAAAAGTATAAAGAAAAAAAATTTGTTTTGCAATGAGAATCTATTTATGATTTGGGTGAATTACGAAAAGAGGATGCAATCTACAGTTCGTTGGACTTAAACACTTTGCGTTCTACCAGCTGCAGGCGAGACCTGATTTTCTTCAGTTTTTCTTGCTCAGCCATTTTCTGCATTTTCCGTAATTTTTGTAAGAGTTGGACTACTGGAAATGGAAGCAAAGCCAAAATAATTAAGTTGTATGAGTGAGCATTTTGCAAAACTTGCAGATGGTAAATTTATAAACATCTATTATTTTTTATTTTTAATAGATTTTTGTGAATGTGTATTTAACTTGTTATTACAAGTAACTTGTTATTACTTGTAAGTTTTGAGCAACAGGGCCCTGGTCTTTACTGATTCGTGCTGCAATTAAGCAGACGTTTTTGTTGGTGTAGAGTATTTTCTTTGTAAGAATAACAAGTAGAAGAAAATTATTGAAATCAACGATAAATTTATAGCACCGGCAGACATATTGACGGCTAAAAAAGTAAAGTCGTGCTGTAAGAACACGTATAAACAATCACACACACACACACACACACACACACACACACATACAGTCATTCGTTTCTATACCATACAAAGTTGTATATTTTGTTCATTATTTAATTGTATAAAGAATAAATTAATATTGAAACGAATTGATAATGTATGAACGAGTTGTTATTTGTTCAAATAGAAACAGAAAAATAATATTTAGTATAAATGAAAGAAAAACAAATAAATATAGTATAGGTATGTATCTGTTGTATATTTAGCAAGTGAAAAATTAAAAATAACAAAAAGACAAAAGCAACAACTCTAAAAGAGTAGACAAAAAGTGCGATACAACTTTTATGCATGAATAACGTAATCGTAGGTATGTTTTTCATATCGTATGATTGATGATTAGTCATCACCGCCACTTCCATTATCTTCATTATTGGCCTTTAAAAATAAAAACAAAGAGCCAACAACAGTTTTTTTAAGACTCATTTTTGCGCTGATTGTATCTATTTAGTTATAAACCTTTGTCCATTAATTTCAGTAATTGATTACTTTTGATTTGGTTTTCTTCGAACGAAACCTTTGGCCCCCCCCCCTTTTACTTGTGCACAAATAACAAATTCTTTGCTCTGCTACATGTGCGATTTTGCGAAATTGTCACTTGAAAGTTTTAGCATGATGAAATGCTGTCCCTATCAAGTCTTTCGACAGCTGACATTTACATGAGTCATCAGATGTGTTTTTCTCCTTATCGGACTAGAATTTGTTAACATTAGTCAGATAAGTACATTTAAGAAACAAATTTAATTTTAAATATGTATGTGTACGAGTATGTGCTTATTTATGTTGCCAAGCACAATTGTACTATTTTGGGTTTAGCTCGCACATTTCCTTTCTCTTCGGATGAAACAGTTTATGTACGTCAAAGCGTTTTAAGTGAAATGAGATTTCTTGTTATTTGTGAATAGAATATTGTAATCAAATCTGAACAAGAAACCCATTTGACCTAAATATGTCATTATACATAAATTTGTGTTTTCTTCATAATAACTTTTTCATATACATATGTACAGTTTGCTTATGTTGTGTATCATGATTGACGTGACCATAATACTCTTATGAAAGCCGATTATCTTGCAAAAGGGTTGAAGTCAAATCAAATTATTAACAAATGTCAAGGAATTAAATTAAGCAGTTGTAGATTATAAACTCACTGGAGAATACGGGGGGTATACAGAAAAAAATTGTCATCAAAGTTATTTATTTACCAGGAAGCAATTTTGATATTAAATGTCTCCAAAATGTAGAGAAATATTCCGACACCAAATGTCAGTTCAGTCAGAACTTCTTACTAAAAGCTTAAATATGGGCCACAATTCCATCCCTTAGAATGATGCAGTGGGAGTGTGGTGGATCGAATAGCACTGCTTCACAATAATGACTTTGTTCTTATAGAACAGTTCTCCAGTAGCATATAGAAGATGCTATCGCCCATACGAGCTATAAAGCCACTTATTTAGAAACGTATACACCAGTAACCATTCGCTCCTTCCTGAAAATCACTTTGTTTTTTGAAATAAAAGAAAAAGAAATTAAATAAAAAATCTGACTTTAAATTTTTATAAAATAAAATATAAAATTAATTGTTTTTAGTCTTTTTCGGCGGTCTAAATGTCGCCAACATTTACACTCCACAAAACTTGAAAGAATGTTTGAAATTTTACCATATAAATATTTTATTATTGCCATGAACACAACGACAATCACAAATGTTTAAACAAACCGAGCCGATATCGAAGACAGTTTTATCGTTTTGCAACTTAACAAACTGCCTACAACGCGTTACCGTTCCTTACTATGGCTTATGTTCTGGAAAGTATCAAAATAAATTTTATTTTTAATATTCAAAGATGAATTTAAATATATGTATGTATGTGTATAGTTGCTGTAAGGTCCAATTGAAAATGGGTTCTTGTTTGAACATTTGTGTTGCTCGTTGTGTTCGTGGGAATAATAGAATGATGGGTAGGAAAGTTTTTTCTTCGAATCTACTGACTGGATATATTTTTAGACCTCAGATATGGTCCTTCAATTTGCTCTTGAACTCAGTTTTGCTTCAGGCTAATCTCTTGCGATTTCGGTCGATTAAAAATTGTTATCTTTTGCAAGTAGTGAGTGTGCTTGTTTTGAGTTCAGAAATTAAGCGATCTTAAAGCATATAATTTGTGGAACAGGCCTGTATGCAGGTACTTTGCAAATTCAGGAAATTAATGTTTAAATCAGCAATTGTCGAAGACATAACTGCGAAGGCACAAAGTACATGCTTTTATGTGTACTACATACACACTAAAATAAAAACAATAAAAATACCTGAAATGAAAATATTTGTTATTAACACATCAAGTGCAGACAGTGCTCGTTTATACACCTGTTATTTGTAAATATTTTTTCGCTTGCAAAAACCTCTAAAGAAAGGATTGGCCAAATCTGTTTAGTGCTCTTTGAAAAGTCATTACAATTTATTCTACAACATTTATAAAACACACACACACACACACACACACACACATCATTTAATACTAGAACTCATAGAAAAATATAATATTAATCTTTTGGCTGTATACCTACTTGCTGTACATTGAACGAGAACAACAACAAATCGCCAAGATATGAACTGAAATGCTTTTAGACACGTAGTCACCAGCGCTGATACTTTCAGCGTCGGATACAAGCAAATCAAACACAGCTGTGCTAAAAAGAAGGGGGAAAATAAGGAATAAACATTGACAAAAAAAAAAAAAAAAAAAAATATGTGAAAACAGAGTTGAGTACTTAAATATTTACGTTAGTCACCAAACAAATAACTTCTAGAATTAAATATGAAAACATTCAGGCAAACAAAAGCGGCAGAAAAAAATTCCACAAAAACGCTGAATTCAAGTACCACCACGGCGAAATGTTAACCCTACACACTCGCTGGCATATACAAATACCTACATGAGCAACCAATAGATGTGGAACACTTTTACCCCCTACGAGGCACACTTCTAGAGGGAGGATTCTGATGGCGGTGGTGGTGGCAGTGGCCTTGTCACGCTATTTATCCGTATTTGCACAGCTGCCTTAATTTTACTAATGGCATTTTCGGGCTTTTCATATTCCCTCTAAACTACAAAAAAAAAAAAAAAAAAAAAAAAAAACAAACAAAAAATAGAAAAGAAATTGTTAATATTTATCACACATATGGCCATACAAATATGTATGTATATTCTTTCTATTTTCTATTGTAGCAAAATATTTTATGTGCCTTTTACTTAAAAAACATAATAATAGATGTCTTGTGCACGATTATCTGCTATGCATTTGCAAAAATTATAAAATGGAATTTATATGTAAAGCATGGCACGTTCCTAGAAAAGTTCACATAAATAAACATTATATGTACATACATATGTACATATGTGCTCTTGCCAAAAAAAAAATAAAATAAAATAAAATATAAAGATAAAGATAAGGAAAATAGAAATTTCTAAGAAAACAAATATTTCATTCACTTGTTGTGAATTTGCATCTCTTAGAAATGAATATATATGTATGTGTATGAGCATGTTTCTATGTTCACCTTCTGATACATACAATAAATTTTGCTTTTAATTTTACTTACTTTAACCCCAAAACTGTTCATCTTTTAATTCACAATTATAATTTATGGCCTTAAGAAAGATTCAAAAGGCTTATACAAATTGCAAATGTTGAAGAGAAATGTTGAAAAGAAACCCCTTTCAAAGAACAACAACAAACAAACTTGAGTCTACCAAAACCGGTTGGGCTTGAAAGGTTTTTTGCAGTATCGTTTTACAGTTAAAGGTAAATTAGTAAATGCTGAGTGTTGCGACCAGGCAAAAAAAAAGGTTGTCAGTTTGGCAAGCCAAGCAAACCCTAATGGCAATTCTTAGTTCGCTTTCTCATTATCATTCTGCAAGATCATTTGATTAACATTCAATACTGACAGATTCGCCTAAAATTTCCTGACACTCGAATTACTTAAGTATTTCATAATTTTCTTTGAGTAGACATTACGCATTATGCAATTTAGTTGAACTAAATGTTTTGCTGCTTTAAAATCACCCAATTTTAGGTGTTTATGCTGAATCAAGTTCTGGTTTTTGCTTTACTTTATTAACAATTGTATTTGATTTTTTTTTTTTTTTGCTTTTTATAGTTCTTTGTTCATTTGTTAGAAATTAACCAAAGCCATTGTGTATATGACTCAAAATCAGTTTGACCTAGAAAAAGGTTTTGTTGGAACTCTACACGGGAGAAACGTTAGCAAATTAAGAAAACTCCACGTTGTTGCTGGGTGCTCGTCATAATGATGAGTAAGACGGTAGCAGTTGCTAAGTTTGAAGTTGCTTAATTGGAAGTACATATCATTTTTCCACAACAACAACAACAACAACAAAAACTATATAATTAAGTCATGCCACTGAAACAATTGTGATTAAGAACTAAATGAACTTTAATGCTGATTCAACTTTCAAAAGCAGAGACAAAAAAAAAAAAAAACGAATAATTATTGCAATATTAAAAGCCTTGAATTAGTATAAATCTAAAATGAATAGGCAACACTGAATACTATAGGCATTTGTGACTACAAAAACACACTACATCATCGTGCCATTTATCTGTAGAGCACACTGCTATGGATGCGGCCATCGCCTGCTTCTAACAACAAACAAGTTGTGTTGGCATGTTCGAGAAGCTTGTTCGAGAAGTTCGTTCTGTGCAGCAAGCTTTGGCCAAGGACCCCTGGTGCAGACCAGGCTCCAAACAATTGCAGCACCGTCTGCCCCACTTCCTCATTCCGACCACTTTAGCGAAAATCAATGAAACTTAGACCCAGCCATCTAGCTGACTGACTTTGCGATCTTAATTTGAGATCTAAGTAGCTTAGCAAAAATCTTTTTCTTCTCAAAAATCTTTTTAAATTATACAACAAGACCTTGAAATGTTCCTTTTTTGTTGGAAGGCCCTCATAGTTTTCTCTTGCCATTTAATTGTAAATTTTTTCTCAAAAAAGAACACCTTTTTCTTTGGTAAGCCTTTATAATTTTCACCTTGAAGTGGCGCCCTCTTGCCATTTGATTTCAAAGTTTCTCTGCCTGATTTTTATCACTCAAGAAACTGAATAAATGCAATTATTAACTGTACATCCACCACATTTCCTTGTATTTAAAAGAACGTGCTTTAGACAATAAACATGCTGGCATAAAAAAAAAAACAAAATTAAAAATTTAATTATGAGTAAGTAGATTTATTTCCCAGTAATATTTGCATACATATAAAACTCATAATTCCAAGTAATTAACACTTGGGATTTCGATCATATTAAGAACGACAGAGTGAAAAGAAAATACTATGTACTTGATTTATACATATCAAAATAAAACATTCATAAGCATTGCCATTAATTTAGAAGAATTTATCACCAGCTGAATGTTGTGTAATTTACATAATTTATTTATCTTAAAATCACACCAAGCACACACCTATAATTTATTATTTTGACAAAAGTGATTTCATTTTAGAATTGTTACAGTATTTTCACTTTTTGCCGCAAAGAAGCAACCAAATTAATTTCCTCTACCTTTGCTGCTTTGAGCACCAAGTGATTTCATTTTGGCAAGAACGTGATTTCTTTTAAGTACTTGTTGTTTGTTCCTATTCGTTTCAGTTCTTGGTTCTGTTTTTTGTTTTTTTGTATTTTTTTTTTTCCTTATAATTTTCTTACTTTTCTTGTGAACACCGAAAATTATTGTAAAAATATAGCTGATGCAAGACTAAGTGTTGCCAAAACTATACGTCAATTCGATTTGCATGCAAAACCGTACATTAATACACACCATAGATACATTTTTGTGTGTTGACAAAGAATTAAATAAAATTGACATAAACAGAAAAAAAAAAAAGGTTCTTGTGTAATCATGGCTCAAAGTGTTATGAAACTGAGGAGATCGACTCATTTGCGATGGCATGGCCAGCTTCAAAAATGGCACAATTTAAAATTGCTTATTCAACCTATCACATTCGGCAATAAGCAATCGCCCAGTTTATATGGTCGAAATAATGAAAGCGCAGCCGCGAATAACGCGTTAAAGGCCACTTTTACAAAGTGCTGTTTTTTGCAGAATATGGCTAAGATTATTAATCGAAATGACTCAAAAAAAAAAAAGCCAATCGGCCCAAAAAACTATTTTTAATGATATAATTTGATTTAATGGATTGACAATTATTTTAATATTAAATCGGCCTTGCGCTCGATTTTCATTTTCTCACAATTGGGAGGGCGTTTTTTTTTTTTTTTTTTTTTGGTAATAAAGTTGTAGTAATAAACTTTTTTAGAAATCACAAGAAAAGTAAAGTTGCATACTTATTGGCTGGGGTACAGGCCTTGTCCACCAAGACGCTCCTCAGCACTCAAACTGCTGCTCCGTAATAACAGTATACAATTATTCATGGCCTGCCTTCGCACACAGGTCATAACTAATAACGTTGTTAGTTGTAAGCATGATTGGACAATCAGAACTCTTGAAAGTAACAGTTAATGTGCCCTGACGTAAAATCAAATGCTTGAGTTGGTAAAACTTAGGCGTCCCAAATTCAATACCGGAAATAAGGTCTTGAAGAAAGAGGAAAAGTATTGAGTCAAATTCAACGTAGCACCACCCGAAAAACTATTTTCCAATACACCAACAGTTCAAAGCACTCGGCAAATTCTTCTAGCGAATTGATAAGTGTCTAAAGCTTAAAGGTAGTGAATTGGCTTTGCCAAAGTCCAGTATTCGCTGCGATTGAAAACTTGTGCGAATTTTAGAAGTCTCAACTGGCATAAGAACACTTGAAATAGTATAAAATTGCTGAGCAAAGAGATTTTGTGCGATTGTGCCGCCGAAAGTTTTTTAGATTTTACTTCCAAAATGTGGCGGTAAGAATCACAACCAGTAAAAACAATGAAAAAAATTCAAATAAATAGTATTGCTCGGAACACCAAATGAAGATACGTTGCCATATTTGTTCTATTGATGCGTCATATACACTAGATAATTATATTTTCATATAATTTACAACTGCCCTGTTTTACCATTGAGTATATATAAAATAGGGTGGGTCGACTTAGCAACGGAAAGCGTTGCTTTGGAAAAACGTTCTACGGCGACATATCAAAAAAATCATTTTCCAGGGGCCCAATTTTGATTTTTTTTTTTTTTTGTATTGGTGTATTCGAAAGAAATGTTGGCGAGCAAACATTATTCGCACTTTGGGACTGTTTAGTCCTAGAGATGGGCGCCTCGAAAATTAAATACTACCCGCATCATATTAACTTACATCAGGTCGTCCGCAGAGGAGTCAAATTTATGACTAACTTCCAATAGTTTTTTCTCTCCAATATTTTTATCGAACACAGCTATAGCGTACTGTTTCTTGTTACTGGGGGGTGCTCCCATACAAAAATATGGAAATTACAGGTCTCGAAAAAAAATTTTTTTTGATATGTCGGAAAAAGTTTTGTCCATGTAAATAGAACCGGACCGGTTCGGCATAGTACATTTGTTAAAAGTTAGTAAAAGAAAACATACTCTAGGATACTGGCTCTTTTATACACCCTACCATAGGTGGGTGCACATGGGTACAGGCGTAGATACATCCTTTCCCATGTGGCTTAAATTTTTGTCTATTTTTCAATTAGGTTCAAAGGTTTCTGTATTGAAGAGGACAATATGACAATATTTATTTTCTCTCTAAAAAAGAACTGCGCACTCTTCTATTTAGAGCTTTGAAATTCATTATTAATCAAAAAATTGTAGTTTTGTAATAAAAATTATATTAACATTAATTTACATAAAAAATTGGTCCAACAACTGTCAAAATAAAATCATATTTGATTAATGGCAGCAAGAAGCAACATTTCATAAACTGAAAGCAAAAAAACAAATTGGAGGAAAAAATAAATAAATAATAAACACAAAAGATATTCGAAATTTAATAAAATAAAAGACACTCTTCTGTTGCTCATATTGTCGGTACACGAATATACACATGTACATGCATGCATACCATAATGTAGGTATGCATGTGTGTAGTAGTTTCATATAGTACTTGTATGTATGTATGTATTCACTAAATAAATTTATTTGTTAAATAAAATACTTAAAAAATACGCTCAAGAGCATAAAATTGTTTTAATTTTTTTTTTGGTTGAGATCTACAAAAGTTTTAATGAGAATGGAACTCTTCTGACCGTTTGTTCACTCAGTTACACTCACGATAAAAAAATATGAAAATATCTATGGGTTTTTAATTTTGTTGTTTTCAACTCTCGAGAACACATTTAGACTTGGTAGTGCTCTTGAGTGAGTGCTTTAGCGGTCTCGTGCCTGCGAATTAATCTGTATTTCTTTGTTACCATCGTTGAAACGTGAGTGTGATAAAACATGCTGTCTGGTGTTACTTTTTTAATAATTATTAAAAATTAAAATATCCAGACATACACGTACTTACATACATACATATGTTTATATGCACATTAGGGGCATTCTATTTTAATGGCAGAAAAATCAGTGGCAGATAATCTGGTTGTAAAATGAAGACAATTGCTCATGTAAGCTTCAATTATAATTATGTATAATGAAAATACATGTGGCAGTTGGTTCTTAAGGCAGTGTTGCCAGCCATTTTTTGGAAAAGCATAAATAATAAATGGCAACCTGTTTTACTAATGCAAAATTTAAACCAAATTCCAATAAATTAAAAGTTTTGCCAAACAATGGTGAAAGTGATTTTGGGATTTGGGAGTTAACGGCATTTTTTTTTTTTTTTTGGATTACATTATTTTCATATCAAAAACGTTGGCGTGTTTTCTCTCAAAAATAAAATTTTTAGCAAATTCCCCCTCGGAAATTTTTATTCTCAAGGAAAGTCTTATCTATAATACCAGATATTTATAAGCAAATAGAAACAACAATTAGAAGTAATGGCTCGTAGTCTTCAGATACAAATTTTTACAAAGTGCTTACGCGTCAGAAAAAATCTTAGTTTGGAAAAATTCTTGACTGGAAAAAAAAACAAATAAAAATACTCAATTTTAAATTGCCAACTCAAGAGATCTTTTCTAAATATCAAGGCAAATATATTGAAAAAAAAATATACAGCCACATTTTTATGGCATTTATATTTCAGCATTTCATTCGTGCCAAATATTAGTACTCAATATACAAAAGGCCAGCATTAATCGATCCAAAAATCGCATCAGCAATATGTTTCGATGAAATATTAATTTGCTTTTTCAAAACGTTTCTAAAAAATATTTGAACGAAGAATACAAATCTTTAAGCTAAAAAAAACTTTTTAAATTTTTTGGTTTCCTGACAACCAGGAACAAAACCTTTTCAATGAACAAAAATCAATACCCTGTGGCAAGCTTAAATGTACACCATACACAACAGATGGCGGGCTTCGGTATCGTATGAGCATTATAAATTGCACGAATGGGCGTATGCGCATTTTGTGCACATTACGTACACGCAAGGGCCAAAATACTAAAACAAATTTAAGTTTTGCAAGGAGCGCATAAGAAGCCTGTACTGACTTCAGAGTATGTCAAACGACATGGGCAAACAACCTAATCTAAGCTTTGCTCGAGGCATTAAAAAGCTTGTAATGGATTTCTCCTTCTTTCTAGAAGTTTCTTCGCAAATTCATTACCAATGTATTTATTCATTCCTCATAAAAACTAATTGGTGGTAGGAAATTGAGAGCATCAGATTATTTCGTTTTATTTAGAAAAATTTCACACTTGACAATCAAAGCACCTCATAACTCTAGATATTATCTTATGGTTTGTGTATTTTTCAATACAATATTAATTTTTCATTAGTTTTGAAATAAGCAAATCATGGAATTTAGACATGAATTGAAAAGAAATTTCAAAATCATTGTGAAACATGTTTTTGGAGTTTAACTTCTGTTCAATACAATAAAATAACATTTTACAATTGTTTCTTCATAATTGTTTACCCTTGAGCGCCCAGGGCCTTTTTTCCAGTCAGTTACAGACACTTCGTACCTGCATCCAAAGGCATGGATCTCTAGAGCTTTATACATACTATTAGTAGTTCATGTGATTGTACGAAACAACTACAAGCACGCTTGTATTTGCATACATCATAAAGATGTAAACACATTTGTGTTTACTTTTGTAAATTCAATTTTCAATGCCAAATGAAGGAAAAAGTGTATTTAAGGTTGGATGGTTCTCTTTTTTTGTACAACTAAAATTTGAAAATGCAAAAGAAAAAAGAAAAAAGGAAATAAACATACTTTTGTTTACAATTACCCCATTCTCGCACCCCCTTCGTTTTAATGGATGGCTTAGTGGAATATGTATACACTTTTGAAATTGTAGCGGTTTTGATTGAAAATTATGAAAAAAAAAATTATAATTTTTCCATCGCGACAATTTTGCAACTCCATTTGAAATTAGTATTGAATTTCAACTCTGCTGAAGGACAGTTCTGACTTTAATTCCACAGTAACTATATTTATGGCCAGTATCTATTATAAGAGTTTCTAAGTTGCTTACGCAACGAATCAAATTGAAGTAAATCCAAAAAGGCAACAAATTCCACTTTGAAGTGTTTATGTTTCTCAATATTTAGCTGCTGTTATTCTCTTATCACGACCACAGTTCTTGAGGGGGATGAATGTTTTTTGGGAAAATATTTGCTAATTAACGCCATCAAAGATTTTCAGTTAAAAGCAACAAATTGTGCCTCATGTTGCTGTTTTAGTCGGTTTATTGTCTGGGCTCTTTGCTGGCAGGTTTGTTGGAATTGATTAATTCACAATTTTTACACGTGCCTCTTTGCACAAACAATAATAATAATTACCAATGCGAAAGTAAGAAAGCTGCTGGAAAATTTGCTAAAGTACAAGTAACTAAATGTGAAATACAACGTAAGGCAGCAAATGAATTTGAAAATTTTTTTTAGCTATTTCTTTCGGTGGGGGCGGGGGGTGGTGGGTGGTGTATGAAGGCGTAGATACATATATAAAATGTAAATATGTGTGGCAATGAAAAAATCCGCTTATAGAATATCATCAATATAAAATAAGGGTCCCTATTTTCTAAATTCATAATTTGAATTGAAAAAAAAGAAACTGTTAAGAATATTTTGTTTTATATCAACCAAAATAGCTCCCAAAACAGCCAACTGGCCAGGCCACCTGGCTAAAAACTATTTTCAGTTTTTTTATTTAAAACTTATAACAAATCTAAATTTCAGTTTATATTAAACGTTTTAAAAACAATGGAGACTTAAACTGTCCAAAAAGAATATAATTCAGAGCCATTTTTTTTTTATCGAATAAGAAGTTTTTTTTTGTAGAAATTAAATTTCAAGGGTGTGAAGATAAATTCGTGAGTTAAATACGTTCCACACCTCTGTTAACTGAGTTCCACACTAATGTTGAACACAGTTAAAAAAGGTATTTTTTTAATTTTCTTTATTTTTAAGTAAAAACACAAAATAATTAACTTTTTTTTTTTTTTGATTATATGAAAGAAAACTTTGGAACATAATAATTATTTTAAAAAAATATGAAAATATTGTATTAAGTCGTGCATCTCGGAGGGTTTTCTATGCCGTTCTATGGTATGGCATATTTGTCAAATTACAACTTATACGGCAAAATTCTGACAAATCTGCAAACGCAGATCGTTTTGTAGTCTTCTTCTCTAAATATTTCCTTTTGCGAATTTTGTACACATGAAATATTTTAGAAAATACAGTAGAAACAAGTTGTGCATCTTGGGAGGTTTTCTATGCAGTTTTTTGGTATGGAATATTGGTTTATAACACTATCGTGCATGTATGTTCCAAGTGGCCAATTTTCATCATCAGACGTACCCCCATGCACATTCTTGTGTTCCACACAACTTCCACCCATTATAAATCCGCCCCTGAGAAACAATTATTTAAGCTTCCTACGAATTTTTATATCACTCTCCAAGAGCTTTTATTTGCTATATAACAGTATTGTGCATGTCTTCTAGTTTTTCTGATTTTTCGTGTTAAATATTTTTGAATCTTGGCAAATTTTCGACAACGTTGCACACCACATTGCGACTTTTCCAATGGTTTACTTGCAACAGTTTTTTAAACTTAACAGCTGATTTGGAATACCTTTGAAGTCTTGCTTTTATTTTTGATCTAGTTTGTTCCAAATTGCCTCTGAAATAGGTCTCTGAACATGTCAGTATTTTCGCTATTTCATGTAGACCCTATTTTGCACCAGCTGTAGGATGGCCGCTGAGAAAGAATTGCAAATGATGCTGATTGTTCCTTATTTCTTTTTTTTCCTCTTTCTTTCTTTTTTTCCTCTTTCACCCGTCCGGGAAGGCGCCATATTGACAATTAAAAAAATCTAACAAAAATAAAACATTTTCATATATTTTTTATATTTTTAATTTTCTAATGTTTTCTTTCATATAACAAAAAAAAGGTTAATTATTTCGTCTTTTTACTTAAAAATTAAGAAAATTTTAAAAATACCTTTTTCAACTGTGTTTAGCAATACTGTGTGGAACTCAGTTAACAGTGGTGTGGGACGTATTTAACTCAAGAATTTATCTTTACACATTTTTAAATTTCCTAGAATTTCAATACCCTTTCCTGGGAATATCTAATAATAAGAAGAAGCAGGAACAGTGTACCAGTTGGCAAATGATGAAGTAAAAGGCGGCAAACTCTCTTCTGCATAGACAAGTTGTTTTTTTTTTTTTATTATTATCCCACTTTTATTACAACTATCAAGTAATTGGGTGTCGTTAATTGTATCGTATGTATATCACGTATATACATATAAATGATATTTTTACACATCATGATGACTGTCCAAATAACGGATAACTATAATACTTCTGATGATGCATTTCGCTTAATTATAAGTTAATTCAAAGAGTTTTTAATAACAACTGAAAACTATGCTGTATTAAGGAAAATTCATTAAATTTGTCTAATTAATTTTTTTAATTGAGCTAATTAAGACTTTAATTGGATCAATAAAACTTTTGATTCATTACTCTAGAAACTTTGACTAGAGAATTCATTATCTTCTGTGCATAGCTGTTTATTTCAAAGCCATACTTTGATTTCAAATTAAGATAACTTCATTTCTACGTCTACACCTGACAAAATTTGTTGGGACAAATGTCAGTCCCTGTGAAAAAACTATTTTTATCTTGAGTTAATTTTTCTACAAAATCTTTTTTGATATATGAGTTAAATAACGACTTTGTCTATAAGAATGGTGCTTTAAAAATTCGAAGTGCTTTTCTATAGCTTAAAATTTTAAAGCAGGAATCGTTCAAGAAACCAATTTTTTAAACACTGGCCTCTCTTATTATTTATTTATTTTATTTCCATTTCCTCGACAATTTCTACAACAATTTCACTTATATTTAAAGTAAAGAAATGTATTAAAGGGGCACAACTGGTCCGAGGCACCACTGGAGAAAAATATTTTTATTATATTATAAAACAAAAGTTAAAAAATAAATAAATAAATAAAAAATACAATATAATAAAAAAATAAAATAAATTAAATTAAGTGAAGTGAAGTGAAGTTATTCAACAAAAACCTTTTGAAACTTAGTTTCTTGCTATTTTTGCCTCTTCCCCTGCAATAGTGAAATAGAAAAATACATACATTTTTTGGAGAATAAAAATTTGTTAATGAAAGCGATCTCTTAAAACATTTTATAATTAAATGCCTGCTTTTGGGCCGGTATCATTACAAATGCCTTGTGGGCAAAGCCAGCAACCTTTAAGCTTTAAGTCTCTACCAGAAACATAACACTTAACTCTGTAGCGGCAAGTACTACACATTTAGCAAATAAAATGATAATTTAGTTACATCTGTATTACGTATGGATATTATTGATGCCGCGTATTTGTATACATAAATACATTTACGGCGTAAATATTTAGAAAATGCTCATGCGAAAAGGGTGAAATTGTTTGCAGAAAAGGACTTATTGCGCCGTAACGAACGCAAATACTTGAAATGTAATAAAACTCGTAAATAGGAAAATGCCCAGAATACTAATATGTATCTCTGCTGCATGTTCTGCAAATGTTTCAATATGCTCCAGCAACATTTCTATTATACACGCTTGGCAATATTTGCAGGGTTAGATTGAGTTAAGAAGCATGTCGATAGGAAATGTGTCGAAAGTACGTGGATATGAACAATGAACATTGCAGTGAGCGCTTGCTAAGGGTTGACAATGACACCATTAATATGTTACATTGTTTTCATTATCTTTATAAAGGCAAAACTTGCCGGAAGATTTGAGCACGCTGACAATGTTGATTAAAAATATTTCAGCGGCACTGGCCGGCAACAGCCACACATTCTGTACTCATTTATTTATTTATTTTTTTTTTTTTTTGGCTTAAAAGCAAGCCAAAGTTGAAAACTTTTATTTGATTAGTTGTAACAACTGAAATCTTATAACGAGCAGCCTTTGATTGACTACAAAGAAAGAATCTGCTCATACCAGGTGTGTCTGTTGTTTGTTTGTTTGGTAAATATTGTTAAATCCTTGCCAGGCATCGGACAGCTTTGAGAGATGATACAAGGAAGCCATACTTGTCTGATGCAAAACTTGGTACTTGCCGCATACATTGAGTTAGTTCATCAATAGAACTATAATTATGGAAACCGTTGAGAAAGTCGTTTAGAGTCTTGCATGTACAAGTTGGCAGCCTTTGAAAATCAAGGAATGTGTAATAAAGAACTCCGTGAACAATTGTTTTGAAGCTTTGCCACAATTAAAACCAATATTTAAAGTTGATATTTTATACGAAAGAAATCTTTAGCTGTTTCATGTCCTCAGTTCCCCATAGATCTGCATGCTCTAAATGTTTCTGAATTTATTTTCTAATTAAAAATCAAATATCCTTTAGCATGTCCATACACACAGGCATACGTAGCTGCATGTGTGCAATTAATATTCTGAGGTTTTAATTTTCAGTGCAAGTTTGTAGTCCGTGGCGCAAAGTCCCAGAAGTCTCATACTCATAAGATCTGTCTGAGGTGCCGAGAAATCGTTGGCAGCCCCTTTTTGCCAGGGTGTTCTGCTGGCGTAATCGGTGACTTTCAAAAGCTGACTCCTGCTCAAAAGAGACATTAAGTAATGGAATGCAGAAAAAAAAACTAATTATTTAGCTCCTGTATTGTGTGTGGTTATATTAATAGCTTCTCGCAAGAAAAGGCAAGCAGGAAGGCTCGCCTCTAATCAAATAGCGTTTTAGTTTTATTATTTTTTTTTTTTCTATATAATATCATTGATGTGGCATGATGGGCGTTTTTCGGGGGACACATGACATATTTCCCAGCTACATATGCATGCACATACATACATATGTATGTATGTTGATGGATGTAAGTTGAGCAATTTGCTTATTTTATTGTTTTCCTTTTCAACTTGAATGCTTTTTTGTTCTCATCTTACCTTAACAATCATACCAACTCACTTTCATTAATTTATTTATGCCCATTGATTTGACGTCTCGTTAGTTTGCTTGATGAGTTCAACAATTTAGCTGGGTTACTGGGACTAAAGAATTAATTTTATTAACCAATGCGGGTTATGTCAACGAAAGCAAAAAATGCAAAAACAAAAAAAAAAATACGAATTGAGGACAATGGTGGTTTTACTTATTCTTAAAATCTTGAAGAGGTTGCTTAAGATGTTCGTTTCACTTGGTCGCATTGCAAGCTTAAATAGAGGATATTAAAAGGAGCCCTTAACTGCTACAGTTAAACAAATGGTGGTAGTTTATTTGTTTACGTGAGCATTGTTGTGTCATTGGTGTTGAAGCATATACCATAAAATGAAATAAGCAGGGACTTGGCAAGGGAAAACAGTTCACGTTCTTCAAATTTCACATGACAGGCAGGCCTAAAACAATCTATTGCGTATTCATTTTATTGTAATTTTTTGGATTTAATTTTCTCCCTTTTTCTTTCTTTTTATTTACAGCACATGAAGACACAGACAGCGCAGCGTAGCCATTGTAAGGATCAATCGAAGTGAGTGAGTGATTTAATGTTCTTTTTTTTTTTTTTTGTTTCTGCGGGTCGTTTTATTTACGTCTTCAGAAATATGTATGTATGTATTTTGTTTCAAAACAAAATAAGATTATTAAGATGGGAAATGTCACAATAAGGGATGGCCTGCCTGTATGGCAACCATGTAGAAAATTAAAACTTAATAATGAAATTCAAATGTCTAGAGGTAATAATTACAAGCCGCTTTCACAACGAAATTAATTGATTTGTTACAACTAATTTGAAAAGCGTCCTGCAGGCGATTTACTACATACACACGTACATACATACATACGTCAAATGTATTTGAAATAAATTGCAATCGGCTTAGGCAATTTTTCAGGACGAATTAGATCTAAGTACGTCAGAATGTAGGCTCTTAAGATGCTCTCGTCATAGAATGCAATTCCTGGTTTGGAGAAAACATTTTGAAATATCGATGCGGCAATATGATACACATATGTACATGAAAATTTATGTATGTATTGGTTTTATTGTTGTGGCGAAAAATAAAAAAAAAAAAACGTGCAACTAAGAAACTTCAAACTTCTAATTGGTTTTCGAAAAATAATTGTACATACAATGTACAATTGCAGAGCACAACATTTCGTTTGAAAACCTCCTCTGAGCAAAAATCGCTCTAGCATTAGTTTTTGATTTTATGCGATCCGTTTTTTTTTTTCTTCTTTTATTCAGTATTGGTATTTTCTTGAGCTGTAGATTCTGTATTGCATATGTAAATATTTTTTAAATATTCTTCGTATGTGTTTGCCAATATTTCGTTCTCCTTCGGACAGCTTCTTAAGTGCCATAATATTGAAATAATTATTTATGATAAATTTTCCGAAGTAGAGCGAAATATAGGAAAAAAAATTCGTTAATATTTAAAACAAAAAATATAATGAAGAGCCTTAAGTTTTGGGGTTAGAACGTACAACTTGGCCATATGTAGCCCTTCTTACCTGTGTACATATTTACGAAAATTTTTCACAAGAAAAAAAAGTTCCACTACAAATTATCAAAAAAAAATCATTTTGGAGACATCTGATTCTCAATTATTTTTTTTTTTATTTTTGTGTAAGAGTGCCCCTAAGCAGGCGCGGTATGGGGTAAGTGGTTTCAAAAAAAAATGTTGCGAAGAAAAATTATTAGAAGCTCGTTACACATTTAACTGCTGTACGGACATCCTGGACCTGGAAATTAGTCATTTTCTAGGCACCCAAACAGTTTTTTCCTTTCTGGGGGGAGTTCCCATACAAAAATACAAGAAAATTGAAAATTGGATGCCGTGAAAACAATTTTTTTTTTTTTTTTTTTTTGGCAGGTTGTGGTGGAACTGTTTTACGAAAAATCGAGGGCACAGTCTTGCTAAAACGAACCACCCCAGTACAGATATAAACATTTTATTCACTTTAGTGCATTTGATTTTATTCAAATCAGTTATGCTCTATAGAAACTATGCAATATTCCAAAAAAAAAAAAAAAAAAAAAAAAAAAAAAAAAAACTTTGTGATTTATTTGTTAATACATGTGGCCTATTGATCAATAAAAATTCGCTTCAAATATGTTACAAACTACAACGAAATGCACATACATACCTACATATGTATGTATGTACCTATGTGCATTTATAAAAATCCTAAAAAAACAAATTTTATTTTATGTGGAGCACATTATTTTGCAAGACTTTACAAATTTGACAAACATACTTACATATAACAATCTCTGTGTAGAAAATAAAAAATGGTGTTAAACTTTTTTACCCTTTGACTCCAGTTTTTATTACCCCACCAAATGGCAACTTTTATTGAGAAATTAAAAGCTGTTTGCAATAAGTGTACAGTGACAAGGGATAGAAAATAAAAAGTTCAATTTAATTTATATTAACGATTTTATTTACTTGCTGCGCCAGAAACTGGTGAGCCATAAAATTATTTTTTTGTGCCACTTTAAAATGGAGTGACAGAAAGGAAGGAAATATTTTTTTACATTGAAGAATTGAGCTGTTATACATATTTGAAAGTGGTAGAAGTCCACTTTCTTTTGTTTAGCCCTTTTTTAGTGATACGCCTTTGAGTGGAATTAAAATTACTAACAAGCATTAATTTATTATTAAAATTTTTAGTACAATGCACATTTAGCGTCTAATTCATAAGAAATTTTTATTCAATTAATTATCAACGACTTAATTAACCAACAAGCGAAGCCTCTTATTCGTGTTTAATAAAATTAAACGCAACTAAAGGTGGGATCACACGATTGCCGCAATGCACCAATTTTACACAATTTTTATTGGGCTGAATTGGAGCATAATAAAAAATTTGTCCCAATCAAATTCTCTGCAATCACATGATTGTGACATTTTACTGAAATTTTATTGTCGCAAATTGCCGCAAAACAATTTAGTACCAATAATTGCCGCATTATAGTCACACGATTGTTATATTATACGGCAACTGTGAGAAACAGCTGTTATAGCTGATGACAAACTTTGTTTTCCCAAAAAAAAAATAAATTAATTAAAATGTTAAAAATATGGTTTGTTCATTAAAAAGAAAGAAAATTGCTTCGGCTATTATTATAATGTTGTGCGGGCTGAAAAAAGCAAAAAATTAATAGTAACAACAATTGAATTTTACTGATTGAAAAGCAGAAATCATGTTTGGAAAACGCGTTTAAACAGTTTTGAAACTAAATACATACATGTATACATATGCATATTATTGGCGCGTATTGTCTTCTTTGGTTGCCGCATGAGAACACAATAAATATTGGTGCATTTTTAGAATTTTTATTGGTGATTAGTTGTATGTCAAGTGTTCACATGGTTGTCGCATCAGGGTTGTATTTGATTGGGACAAATAGGAACAACATTCGTTTTGGTTGCCGCATGAGCCAATAAATTGTGCTTTCACACGATTGGCACACAAAATGTAACAAAAATTGGTGCATTGCGGCAATCGTATGATCCCACCTTAAGGCTTAAGGCCGCTCAATAAAATAATGATTATAGTAGTTTTTGTTTTGGCAACGCACATGCATTTCATTTGTGCTGTCAGGAAAATGAAAACTTATTTTAATTGTAATCAATGCCTTCCATCGCCTCTGAAAATCAATTAAAACAAAAGGCATAAAAAGGAAGTTTTTTCTTTATGACATTTAACAACTAAAAATAAATGCTTTTTCTGCAGTGAAATTTTATTCGCTTGGGTGGGCTGCCGCATCCTAAGATAATTGTTTGATTTATAATCGAGATCTCAAAGAGTAATGAAAGAAATGGACATCTTTCTAGCATGAAGTTGATTTTCCAAAAATTTTCAAACTGCCTTCGTAGCTTGAAATACTTTGCTTCTACGAACAGCAGAAAAGTAGTTGCTTATTCTGGAAATACTCGCAGTAACGCTTTGCACTTACATATGTAGATGGATAGAATCTCTTGAGGGGTTTTGAGTACATTGAAAACGTTTTTAGACAGTATGATTGTTCCTTTTTCCTTTCCCTGAATATCTACTTAATACGCATGCCGTGAGGCACACTGAAGAGACGCATTTCCACTTACGGCTTAAAAGTGCGAAGCTAAATAAAATTATGATCAATATTTAAGTTGTTTAGGCTTCGTGAAATATTAGAGGCAGGAGCACAAACTTGCCATAAAACCATTTGAATGTACTACTATTTACGTATGCATATCCCACACATCCAGCCATTAAATGATGATTTAAAAAGGTTTAAATATGAGATTTTTATTATAAATTAGGGTTTAAAATGTATTTTAAGTCTAACGTATGATCCGCAGGGTGTTTTTAAGCATTTCAATGAATACGTGCAGTGTGCCAAATATTCGCACATATTTTTCTCAGTTTCCAATTTTTTTTTTTTTTTTTTATGTCAGCTTCAACTTTCGATAATAAAAAAAAACACAAATATACACCATAAAGGCATTATCAACCCTTTCTGGGATTGTAAACAAGAATTAATCCGAAAATGTTTTCCATATTAGGGGCAAAATTTTACGATTATGTGTGTATGTACATGCAACCGCCCCGGTCCACCCAATACGGTATTTTAATATTCAACAACAAAACAACTGAACAGGATTCAATGGATGCACAGCCAGTTTCACGTTAATGGATTTTTGAGTTTTTTTTTTTTTTTTTTTTTGTTTTCTTTTTGCTGCAAAGGACAAAGGAAATATAAAATTTAACGAACATGCACAAAATATGAAAGTCGACGTACATGCAGTTAAAAATGGCAATAACAAAAATGGGAAAACGAACAGTATCAGCAATAAAACTGGTCTGCAGAATCAAAATGGGAAATGGAAATACATATGAAGTAGATTGGCTTCACTGCCATTGAGCAAAATACTGGTTACAATTGACCTAAACTCTACACTTTCCGCTAAAATGAAAGATCCAATTAATACCACCAGAGTTAAATTGTGGCTGAAAACTCCAACATGAGCAATTCGTTTATAAGAAACAACCCCTTAAGGACAACTTCCATTTTCTGTTAGGCATGATATTTTTGGATAATGCAACTCACAATCATTATTAGAATATATATATTTCTGCGATCTTTCGTTCTAACTCAATAAACTTGATATGCCATACTTGTTCATGTATGGAAAGAATCCTCCCTCAGCCAGGAGTCTGCCTGTAAATAAATGACAGTTGCTTATTGCCATTTCGATGGTCTTTTCATTTTACCAAATATGAATCTACACACTTACATTGTACAGCCAGATAATAAATATGTATGTATGTAGTAAGAAAATGGTTATTTGATGTAAAACTAACAATGTTTGAAATAGGTTACAAGGTTATTGTTTTGAACGGGACGTATACCCACTCTTTAGATTGGGAAATGGCGTCCATATATTTACAAAATCTCAAGCCTCTCAACAAGCCAGTTAATAAAAGAGAACATGGTTTTTCAAAACTTTTCTGCGAGTATGTATGTAAGTACGCATCGCTGGCCGCATGCAGAATGGCCTTAAATAGCACTTTTTTCGCGATTGAGTTCTTTGCATATTTTGATGAATTAATTCAAATACGTCCAGCTCATGAGCAGCACAACGGCAAGATTACAACAAGCAATCAGTTAACAATGCCCGCTTTTTATTCTGCCAACAAACAACAAAACATTGCTCTTGATAAAAACAGATTTCCATGATGCTTAATATAAACTCAAATCTCTATATGTCCGTGCTGGGGCGCAACTCAGTTAAGTTATATTTTATTTAAGTTTGGCGAAAAGTGGAATTAGGCAAAAATGCGATTTAGGGCCTTGCTACATGAAGCATATATCAGTTTGGAAATGTTGGATGATTGGATGCTTGAACAATATTTGTTGGCTGAGATTTGAGGGCACATTTATGAATTTAGCACACGTCTAAATTAAAGTAACAACAACACAAACTGTGTGTGCAATATCGCGTGATATGGTCTGTGTTCATTCAGTTCAGTTGAGTTGAGTTGAGTTGAAGGCAGCATGATATTTGAATGCAAGTTTTTCAAAATCGTTGTGTTGGCTTTTTCGCGTTGTCATTCCGATTTGATATTTCGCTTTGTTTAGCGCTGTTGTTTTGTTGCTTTCTATGGTACTCGTACACTGTGCTGTAAAAATTTTTTGCACACCATCATCAATACAATGGGGTACTTTGGAAAAAAAAATAAATTAAATATATCAGCAGTTTTCGAGTGTGAGCTTAATAATATTTAACACCCCCAAAGAGAATTTGGCGTTGCTAAGCACACTGAAAATTCAAATCTATGCCAGGTAAACGTTTTCAATGCCCTTGCATAAAAAATCTAGCTACAAATATTAGTATTGTATTAAGTTTGAATATTTTGGCACCCTAGGGGCCTCCAACTTGAGCAACGAATACATTTTCAATATTGTGTGAAAAATTTTTTTAATATCGGTCCAACCCGATAGCAACTTATTTCCATTTTTCCTGCTATTTGTTCAAAATTTCCCATTATGCAATGCCAATAAGCAACCACCATCACGCCAAGGCATTCAAATGCATACACCGAAAATGTTATTTTTGTTAATGGCTTCAGCATCAACAAAAGCAGTAAAAATAACAAACAATGTTTTGTTTTTGCCATGTTACATAAAGACACACGCGTTGGTTGCTTGCTTGGATTTCTTTTCATGAAATTCGCACTCCAAAGTTTGCATAACAATAAAACTACAAATATCGCATGTGCGTGTGTGTGTGTGTGTGTGTGTATGTATATTTGCCAGAAACACATAAAAGTTGCCAACTGCATTGTTAGATCGATTCGTACAATCTATTCGCATTTGTGCCATTGTACGTGTGCAAAAAACATGCAAAACCTGCCGAGCGTGTACCTGGTCCTTCTTCTACTTGGAAGAACTCGTTTTGTCACTACAAACAAAAAGTTTGTAGGATTGATTGGACAAGAACTAAAAGGATATGGTCAACGCTTCAATTAAGTTTTCTGCAATTTGTATAAGAGATGACTCTTGGAAAGAAGACGCAACATGTTGAAAGAACTTGTTGCCAGCAATTCAGATGGTATTCGGTATGATGAGCAAAGTGCTGTCAATAACAAACTACAACCCAGAATGGTTCAATGCAAAGCACATACGTAAGCGGCTTCAAAAGACAAAGCAATCAAGTTGGAGTAAGAAACATGTCCCCGACATTTTTCTGGTTTTTTTTTCTTTTTATATATGTATATATAAAGCCACTTCACATTGTAAAAAGTGTATCGGTTCTGTAAAATTATGGGGACTTTAGAGTACGAACAGACTAGAGATAAAACTAGAGATAAAACAAGATGAAAATTTATTGTTTTAAATTTCAGTAATCAAAAGCAATCATGATTTTTTTTAAATAAATTAGTAAAATTAGAAATTTGCTAAAAATTTGTTATTTAAAAAATAAATTTAAATGAAAATTATTTTTTTTTTTTGCTTTTTAATGGCCCTCTGCTTACAGCGAATAAACAGTTTTGTTTAATCTGGATCTACGAGTCACTTTTAACTTGCTAACCAGCGCAGTTGAGCGGCTAAGAAAAGCCCTTTCATTTTGCTCACCCTTGAATAGCACAAGTTGCATCGACTTGAATGTCCTTGCAGGAGATAATTCCTTTTATGCCCCAGCCCTTCTCTTGTTCACCAATCCTTGTCAGTTTTTTTTTTTTCATAAGAGAGTTTGTGAATTTTAACAACTCATGTTGCTCTTAAGCCCCATTGTGATGGATGATGTGGGACACAACGTATGCCTTTGGCTAATATTTGTCTTGTCTATCAAGGGCACGTTTTTATAAATTAGAAGGACAAGCAATCAAAAATAAACAAATATGTAGTCCATTAGTCTAATGGGTTGTTTTTACAACCGACTTGTATGTAAGTCGTTTGGTATGAAAAACTTGCACTGAAAGCACCCAAAAAATGTTGTTGTACTCTTCGTATAAAATTTCTAGGCAAGCCGATTGCTTCTGCTGCAGAAACATCCCAGTTTTTGTATCTATTTTCTTCTTACCCCTGTCTTTAATTTTTTTTTATCCAAGTTTTCTTTTAATTTTTGTAGATATATTTGAATTTAGTTTTATTTCGCAAGCACCATGACTCAGAGATTTATTTAAGCACATGCTTACATACACAAATACAAATCAATATGGATGACTTACTAATTTTTTGTTTACTGTATACGTAAGTAATTAAATTAGTTTTCTTTTCCCTCTTTAATTATTTTGCATTATGCTTATCGGGCTTAAATTAATTCTATACTATTGTTGTGATAGATATTAATTGAGCAAGACAAAGAAAACTTCAAACAGCTTCAGCTGGGGCACAACTAGCTATTTCGAAGCTACTAAACTTCAGGTTAGAGGCATGAGCAACATGGGCCTCTGAGTTCAAGGATGCGTAATGACAAGATGTGTAGCGACTTCGAAACAGCCCGAAATCGCCCTTTGATTGTTTTCTTGTGTTCTTTAATTAATATCAATCAAAACATAAATATAATATGAACTTCCCTTAACCGGCAATGCTCCAAAAGAATTTTGTTCACAAATAGTTTAGTAAAAGAAATGCATTCATTTTCAATAAACATTGTGATTCATTGAACCAATGAATTTTGATTAATTAAATTAATATTAATGATCGTGTCACTAAATATGTACATGAATTTTAGTCATTAATTTAAGGAATTCTTTCATTTCTATAATGACAAAAAATCACTTACTAAATAAAACGATCAATTAAATACATGGATCAAATGAAACCGGCGCAAAATGACAGGAATGCTCGCACCATTGCAGAAAAAAAAATATAAAAATAAATAAAATGGCGCATAATGTGTGACTCCATTTTTTGGTGCTACCTTCAAGTAGACTTCAAAGCCTTTGTGAAATGCTAAAATATTTTGCCACATATGAAATTTTCTTTACAAATCAAATGACAATCGAAAGCTCAAAGAACGAATTCAATGACTTAAATAGATTCTATGAAGCTCTTTCATAAGACCAGTGATGTTTTTTTTTTTTTAACAATTTTAAGAAAACTAGTGAACAGTTTTTAATGAAATTAATTCATTAAATTTATGAGAATGCTTTGCCTTTTCATTGGATTAATAAAAGAAAATATTAGTGAAACGAATTCATCAGGACTGCTGCCTAGGGACCGATATGACAAATTTTAATAACTTGCCTTTGAATAAACTTACTTTCGTCCCATAAGTAGTTTTGGGCTACAAAAACTATCCCAACACCCGAATTTTAAGTTTTTCCCTAAGAGAACTACTTTTTCGCACCTGGTCTTATTCCGCTTGCCGGGGAAGTTTTTTTCTTACACGAAGCAAATGTTACTGATTGTGTGTAAAAAATTCTTTGGGGATGCCCACCAATACGTGCACACAGTCTACAAACTGCATGCGGAGGAAGCTGAATCGAGAGCTGTCAGAGGCCATCCATCTTTTCAATACCAGTCATGTGTGAAACCTTTTCTTTGGCTTATGCACCACGTATGTACAGATGCATGTGATGTTTTTTTTATCTGCCATCGGATTCTTTGTGTTTGCATTTTTCTTTTGCCTTCTGAGCTGCCATTTCAAAATATGCTTCGTACCAGTATTTTAGTTAAAATTTTCGTTGAGTCATCTGTTTAGTTCCTCTTTTTTTTAACACTTCATGTGGTGCTTTCATTATTGCTGCTGTTTCTTAGTATCAGTAGATTCTTTTTTTAAAGTGTGTTATTCGAAGCGGTAAAATCGCACTTTAATTGAAGTGTACTTTTAATATGCGTTGTTGTTGCTGCCGCCGTTTGATCACTGCTGCTGGTGTAGCTTGAATCGGCATAGAAAAATTAGAGAAGAACTGGGAACATAAAAAATCGTTTGTTTTTTGATCATCACTCTGGAGCTGAACGTTTCCATGTATTTAGTAGTGTAATAAAATAAAGGCTGAGTTAAAATCGAATGACACGAAAATATATTTTATTGGCAGCACAAATTTTATACAATAAACGGCCATTAAACAAAGCTCTTCCGACTCTTTTTTTAATTAATAAATAAGTGGGCTTTTGTTTTGATGTCATTCTGAACCTTCTGCACACTTGAAAGACAATTAATTTTTAATTTCAAATTATTTGCGGTTTAAATATTTTGTTGAAGGCAACGGTATAAAGCAATTTGAGTGCTTATTTTGGGCAAATTACTTGATAAAGGTCTGGGGTATTGTGAAAGGGTTTGCGTTCTAAACAAAAAAATAAATAAATAACAGAAAACCAATCAAAAAAAAATTTTTTTTTGACAACAAATCGTTTTAAAGGATAAAAAGAAACTGAAGTGGCAGGAGGAGGAGGAGGAGGCATGGATTCCGACTTACCTCACTACATGCACAATACATTAAAAAAATTCGAAAATTGAGCGCACAAAATGCGGCTTCCGTCAAAGAAGCTTAGCAAAAAATTCAAACAGAATTCAATCTGCGTAAAAAAAATTTTAAATCTGGTGGAAAAAATATCTGTCCGAATAAAATTTTTAGCAAATTTGCCGATTTACAAAACTATGTTTTCTTTTTAAAAAAGTTTGTCAATAAATCGGGCAGCACCTTCGGAATAGATGTACATTTTTCTTAATAACTATTTATTTTTATACATTTTCTTTCCAAATTCTTCCAAAAATTTGTTCTATGTGCCCGAACAATCAGTGCAAATTCATCGTCGAGTTTGGTTTAATTTACGTTTAAACTAGTACATCTTTGAATCACCGAAAACTCAAGCCGCATTAAGCGAATAAAATTTTGCTTGCAACCGTCCCATCCACATTGGGATGTAAAGCAATAATATGGCCGCCTAAGCCAGCCATTTTATATGGAAAACTGTTGCTGAGGCGAGATTAGTACACTGGACGTGTCAAGTTGAAGCCGCAATTAAATCGCAGAAAAGTTTTACAGTTTCAGCTCTAACTGATTTTTGGGATTATATACATTAATTTCACTTTATTTGGTTTAATAATTGAGCTCAACGTCACTTTATTTTCAATAAATATAATTTCTATTTATTGTTAAATTATTCAATATTTCGATACGCCTTTGTGTATCTTCTTCAGGAAAATGTGTTTTCTAATTAATTTCATTAAACCGAGTAGTTTCGTTGGCAATTGTATCCATCATGAGGGTGTCAGTTTTTTCGCAAACTATTTCGTTTGCATGTAATGGGTCCGTTCAAAAACAAACTGAACTCGTTTAGAAACTAAAATAATACATGTGCACTTAAGTGCATATGGCACGCTAAATCATGAACAATCACAACTCCAAATCGACGAATTTGCAGGGAACCCCCCAAAACTTGATTTTAAATACCTGGCTGTAGTTTTATCATCAAATTTGGTTCCAAGCATTCAATATTTTTGCATTTAGAAAAGTCAGTAAAGCAAACTGAACTTTTCTAAACTCGTTAAGTAATGAAGGACCAAAAACGCACTTTTCAAATTTTCTTAGTTGTGTTTGTTTATGATTTAGTAGGCGATATACACATGCAGAAGCCGATTGGAATCAAGTGTGAATTTGTTTCCAAAAATATTAAATCAACATTGTGCCCTGTCCAAAATTTCTTCTCCTGTAGTACGATTTAATGCAAAACAATGTAGAAACGTTGCTAAAGGTTCATTTCTCAAAGCGTCTTTTTCAACATGATGTTTTTTTTTTCGTTTTGCTTTTGAAACATGGGAATTATTTACCAACTGGGAAAACACTAAAACATTTTCGTTTTCCATTAAAATTTTCCCAATTCATTTCTTTTTTTGGCTCTCAAATATTTTTCTGTTCAGTAGAAAACGAATTAAGCACTACTCATATCTTGCCATGACCCAGTGACCAGAAAGACGTAATTGGCAATTTTTCATCTAGACATAAACATATGTGTACATTTATGAATTGAAAAGTATCGTTTTCAAATTATCCAGGGATCAAATGGTAGAAATTTTAATATTTTTAGTCCATTAGGCATTAAAGATAGCAAACAATAACGAATATCAAATGGAAAATGGAAAATGGGAACGGCGTAAAAATAGTTGTGTATGTATGTATGTATGTGCTTTAAATGATATGAAGTAGTAAGTAAAAGTAAGGCAAGCATTAAAGTTTCACCCCATCTGAGGGCTGATGGTAAAACATCAGATGACAAACGTAAACGTGCAAAAGTAGATGTACATACATACATACTGAATAAAATGCTTCTTATTTGTGCATGCAACTCATGTTTCCTCAATAAACAGTAATTATGTGAAATTATCGTACAATTGAAACTGTATGAGAGTCGTAACAAAATTTGTTGCAAATAGAAAAGCCATCAGTTGTTACAACCTTGATGAGAATACATATGTATTTAGTTAAAGCCACCTTAAGAGAACCTTCTGCTAAAGTCATCAAACTTAATGAAAGTTTATTATTATGCAGTGGGGCATTCGAAACCAAAACGACACATGAAAACTCATTCACATTAAATTCTAGCCGAAAGGAAAGGCAACTGCTTCGCCAAAAAGTGGCAACAAATGCAAACAAATTTTAGTGCTATTTATTGCCTTACCTTTGAAATTGAGTTCTCAAATTGAAATTAGAGCTGATTTCATTTTTGCCATTTTACGAACAATGAAAGTGAAGCCATCGAGCATCAGAAGCTGATAAAGAGATTTTGGGAAAATATGATAAATAATGCCAACCATCCCAAGCGATTGAATTTCAGCAGTGCTGCTTGGAAAATTGTTATTTTCTCAAAAAAAAAAAAAAAAAAAAAGGAGCAATCATTTATTCACCCCAGCATGTGAGAACAGTTTGTAAATCGCAGAGAACTTCCAAAACTAATAATAATAACTGTGTATTTCTCAAACAAGGTTTAATTGGTTTGATTAACACTGTAAAAAAAAAAACATTTCTTAAGGCCGATAATTGAAAGCTTAGGTGTCAAAGCAAATACAGCGCTGCTCAAAAACGATTCCAGTCTAGATATTATCACCTCAAACTTTTCGTTCTTTTTATGTACATGGAAGAAGCAAGCAATGAAAGAGGTGGATCTGTTTTCTGTTTCAAAATGAAAGAATTTTGTTCATTAGTCCAGTGATTATAAGTCAAAAATGCTTTCAGTTAAGACATCAATTCAGACTTTTCGTTGACTTTGGATAAATAGTATAAGAAGTAACCAATAAAAACAGTGAGCATGAACATTCGCACTTACTTTAAGTTTCAAAATTTAAGCCACAAAGAATTTTGTTCATAAATATAATGAATTCTCGATATTAATTTAATGGAAAAAATCAATAGTATTCCACCAATGTTGAGATTCACTGAACCAATGATTTCTGAGTCATTAACTCTATATTAATTAAATGTATGAATTAGTTTTAAGGGAAACAAACCATTTACAAAACAAACTGATTCAATAAACAATTTTTTTTTTTTTCAGTGCTATAATAAGAACAGAATACAGTTTTTATGCAGCATATCAGTATGGTCAGGGATAAACTTAATAACAGGCATAATCTATTCCAAAAAAGTGACGACACTTTTTAAGTGCCATTTGCAAAAAGCCCTCAAAACCTTTGCAATATTTTAAACCAGGGATGCCCACGGCCTATACGCTTGGTACGCTTTTGTTTTTGTAAAACCGCGGAGCATTGGCTGAGCATTCTAATATGTATACACAACTCTTTGTATGAAATACACACATACACACATATCCCAAGTTCAAAGCAACAACACTTTCATATGCACAGCAATACGAACGCAGGCTTTGTTGGTACACATTGGTGCCAAGCGTAAATTTTGTTGTTTTTTGTTTTTTTGTTTTCATGATTTTGTTGTTTTTTTTTAATGATTTCGTGAGTATGAAACACTTGAAGAAATCATTTTTTGTTATGAGTTTATTTCTGTTTTTCTTTGTGTGCGTCAATAAAGTGTATACGTATTGGTGTTTACGCTTCCATAAGAAGATTTTGGGCACCTCTGTTTTAAACTATTTAACAATGCATTCAATTTTCCTTGAAAACCAAATGAGCCATGAAAAGTCGAGAAATGTTTTCATTGCCGCAATTAAATTTTTCGTTGATTTAATAAAATGTGTCCAATGTTATTTTTTTAGCGATATTATGAAAACTAATGTGCCATTTTTCAATGAACTTAATTCAGTTGATCTGTGATTTAATCTTTGCATTGAAGAAACAATTTTATTGCAATAAGTTCATTGGCATTATGAACGAATATTCTTTCAGTGTACCAGATTAAGAAATATTAAATATTTACCCCATAAAGTTGGATGCATTTTCATTCTGTTGAAGTGAATAAAATTTAGAGCTTAGAAGTGGCATAATTTTCATTTTGCCATTCAAATATGCATAAAGTTTTGTAAGAGTGCTGGGTTCGCGAATTTTTGCACGTTTTTGTTATGAAAATCACAGGGCCACAAAACAAGTCTGCACTGGCTTAAGTGTATGTTGGAAGAGCCAGCTATCAACCCAGCCTCTCAACATTTTAGCTGAAATCTGTTCAGAGTGAAATGAATGATTTCGAGAATATTGAGTTCGTGATGAATTAATGCAAGTGATTGCATCCACAATGTGAATTCATCCATATTTTTGTTCTTTTCATATTTTGTTTGAAAGGTTCTTGGAGTAATTCGCGTTAGAATGATTATTTTAGAGTGCTCTTACACAGCGCCAACCCTGAAGACAGTTTATTTGAGGGGCAAAAGGGGAACTCACCGTGCTCTTAGTCGTAGGACTAGGGAAGCCTTTGTTAAAAAAAAAAAAAAAAAAAAAAATAGTTGGGCTGAAATCAAAGCGAATCTCATTAAATTGAAAATAATTTTAAAGTTTGCTTTCGATGTTAATTGAAAATTTCAAGAACACCCCCGAATTAAATCCTCTTTTATTATTGCAATCGGCCAAAAATATCTAGCAGAAACATCGAATAACATCATGTAGCAATAAGTGGAATTTTTCAGAACAATCTTAAGTAAACAGTTCTAAGTTGAACAACATTTTTGAAAACAAAACAAAATACTTCTCATAAACAAAACATGCTCTGAAAGGAATGGCAGATTAAAAAGCACGTAAATTTTCATTTATCGACCAACTGACTCAGGTTATGGTCCTGCCTGCAATGAATTCTCCTTGGTATCATCTTTAAAATGTAAAAGGGACAGTTTTAGATTCAATAATGGAATTTTCCATAAGCACTTTTATATAAAGAGGGGAATTAAACGGCGCACGTCAGGCACGCACAAATAAGCGTTAAGTGGTTGTAATTTGAGATTCAAAGGATACCCTTTACGAAACTATATTTGCAAGGAGGGTCCTTTCAAACAACCACCAGAAATAAAAATAAAAAAAGAAAAGGACAAACACACACAGGACGCAGAAGATCTTGTGCAGTGCATTCAAAGTAAAGAAACAAAAACTGGCAAAAAGTACGAAAATCAACAAACAGAGATGAAAAAGTGTAATACAATTGCATACTCAAACAAAAAAACAAAAAAGGGGGGGGGGGGGTCAAACAGAACCTAAGTACGTTGGCTGTGAATGGAGGATAATGGCACTGCTACAAACTTTCATTTTGTTGCTTCTAATGAAGCGAAAACATAATGGTTTTTAATCAAAAACCAAACGGTACTGGCAGGCTTCGCTGACACGTTTATTTGTATGAAACTCCAAGTTTACATGTGCCTCAGCATGGACAACATTATCGTTATCATGTTTAATCTTCAGCCGAAATAACTATAAAACAACAAACAACTGCAAGCTGACAGATTTAAAGACTGCCAGAAGTATTGAGAAACACAAGAGGGCATCATTACAAACACTCTGTGCGGATATTTAAGCAAAACTGAATATTAAATGTCAGAGTCACATCAAAGTTTAGCCCAACAGAAGGAGGGTGCAAACAAAATCCACACAAAAAAAAATATGTTTTATGCTCGTGCAATAAAAATCGAAAATAAAATATTAGGCATATTACGAAACGGCATGAGGAAAGGAAGATGTATGCACAACAATTTTATTACCACACAAGACCAGAATTAATGCTCGCCCAGAAAAAAGAGAAAAACACATAAAAAGGAAGCTGCATGAGAAGAGTTTGGCAGTTCATCAGTATCGTGCAATTGCATACTCGTTGATTTGCAGATAAATTGCCCTGTAAAGAAGTCAAATGTTTGGGAATGAGGGTTGTGAAATGAATTAAAAAACTTCAGCTTAAAGACAAAGATTTACGCAATTTCCTGTTTAATTCGTACCGAAATTTTACAGCGTTCGTTGGTGGTGGTGGTGGTGGTGATGGTGGTGGTGGTGGCAGATAAAACAGCTTACGCTCGTTAAAATACACTTTGCATTCGTCTAACGCAGTGCGGGTAACAAAATCTAATACATATTCTAAGCAAGCACACTCGAAAACAATTAAATAAAACAAACTTTGCATGGCGCCAAGTCTACTTTATGCAGCACTAAAGTTCAATTTTCCTTAGCACAAAGAAAAAATAATTAAAATTTGGGAAGTTTGTTCTCAAAATGTTGTAAAAAACATTCGTGGCGCCATACGAAATAAATTCAAGTTAATTCCGTTTTAGTGTCGAACGCTATCGAACGTTAAGAGAAAAATAAAACTGGTTACAAAGAGACTCGTCAAGGCATTCTGAACTCAGATTGAATTGTAAATTAAGCAACGACTCTGCACACATCTGACATTGGGGCACTTCAATTTCGAACGAAATTTATGAAGCATCAGCAAAGCTGATACTTCACAAGAAATAGCAAAAAATAGGGTATGGAAGTGGGAAAGCAATTTCAAAAAACTGTAAAGACAAACTGTGGTGGCTAAACTCGTATCCACTGGCCATCACTGACGAGAAGGCGAGAAATCTGCGGAAAATACTACTAGTATAGTATTTTGTTGAGCACATCAGAAATGGGGGAATGTTGTTGGAGTTGCAAGTGCAGCCAAGTAAATGATGAGCCTTGCTGGCCCTTAAGCCCACGAAATATATATTGTATATTTTAAATACCATGGCCTCGTGCAAAGCTCTCAAATAAAGCTCTCTCTCTCTCTCTCTCTTTGAATGAAAAAATGCCTCTCGCTCAACAAACGCCAGCTAATGCAGGAACTTGAATGAACTCAAATAACGTATCGCTTGTGCACTGCAATTTTTTAAACTTTTTTCAATGCACTTGTGTGCATAAATGTAAAGGCATATACGCAAGTTTGCGAACCGCTGAAAGTGGCTCAAGTGTAAGACTTACTTACTTACTTCTACACACACCACGGCAAATTTCTATAAATTTTTTCCAAAGGTAATCAGTACGGAGCAGTTATGCTTAAACTATTGAATTGGGGGTTGAATTTGGTCCTTTGTGGTAATGTCGAGTTTGTTCTTGTTGTTGTTTTCTTCGCCTTTTTTTTTTTTTTTTTTTTGTTTTGCTTTCACTCTTAAATAACAAAATTGTTTGCCTGGCAACAAGCTTTCTGTGATATTTATTTTTGTATTTTTATGCTTGTATAAAACCACTTACATATGCGTCTATTTTTAAATTGATTCCAAATTGAAATGCCAAATAAGGTATGAATAAAACCGATATTGTTTTCATCTAACACTTATCCTCTGGGCCGTTGTTACTGCTGCTGCTGCTGCTGTTGCTGCCGGTGTTGTGTTGCTGTTGTTGCTTTGCCAGTTTTACCTTTTGAAAGGAATACACTATATGAACATACATATACAGCAAGGGGGTTGCAACTAAACATTTTTGTTGTTGCTGTTGAAATTGTTTATTGCATGGTTTCCGTGCAGGAAATGGAAAATTCCACTCATATTTTTGTTAAAAATGTTTTAATTTTTTCTATCAAATTTTATTTTACTTCCCTTTTTTAATATTTCACACAAGCACAATGTATTATTATTTATTTCATCAGATCAAAAGAAATTGCGCAATATATAAAATTAAATAATGCGAATAAGCGACATGATCTTCTATGCAAATTTTAACAGAAGTGCCAGTGTCGCACTAAAAAGTCTTCTAGAAAAATTATGAAATATTCTGAATGCGAAATTAAAAGTTTCCACAGTCATATGTGTAAACGATTTATTTCAACACCTAAGAATTCACTACGGTCGCTCGATTTGTAAAGACAAAAATTTGTCGATGTTGTGCTATCGATTTTTCGATAGCTTTTAGCATGAGGGAAAACAGTGATGCCACTGCGACATTTTCGAGGCGTTCTAATTTCAAGTTTTTGTATTTTTGTATGGGAGTACTGGTTGGGAGCAGTGGTCGGTCCGAAGAAAGTAGGTGGGGGAAACCTTCCCCCTATTAGACTAATCAATCCCAGGGTGCCCAAAAGAATTCGTTTTTATGCCCCTCACCCAATACTTTGTTCTCCCCCTAATGTAATGTCAAAGCTTCAAATATTCTTTTTTTTTTGGGTCTACTGATATGATGAGTAGCATCAACGGAACTACGACGGCATATAGACGGCTACCAAAGACAAAAAATAATTAACAAGGTCTATTTTTAAACCTAATATAATATATTTTTCATTCAACGAAATGTCGGCGGCATATAGACCGCTGAAAAAAGACAGAAAGCATTAAGGTCTATTTTTTTAGACCTAAAGTAAACATATATTTTTATTAGAATTCTTAGAGACTTTTTTTGGTAAATTAAAAATGTATCACGTGCTTCGGCAGCAGCATGAAAATGCTGTAACATAAACAAAGCTTGCTGCTATTTATTTCAAACCCATCGCTGCGCTCATCTCGTAAAATAGATTTTGTACCTTGCAAAACTGAACAGCTATAGCTGCTGTAATTTTGCTCGCTCTCTTCTCCGTCTCACGACGAGAATTATTTAACGATCAACTGCTTGCGGACATTGCCTCAGTGTTATGGACCTCTAAAACTAAGCCTACTCACATTTTTCCATTTTCCTAAACAAGCATATTAAAGTTACAAATTTTTTTTTCATATTAGTTTTTATATATATATTTTTTTTTTTTTTTTTTTGAGAAGAAAGTCATAAACGTTTGCCAACGAAAGTAAGACACTAAAACACCAATGCTCAGTCTGTTGAAATTGAAAAATGTTTTTGGGCATTTACTTTAATTAATTTTGTTTTCCTTGTTTTATGGCGATAGGCGAGAGCGATGATATCCACCAAATGTCGACACATCAAAAAAAAAAAAAAAAAAGTGAAAAACTCACACTAAAAACTTTTTGTTTTTGTGTAAAAATAGCTAAAACGAAGTGCAAGAGTCTCAACTTTTGCAAAAGCGAATGTAACAATTTTATTGGCGAAGCAACTGATTTGAGGCAAAATACCCCGGGTAAACTGTGTTGGCTTAATAACGTCAAAGAAAGTTAATTTCTGCGCCGAAATCATAAAGAAATTTTCAAACATAGTAACGGAAGAGTAATAAAAATTTTGCTGTGTAATGCAACTTAATAGCAAACAAAACAAAACAAAACAAAACAGAGAAAAAATTACAATAAGATTTGTAACGGCCATAATCATAATTTAAGAACGGCCATAAAAACCACTTGCTAGTTAACAAATACAATCATAAGCATCCATTTTTATGTACAATATTTTACTTTGTTTTACTAGCAAACATTTTGGCTTTTCTTGATATTATTTTCTCTTATCTTTTTATGAGGAAGTCTTAAAATCTAGTCCATACACTACAGCAAAATCTTTGGCAGCACTTAAAAGTCATATACTTGAATTCTGATAATTAAAATTTTATTTCTACTTACTTTCGATAATGGAAAGCGTAAAATAAATACACAATTTACTAATGGTGCAAAAATTAGAAAACGCCATAAAAGACAAACAGCCATCGCACACATTAAACGCAGGCATTGACATTCACTATTGCAACCCTGTACTGCATGTGAATGTATGTTTGCAGCAAAGACTTTATCTAGAGGTAAAACCTTTTGTTGGGTCAGGTTTCAATAACTAAACAAAGAGAAGTATTTCATTCAATATGGTTAAACAGGGAAAAAAAGTACAATACTTTTTTCTGCTTTTTAGCAAAAAAAAAAAAAAAAAAAAAACAAGAAAAATTTTTAAACCCAAAAAACTTGCGTTTACTGGGTAAGAAGTTACAAGCGGCGATGTACCACAAAACAGTCTGTGCAATCTTTCAACACCACTAAATAACACAACAATAATGGCAATAAAAGCAACATCAGCAGCAAATACATACATACATATGCAACAAACTTGTGTGTGAAGTCGTAACATCCATTTTGTACACAACACAATAATGAAAATGTGAAGAGAAGCAAGTAAAAGGCGTATATGGATAAACAATTCGATTGCTGTTCGAATATGCCTGAGCACTTGGCAAAACGTTTCGACAGCGGCAGAGACAGCAGCGTCGTCGTTCGCATAACCAATAATTAAAATTTTTGGTGTGATTTGTGGCAATAGTTGGGATGTGTTTATTGAATTTAGTTATGTATGAACTACCGAAAGAAAGAAAACAAAATGTTTACCCAGTTGGCCATGGCTGCTTCCACAAGCTGTGTAACAGTCAACCATTGCATAGTGTGTGATTGAGTATCACAAAAAGCATACATAAAATTTCACTTTCGTTCAAGTGGCGACTTACCTGTTATCAACGTGCATTACTAGAGCCGCAGTAAAAGCGTATTGCAAATAAAAGCTTTTAATATGTTGTGATAATTTGATTGTGCTTGTAGGGATTTTTTTCTTATTTTTTTTTTTCTTCATATTTCTTTCATTAATTGGTATGGAATCGATAGAAAGAAACAGCAATTGCTAGAAAGAATGAAATATACAAAACGTAAACGAAACCGACATCTTTTTCTTAAGTGTTGTATTCTTTGTATTTCAAGTAAGCGCTAGCAAATAAAAATGTTCCAAAAAAGAAGCGTTAAATTGTTAAATTTAAGTTTGAAATGTCAATTTTAAATTGAAAAATTTTCAATTTTTTTGACATAACCTAATTTTTTTTATCGATAACTTCAACGAAAATGTTGACAGTTTTTCATTTATCTTAATATAGCTGAACTCTTTGCACATACTAAATTCTATTATTACCTTATATTTGCCCTGTTCTCCAAAACATAAACAATGCCAGAAAAATGTAGTGTCATACGGGCATTAGGAAGGCTTAAAAAATGTTGTTCTGTAAAGATCAATCTCAGCACAATACTACAAACATTAATCACGAAAAGCGTACACACACATTTATGTATGTGTATTTGTTTCAATCCGTTTGTGAAAGCTTTACAGAAAGGGTTCACTTATTATCCTTTACGTTCTATTACTCTTAAACAACTAATGAGAATTTAGAAACTTAAATGCTACAAGCACAACCTACAGAGTCATATTTGCACGTTTTATTAATAGTTTATTTTTTAATTTGAACCGGTACTCAGGGTACAACCCCCCTAAATGCAATGCCAGAACTAGGAAAACTAATTGTCGGGCGAAGTGAGTAAGTACATTAAATTTCAAACCTTACACAGTGTAAAAGGCAGGCAATTCATCTGCAAGAAGAAAATTGGTTCCACAGACAAACCATACGGCTGCAGAACGAATTCACTTTTTAATGCCTTGTCCGATTCACTGGCCAATCAACTACAAACAGATGAGCCCTGGACGATGTATGCATATTGTGGAGAAATATACGGATTTCGGGAACAAGATTTCGGGAACAAGATCCCTGATTTCATCAGAGCAGAAGCCATAGTAACGATAAGAACATGCACCCCATTCTGCGACGCTGCTGCAGTGAGTCAATTGAGTTGCATACCCCACTGTTACCGACGAACTTCTTCGCCCTCTCAAACATGGTCCGATATACATGTTACAAGTAGTCAAGTAGTGAGAAGAAGATCTTCTCACGATTTCAGAAATCCAGTCCACTTGAATGCTTCTTTTGCAAACTAAAATATGTATTCAGTCCAACGAACATCACACTTAATTTTCATTCCAAAAATATTAAGAGATTCCGATCCCTGTCTTCGATCGGTCATCTGCTTGTGTGTATATATTAGGTCGTGCATGCCTTGAAATCGACCCTGTTTTTATGACCCCGATCGGAGATTATATATTTCCTAAATGTGACGTTCATATTCTGGCTCCTTGCATCAATGTCTGGCTGGCTCTGTCTATTCCCGAATGGCAGCTGCTGCAGTCATCTGCAAGAATTGGTCTATAGTATTGGAGGTAATAGACAGAAGTTTATTTAGACTGATGAGAAACAGAGTCGGAGAGAGAAGAACAATTTGCGGTACTCCTGGCGAGCGAAATATCGGCTTATAGACACTAATTGCAATAAAATTAGAAGCAGTGCAGCTAGACTAGGGAATTATGGCAATATACTTACATATGTATTTACTTTTTCAGTAAAAAATTTTCCTTTAAATTTTCATTGACTTTCTCGAGAAATATTCTAAGGCTTCGTACATATGTATTTTTTTCACAATTCCTTCCTCCACCAAGAAATATTTGTTTCTTTTGTGGTTGCATAAATCAATGGTTGTATTTTCTATTTATTTTTCTTTAAGGCTGTAACAAAAACATGTTGCTGTTTTCTCTTTACTTATGTTTTATATAGTTGTTACTAAAATGTTTATGTAGTCCTACAACAAAAAGGGACATTTTTCTATAACGAAAATGTTATAGAAAAAAAATCATAACTTATAAACTTGGCATAAACTCACCTGTTATTCCAAAAGTTGCCAAACAGTATGGAATACGTCGCACAAGCTTTGAAACTTTTTAATTCTACAATAATAGATAATAGTAATAATCTGCTGGCACGAAATGAAAGTTAAATGAATGCTTTTGATGAGGGGGGGTGGGTGCAACTTTCTGCGTTCCACAACGCACTATATTTCTGTAATCTCTCAATTTTAAAATGGGCCATTTTTTTAAATAATCAAAATAAGCATATTATTACCATAAACATTTGCATCTCAGACTTTCATTGCCTTTCAGAAAAGGCAATATCTGGGACAATCTTTTAATACGTTATTAAAAACTTCAATAAAAAGGCTGCTTCTAAAGAATTACTCCTCAATCAGGAACTTCATCTGTAAAGAATATAAAATAAAACCATAAAACAAAAAACTTATAATGAAATAAAGTTTTAGGCCGCATTTAAAATAAGTATTTACTTTTGAAGTGCTGCTGCATATAAAATTCATAAATCTTAAAAAGAAATTTTAATCAGGAATAAAATGAAACCTCTACCCAAAGCTATAAGCAACAAAAATACAATATCTGAGAAGTACTTAATTTTACAACTACAAAATGACAGGAAGTCAAAGCAGAAGAAGAAAAAAAGATACGCACATAAAAAAATACTTAAACATTTTTCGTCAATTACCTTTTCACTTTCGTTTTTCGGCAGTTTCGTTTTGCTTACAGGAAAATCGTAAAAAAAAATGTTGACAATTTTTTACGATGTTTGAAATTTAATTGTTTTATGGCAGCAATTTATGTAGTTGGTAAAGCAAGCACCAGCAGAGCTGCCAAATCGATTTTCAATTTTATTCCCAAAATCGAAATCGCCAAAACTGACGACTTTTCAAATACTTTTTCAGCCTGCCTTATGTATATTTTATTGGTTTTATATGTTTGTATGTGGCTTGAGTTTGACATCATTTCCCTCTCTTCTGTGGGGAAGGTGTTTTTTTTTGTTGTTGTTCGATTTTGTTTCAATGTTGCCATATTCCGATTGCTCATTACATGTTTGGGCTTTTGGTTTGCCTTTAAATTCTTTGGAATGGAAATAGACTTTTTTGTGATAAAATTGTAGTGATCATGATTTTAGAATAAGACAAGAAAAGTAAAGCTATTGGCTGGGGAACATGCTACGGCAGTTTCACGTCCAACACGACGCTCATCAGCATCCAGCTGACTGGGAACCCAGGTCATAACTAATTGCTTTGTTGTTTTTTAAGCAGCAGAGCTTAGAAGAAGGTCCATCCCCATATAAGGGACCATAAAAATTTTGAATAGATAAATACTCAACAGTACTTACAACGAGTCCCGTATGTGATATATTATTACCACTTTTTTGCGAAGAGCATATGGAAGCCATGAATATATTGGCACTTTAAGCAAATATGATGACTAGTTCTACACAAATTGTCTTTGGTTATGAAAAAAAAAAAAATTGTTAAAACATTTTTCTCAACTGGCTTAATCCAGTTCGAAACACTTATTGACATTAGTATACCAATTTTGCATATGCAGATTTAAAAAAAAAAAAATTACACTCTCAGAGCAAATTTTCAATACAAAACTTCTTTAGGCTCTGAGCAAATTTTTTAGATAAAACATTTTCGGATTGTGGGAAAATTTTCTATATAAATTTTTTTCAGGCTGTAAACAAATTTTATATTGAGAGTTACGTTTAATTGTTACTTCACGTTGTATGGGGATACCTAGTAGTTTTCGACTTGTGGTTGTTGTTGTCATTTGTTGTTGTAAGGCATCTGGGAATACATACACTGTGCTAATTTCGGCTCTCTATCTGTCTGTTGCTGTGAGTATGTGTGTGTGTGTGTACACAGTTGTTTTATTTTTCAATTCAATTCTTTATTTATAAATATCTTCCAAGGTTTTTACAAGTTCAATAATTTTCTTAAAGAGTTTAGGATGCTTTATCCTTTTCTACTTACATATTAGATAACAAACATTTTGTATTTATCTGAGCTTAAATTATTTTTAATGTAAAGGAGAAAATTTTCAAAAACCTTTGTGTGAAATTTTTTAGGGGGGTATATGATAAAATCTTAATACTAAGGGTAAAAATTATGATGAGATTATCTCATTGATGTGGACAGTTGTTTTATTGTGCTACAAAAGTACGATGGATGATCTGTGCCTGGCACTACAACAGCGTTGGCCCAAAACCACCAAACTGTTTGCTTAATTGTATTATAAATTTTTTTTTGTATATATGTAAGTAAATAAGGTACTATTATTTGTTTCATTGAAAATTCAATACTTGATCATTTTATAGTAGAAAAAATAAAAGTGGCGTACAGTTTCTGCCACTTGTCGTCTGCGTCCGCAATGTCCGACTGAAACTCAAAATATAAATGGCTCATTCTATATCAAAAGAAGTCTTGGTTTTTCGCCTCTAAAAATCTTTTATGTATGTATGTATGTATGTATGTATGTATGTATATATGTATGTATGTATAGATGTTTGGCTGCCTTATCATTTTCGACTTTTTTTGTTATTGCTGCGAAATTCTTTATGGTTCAATATACTGACATTAATAACAAAAGCTAAACTACATCACCTTTATATATTTGTATGTCAGCTTTTTTTTCATACATAACAACATAAGAGTAGATGTAGGCTCATTAGAATAGCCAGAAACTATTGTAAGTTCATAAAAATATCATGAGATCACCAAATCAAACATCAGCAGCCCTGATGAGAAGTCGCCACATCTGGCAACCCTGAATAAAAACAGCAGCACAAATGGTCTTTATCACAAAATCCTTGAGTGTTTGTTGCTTTCGGTAAATGATAGGAAAACGGTCGAAATGACTGACTGCGAGACATAAATAGACGTTTTGCACTTTGAATTTTTTATTTTTAAGCTATTAAAATTTAAAACACGTTAAATGCTGGTGTATGTAACAACTGTAATGTTAAATGAACAAACAAACAAACACCCACGAAAATACACACAACTGCACACCCGCATTTTTATGTACATGTACATTAAAAAATGTTTAAATGTAAATATATTAAAAGCGAAAAAATGGCCTCCAGCGAAAAAATGTGTAACATAAAATGGATTTTATTTATGCATGTTAGTGTGTATACGTTGTTTTTTCAAAATTGTGTTATTTCGTTTACGTACAATGGGCTGAGAAAATAAAACAACAACCATTGATTCTGTTGCGATATTTTGATGTAAAACAAAAATTCAAGTCCACAATAAAAACAGGCTTCTGAACTCTAACAGTGGATCTGGCCAGCTCTCGATGGTTTTCTTGCATACTGAACTGAAAGAAATGTTTCAACCTAAATTTTTTTTTAAATTTTCAACAACTTAATATTTTTATGAAGCCAACAGCAGTATGTGTATTTCAAATTTTCAACCGTCATGTGCAAATCTTTCAATTCGTTTTTAGGCCAAGTTGCAATTTGATAAAAAACCATCTGTGCAATATTTTCCCATTGAACATAAGCAATAATTTGGAAAATTTTACTATATCCTGATTAACTAACTTTGATTTGATATTAGTTATATATCGCTGGGGTTGCCTTTATTTATTTAATTTATTTTTGCTGCTATTTTCAATAATTTGATATCCTATTATGTGTCTTCCTCTGGAAAATTGATTTTGTCCAGAAAACAACTTTTAAATGGGTATTGAAATTCACTAATCTATTTCCATTACCCGCCAGCCCATTGTGCACTACAGTTGTTTACAAAAAAGTCCTTTGAATGTAATAAATATTTGAATTTAAAGTGTAAATATTTGAAGAACTTTATCCAAAAATACTCACCCATATTTCTTTTCATACGTAACAAAAAAAAAAATAAATTAATTTATTTTCATGAGTTTACATTTGCTCGTTTAAATTGTTGGAACAGTGAATGTTGGAGTGTTTTTTGTGTTTCTTTTTTTATGATTTTATTTTATTTTATTTTTTTCTTTAAGCAACAGAGAATTAAACAAATAAAACTGTTAAACATAAAAGTGAAAACAAAGGCGAAATGTTTATTCGGGATTTCAATGTAAGCGTAATTAAATTTCAAACGTTTTATGTTTTTCATTCTCTTGTTTTCGTTGGTTTATTTGCACTTCTCGCCAGTATAAAACAAATAATATGTAATTATTTTGTGCTTCATATTTGTTTGGGTCTGTTCTCTTTGTCACGATGGTAAAAAACGTAAGTTCACCAATGAATTTACAGCAGAAACCAGTATACGAGATACAAAAATCATGATATATATCATGATCGTTTCTGATCATGTTTTTTTTTTTGTTGTTGTTGTTCGTTTCTCGTTTCTGAAATACAAATTTTGCTGATTCAAATAAATGTTTTTTTAGTTAAGGGTCCTTAAATGCACAGAGAGGAAAAAAGTGACTTTTGAGAAACACCCAAATCAGCTGATATGTTAGAATGCCTGTTAAAAAGAGATAGGTATACTGTGCATTGCATATTTTTTCTGGCGGCAAGAAAATGACTGCACGCTTCTTCTTTCGTTTTGCTGCGGACTTTCAGAAGCAAGATGCACAGATTTAGTTTACGCTGATGTGCCGCCATTCACCTCTGCATACTTCTGTCGCTTGGCTATTGAGAACATGCTGGCAGTTTTAATTTATGGTAATTAATAAATGTTTTGATTGGAAAATGTTTATTACCAAAAGTTTTAAATTCCCACTTACTTCAAAATATGTATATGAAAATCACATCAACGATTTTCAGCACTTAAAGTGCTACACGAAACAAAAAGTGAAATTGGTACCGATCCTGACAGAAATTTTCCCCTTGTTGTTGCTGCCAGAAGCAAGACAACCACTTCAGTCATGCTCTTATAACTCTTATAAGCAAAACACTCTGGGGCCAGCTGATCCACGTTCTTTCTACTAACATTCAATAACAGATTCTCGAATTCCGACATAAGAGCAAGAAAAAAAATTAAACCCCTTGTCCCTTAACTTAAATACAATGCAACCCATTATGCTTGTCGTAACAAAAATTATAGAGAACAGCGTACAAGTTCGTGTTGTCGCAATGTTGTAATAACAAACAATTTGTAAAAAATTAGGAAAAAAGATATCTCTGTACAATAATTTGGGAAACTGTGTACATATGAATGCATGTGCGCGTTACATGCGGTAACTTATTTTCATTCTATTTTCGGGGTGTTGTTTAGTGTTTTTCCAATAAATAATGTTTTCGAAGCTGACATAATGCATTTGTATGTTCTAATGAAATACACACACACACACACGTATTAGGGTGGTAGTCTTACCACTTTTTTAATTAATTCATACATCGTTTAGCACGAGATGTTAAAATGCTGTTTTGTTAAGGTTTCCTTATATGTTTTCCAATTACCAGTTACTTTTGTCTAAAAAATCATATACACCGTAGCACTTGATCTAAAAAGTATAATTTTTTTGTTCGCAATGAAATAATGAAACTTTTGCCACAAAATATTATGTATTCTCTACATACACTAGAAGGCGAATTGAATTCATAATCTTGTATGAACAAAATCGTTTGTGATATAAACAAAAGTTGAGAAAATCAAATGCATGTAACTTCAACTAGAAATTAGAGAGTCTATGACTCAAAAGTATTTAGAATAAACTGTTCTTATGGCAACGTAGAATTTAGCACTGAAAACAGTATCAAACGTTGTTAGTCCATATATATATTTATATTGTTATAAAAAATATTTTAATTGAATAAAAGTATTGTTTGCAGCAAAAATTATTTAATTGTGTTTTATCTGTACTTCGGTGCTGCACTTCGGTGCGTTTCTTGCAACATACTGCTGAATATGGGAAAACCCACCTGGCCACCCTAATGTTTAATACACACACACACACACACATTATTTTCAATAGCAATGTCATAATAAATACAAAAAAACCATTGCTTAAGCATAGTGGCTATAAGTCTGTCTCAAAAGAAATTATTTTTTAACAAACCCAACAATGCAAAGCTTTTTTCTTGCCTGCACAAACAGCCAGAGTCTTCCAAATGAAAGCAACCTGCAATCCCCGAACTCCAAACTCATACATAGCAGCAGCATTTGACATACATACATACATACATATTAGGCCGAAACTCCATTAGAGCTGTTTTCTATCTACTGTTCAGCCGTCTCTATGTCGCCTGCATTACATTCGTCATTTTCGGGCCTTCAGCATTTTGCTTTGTCATTTGGTCGAGAAAAATTCGAGATCGCAGTCAAACCACAAATTAAACACACTTAACTCTCGTAAAAATGTTTTGTCTTCGCTCACCTTTAGGAATGAAACGCATATTTTATTGCATTTTTTTTGGCTATTTGTCACTTCCTTCTCAACTGCTTTTGTCGCCAATGTTCACCACTGTTCGCAGTGCATTGTGAGAGATGAACAACAAGAATATCGTGCTGACTTTGGATTTTATTGTTTTGTTTTCACTTGGCATTACCATTACGTTGCACTGCAGTCATTGTTTATTCGTATTGTTTGTATTATTTTTCTGATTTTCTTATTGTCTGTTTTTGATTTCAAAACAGAAGTTTGCATTTAGTCGCAATTCACTTGACACATTGACATTTTCGTCTTGACAGCTAATGGAGGGCGACAGGCTTTATCGAAGTTATGGCACTTTTAAAGATTTTAAACCTCATAGATCTATCTATGTACATACATACATATGTACATATGTTGGCTGTCTGCGGCTTATGAAATCCATCATACAAACATTTATGCGTACACATTTTTGTGTGTTTGAAGACAACTACAAAGTTGGGAACACTTTTTTTTTTTTTTAAATTATGCCATATGGAAGTTGTGTGGAAATCCTAAATCATAAACATTTCATAAACCTTAAACGAATGAGTGTCTCTTTCAGGAACAAATCTGCCTTGAGGTTGAGCAAAATGAAATGCCTGCCAGTATTGCGTTATAAACAAATTTTTGAGCTTGTAACGTTTAGGAAATTAAACTTTTCGAACAGTTTAATGTATATTTAATGTCTTTGATTTGAATGAATTATTTTCAAGGACAATAATAGTACATACATACATACATGCCACATTAGATGGTGTGTATGTATGTACGTGTATCCATACGATACACGTTTTACACATTACAAACAACACACATGAATACACCCATACACAGTATTTACAATTCACAATGAATGATCCTTTTGTATCCTTTGTGTAGTTAGAAATCATTGGAGTAAACAAAAGCACTGAGGCTCTTGGAACAATAAATACCACTTTTCAATTAAGTTTTGGACCACCAACCGCTGCTCTAATAAGCTTTTCTATTGTTTGTCAATAACAACAAAGACTTACATTTCATTCATTTAGCAGGAGCACATGTTATACACACACACACACACACACACAGCAGATGTCCTCGGGCTAAGATCTTAAAAATTGAAGAAAACCCAACATCCATCCACACATAATTAGGTATGTAGCAGAGTAGAGTACGTACAATGACAACAACAGAACGCTTTACAGCTTAACAATTCAAATTTTTTGCAGGGATCAAATACACGCTCTCTCGTACTACTCGAATCAACACACGCATAATGAAATTAAAAAATGTCATTCAACAATTATGTATGTATGTGCGTAGAAACGAATGTATGTACATATGTGAGTTGGGTATAGTTGGCAGTATTACGCAGCGATAATGTTATGACAAAAACGAACAAACAGACTGATTGCGGGTGAGCGCTTTTTCAACCCTGGCCAACGTTAATTTGATTTACGCGGTCTGAAAGCAACGAAAGAATTTCAATCGTATTCAACTTCATTGTTTTAATATGTATGATATTCTTAGACCTTTCAAATTATGTGAGTAAAAGTTGGTAAAACTCAAAACTATTGAACAACAAACTAAAATAATTTGCAAATTATTATACGCAACTAAAGCCATGTGTGGCCAAGATAATTTTAACTCTATCTTTGCAGTGCTGATATGGCTGCAATGGCATCGTCAGATTGGGAAGACAGGCTTCTGAAAAGCCAGCTATAAAGGTGCCAAGCCCACGTGGTTCCATCATACCACAATCCCAGCGGCTTTTTAAAAGATATTGAGTTGATGCTCAGCGCGCTTTCCTTTTTGCTTTTGCGGTACATTTTAGATTCAGTGGCACCAAATCGTATTTACTAGAGATTCGCTCAGCGTAAAATAATGTTGAGGAGACAAAAAATACACCTTTTTTGAACACTATGTCATGCAATTGGGCCATGGAATAAAATTAATTCAATATTAGAATTTTGAATGGAAATAAATTGTTAGAAGCATGCTATAAATATTATTCCATTAAAAAAAATGCATGTTTAAATCGGAAGTAAAACATGTTCTCATACACGTTGTAAATATTTCTTCATTTGCTGGAATAGCGAATATTGTAAAAAAAAAAGTCGTAACACATGCAGAAGTTAAACGTGCTTTTAAATCGATGAATGAATGGTCCAACCCAAATATGGTGCTGAAATTTCCAACAGGCGACCGAAGTTCCTTGTAAACAAATAGTTTTTACGCAGCTCCCCCAGAGCAAGGCAGTTTCCAAAGAGGTCTAACACAAGTTCCTCCGTGTCACCGGAACTCATTGAATGATGAAATTTGTTGCCTAGCGTGGTAGCCAGTGATGTGTGATACCTTGATATTAATGTTATGTTACGCCCACTTGTATCGTAGAATGGCCCCGTTGATATTAATGTGGGATGTAGCAAGTTCCAAGAGTTCTCCTGCAAATCAAGCAAACAGGACGAGCGAGATGCAAAACTTTTGAACGGCAAACAAGAAACACTCAGGAAATTCTTACTATACTGCTTAGTTTTTTCTTCAGCCTGGAGCTGCTGACTGACAATCAAAACGTTGTAACTGAATTTTCTTTGGTAGCCCTAAATCAATAACTCCAGCGCAACGTGATGATCACCATTTTTTCTAAATTAGAACTAGACCATCAGAAGCAAATGGTATATCGCTTAATTGCCCATTTAGAAATGTAAGAAGCAGATGTTCAACTCAGGTTCTGGTGATGGAACACTTGCATGTATTTACATACATATGCATATAGCGCCAATCCCATCGTCACCGTTCGTTCGCTCGCATAAAAGCACCAAAAGCAACAAAAATAAATAGTTTGAAATTTGTTATTGTCTTGCATATAATTAAGCAAGCGAGCGAGCGATTTCGAGTGACATGGCGGGCCTGGCAGTAATATTTGAAAAAAAATATATTTATCTTGTTGAAGAACAAAAGCCCAGCCATGACCAGAAGTGATCTTATTTCTTCAACACCAGAAGCCAAGTAACAGAATTACCAAGATGGGCTGACATACACTGCACACTAATTTATAAACTGTCTAAAGTGCTCAGGGCACTCAAAAAAAGTAGTCTACAAATCTGATTTGAATGTAAAGTTTTAGAGCAGCCCTTCCCATCTACACAGGTTCAGCTTAAATGAACAATAAGAATACGAATGTGAATATGAATATGAATACGAATACATATGTACATACGTCGTTTCCCCAGTAATTTTCATACGAAATGTATCAAAAGTGATGAAAGAATGTAATCATATTATTTAAACATTTGCTTTTGTTATGTTGACAGTTGCTGACATTGATGTATGGATGGATGAAAATGCTTGGTTAAGTACCAAACTGTTGAGATGCAATAGCGCTCAAAAACTCATCATAAAAAAACAAAATTAAAGAAATAAACAAAACAAGAAAAATTTATTTTTGCCTGTGTGTGTGTGTGTGTGTGTGTGTGTACGTAAACGGCCGTACAAAGCAAACATACAAACAAACGAACAATATTCCATGAATACTCAAATACTTTATATTTATTTATGCAGGTACATGTGTGAGTGTGTGAGTGTGTTTGTGTGATCTCAAGAGCGTGAATTGTAAAGAAAAAGATAAAGATACTTCAAGATATTCAATTTCTGTTGCGTTCAAAAATGGAGGGTGCTCGATTAACTAACTAACTACATATGTATGTATGTATGTATGTAAGTGGTAACAAAAAATCAAATTCAAAAATTTCATTTGAGAAGTTTGACACACATTCATGCACATGTATGTATATGGATGTACTCGTATGTGGAAAAACATACTACATACTCGAATACATGTATGCATGTGTATGTACTTGCAAAGCAAAATGAAGAAAGAAAAAAAATTAAATAAATTGCAGTCATCGTTCCCATTACGATTATTTGTTCTTTAACTGCAAGCAAGGGATGATTATGGATGGCTGGTTCGTTGATGGCTCTGCATGTGAGTACCGAGTATGGAAAATATACTTATGAAAGCAATTATTATAATTGCGAACCGACTGACTGAGTGACAGACTGAGTTTCATAGGGTTGCTTGTCAGTGGATTTTATGTAGTGAAACAACGTCAACTCATTATTAAACTTGCTGAGAATAACGTGCGTTCTTAATAATTGTCAATCATGGACAACAAACAACGTTACCGCTGGCACAGTGGGAGAGATGAAAAGAAAACAGACGGCAACAAATTCATACTCGCCAGAGTCTGAAAAAAGGGCCAAGCTTGTCAATTTCTTGTAGCGGCTGGGAACACACAAATGAGTGTGAGGGTGAACGAGCTAAGCGAATTCCAATATTTACATCTACTAAAAATCATCGCTTTCGAATGTTTTCTGTACGATCGCCTCTCGCTGGACTCGGATATATATTCTGCTCTATACCTTAACAAACTGTATATTGGCTTATTTCAGTTTTTTCTTGCAACCGATTAACAAAACTCTACCCTCCTGAATAAAAATGAAGATCCTGCAGCTTCAATGGACAAAATGTGTGAGTATTTTAATTGCAGGCAGCCTTATGAAATACATTTCCACTGGCTTATGTTTTACGCAAACTAATAAAATTTCTATTGCTTGCATCACCCACTGTGCGGCGTACTCGTCAGTATTCGGTTTTGTAGAGATTTCCCTTTACGGATATTCTTTCTCACCACCATGAATTTCTTCTGTGGTTCTTTTGTCTTTTAACAATTTTTTTTTTATTTTCTTTAACGTACATAGTATGCATTTATTTATTTATTTTTTTCCTGTTTTATTTTGTTGTTCTGTGGTCGTTTCAATAATTCATGGTTACGTAAAGGGGGCGTAACGCTGAATTCTTACCAGCCGAGAGAAGTGTTGTGTAATTGTTTGTTTGTTTGCTTGTGTGCGTATGGTTTAATTTAAGAAATAAATTAACTTTTTTTTTTTGGAAATTACTATCATTCTTAAATCTTTCGTTAGTTGAAAAACACTTTTCTTTCAAAAGGTTCAATTAGGAGAAACACATAAAAATTAAATTATAATCTACACGGCCGTATTTAACTTAAATCAATACCATAAAATATTTATATCTTAAAACCAAAAAGGAAAAAATGAAACCATGCAAGTAACTGTCATGATCTAGTAGAAGTCAAATTCTCAGGGGTTGTTCACAAAATTAGTTCCGTAACGAAGACAAAATTCACATGAGTTTCCAAAAAAAAATTACCAAAAAGTAGTTGAAACTAAATGGTAAAAAGTTTCCGGTAAAGGTAGTCTATTTTTACCTTTTTTTAAACCAACTTCCAGAATAGAAGAGTTTTTTCTTTGTTTTGAATCTGGTTGTGGACCCTGATTTTATTTTATATTTTTTTATATATATAATTTAATATTTTTTTCCTTGCTAACTTAATAACTCTGACCCTTAACATTGAATTGCCGTGGACCTGGCCATAATTTTTGTGTATGATTTTCAATACAGCGCTGGACAAAGTTGGTTACAAAACTGTGTGGCGTTCAGGTCACACAGTTGAAAATTTTGAGGGCCGTTTGAGCTGAAAAAAAAAAATTATATTCGAGAAATAGATGGATTTCATTTGAAAATTAATTTATCTTCAAGAAGATGAAATTCAGGCGAAAATTGCTGTACTAAGGAGAACTGCAAACTCGATGAGGTACTACAGAATCTTAATCTGCGCTGACAGGAAGTCCGCAATAAATACGCTAGCAGGGGTCTATACGATATCTCGATTGATTCGTAAATGCTGGATATCTCTAAATGGAATAGCGAGACATTAATACCGGAACCTGCTCTGGGACACACAATGGTGTGTGCGGAAACACAGCATAATCGCGAACGAACTGGCGAGATATTATGCCCGCTAACTAAGTTCTATATAATAAATTTATTTTAAGATTTACCAATTCATCCATGAGCTCCTAGATGGCTGAGTTGTTAGAGTCTCTGAGTTCGCAGGTTCGATTCCTGACGAAGGCTCTGGCTGTTTCTAACGACAGGCAAAATCTTCGCAGTTTTGTATTTATTCAAGAAAAGCAGAAAAAGAAAGCAATTTTTTTTTTAATAGCAGCACAAATGCTGGAGAGAGAGAGAGAGAGAAATATGTGCAGGGATATGCTGGATTTATGTGTGTGGCTGTGTGCAGAAGCTCTCGGTATATACTTTAATATTTACTTACCATACCTTTGGGCGCCCAACGAGATTTCAATCTAATGTAATGTTTTATAACTTTTATTGGTTTGTAACAACATTTTATAGAAATGAATTATTACGAAATAAAATACACACTCTACAGAAATTTATATAAAATGTCATCGCAACTATTAATTTATTTGCCTGCAATTGAAGCCCAAGACACTGTTTGCGTAATTAATTCGGTGCCAGAAATTCATTTGGAAATTTTCCATTAATCATAGAAATAAATTCGGCGCCTGCTTGTGAACAAGTTTTTTTGTGTGCGATCGTTGAACACCCCATTAAAAATGACAATTAATTTCCAAAGTTAACACCTGTAGGCTTTTGTATTATTACTTTGTTTTTGTTAAAAGTTTAAATTTATGAAGTGAAAATTTTCCTACAATTTTGTTAATTAGTGGCGAAACAACGTCACCATTTAATTACATATTCTTTTTAGATGAGTTGTGCTAATGAGCTGAAGAAATAATCAAATTAGAAGTCTATTTTTTAATAACGTGCGAAGAAAAAATCAGATCATCTTGTGTTTAATAAAAGGAAAAATGTTTGAAAGTTGCCTGTGTTGGCTTCAAAACAGCTCAAGTCATCATTTCACGTTTCATTTGAATCCTTCAACTCATAGCTATCATTTCAAAAAGCTAACTAGAGCCAGCCGAATTAGAGTCTTTTGGACTCAGTGCTAAATTTTCATAAAGCGATTGCCTCATCGTTGTACTTCACAATTTCTGCTCAATCTTCTATCTGTCAAAAATAGAAGAAAAAAATGTTTTGCTTTAAAACAAGAACCATAAAATTGTGGTCAATTCCACCACCAGCTAACACAGCAAATTACTGAACTAAATATGTATATAAATGGAGGAACAGACTTCGGGCACTTCTTACAATAACAACAAGACCTTGAATACGTTTTTTTTTTTTTGTTTGGTATCAAGTGGTCACTTCTGGTTCTTTGATTTAATAGAGAAAATACCACAATTTGACTTCTCTTTATTGAGTTCAGCTTTTTTTATGCATATGGTTTCAATGCCTTTAATTATTCATAATTTTTCAAAAAGCAACCCTCTTTTTAACAATTGTTTTGCTTTCTTGGCAAATTCCATTTAGTCCTTCGGCCCTGACATACCTTTTTAATGGACATTGTGTTAAAACAAAAAGCGAAAAAGAACAATGCTTGAAAATAAAATGATTCAAATACACAATTTGTAAAGGGGTATTATGATATGGTGGTAATGGCATAAGAAAAATATGTGAATTGATGGAGGAAAGTTGACATTTTAAAATGCCCTCATTTTTTCAAACATTTTCTGAACATCCGACCAGTTGTTGTTGTTTGGCTGAATAGTTTTTCTTCTGCTTTTTTTTTTCTTCATCAGCTGTAGTAACAAATAGTAACAATACATAGTACATATGTATGTATGTATGTATGTATGTATGTATGTATGTATGTATGTATGTATGTATGTATGTATGTATGTATGTATGTATGTATGTATGTATGTATGTATGTATGTATGTATGTATGTATATATGTATGTATGTATGTATGTATTTATGTATGTATGTATGTATGGCAAACCTTTCTTCTAAAGGTCTTTCTACTTATTTTGTTAACGTGCCTTTTCTATGGCCACTCATGGATGTAAGTGGAAATGTGAGTGGATGGAACTGTAACAGGTAATTCGTCCACTGATTTAAGCAAATGTACACTGAGGAAAAAGAGTGGTGGTGTAATACCGTTTGCGCCTATGTTGATAATATTTAGAAAACATTATCACTACCTTAAAGAAAACTCGCTGTAATTATGGAGTTGATAACGCCGAGTTCTTATTTTGATGCCGCACTGGTTTCACTTTGTTACCCTTCTTATTTGATAGCACCTTGCTTTGACATGATATCCGGGGTATCGAGGCAATACCACTTTGTAAATGTTGTACCATTTGTAAATAATTTGATAGCAACATGTAGATGTTCTTCAACATGTTTGAAGATGTTTTTGAAAATACATAACGCCTACTTGTAAGACATAAAGAAACTTTTGCAGAGCACTTATCACTGTTGTGTTTCCATTTTTAGGGTTCCGTACTCATCAGAGTGAAACCTATTACCGGGACTTCTACGTCCGTCCGTCCGTCCGTCCGTCCGTCCATCACAGAGTCCACTCTCTCCGAAACGAAAAAGGCTAGAAAGCTGAAATTTTCACAGGATATTGTTGTACCTTGCCACTACAACAACAAATACTAAAAACAACAACAAGTCGAAAACAACCAGGTGTCCCCATACAAGGAAAAGTAATAATTAGCTATAACTCTCCAACCGTAAAAGATAGAGAGCTGAAATTCGCACAGTGTATGTATTTACAGATGCTCTATACCAACAATGCTAAAAACAATAACAAGTCGAAAGCTACCAGGTGTTCCTATACAACGTAAAGTAACAATTAGCCATTACTCTCGAACCGTAAGAGACAGATGGATGAAATTTGCATAATATATGTATTCACAAATGCTAAAAACAACAACAAGTCTAAAACTACCAGGTGTCCCTTTACAGCGTAAAGTAACTGTTAGCCATAACTCTCGAACCGTAAGACACAGAGAGCCGAAATTCGCACAGTGTAAGTAATCCCAGATACCTTACAACAACAAATGACAACAACTACAACAGGTCGAAAACTACTAGCTGTCGCCATACAACATAAAGTAGCAACTAAACGTAACTCTCAAGCAGTAAGAGACAGAGAGATGAAATTTATACAATGTATGTATTCACATATGCCATTCCATACGTACACTACACATACGTACGGAACATTAAAAGTGCGACCAAGCCTCGTACTTGACTGAATTTATTTTCTTTACCCAAATTTTACAAATATTATGCTGTATGAAAATCAGTTGCCTGTGAGAGAAGTGGTAGACAAAATTCAGGGAATAGAGTTTTATACTCTTTCAGAAAGTTTCTTAGAATCTCTGAAATGATTTTTGTTTCCTTTCTTCCAATGTCATGCTAATGTAAAATTCAGTAATTTTTCCCCAAAATTGAAAGTGGTCCATTCAATTAGTTGCGGTTAAGTTCAGTCTACTTAATTTTCCTCAGTTTTTTTTTTTTTTTTTGTTTGTTTGCTAGAAAGGTATGCTAAATTATTTCTAAGCAGAATTTTGTGAAAATACGCATTTTGGTAGTAATATTCAATTTAGGTAACTAAATATTTATATTTGTAAAATAAATTTAATTTAAAACCTTTACAAAGCATCGCATTTCCCTTGATTTTATACAGAGGTAATGAAAGAGAAATATGCTTTTGATTACAAACGTCGCAGATGAAACTGAAGGGAAAAATCCACCCCTGTTCAAGTGGAAAATAGTCTTTTGATGAAATAAAAGAATTTAATATAAAACAAATGGGTCAACGAGGATAATGTGTATGTACCCTTTTTAATATTATTTATTATTATTATTATTTGTTCTACGCGCAACAAAGAAGTTTCGTAAAACAAAAAGGTTGTGAACATACCTTTTTAAAATTTATTAAGGTAGTGGAATAATCAATAAGTATCTTGTGTTTCAAACAAGTTTTTGGTTCTGATTTACTAAATACATTTCTACCAAAAAACAAGAAGAGAATCTGTTGGTGTAATTATCTTTTTTTTTAAGTTAACAATTCCAGTTGACCAGCCGGAATTTTATTATTAAAAATGGCGGTCTGAACTGCAGAAGTTCCCAAAATTGGAAGAAAGAAATCAAAGTTCCCAAAGGTCCGCTTTCCCACTCCCCAAACTGAAAGGACTAGTGGCAAAAGTGTGCTAGTGCTAAAGGTTTTTAGTAGTCCCTGTGTCACATCCGAAGTAAAAGAAACCCTGTTATGCAGACAAATTGTTGGTCTTACATATTTTTTCACTGGCGTATTTATTGCTTTTAGAAAATTGTTACCTGCCTACAGAGATTGTTATTTCACGAAAACGCTAAAGCAGAAAACTAATTCTTCTAGCGGCCATCCATTAAACTACCTGCAAAACAAAATTAACTTTGAGTTGTGCCCCCCGCCCAGCAAGGACGGCACTTCTGCCTTCTCACAGTACATAATTGTAAAATAACCCTGGACGAGCAAACTACAATAACTGTTGCGCTAAATGCAAAAAAAAAAAAAAACTTTCACCACAAGTGAGTTTTTAAAAATTGATTATTCATAAGACTTAATTTTAGTCTTTAATTTGGGCCATCATCCGGTGTGTTGTGGCTGGTGAGCCTGGTGTGTTGTGGCTGGAAGCCCAGCACTTTCAATTCTCTGGTTTCCCAATAAACAAATGCTGACACTAAGGAACTAATTTTTTACACATTATTATTCTCAAATGCTATGAAAGACAAATTAAACTGAATAAATATTACGTATTTGTTTCCCCAATTGATGCAAAGCACCACTCATTTTGGAAATGTTCATTTGGCAAACACGCTGTAAAATAAGAAACTGTTTTCTTGCAGTTTGTTTTTTTTTTTTTTTTTTTGAACAAAAAGAAAAACTGCTGCGCATAATAATCTTGTAGTTTATGTCGTTGTTTGATTTCATATTTTGGAGTACAAACACACAGATTTACGTATGTATATACATATGTATATAACATATAATGTATAATGTATGTATAAATCATTCAAGGGAAAATCGCGTTTATTGTCTTGAGGGGGGGGTTTAAGTTGTGAAAGTCATTCAGCCAACAAAGTGTTTTAAGGTAAATATGTATGTACTATGTGTGTGCAGAGGGTTGCTGATTGTCTGAAATGTTTGTTTGATTTGAAAAACAACAACGCAGGAAACAACAAACAACGACGCAAAAAAGTCATACATACATAATTTATGCTTCACTAAAGTCTTGGCTTGTCTTATACCACCAGTTAACTAGTTAGTTCCCTTAGGGTTAAACATTACACGTACACTCTGTTGCTTCTTTTTCGCCTTTGATAAGAAGATGTCGGTCGGACGACGCATGAGAGTATTTTGCATTTGATTTAATGTAACAAAAACAGGGGAACAAACATTACAGCGAGTAAATACATTTCATATGTTTATTTTGTTGGCGTAGTTGCTGATACAACATGTGCAAACACATGTTTGTGGCTGTGTGTAAGTGTGTGTTTATTGCTGAAACGTTTGGCGACATGTTGCTTCGTAATTTCCGCTGTAATGGCGAACAAGCAACAATGATTTCCTTATCCTGTATCTTTTCCTATTAGCCATCTACTTGTGCATGTATTTAGTGTACTTGTGTGAACCAAACTATCCAAACAGTTGAATTCTAAGAAGCTTTTGATAATTTTGTTAGAGTCCTAATGTCATTTGTTTAAATTTATAAAATAATTTGTCAGTTTTGTAACTCATCTCCTTCTCGGAACTCTTATTCTAAGCAATAACTTCAAACTCTACACGGCTCTGTGAAGAAGAGTATAAAACCGGGCAGCAACTTTTTCAGTTTCATTTCTCAAAGGGTATTTAAGAAAAATATCTCAAAAGTCTTCAGTGCTCCTGTGCAAAGGGTATTTCAAAATCTTACATAATTGCACAAAGAGTTGTTGGGATAAAAGACCATTATTTTTCAAAAAGCCTCAAGCAAATAAAATATCTTGATTTCTTATAATTTATATTATTTTTCAAGTTTTTTTAAAAACATGCAAACTAATCGAATGTCTAGTTTTTTTCCATTTAATTACAACTTTCAGTTCCATCCATTAAGTTCAATCCAAATCTGCTGACGGCTTTCCCGCTTTTGTATTTTCACTGAAGTTGATCTTTTGCTCAGTTAACTTTTTGTGTTGCTTTACACGCACCGCCACCTAATGAACCGTTCGCTCGCCATTAAAAAAAAAATCTGGCACTAATGAGCTTTAAAAAGCAACACAAAAAACTTGTATATATAACCGATAGCTACATACACACATACATACGTGCATACACTGACGATTTTGGCAATTTGTAATTTTAACGGCTACTGTATTTTACTTTTCTTTAATTTTTAATTTAACAGCTATTGGTAGCTGTTTTTTCGTTTTCGTTTTTGGTGCCACAGGCAGAATTTGTGTTTTCTGTGAATATTCAAAACAATGGTCCACAATCACAGTCTAGCAGTCAAGTCATTTTTTGCAAAAATTTAAAATCTGAATTTTAACAACCGTTTTAACTTGGTTTTAAGCTAAACTAGCCTTCAATGGAAACGACATCACATACCAAAAATGCTGCCATACAACCGTCTACAAATGCCAGTGGAATTATATCTTGAATTAGTTGAATTTAGAGAATCATATCCTTGAGCATATTCTTAGACATTACATGTATGTATGTATATTACAGTGGCCCTTATAGCGTAAGCAAATTGAAAGCGTTAATTTGCATTATAAGTGCAATGGTGAAAGTTAAATTTTTACCCTGACAGATGAAAGTTATACATACACTCAGAAAACTTTGCCAGTAACATTAACTCAAAACTCACTTTAAAATAAATGAAACTTCATTTAAAAGCCGTCCCACTTATTTTTCATTTAAATTTACTTATTACTTCATTTGAATTTAAATGTTAAAAAATCTACGGAACTCAATCGGTAACCTGTGAAATAATTCATACGTAATCAACTTGAAAAAAAAAAAAATTTTTTTTTTCTTTGGTGGTCATTTTATTTAATTATAGTTATTTATCTGTATTATATTCTTCTTCTTCAATTCGCTAATTTAATTTTTTTTTTTTTTCATTTATAATTATGCAAAATTAGAAAATTTAACAAAAACTACAACAAACAATAGTTAATATTTACAAATATTTACAAATACACACAGGCCCTTAACAGAGCTCTCAAGTATAATATAGAACAATATTAAGTTTTCAATAATAATTTTTTTTTTATTTTTGGATTTTATACTTCAAATGAAGAATATGTTTATTTTTCTGTAATGAAAAAAATTTGTTAAAAACATCACTTTAATATTTTGATTTAAAAAAAGGTCAATTAAGTTTTGCACTGCGAATCTCGACTTGAAAGCAGCTGCCATTTCAACTCAGTGTCACCGCAACAATCAGTACAAATTCAACAACAATCAATTTAAGTAAAGAGTATGCTACATATGTACATATGTAGAAACCAAATTCTAAATACATACATATGTATGTATATACATACGTATTAACAGCTTGATTCCTTCATGTATGTGTAACATAAGTTACAACTGTCATTATTAACTGTCAGCAAAAATCCGTATTTATCTGTAGTTAGTTTTTTAAGTAACTGTACAAATCAGCTAAAATTAAAATTTCATTCTTTTCTAAACGTTTTGTCATTTAAAAATAACTGCACTGATTACTTCTGGAATAAACTACGGTCAGTTACTGCAAAATTATTCTGAGTGTACAGAGATTTCTAAATTGACCATAAAAACGGCGGAAATTCATGCAATAAAATCTCTTAGAGAAGCTGCTTTGGAACTAAAATAATTTTCGATCAAAATTCATGTCCCTGGCACAAAATTAAAATGAACAATAAGAGAAAAAAACATACATTTGACGGAGCGCCCTAAACTGCACCAAATCAATAAAGAGCCCAGCTTCGAACTCGTTTGTGCATACACACATATGTATGTATATGAACATGCATGCACAGTGGCTCTTATTTCGAAATTTTGCGCTGACTCTGATTTACTTTTCTTATATCGAAGAGCATTTTCAAGCTAAAGTTGCCACGCATCCCGCTTGTTTGCACAATTTTTATTAATATTTCCTCACTGAAGCTTTCGTTTAAGTTTTACTCCTTCTTTTGTCTTTTGTCGTACTTTCCCTTAGTTGCTTAAAACACAATTTGTATTGGATAGTGTGTTTGGGCTGATATTTTATCCATCTAAAACAACATAATGAAAAAAAAAAATAAATAAAATAGTTATAAGGAACAAAAAGCTTCTATGAGGTCGTCTCTTAAACATACGAAAAACTTTTCAACACATTTCCATGGAAATTGAACAAACACGTTCTATTTGTAGTTACGTCCTTCAGTTTTATGAACAAACAATTTTTGTTACTTTCCGCTCGAAGCCTGGGTTGTGATGGGAAGTGTTTGCAGCGCATTTGGCAAACACTGTGGCAAGGAAGAATCCCTTTGACTCCCAAATAAGAAATTCATTTAAGTATGACTGAGCTTTTCAAGCAAAATAGTGCAAAACTGTGAAAAATTTTGACAACTTTTTGAACGTAATCGAATGAAAACTTATCCACCACAAGTCGTTCGTTCACATCTATAAGAAAACGCAATTTGCAAAATGTTCTTGCAAGTCTTTGCAATTGTACATACATATACATACATACATATATTATATGCAAGCAAGTATGCATAAGCCTCTACTCTTAGCAAAATGTTTAAAGTAAAATTGTCTTGAAAGTAACATGGGCTTTATCAGAATTTAATAAGCCACAGTGCACACTGCAAAGAACTTGACTAAAGACAGTAACACTCATAATACAGACATGTTCTATTGGAACACGAAACTTAGCTCTGCAAATGCCAGTACAGCTTAAGAGTCCGACAGTGCCTTGTTAAATGAAATTCTCAAGTTGGCACCATTTCATACCAATTAATAAAGAGAATAAGGGAACATAAACCGTCTAATTCATAAAAATTATAACAGGTTTATAAAGCTCTTATTTGACAGATTTGCCATACAAATATGTCAAATAGCAGTCTTATAAGTCTGTTATAATTTTTATGAATTAGGGGGAAAGAATCTACACTAAGAGATTATTATAATTCTCTTGGGATGGATGAGTTATATGATAGAGAAACTAAAAATAAATTAAAAAATCTGTTTGTTTTTTTTTTAATAATTCTTCAAACTGAAACTGATGGCTGGGCTGGCTCAGCACGTATCATATCTAGAAATGTAAGCAAGAACAAGTTTAAACAAATATTGTTCAAAATTGTCCTTATTCTTATTTTGCTTACATTGTGCTACAAAAGAGTGCAAACGTGATTGCCATGTGCTTAAAATACCCAGTCAGCAATCGTGAAATCGTTTTCATGCAAAAATTTTCTCTAATTCGCATTGAAAAAAAATGTATTACTTTGTACAAAAGAAGAACTCCAACTCCATATTTCCCACAAATATGGTTAGTATTTGACGCTAACAAATATATAAACTTGATTAACTCAAGCATGAGAAGGCAATATTCTTAAACCAGTTACATTTTCATTCTAAGCCCATTGACAAAACCAAACGCCACTGGTTTTCTCAAACACCTGAATTTCCGACTTCAAAATGTGAAATTCTAATTTTTTTCCAGAGAAGCAGGTATTTTAGGAATATCGGGATTTTTTAATGCTTTCTAAAGATACTTCATTGAAAAAATAGTATTTTCAATACACGCTGAGTGGGTATGTTGTCAGAGGTTGTGGTTCGAGTCCCATCTAAGCTAAACGAAAAATGTTAAGGTACAAGCTGAAAATAAAGAAGGGAAATTAACTGAAAACACAATTAAATAAGAGAATATAATTTTAATTTGATTTTTGACTGGCTGCTAAAATCAAAGTTATTTGATAACGAGTGAGCTTTGCCAAGCTCATCCCAGTGCTGACGAAAATTAATTTTGCCTTCAATAGTCAATAATAACCATAATAACAGCGTTGTATAAAAAATAACTTAAAAAGTTGTGGAAAAGATTTAAAAATATAAATCGCAAAGCATTTTCTTTTTCGGTTAATAAAAAACCAGGTTGAGTTAAAAAGTAAACCAAAACTAAAAGGTGAAGCCAAAGCACCAACGCAAAACATGAAATCAACCTGGGGCCAAATCACCGTATTCGAAATCGAGTGCTTTGTCATCGAAATGTTGTTAACGTGGATCACAGGACACGTTATCGAAAGGATCTAATCGATATTGTACTCGATTGTTACTACACTATCGAAAACAAATAAACTCTAGCTTTTAGCAGCAAAACAAATAAAATAACAAAGAAGCGACAAAAAATTCAAGAAATAATTTAAAAAATATAAATTTTCTTGTTTTTAGGGAAAGTGAATACCAAGAAAAAGTGTATACAGTTTTGCACATAGTGCTTTGTGCCAACCTCACTAAAAAAAGGGACAATGTAGCGGCAAGTTGCAATAAGGGTGGTACGCTCGTCGACATGTAACCAGAGATATTTATTTCCGATAAAACGTATTCAAAAGCTTCCTTAGAGAGCCGAAAACGTCTTTTGAATTTAATTATATATAAACGATGAAACATTTAGTTCTAATCTTTTGCTTCAAACTCACAACTTACTCTGCTTCTGGCAATGAAAAAGGATTGCTTTTGTCACGAATGTTCCTACTTATAATGGCAATATTGGACTCACCCTCCGATTCCGAAGATGAGAAACATAAAAACACATTTGGATTCATTTATCTTGAAGTTTTTCACCAATTTATTTATATTTTGTTTTCTTTTTTCGTTTAGTTTCTTTATTGTCATATGCGTACTGCGATGTAAAAAATAGTAGTAGACAATATTAATTGCGATCGAATAATGTGATCCAAAAAATTGCAGCCGTCGAAGCATTTGTACACACGAAAGAAGACTCGATTTCGAATGCGGTGATTTGCGCCCTGAATATAATTTTATGTTCGAACTTTATGATTTGCAATAGTTAATCACTTTGTTGGGCCTTAGTTCACTTGCACTGCCTCAGAGTTGAGTAAGATTTATTTGCTGGGTATGCGAAGCATGAAATCCACCTCAATATGATGTACATGGAAAATTAAATATGACTGTAATTTTGTGCAGTTTTCTGAACGTATGTATTTCTATGGTCGCCTATTACCTTTAGGTTATTTCACAAATATTCAAAAAAAAAAGTAAACTCTAGAAAAAATCAACACTTTAACTCGCTTTTCTGCTTAAAAGCTTATCTGTATTTTTTGTATGAAGCAATTGTATGAAGTTTGGATAGAAATGGTTGAGATGGTTGTTTGTAACTTTTTACTTAATTTTCGTTGCAGCCAGAAAGTAGTACGATTACATACACACAATCATTCTTGCATATGTGTGACTCTCTCTCTCTCTCTCTCTCTCTCTCTGTCTTGCATTAACTATTTTCTTTAGAGGCACTGCTTAAAGCTAAATGGTGCACCACAACTTTACAATGCTAGTTAAAATAAGTAGTACATATGCTGTAAAATGTTAAGTCTTTTTCTTTGTGTGGAAGTGCTTGTATGGATGGAGTTTTGTCGACTTGTTGGGGTGATACGTTGCTTATTTGGCTTGTTAGCTAAACAGAACTCGACTTGCAACATACACATTTGTACATGTGTATGTATTTTTTGCTCGAACATGCTCACAGTTCGTCTGTCTACAGATATCAGCCAGATTTTTTTTCCTAAACTTTACACGTACATTTCAATTAAGACAGTTTATTTTATTTTTTGTTTATTTGTAAGTCAAGTCTGATTTTCCTTTCCTCAAGATCATTTCAATCGTTCATAACGATATTTGTATGCACTTATGAATGTATAACCATTTTACTAATTTAGAAATTTAGCACAGAAAATTAATTTAATTTAGTTTTGTTTCATATTGCAATTTATTAGCGACTTAATGAACATGTTTTAGCAAGAGTAAACAAGATTTTTGCAGGACTTGTGTGCCGACCCATACACTGATTGTTTCGAAAATTTCGTATAGCGAAGCCAGAACTCGACTTGTCAGCATCATAATTGGAGTGCAACCTTGCAGTTCTGGGCCTTTATGCTGCCGCAGTGAGTCTTGGCAACGAGAGTCGATATCGCTGTTGGTTCCTGCCTGACATTTTTTGTATTGCTCACTTATTGCTATATTGTATAAAGACAACTTCCGATTTAATTTGGCGCAAAGTAAATCGAATTTATCACAAAACCAGTATCGTCCTAGTGGTGTTTATCACGCGTAACTCGCAGTCTTCGTTTTTGAGTCTATTCAGTTCTTCCTAGTACCTGTTTGAACAAATCACCATTTCGGAATAAATTATTACAACAACATTTATGATAAATGAACCTAAGGTTCTAAAAAAAAGTTTCTTCTTTTTTATTTATTGACACTTCTATATCTCAATGTTCTTAATGTTTACATTTCCATTCAAAATATCATACGTCTGCTGCATACGGCATATATAGTGCTATAATAAATCGTATCTGTAAGATAAGAAACCACATACAAATACATACATATGACAAGGCAAACAAATAAGAAATGAAGAAAAATATACACACACTTGATAAAGAAAATAAAAAGTAGAAAACAAAAACAGAACGAGAAAGTCAAAATAAATGTTTGCTTGCAAATATAAACAGTTTTGTTCTTTAATAACCATTTTCTAAATTCATGCTCGTTCGTTTTACATTTTTTACACACACACACACACACACACACACACACACACACACACACACAGGCAAACAAGCAAACACACTCACACAAGCGGATTTGTGTTGGTGCAAATTTACATAAAGCGCACTCCACGCTTGGGAGTGTAAAATTAGTATGCTCTTTTCTGCAAATATGAATGCACAAGTATGCATGTACATGCATGCATATGTAAAAGTATTTGCTTGCAACATTTCTTATGCAAATGAGGTTTGTGCGTCTGCTTGAATGAGGAACGAAACTGATACATTATACATAAAGAGAAAGGGAATAGAAGCGAAACAAGTTTATTTCATAAGTTCATTTAAATAAATCGTTCATATGTTTGCTTGTAAGTGTGTGTGTGTGTGTTAGATTGTATGGTGTGAGCATGTTTTTGCACAAACTTTTTGATTAAATGATAATAAAATTTTGTTGTGTGTAAGTGTTATCTACTATATAATCAGTCTTCCACGGTCACGTCTAGTAGTTTCTTCTTTTGTTTTGTTTCAATATTGCCATTCGAATAATGATAATGAAATTAGCATTAATTCAATTGTTGGCTGTTTCGGAGCCGGCCTGTACGTGCAGGATCATTTCGAATGGATCCCATTCCAAATCAGTTTCATTTTTAACACGTCTACGTGCGCTTGTAACGATTGTATGACCTGGCAAGAGCCCAACTAAACCAGCATTGCCATGAGTATTGTGTACGGTTAGTTCACCATTCTCATCACACATGCTCAGTTGTGGATGTTGTAGATGGTGGTGGTGATGATGTTGAGCCGGCTGATGGTGGGTTTGTGGGGCAGCCAATGCTGTAGCTGCATTTACTCCACCTGCAGCTGTGGAACGTATGTAGCGTATCTGTTGCTGTGGGCTATGAAGTTGATGCTGATGATGTTGTTGCTGCTGCTGTTGCTGCTGCTGCTGTTGATGATGATGGTTAAGTAGCTGTTGTTTTTCGCTTACAATTTCCTGTATATGTTCACGAGTCTGCTCACGTTCATCAACTTTCTTAGCCAGTATATCACGCATAAATGACATGCGTTCAAAATGCTCCCACGTAGAATGGAAAACCTCTTGAGAGTAGCGGGCATGACGTTCTTTTTGCAGCTCATCAACAAACCGTTGCTTGATTATGGACCAACGTGTCTGCACCAAACCTGTTCAAGCAAAAAGAAATTAACTGCAAGAAACTGATGTGTGCTGAAATTGTGTACAATGCATGTACATACATACATTGAGAATGTATGCTTGTGTGCATTTGGCTTTTTATACTCACTGGGAGTCAAACCTAACTCAACGGCCACTTCTTTCCAAACGGCAGAAGTACGATTTTGTCCCTGTTTGACTTCTTTCTGCCTGCCAGCCCACAATATGGGACGAGTTTTGATGGCATCTATTATGCGACCTCTCATGCTGTTGTTCAGAGATCCTGGACGACCCGGCTTTCGTAGTGGAGTAGTTGTAGTTTCCACCGTAACGGCGGCGGGTGGCACTAAGCCTGTGAAGCCGGTGAAAGGTGTAGTTTCTACACTGATTTCAGCTTGAGGCGCTACAGGTGGTAACCAAGTAAAACTACCACTTGGCCTACCGCGACCCTGTGATTGTGGCAGTGGTGGCGGTGAGGGCAAGCATTCCGGCATTTCAGCTGCATCATTAGCGCTGGTTCCGGATGCACCCACTATTTTGGCTACAGTGATGTTATACATGAAAGACATTGGCTCGAAATGTTCCCACTTCGTGGTAAAGCGTTCTTTGTGTAGAATTTGTCGATGCACCAAATTGTGGTAGTGATATTTCATTTGGCTCCAAATCGATTGAAGCTTAACTATAACCACACAAAAAAATTATTTTAACTTACTCATACGCCCATAAGGAAATATTTACATAATTGAGTAAAAGCGAGAGAATATGCTCAGAGATCGAGAGAAAGTAAACACATTATTTGTTTACTTACCGGTGGGAACATGACCTCCAAACTGGTCAGCTATTTCATTCCACATGGGAGCAGTTACACTACGGCACATGTGCAGTTTGTTATTTGAATCCCAAATTTCAGGATATTTTTTAATTGCTTTTAGCAATTGGGCTCGATTTACAAAAGGATCTTCTTTTGGCATTTTTAAGATTTAATTATTCTAGTATCACAACCTTAAGAATACGCATACACACACACACACACAAAAATGCACTTACACACATACACATTAATATACCCATGAACTTGGAAAGCAAACAAGCACAGTATCAAGTACTCCTCCTCAGTATCCTTGTTAATTATACGCGCCGTGAGATACCGGTCGCAACGCGTCCTTTGACATCAATTATCGGCGAATAACTAAAAACAAAATCTGCGAGAATATGCGAACTGCAAATGAAAAAGCACCATATGATGGGGGAAAATAGAGAAACTCAACAACATATATAAAGCGCCACAACAAAAAAATACTATATATGTATATACTACATAAAATACAACAAAGATAAATACACAAACTCAAAACGTACATTCCTACACACGTACAAGACAGCACAAAGCAGAACAAAATAAACCAAACAAAGCAAAAAAAAACACCATCAACTCAAAAGAAACCAAGTAAATAAAAATACAGAAAAACCAAAATATATAAAAAGCTGAAAAGCACAAAATACAGAAATATAAAGAAGAAACCAGAGGCAAGTGTAGCTGTAATAATCTGGTACGCTCAATACAAGTTCCTACAGTGGCGTTCAAAAGATTTGAAATCAAAAGTCTTCTCATGCTGCATCAGTGAAGAGCTCATTAATAATAAAACTGAACACAACTACACACATACATACATACATACATACATACATACATACATGCGTAATTTTTATATGCCCTGGTGCTACCAAAACCGATAATGAAGGTTCTTTTAAAAGATAACCCTTTTAAATAAAAACTATGCAAAATGGCATGTGAGCTTATCGACACACCAAGGTCGGTTCTTAAAATAAAACCTAAATAAAAGTTAAAATTATCGACATTTTTAAAATGAACTGACTTTAATGTGAACTGACATGAAACCTTATTATATATAAAAAATACTTATAGGCAACGTATTCAAAATTGAACTGAAATATCATCTTTATTTGCCCTTAGCGAATAATTATGATAGAGCGGTAGCTTTTCTAAAGGCTAGAACTGTTCAAGGATTGAAGTACGTCTAGGTAATAAACAAAAATATTCTATTGAGTAAATCATATTTGAGAAACTCAATTATGTACATTGCGTAGAGGGTCTTCCATCGTCTTAAAATATGGTAGCGGAGGACTATTGGTCTTGGGCTATATGTCTGTCACCGATGTTGAAGCTCTAGCCTGTACACATAGAACAGTTGTCACGAATGTTTGATTCAACATATTAAAAGAGGGCAGAAAAATTTAAAACACCAGAGAAAACCACATTCCAGCACAATGCTGATACGAAAAATTTGGTTCATCTTTCTGTACTTACAAATTGAATTTTCATGTCTACTCAAAAAATAGCGCTGACACAAAACAAATCTTTGAAACAAAAGCACCTGAAGTACGTATACGCACTGCAGTTCCGTACACTGAATACAATTGACGCATCAATCATACGCATCACTCAATCGTGCATTGGTCTATTCATCTTGGGTTTCCTTAAAAGAGTTCAAGTTACATACATATATGGCAGAAGAGAAGGGGATGTTGCAATCTTTAGCTTAGACAATTACGCTATTTGGAAATTATTCTAATGATACTTTCACTCTATTTTTATGCTCCATGTATTAAACGTGAATATTCTAAGTACTATTTTAGTAATTATTTTTATTAAATTAAAATGTGGGTTCGAATTTTGGAGAAGATTAATCATCGTTGAAAAAATAAATACTTACTACACGCATCCCAAATTGTTGGAAACATGGGGTACTGGTTGTACACATATGTGCATATGTATGTATGTACCTTTTTCTGCTAAAACAAATACGGTTCTAAATTTTATTAACAGAAGATATATATAATAAGTTCTGTATAAGTATTATATATTCCGACATTTTTCTCACACATGGCTGAATTTAGTTTATTTTTACTAGTTGAATTTCATCGCAAAAATATACATAATTTCACACATGACAAATATCCGAATAAATATAGTAAATTTTTTTTGTATTCGTTAAAACAATCGTCCAACATTTCATTTGCACATTTTTGCTAACTATCGGAAAAACTCCCCTTAAACTTCTGTATGACACACTTTTTTTAGGTTCAGAGAAAAATGGCAAAAATTTAGGTGGTTGTTAGTAAAGATGCATATGTTTATATGTATGTACATTAGACTGGATCGATTTATATGGACAACAATTTAACGGTGTTGTGCCATTAATTTTCAACAGCTTTTGGCATGTGGAAAAATTATTTTTTGTATGCTTGTGTAGAAGCCCCTCCTAAAGGGGAATGGTATAGGGCCGGTGTGCTCGCAAAAAAATACTGGGGCAGTTTCGTGTGTCATTCCATGTGCATTTATATATATGTATGTACATATGTATATCTCCTTATGTCTTTTCAATTCTTTAATAAATTTTAAACTTAAAGAACAAAGTGTTCAACATATATTCGCAGGAATTCAGTCGTAGAACGTATTCGAACCAGCAATATGTATTCTCAAAATAGATACTCTGAACACTCTAATTAAATTTCTTGTCTAATTTATATGTATTTAAAATGTTTTAACCGTTACTGTTATTTTAAACATTGTTGTTATTATCGTTGCATGCGCTCAGATTGAAAACAACAGAGTAAGTAAAAGTATATATCGACAAAGAGTACATCGGAGAATAGAGAAGTTGGAATATACATAAACTCTTTGTACATAACAAATGTATGTATGTATATATCAATGTATATGTGTGCACATGAATGTATTTGCCAAATCCATAAGTACGAAAGAAAATCAAAAACCTAAACAACGAATAGACTCACCAAACGGACAAAATTTATACACATAAGAGAACTGGTAAAAAATAAACGTACTTATGTTTTACGTTTGTATAGTTGTTGTTGATTATAGTTCAGAAGAAGCAAAGAAGCAATGGGGTTGTCAGATGAAGCGATTTCACATCAAATGTGGCGATTTTCAAATCAGTTTGGTCTCTTCAGCTTAGATTCACTACTATATGGTAATTGGCCATACTTGATGAGCCATAAATATGAAATATATATACATATATATATATATATATATATATATATATATATATATATATATATATATATATATATATATATATATATATATATATATATATATATATATATATATATATATATATATATATATATATATATATATACATATATATATATAAATATAGGTTTGCAAATAAAATATCTTGATAACCACTTGCCGTTCACAGAAAGCTTGTATGCGAAATAGACTACTATATGAACTCCTAGGAAATATTTTTAGGTCTTAACGAAAACTACTAAACAGTCAATAAACATTGTGTGTATAAATGTATGTTTGAAACACTTTTCTCTATTATGGGCCACTGGAGAAAAGACTAATTTCGGACATAAAATCTGCATATTATTGGCAAAAGCTTATTAGGAGAAGATTTCTTTTGGCGATTTTTGGCAGTGAAATTTTCGACAAAAATTAAAATTAGTCTGACAACCCTGAGATGTGTACATGTATAGTGTATGTATAGACTACACCAACCCATCGTCAATTTACCCGTCATCATCATTATCATCTTAACCATCACGATATTGTTCGGTAGGGAACGTGGGCATTTATACTTGTAGATACATCGGCTCATACACAAACAGACGTAGAAATTTATGTATTTATGCACGAACAAAGAGACAATTTGCAATACATTAAATATTAAAACAAAAAGCATAAAAAATACAAAGCAATAAAAATAAAACTAAAACTAAAAGAGTATCTATCTATCAACAAGAGAACCAATTTAAAAGGCTCGACAAAAAACCGGCTTAGCAAGAGAATACAACAATGCAGAGGATTAAATGAAAAAATAAAAAGCTCAACCCAATGAAATGAAGGAAGTTTGGTTTGACTACAAGTCTCCGAATTGGTGTACTGCATACAGTTTTATGTATCTACAAAATAGTATTAGGTTTGTATAGGTGTATACAGAGATACACTCAAGGAAAATATCATTCAAAAATAAAAATGAGCAGCATTAAATAAATAGTTGTTAAATTTATTTCACTCGTTTTCAGCTGTAAGCCTAAAAATCTTCCATTGGTTTTGCAGATTTGAATATCATTTCAAATCTTTTCATTCCAATAATTCATAAGTCAAGACGAAATTCTAAATACATACTTACTTATATGTAGGTAATAATTTTAGTAGCAAAGACAATTTACAATGCATACAATACAATTGACATTTTAATTTCGGAAATGAAATATCTTAGTGGATAAATATAAATTAAAATTTAAAATTAAAACGCAAATTGCTTTCAATAGTTATGCACAGCTCTTGAATTCGAAATATTTGGGGAATAAAGGCCCTTGCTCCCGGAGCTCACATGTAGGTGTATGTATAGAATTAGTTTTTTTCTACTTGTGTTATTTTTTTTTTTTACTGTTATTTATATTGGGTTTTTAAGTTTTAATTTTTTTAATTTTTATAAATCAACATTTTTTTATATTTTTCAATTTAATTACAAATATTATCCTGAAGATGTTAACAAACTGTTAGCGGAATATTGAATAATACTGTTAATAAATTTTATATAAAAAAAACGATTTGAAGCTGCAAAAATTAGTTTTCTCAAAAATTAAGAAGCACAAATAAAAATTGTAGATTATTATATAAAATAATCAATAAGTATTTGATTTTTATATTCATACTTATTTTATATACACAGCGTACTAGGCCCTGCCTTTCAAAACTCACAAAAGCCTATTAAGAGTAAAATACGCATTCACAAAAATTTCAAATATTATCTTTTGTTTTTTTTTTAATAAAAAACACACAAAATAATACATTTTTACAGGTGCGCCTTTTACTTTTAATACAACAATTGTAGGCTTTGAGAAATGGCGAACTGGTAGAGACCGGAAATATTTTTAGAATTAAGCAAACTTTCCTTTTTATTATTTCATTCTAAATTATAGAATCTGCAATAGATTATCGTAATTCTTATTGAGCCAATAAGATTTTCAGTGGTCTTAGCATGTTTTTTCTCTGAGTGTATGTAGGTATATTGAAAGCCAACAAAAAAAAAAAAAAAAAAAGAAGACAGCAAGAAAAACAAAGGAAACGTACACAAAGTTTTTTATAATTTCTGCATCACCTTCTTCTAACCAATCCGCAGAATAATTATTGTGTTGTTGCACGACAGGTATCTGCAACCTTTAATGATGGCCAAGTTTACTTAGAAAACGTAGAAAAAAACGTATACTACTTCCTATCGCAGCACATCACATGAGCCTTCCTACAATTCCATTTTCCATGCACACAAGTAGAACAAAGATATGCCTGAGCTCACACCATGAGCTATTGGTTTCTTTTTTTTCGAACAAGAACAGAAGCAGGGAAGTCTCTGCTTCTATACTTAACTCGTCTTTGTCTTTTCCGATTGCAGCTCGGTATTTGTTCATAGTGAACTCAAATCAGACAATTTGCCAAAAAATAAATAAAAATATTATTCTCCTTTTAAATTCAAATTATTTAAAATATCAATTAGATGCTGTTGGATAATATAAAATATATTCCAATTAACAGAAAAACACAGTTATAAAATTGAAAGTTGCTCAATAAATTAAATATTGACGGTCAGTAATGAGCAGCTCAGAAGGAGTAGCAGAGCTAATCGCTGCTGCTTGAAAACAGTGTGCAATAAGTTATGACCTGGATTCGAAACAATTCGGTTGCAGATGATCATCGTGGTAGATAAGAAACAGCCGTGACATGTTCTCCCAGCTAGTAAGCCTTCAAATTTACTTTTCTTGTCTTCTTTAAAAATATTGATCACTACCATTTCACCACAAAAATCTTTCTCAATTTTAAGAAAATAAAATCAACCTCAAATCCGATCTAGTTAATTACGCAGAAATAAAATTCGGCACAAAAGTCGCAACACTGTTGGGGCCAGAGTTTGGTCAGCAGTTGGTCTCCACATTGATTTGCTAAATAAATGCAAACGCTGTCGTACAATCGAAAGAGATTCGTAATGCCACAGAGAGCTCTCCTCTTTAAATTGCGAATACATTAAGACAGATACTCTCTAATTTAAAAATAGGCACAGATTTATCTTCTTATGCATTTTACAAAAAGTAACTGCAACAACAGCTGAAACAAATACATTGAAATGCTGGCAACATTTAGAGAAATATATGTATGTATATGTATATACATACATACGTACTTTCATACATAGTGTACACTCATCCATGAATACAAGCTGACACAAAAATGTACAAAAAATTGCAAGACCTAAGAAGAAGTATGTGTGTGTGTGTATGTGTACAAGCTCGTGCATCTGATAGTGTTGTAAAAAAAAGCAACAATGTTCATTATATCTTACGGAAAATATTTTTTTTTTTATTAGGGCGCTCGCTAAACTAACAGGCTGGTTTTCTTTCAATCCAAGTCCCGATTATATTAGGGCGGCTGGTTTCTATTCTCACCAGAATATCGTAATGTAAAAATAAGCAGCATGCAAACAATTGTTATATGGAAATATTGGATGGGTTCATCTGGTATGAAACTATATGAAATACGGAGCCTTTTAAGTTTTAAGCAATTTTTTTTTTTTATAATAAAAACTATTAAGCGCTTGTTGGTTTCACATGCCTTAAAAATAAAAAAAAATTGGGTCAAAATTGCGTAAACAAAGTGCCAAGCATGTTGTCAAATAATTCTCTCTTTATTTAGGAAATTGCTCGCACCAATTAAGAATTGTTGCTGCTCTTGCGCAGCTGAGGAGGACAGGGTGAACTTGGTAACACAGGTGATTACTTTTTGTTTTTTTTTTCCTTTTGCATGAAATGCTTTTCAGATGTCAAATCTTTTTCTCTTTGTTTACAAAAAAAAAGTGGGTGCCATTTTATTCTAAAGATATTTGGTGGTAGAAATATTTTTGTTTGTTTTCATAGTGTTTAAAGCACAAATATAACTTTTGGAATACTGTGACGTTGGCTATGATTTTTTTTGCTACGTGGCGACAAGGCTTCAGAAAATCATAAATATATGTACATGAAAATACTTTTCTAACTTTTACAGCCACAGCCACTTTTGAGTCAAACTTTCTGTTATGATACAGAAAATAAGCGTTGCCAGGAGCATCCTTCTGCTTAAGGATTGAACTGTAAAAGAACGTCAGTGAAGTCAGTCCTTCATTATTTTAATAAAACAACCGCAGGCACTCACTGACTATAAATTAAAATGTGTATACTACAATATGTATGTATGTATATGCAAATAAAAAATGGTCTTCTGACAACCCGATGTTAAATTCTTTCAAACGAATTACTTTCTTATTTATTCCATTTACAATAAAAGTTTTTATTACTCAAAGTTTTTTATTATTGTTATTTTATTGTGATCAAAGGAAAAAACAAGTACTTCAACTAACAACATAAAATTTCCTTCGCGGTTTGTTAGTTTAAAATAAAAAATAAAAAATAAAAAAAAGTACAAATTGTTAAGTTGTACACTTCTGTTTGTTGCTGTGTAAAAACTCTCTTTGCGCTCAGGCATACAAAGAACCAATCTTTGGCTTGACGGCCGAGAAGAAGGAGCCAAGAATAAAAGCAATAGTTGCTTAAAGACAAGATACTCACTCCTTCTCCCAACGCCACCACCCACCTCCATCATAAACAGCCAGTAATAGCCTTTTGCATATTTAAACACTGTTGGTTTTGTTGAAGGAAATACAATTTTATAGACAAAATAGATTTTAATTTTATTTATTCGTGTTCTGAAAGCACATACATACTTGCGTTCTGAGTATTCGTTCAAAAGAAAAACGACAACGTTAATTTGTTTTTAAATAATTTATTGGTGCAATTATACGTAAATGGGTATTTGAATGTGCCCACATTTTCAAAAGTGGTCAAATATTTTGCTTCGAGTTTGTTTATTTATTCAGGGAAAACAAAATTTCTTTAATTTAAAAACCCTCGTGAAGGTTTCCCAAATCATTTGTATGCAAATTGTTTGCTGCAGGTAATAATGCGTAATAAATGTGTAAAACTTAATATGTATTCGTTATATAGTCAAATCTTTTGCCGATTACTATCAATTGATTGTGTATCAATTCAATTTGGAATATATGCTTTCCTCAGTGTAGGAAAATTTAGTACTTTCATACTTTTTACAGCACTCATAAATATTGGAGTACGTCCTCATTACTTTTGGCAGTTTTCTTTTACTTATTTTTTTTTTTTATACTCAATTCAGTATTCTGTAGAATTGATATATTAAGTAATTCTATATACATATTTATTTATTTACTTGAGCTAAAGGTATTTTATTAAAATTATTTAATTATTTTTGTCGATATTTCGCTCTCCTTCGGATTGTACATAATTTCAATAAAATACCTTTAGCTGAAGTAAATAAATATATAAAATAATAAAAAGGGGTCGGAAGAAAGCCAAATAATAATTCTTTTCGTGTTGAAAATCAGATCAAAAGCAACAGGAAATTTTTTCGGATTGAACTTTAATTGTTTGGGCTCCAAGTGATCTAATTGCGTGAGTGTTAATATTTTTATTCTTTATATGCTTACGAAAATTGTATACATACATGCGTATAGTTTTTGTACCTACCGAAAGTGTCATTGAATCAGTAAAAATTTAGCATTGCGCAATGCTCAATACAGTTTATGAAATGAAATTTTCCAGCCCTGACTTGCACTGTGTGGATTAGCAACGTTTCCCCCAAAATACCAAACATTATCTTTAATTGCATCTATAGGTCCTTGTTAGCGATACCCAGAAGCTTAACACAGTACAATTTTAATTTAATGTAATTATTTGTAATTGGACTCAATTTTTAGAGGTGAAAGAGTAAATTGAAGCAAGTTTTCGTATGTCACGCATATGTACATTTTATCGACAAGTAAATTTAATTTTTTCGCTTCAATACTTTCGCTTCAATCTAACCTTTTTATATGTATGTATGTACATAATAGCTTGTACCCGCGGCTTTAGTATGTAGAATATATTTGTAAAAAAAATCTTACAGCAATTTTGCGGAGCCTGTTTTTACTAAGCCAGAGAAAGATATCCTGGAGTATTTAATCATCTCATAATTCACACATAAAACAATATGTATCCAGCCATTTTATGTGTACAAATGTACGTAATATTTACAACAACAACAACAACAAAAAATATTACACCGGTATTCTTAAAAGATAAATTCAGAAACTTCTTCACAGATCTTCACGGAAAGGGACACACACACTCTGAGTTCAGCAATTAATCTGTAGTAATTAATTGCTACACGTAATAAGGTAGCCTCGTCAGCTGAAACGTCAAACGTCATCTGGCTACTTCAAACTGTCAAGAGAATACAGAGATGAAAGGCAGCCAAAACGAGATAGCTAATCCGCGTAAGCTCAGTGCATCTCTCTTCTGTAAATGTAGAAGTGCATGTTATAGTTATGGAAGTTGTTCTTATTGTAGTGAAAAAGTTAACTTATTAGTTGTATCATGAAATAGTGTGGCACCTAAAAAGCCATTTCGGAGCTGCTTGTGTGTGACTGTGATAGAATGATATCAGTGCTGAAATTAATTTCTTCTTGTTTAGTCTGTTCTTGAAAATTTCCAAAGAGACTGTCCAGAAATACATATGTTTATAGGTATGTACTTCAAATAAAAAAAAGATTCTATATATCACTTAAGTCACAACGATTTTTCGTCTCTTCTCGCGGACCCTTTGGGTAATTGCTACAAGTGCTTTCCCCATTTGGGAACCGTTCATGTCAAAGAAGAAGAAAAAAATGATAAAAAGAAAAATAAATGTCCACAATTTGAAAAGAAGACTTGTTTGCTTCAACGCTTGCAGCGTTGTACACTTTTTTATTTCATTTTTGCTGTTTTTCATTGACCCCATAATGAGTACGAGTTATGGCTTGACTTGGATTCAATGATTTTTTCGGTTGCTGTTTCCATTTTTTTTTTATTAAACATCAAATAATACGGACACGTTTGTTCTTGTGTTTACGATCTGCGCTTCTGTGCGGACCATTAATGCTTGTTTTTGTAATGAAAAAAATTCAAACGTAATGAAACAAAAAAGAACTAAAGCAAGAATATGATTGAAGATAAAGTGGGGCACAGAGCAAAGAAGAAAAAAAAACTATGGCAGCGATAACAACGAAGGAGTTGATTTCTTGCTTGTGCAATTAATGGTCGGCCATTGGAAGGCTGCTCGTTCATGGCTTAACTTTATTCGAATTTTTTTTTTTTTTTTTTAACGTCTGTGTTGTTGCCATTGCGTATGGGATAATGCAATAAATTCATCTTAATTTATGGATTTCAGCATATACGGAACTTTTATTACAAAAAAAAAAAAAGCACATCAGTAAGAAACCAATAAACGGTTCTAACAGCAGCCACGATTGTGGAAATAACAGGAGGGTGACCGTTTTACCAGTATCTACTTACAATGTTTTGAATAATTTTGAGACTTGGTTAGAAAAACATTTTCGTTAGATAACACTCAACCCGCTAAAGCGGGGCACCCGGCGACTAAACTTTTTTGCGTAGCTCTTGTATGAAATACAATTAAAATTAACATTAATAATCAGTTTTAAACCTTTTCAGTACCCGATCACATTAAGTCCGAAAGTGTTTAATTTATTATTAAAAAAATTATCTCCTTCATATGGTAAAACAGTGCTTTTGTTGGCAAGCTAAGAAACAGAGGCCCATGAACTCAAAGCCCATGCCACCCAGCCAACCAAGCTGTTGTATATTTTCTGTCTAAATTTCAAATTTTTATCCAACACACCAATTATTATTTCTTTTTCATATTTTTCATTGCCTACGTGCGGCTGCTGACGAGAAGTGCCATGGCTGCGAAACAGCTAGTTCTCGCCTAATCTCGTCAGAGATTAGACGGTTTCTTTTTCTTGTTGCATGAAGATCAGCCACAACAATAATATAGAATTAAATTAAGAGTAACGCAAACGCGAAATAATTTTAATTCATAAAAGTTGCTTTGTATATTTTGTCGCTTTTCGTTGCTATTTCTATGTTCAATTTTGAGAAAGTAAAACTGAATTAAAGCCTATTAAACAGGTATGTTATTAACAAGTAAAAGTAAAACATAATTATTTTCTTTTTCGAAAGAGTTTCTTTGCCGTTCAACGTTCACAATGAGAAGAAAAAGTTGTGCTTAGTGTTTTAGTACACAAATTGAAGCGTTTGGGGAGCACGAATTCTTAACAGCTGCTTTTCGGTATAAGATATTCCGTTCATTTGTTGTGACATGGCATCTGGTTTTCAGGAGAAAATTTTGCTAATATTAAATTTTTCGTGAATTATTTAAAACAAAACAACACAATATTATTATTTTGCTTGATATTTTGGTTACAAAATCTAAATAAAATATACAGAATATATAAATAATTCGCCAAGAGCTTGGTTGGGCAAATGTGATTGTGTCTAGAATTCATTCAGGACGAATCCTTATTTGTGTAACAAATTAAATCCAAGTCAAACACGTGCGTCCAAACAATTCAATTGACAAATTTTTAGCAAAATTGTTGTTCGACGTACAAACGCAAGTACATTTGTGTGTATGTGTGTGTGTGTGGGGGGGTGTTTGTCAATCATGCTGCCTGTTAGTCAGTCAATATAAATAAAAAATAAAAAAAATCCAATTTATCCTTAACATTGCCATCACAGTTGCGTATGTATTTTTATTTTATTTTTGGAATACATGAATGAAAGCGTTGTAATGAAGTTTAATACGTTGCTCTAATAAATTGCTATTGGAGGCATCTTTTGGAGCACAATAAATTCTAAGTGATTTCACATATTTACCCACACATACACCCACACCGCAGCATAACGAATGCTGCCATTGTTTGGCACAATTGTCAACTAAACGACAAATGTATGTCATGCCAATGACTCAAAGTTGTCATAATGAGGAAAATATGTACATACGTACAATGACGACAGGGGGCAAACGAAATTGTATCTTTTAAGATTCATTTACGTTTATGGCCAAACTAGTAAATGTCGAAGGAAACCTAACGACATTTTTGTTCTTATTTTAGTTTTCTTCTGATTTTTTTTTTCTTCTTCTTCTATTTTTAGGGTTTTGGCATATAAACGTTCTTGAGATGGCCCTCGTTAACTAGAATTTTTCTTTATTATGTTCCCCATTAATCCAGCAAATGTTTTTGCTGTACGTTTATTTTCATTTTATTCCTCATTAAATAAAATATAATTATAATGGTTATTGGTGTGTTTTGTGACATTTGCCGTCATTAAGTTCACAATTAAATGATAGTTAATTGTGTACTAATTTTAATGTACAGCCATTTTAATTTGTTTTAATTTTCTTCTAGTTTTCATACCACGCACGAGCTCTCCTGGGTACGTGAGTTAAAGTGCTATTTATTTTATTTTCTTAGTTAAAACCTGGTCATTTGAAGTGGTAGGAGTGTAAACGCAATCTAAGATGACAAGCACTTTATTGTTCGGTGGACACAATGACTTTATAATAAAACTTTATCTCAGAGCTAATTGCTTTTAAGTACACAGATTAATTTGTTTTACATCGAAGGATTTACATATGGCTACATGTTTACATTAAAAGTGCAGTTTCATTTGATTTGCGAGCAAACGATATGATTCAGAACGATATGAGTGGTCTCTGGAGATTGGAAATGTCAATTATTTGTCTGTCCATAAGAGCCATTCTATACTTATTTGAACAAAATATTGTCACAACATTAGAAAATAAAACTGTTGATGTGTATTTTGGGTATAAATTAATTCATATTTTCCAATCTAGTCTGGCAGAGAGGCTCCACAAACATATGCATGTACATGATAAGTTGCTAAAGTTGCTTAGTAGTTGTGCAACATTTTTATAACACGTCAATCGTTCTGTTTTGGAAATCAAACACGTGATTCCTGATACACAGTTGAAAGAAATGTATATGTACATACATCAGCCAATCAACATGAACATTGTGCATTAAAGTGAATGTTCTGTACTGTTTACTAGACCAGTAGACCTCAAAGAAAACAAACTCTTCAAAATATTCAATTTTTGAAAAATCATTTATGTGCTCGTTGTGTTGGCTACTGCTTTTATGCATAAAGCAAATCTTTTTATGTTACAAAAGATCGAAATGAAATATTTCATTAGTTTTCACCCAATAAATTTTTCTGCGTTCACTTATCTACACAATTATTTTTCCATTTAGAAAGAAATTCTTATTACCCAAATGCAATTTTTTGTATGATCTCCATACCGCCCTTAAGGTGGCAACGTCAGTGTTCTCCATAAAACTTTTATAATTTTGTTTAACGTTTCGTTTACGTTCTTGGCAATATGTGCACACGCAGACCCTTTTTACTGCCTTCAAAACAAATCATAATATTTATAAAAACATAAAAAAAAATTAAAGCACAACATTACTTTTGCACAAAAAATAAACCATTTTTATTTGCCTTGATTTTGTTATTCATTCACCCTACACTTAATCTGGCATTTAAAATCGACCCTTCGAATAATTAATACACAAATTTATTTTTATTACTAACAAATCTAGCACATTGTAGAAAACAAAAACATTAAGAAGAAGAAAATAAACATACACAAAGAAGTTACCTAAAGACCGACAGCAGATCAAAGGCTCAGTATATTGAGTTGTCCGACCAACCCAGTACATTAAAATTGTTTAAGCGAAGCCACGCTTTCGTATCACTTTACTCATTGTAGGGCTTTTAGCATTCTACCTTGCCGAATCAGTCACTCCTTCTTGTGTTTTCAATACTGAATTTTCTTGTCTTCACGTTTCGAGTTTACTGCAAACAACATGTATGTATATTGCAAATAAAAATTTTAAAACCTCCTTTCGTCGTTTTTCTTTTTTCATAAAGACATGACTTGGTGTTTTGTACCGGCACTTTACTGATTTCTTTTTGAGTCAATCCAAAAATTAAAATAAGCGAACATAAACCTCTAAGCATCAACAGAGTTGAGTTACAACTTCAACACACGACTTGTTAGTGTGACTGATTTTGCAGTGCAGAACAAAACACTGAAAAAAATAATACAAGAAATACAATAAATTCATTAAACTAACGGGACTAGTTAGGTAACAATTAAAAATTACACTGAATAAAAGTCATGCGTTAAAAACCATTGCTCACGGTGCAATGTTAGAAAATGCTGGTACCGCGTCGTATGAGTGATACAAATTACAACAAATACAAAAATCAATGGAAAACCAATTAGATAAAAAAAATATAAAAATATACAATTTTTATTTTATTTTATTTTATTTTAAAAAATTTTATAAATCAATGGGAAAGCAATTAGATAAAAAAAAATTAAATTTTAATTTTATTTTATTTTAAAAAATTTTATAAACATAATTATTAATGTAAATAAAAAAGGTAACAAACGAAAGACAATGAATGACTCAGGTGAGGGATGTAAGTGCGCTGCTGCTTAAACATGAAATTTAGCTATAACTTGGTGACAAATAATTGTTTCACTACAACGTGAAACAGCCGTGGTATGTCCCCTAGATAAATATTGATGACTACAATTTTACTACTACAAAAAAAATCTTTCCCAGTATTGAGAAAGTAAAACTCGAACTGTAAGCTTAATAAATATGTAGTTAACAATTTCTGATTTTCGATGCTCAAATAAAAATGTAAAATTAATGTTCAAAAAATATTTAGTGACACAAAATGATTACGTTATTGATATTATAAATATTTTTTGTTATTTTAGGTCTCAAAATAGACCTTAATGAGTTCTCTCTTTTTCAGCCGTCTATCTGCGTCTCCTCAGTAGACTCGAAAAATCTAAAAACTACTTATTTCAAAATTATCATGAACACAATGAGAATCAGAATATTTTATATAACAACAAATAGGTAATTGCTATAGTTGAAGCAACGATTGCCATTTGAAAACTATTTCTTTCAGTTTCAAGTTTTTTTTTTTCAGTGTCACTTGATGTTTTGTTTTCTCGTTCTTCTTTTTTATGGACATTTCTTTAAGAGGGAAATTTTCTAAAAGCACCTCAGGAACATATTTAACACATGGCTACATACTTACTTGCATTATGGTGTGCCTGCGTGTGCAAGTTTATGCATGTTTAAATTTGTTTATATGGCATTTATGTATAATGCGTTATTTTTATCTTTTGTCGCTCATTTATGGATTTTTTATGTTTCAAATGGTTTTGTTTCTTTTTTAACCATAAAGCTCTCGCTCGTCAACCGCATCACAGCTGTAGCGATAGAAAAATAAACATGCATACTTACATATGTATGTGAATGTGGAGCGCAAAGTGAAAAAGTAAGAACTTATCGGGAAACACCAATTAATGTAAAATGTACGCAGGCTGCAACAAATAGGTATTTTTTTTATTGCATAATGTACTGCAATAATTTTTTCAGTTCGTGTATATTTTGTGACTTGACAAAAATTATCAATACTTTATTATGTATTCTCTTTCCTCATACAAACCAAAACCGAAATCGGAAGAAATGAACTCAGAATCGCGAACAATCGCAGCAATAAGACATATTATATGCCACTGGCTTAACGCCTTTTTAAATGCTAGCAAAAAGAAGTCTTCATACGAGTGTCAAAGCTTCTGTCGAACAAAGACAGAAGTTTTATCGTGTAAAAGTATAATGAATACAGCAGTAGTAGCAAGATAAGTTGGCTATATCTGGCAAGCGGCTGCTTTCATATTCACACTAAACTTCCCGAAAATATCATGAAGGAAGTTCTGAATTTTCGTTCGACATTGATATACTCTATATTGAGTATAAATCTACAGCAATACACCAGAGCTGCATGTTAAAGTAAATAATGGAAATATTATCACTATGTCTTGAAGGTGCTAAGACTTGTATCAAATAATTCGCAATCGTTTAGAATTCTGACAAGTATGCAGACTAAACTGCACTAAGCGGCCCATGTCGCTTTCAACTTTCTCTGTACAATAAAATATACTTTATATTTCCTTACCAATATCCAATTGATCTTTGTGTTTGTTGTTGTTGTTGTTCGAAGCCACTTGGATGCTGCTGATCGTCATGGTGGGTGGACGTAAAACTGCCATGGTATGTTTCCTACTCAACAAATCTCCAACTTTACTATTCTCGTCTTCTTAAAAAAAAAAAAATGTTGATCATTCTAAAAGCAGTAAAAAGAATCAACAAATACATATTTTTACGTGTTTTGTTCCATTTCTGGTCTAATATCTTTTAAAATTAAAACAAAGTCTTAATTCGTCGATTTTTGGTCGACTTTTTCAAGGGTTTTTATATTTTATGGCAGAAAAAATTATTTAAAATACAACATTGAAAAATTAAAACGTTACAGTATTAAAAATACAATAAACATTTAATCCAAAACTTGTACACATTTAACTAATTTTTATATTTTGTATGGACAAAATTTTGTCGATATTGCGCCATCGCTTTTTCAATAGCTTTTGGCTAAGGCATATCAAAAAAATCAATTTCGAGGAAAAAAATACGGTGGGTTGGTCTTACATTTGACTCCTTCCTCTACGCGCATGCTGGGGCAAGTCAGTGTGATGGGGAGAAAAATTCGTTTTCGACTCGCCCCTGACTCGAGGAATCAAATCCAATAATGTTTTCTCATCAATATTTTTTTGAAAAAAAAAAAATTTGCACGGGACACATAGAAAATTACTTTCGTGATAGATATGTATGTGCTCAAGCCAAATGCTATCGAAAATTGATGGCACAATATCGATTGCTGGGCACTTAATTAGATCCTAAAGATGTGAAATGTTGGTAAATCTGTAGTACAGTCTAGATTTAAAGTGATGCTGCTTTTTATGCCCATAAATTCATACACACATGCGTGTGTATATAAGTCCCAAGTGTGTTTATGTGTTTATAATTATGCTAAAAAAAAAAATTTACATGCTAAAAGTTAATACGTCGTATGTGTGTGTGTTTTTGGTTTTTTAATATTCCACCCAGCAGGAGGCCTGCACATAAAAAATTAAACTTAAAATAAGATCTGCTACTTTATTACGCAAAAGATGCTAAGCGTATTACATTCTGCTGTTGTATCTTTTGATTTTTAATTCTTCTGTGAAAGTTTGAGCAATTTCTCTTTTTTATTTATTTATTATAATTTTTTTTTTTTTTTTTGAATTAGGGTGGCACAAAAATATACTTAAAAACAAACAAAAAAAAGCCAATGCTATACGGACCCAGATTCAGCGTAAACAAGATTCGCGATGCTTAAGCCCTTCAACTATCTGAGCTCGTAAGCTGTCTGAAGTTTTGTTCCTCTGAAATTTTCCCCCTCTTTCATTATACTCCAGACTCCAAACTTTTAAATAAAAATTAATACGCTACTAAAATGCTAGCCCGACATGAGCGGAGCTCGAGAATTGCCAAACAATTGATTCGAGTTGCCAGTTACGCCACCATTCGCATAATTTTCAAATCTTGTTTATCTTAATGTAGCAACACCTTTATTTCTTTAGACTGTGGTGGTGGTGGTGGTGGTGGTGTTTTATCGCCTTAAGAACGTATTAAAGTTTATATTATGAGAAGTAATGGTATTTCTTTTTTATCATTTCTGTTTATAGCCTGCATAATGCATGTCATGTTTAAGTATGCAAGAAAAGAAAATTAAAAAAAAAAAGATGTCAAGACTCGAAAAATGAGAAACTACGGGTATGTCGACAAAACACATCTCATAAATTGAACCCAAAAAAGTTCGCGTAAAGAGTAAACACATACAAACATACATATTCTTAAGCTTGCCGCACAATATTTCGTGCAAATAGAGGCTTTATGTGTGTGTGTGTGTGTGTGTGTGTGTGTGTGTGTGTGTGCAAGCAAATGCATGCATTTTATTTATTTACATACTTGTGTTGCCTTAAAATACGCATTCAGTAACAACAAACATGAAGGAAATTTGTATGCACTTCAGATAACTGATCATGCATTCAGCTTAAGAATTGCGTGCATACATAATGCATATGAAAAGTGAGATGGCGAGTAAGTATGTCAGTTAACGAGCTTGTCGATGAGTGAGGCAACACAACAATGCATTATCATTAAATGGACTTGTTAGCTATAATGCATCGGCGTGTGTACACACATGCTATGCAAGATAAAAGGGAGAACAAAATACAGTGGCAGCCAAAACTGGTGACGAAAGGGAAATGTTCATATATTTGTTAACTCATAGCATTTCCATGCTCTGTGCAGAATACTATTCCTGAATTAATAGCATTTGCATACTTTTCAAAACTCGCTATGCGAGTGCAATTTGCTTTAAATTTCTGAAGTAACATTTTTAAATCCAATACAAACCACTGCTGTCGAGGACTATATATGTATTTATAAAATCAAAACTCTGGCAAATGATTCAACACTGATTTTAAGCTAAATTCACATCATCTTGTGAAGATTAAAAGCTTTTACCAAAAGTATTCTTGGGTATCGATTTTGATTGCCACTGCACATTTCGAATAAACAAAATCCATTTATTTATGTATTCGAGTGGCATATGTTCGTTCTCTCTGCAAACTATTGAGGTTTTCATCGTTTTTGAGGCACTAAAATCCTTTGCTTTTTACGCCAGGCTAAAATTTTATTTATATTGTATATATTGAACAAATTAAAGTACCACTCCCCTTTTTCAGATTAACAATAACTTGCTTGAGGTCCAAAACTTATTTGAAAAAAGATAACATATCGACGGGCTCGCTCTGAAATCTCGTAAATGGCGCGTAGGGTGCATTGATAGAATGGCCTACCAACAGTCAGTGCCAAGTCACCGGCACAAAGTTTTAAGCTAAATAGTACTTTTGTGTAGGGGTCCGTTGCGGAGGTTTGGTGTGGGCAGGGAAAAATTAAGGAGACCTATTTAAGGCCGTGATTCACTATCCTACTGAATTGCACGGCAAAAAGTGTGATAGTCTGGACTGGAAAGTGTATGTGTGTGAAAGACTTTTTGACGAGTCTGTTCGATTTGCTAATCTTTTGAAATTTAGCCTTTGAAGAGTTGCCTTCTCGAAGTTGTTTGCAAAAGTATAATAGTGTGGCCATCTTGATGCGACTTTTTAAAGCGGGACAGAGTTCTGTCAGATTTAACTAGCAGTTTTCAGTGAATGTATCGTACGAATGAGTAGAATAGTGTATCACGGCATGCATTCCCTTAATTCCCACCGCCGTATTATTTGTTCATGTTCGAAGTGCTGTAATCGAAAAAGGATTTTGTATTGAAATACAAAAAAAAAAAATCGACTGCTGCATTCAACGACATGTGGGTAAATAAATGAAAAAGCATGTCCACATCTCTGCTCGCGTACAAACGGCTGCAATGAAGCCATTGCTCATTTGTGCAGCCATTCATTCCACCGTTTGAGTGAATTGCTTGAAAACAATTTTTTTCTTTTAAATTATTCACATACATACATACATATGTACACAAAATGCGTGCTTTGGCACAAAATCAAATCAAATAAGATTTAGTTTTCTTTTATGTTTTGCATTTTGAACATTTTATTGGCCACTGAAAAAACTTTAACGACTCTGAAAGCACGCAATGCTGGCAGGCAATACCCAAGTTTCGTATGGGAAACGTGCGTGCCACAAAGTTGAATAAATATTCTTGAAAAGAGAACAAAAAGATTTAAATAATTAATATTTCATTTGAAAGCAAAACATTGCATGTCTTTTTAATGAAAAAAAAAAACAAGAAAAAAGGAGAAAAACTGAAAAAGCCTCGCAAGCCAAAAATATTAACAATCATATAAAAAGTTTTTATTGCACATTTGCAACATTTAATAAAATTTTATCTGCACAAAATTTCAGTTGTGCACGCACATTTTTATTTTTCCTCTACAGTCTTCTGTAGGAAAACAACAACACGAAACCGGGAAAACAGCACATATGTATGCTGACGAATATTTATTCTTTCTTTTACTTGACTAGATTTCAAAGAAAATAAATTGTAATTTTTGTGTGCCAAAATGCAGACCATTAAAGAGTCTATTCGTGAGGACGTCAATTGGCTGCACCGAACAGCAAATCGCATTTCAAATACCGGCATTTTTTTTTTTTTTTTTTGGTGTAGGAAATAGTTTTGTTAATTCTGCAAAAGAAATGCGCTCATACAAACAAACAACACAAAACGAACTGAGAGAAAAACTTTTAAATATACTAAATATTATTGCGCAAGAAAGCTGGTTAAACACTTTTGTAAAGTGGACAAAATTTTAAATCTGCCTGTAATAAATTCCTTTAGGAAACTGAACAGAGCTTGTAAAATATACCGACAGTGGCATGGCGTGATGTTCTTGTAATTACGCGTAAAGTAGCAATTATTATGACTTGTTAACTGATTTATGGTGCTGCACTTGTGTACAATACGCAAGAAAAAAAAAATTAATATGTTCAACAGTCGTCCATGTGTGCGTATTTAAATATTTATTCATTTATTTGTGTTGTCTGTTTGTTCGTTTGTTTGTTGACTACGAGTACAACTGGTGGATTCTTTCTTTGTTGAGCTTCTCTCATGCGTAGTTCAGCTCTTGCTTAATTTGCAGTGTGTTTGCCTTATGTGACATATTTTTAATTTATGCTCCACTATTATTAAATAAAAGCAGCAGCGGCTGAGGCCACAGCTTGGTGGCATGTGTGCCGTTTTGTTGCATGTGCTTTGTTTTAATTTAAGACCAAAAGACCAACCTTATGGATTCACAAACCACACTGAAAATTCACGCAATTTCGCTAAAGAAATGCGACAAAATAGGCATGCACATGCTAAATTGCTTCATGTTCAGATTTTCTTTTTGATTTTGTGTACAAAACTAATTCGCTTTTATCAGCCATTTGCGGTGCGGAGTTTAAAACTTGAAAATTGTTCTTTTTTAGGAGACTTGTTTTATATCTTTTGGCGGCCATATGAAATTAATCGTGCGATGCATAATAAACTGCTGGGAATTCTTTTATTAATTTTCACTGCAACATCAGCCATACCATATTCGAACATTAGTTATTTCATATGCTTGCCTGTACATACATACATACATACATACATACATACATATGTACGTACATTAGAGTGTCCCAGCATCTTTTACATGTCTACAACAAATATGGGATAGTGTTTAGTGCAGTTTCTTTGTAGCAGGATTCGTATGTGCCAGATTCCCTAGACTTGTGAGGTTTTACGGAAAAATGCAGGAGATAAAAAAACTAGGGAGCTGGGATGGGACTTTGACTTCCCTCATCGAAGGCTGGTTCCTGGTAGGGTAAAATGTTTGATCGGCCGCCACTAACTCTTCCTCTCTAACATTTTTTCACTACATGTCAATTCCGTATTTCCCCTCTTCAAGGGGCCTGCCACGCTAATAATTCTCTATCGCTAATAATTTTTTTATGTCAATTCGCTATATCAACTCCCTTACAAATATAATCACCGGTATTCATAAAAAATAAAACATTGTTGAAATACATTTTAGAACAAATTTTTCATTTCAAATTTATTCTAAAATGTATTTGAGCAACATTTTATTTTCTATGAATACCGGTGAATATGTTTAAGCCCACCTTTTAGTTTTATATGTTAAATATTGGTCATGTGCAGCGTGGTCCGGTGAGGGCACTCTCCTGTGCGAAACACTTAATGCTTCCTGTAGCACAATCAGCTTCATTTTTGTCTCTGCCGTAAATCTAAGTACGTGGTCTATAGTGTGAAGTGACAAGCAGATATTTATTTTCATATTTTCGAATTTATTATCGATAACTCATTTTTCCTGTTATATAAAAGGCAAAAAAAAAAAAACAAATACAAAGATTTAGAGCAGTGAAGGGCAGACAGATAGAGCGCCTTCAATAAAAGAAAATAATTAATTGTAACAAAGACATAAAATTATGTCAGCTACTGAGACAAATTTTTTTTTTTTTTTTAGCTTTGATTGTTTTATTTAGGGCTGCCGTTGTTACTATTTATACTACTTAAAAGCATGAGAGAAGTTACTAAAGTACTTAAAAAATGGTGGGGGCAATTTCCATACTTTAGTGTACAAGACGAGGTGAATTGAAAAAAACACCAGAGTCTATTGCTTCTAAGTGGCCAATTTCAAACAAAAGTCATGGCGCAATCGAAGAGCCTAGAGCCTCATTCTCAATTTTGCTTCCCGATAAACAGTATTATTTGCTGGGTGGCTGTATATGTGACACTTATTGAGATGACAATTGATTTGGGCAGTTTTTATCACTATGAGGGCATTCGTGGACTAAGAAACTCCATTACTGCTGTGTATTTATTGTTTGTTTTGTTTTCGTTTCAAATTATTCTATTTCGATAGTTAATTCGATAGTGAATTTGACTTTTTTATTCACAAAACGTTTTTAATACTATATCATTGCATGTCACGCAGAAGCATTGGGTTGTTCAGAGCCTTATCCCCTAATTTATAAAAATTATTTCAGGCTTATAAGGCTCTTGTTTGACATATTTGTATGGAAAATTTGTCAAATAAGAGTTTAATAAACCTAAAATATTTATTATGAATAAGACCCTTAATCTATAGCCACCAAATGTTTTGAAAAAAAGAAATCATTTGAAGACAAATGCTTTTGATAAAAAAATTTTTTTTTTTTTTGGGGCAAAAATATGAGCAGAACTTCTCAAAGAAGATAGAACTTGCACTAATAAATAAATGTTTATGAATATAATACAACCAAAAATTATATTTATTTTTCTTCTCAGACTGAACAAATAAACAAAATTATCACAATGAATCAAGTGTGAAAGTTTGGCTTAAAGAAAAAATTGTAACCGTAATTAAGTTTCGATTGAGGAAACGACAACAAACCAAACAAATAAATCTATACCTGAAATGCCACACTGGCAACACATATTGAGCTGATAAAATTTCATGCGGAGTTGCATTTCATTCCGTCCCAACAAAAAGTAATGCTGAATTCCTTGCAAATTATTACTGCTAAGCTGCATGTATGTATACATATCTATTAGTTTTCGAATTTCGTAAGCAAAATTAGCGGATTGTTATTATTATGATTCATGTCTTTTATTTGCCTCGTGGCTCCCACAATTGTCTTGGCATCATTTGCAAAAATTAAGAAACTTGCATTTATGGGACACTCTAATCTACACACACAGACACACACAAGGAACAAAATTAAGGATTAGTCATAGAACTAGACGCTTAACTTTCATTCTATTGGAAATAAGGAAATTTATGGTGACTCATTGCTTTTGATTTTAATTTTTATGTACATATTGTTATTCTACTAACGCCTTAATCAGCATATTTGATTAAGATTATGTGTTTAATATGCTTACACCAGAGGAGAGCCTTTGGCCACTTCATCCATCGAGACTTAAGAGTCTATATTTGATTGGGTCGAATCATTTTGCAGTTCTGTCGGTTTTAATTTTATCATCATAAAATATTTGGGCCTATTCATTAACAACTCTGCCATTTCTGTACACTGATATTGTTTGTTTTGAATTTCTCAACTTTGAATAATTTTTTTTTTTTTTTTATTACCGGGACGACTTTCAGCACCAAAAACTTCTTTCGTTTGCCTACATTGTGGTATTTGGGCGATTTAAAAGTTTAAATTTAGTGCATGTATGCGAAAGTTTATTTATTTATTTATTTATTTATTTATTTATTGTATTATTAACTTCAGCATACGGTCTGCAAATTGAATCGTCAAACGCTTTTCGTTCCGTGTTTAATTTGGTTAAGTTAATATGAATAAAAGTGTCATAACTTTGTTACACCGTCGTCTATTGTTGTTGGGTTAGAGCTTTGCCATGATATGATTGAAACAATAAAATGCTTGATGAAAGCAGATCAAACGAATCGTCAGTTGAAGCCCTTTAAATCATTTCCAACATTCAACGCTGGATAACGCTTTGATGTGTGCCTGCTTGTGAGTCAATTAAATTATGTAAATGAAAATGTAAATGTTTTGGTGACTGGGGATGTCTTTATTACTAAAATCCAATGGCTATAAAATCAGTGCAGCCTACGAGTATGTATGTGTGTATGTACGCATTCGTGTGCTTGTAGGTTTTTCAATATGATACGTTTTTACACAGCCAACATATTATGGGTGTTCCCAAGATATCGTTGACATTTTAAAATCTACAGAAATTGAAAAAGTTGGCAGTAAATAAGCAGTATTGATTTCACAATGCATTAAAAGTAAAACTTATTGTGATTGTTTTTCATTTGTGGTTTTGATTCATCTCTGGATTTATTTGATTTTTTGTTCTTTATTGTTTGCTTGCATTTAATTTAAATAATTTGTTTGCTCGCGTAAGCTTATCTTCAAGATATCAAGTATTTTGCATTCTATATGCTCATGTTGCCCGCTACTGGTTTATGTTCTTTTTTTAGTGTTGCTCAAGTTAACTGACAGATACACAACAACGAGTTGTTAAATAGAATACAACTGACATGAAATGAAAAGCAAAAAAAAAAACAAACGCGAAACAATGGAGAACACGACTGTGTAGTTCATGGATTCAGCTTAAACCTTTTTTTTTTTTTTATTATCAATTTAAATGGGTGATCCATTCTTATAGTTTTCTTATTCAGAATTTTTATTATTAATTTAAATTAAAATTAGAAATTAAAAAAGGTTTAAAAATTTAAATTTGATACTTAAAAAAAGACAGTGATAAAATTAAAGTTGATCAATAGTTTCAAAAATATAGCCAATCAGTAATGAAGAGCTCAGGTAGCAGCAGTGCTGTTTAAAATCAATATACCAGGGTTCGATACAAATTGGGTGCTGATGATCATAGTGGTGGATGTGAAACAGCCATGGTATGCATCCCAGCCAATAAGACTTCAACTGTGATTTTCTTGTCTTCTTTAAAAATATTTATCACTACAATGTCATCACAAACAAAGCACTTTCTCATGTCTGGGGAAGTAAACTCGAGCTAAAGTCCAATAAAAGTAATAAGCGACAAGATCTTCTTTGAGCAATAAATATTTAGAAAATTTTACATAAATGTAGATGGCAATCGATCATCTAATTGTACGAGTACTGAATGCAGCAACGTTGACCTCACAATTTGTTTTTTACGTACGCGGGAATAAAAAGCAGACCTTTGGTACCAAGTCAGCACTATACGGTAGGTCGCTGTTTTTGGGTTCTAAAAAATGCTGGTTTTCGGAGTCGATGTGTGAGAACTGGCTGTTGATTTCGCCGATTTCTTGGAAGACAAAAATGTTTCATTGCGCTGGACTTGATAAAATATTATATTATAAATAATTTTTGTGATAAACAAAAATATGAACACATTTTCCAAATGCACAAAAAGTGTTTTATTTCTTGTGCAATTCATACCCAATTTGCTATCAACTTTTCAGGAAATGCATTATGCAAATGAAATTAATTTTTTGCACTTGCTTGTGCACTGGCTGGAGAGGCAAATAAACGTATGAATGCATGGTGCATCAGAGTATCAATGTTTGCATATAATTTGCATTTGTATTATTTGTTCCGCTTTTTTTCTGTCAATTGTTTATGGTTGGCGAATTTCTCGTTCGAAATGAACAAATTTTTTGTTTGTCGTTGGCATTGATGTTGATATTTAAATATTGTCAGTTTTTCCAGATTTACTTTTCATAAGTACATTTTCGCCGCCCAGCAAACAATTTTTGAGGAATCGTTCTCTAGCTCTTGTTTCTTAAACTTTCATTATTCTATTCAGGAACAAGAAGCTCGATGTATTAAAAAAAAACAAGCACTTTTTAGTTAAAAAAAAAAACTCCCCTAACAAATTAAACGAATGTTACTTTAACTCAAAGCTGCCACACAATCTGTACACAGTTGCTGGGATATTTCGCTTCAAATCTGTGCGCATTTTGGTTAAGCTTCCCAAAACAAAAATATAAAAAAAACATGCATAAATAAACATCTTTGTTCTGTTCAAAAACACACAAAAACACAAAAGTTTTGAAAACTTACAAAAGCGTAACACAATAATTTACAACTGGCCCACAACCCATACTTAACCATTTGAGGCATGATAAATGTACTTCCTGTTGAAAACAATTTGTAGTGCTGCTCCTGACGTTGTAACTGGTTTAACAATTCGAATCAATAAAACGCAAAAGAGAAAAAGATTGTTGATTTAAGGAACAAAAACTACAATTTGAATAATTTGCAACAATGTTATTGATAATTTGTTGAATACAGAAAAAGAATAACAAACAAATCTTTTGGAAAAGAGCGGTGAAAGCAGTATCAACAACCCTTTTTGCATAACAGCGCAGCAACAAACAAACAATGACAACAACAACCGCGAAAGTAACAACAAACGAGGCCCTGTTTGGAATACTGTTTTACAAAACGATAAAAAAAAAAGATAAAATCTCTTCAGCGGATACACAGACGCTGAAAATATGCGTCAGACAAAATTTAAGCTGCAGCTCACAAATTCTCATTAAAATGATATACGATCTGGAATTATTTTTCTTTCCTCTACTTTTGAATAGTACAATTTTAATTATAATTTCAAGTGTTAACAAAAGAATGTATTAAAAAGTCCTGGGAAAGTGTTAAAATATCAAACACAAACATGAAAGTCTCACAAGTTGTTCCTGTGTCAAATACGTGCAATACTTCAGCGGCGCATATTTAAATTGTTACGCATTTCTCATAACAATAGCAAGGACTTGAATACCAAATTGAAGAAAAGCGCAAAAAATTGAAAGGAAAAGGTGGTGGTTCGTGCGAAGTAACATTTAAACATTCACCGAGAGAGTCCTGTAAGCAACAACTCAAAATGGCTTTCTCGCAGCAACTGGTGATTCAAGCGATTATATGATTCAAGTTAATAAAAGTAATTATGTACCATCATGAGTGCCGTGCATAGAGCAAAATTAGAAAATCATTTATATGATTTTTCTAATTGATAAAATTAACAAAAAAAAAAAAAAAAAAAAAAAAAAAGGCCTCTCTTGTGAAAATAAATATTTAAATCACAAACAGACCTCAAGCCCACATCAAACAGATGTGTGTTGAGAAAAGCGTGACCGCTGCATTCGCGCAGTGATATGTAAGAGCCTTTTTACACCGACTGACATCCACGTGAAACGCATAGAAGATGTTGAAAGTGTGAAACAGTCGTTTACATTGACAACATCTTTCATTTATTTAGATGTCAAAAAAAGAAGACGCAAAATTTTGGTGAAAAATAAAAAAAAATTTAAATTGACTTGAAGAAGGACTTTTGGACTTTTTTTTTGTGTTTCGATCGGTCAAGCAACATGTTCTCCATATTTATTGCACTGCAATTAAAAGGATTTTATTTATGATTAATTAAAAATTATAACAAAATACATGTTCCGCTCATTGTTTTATGTTAAATTTGTTTTCTGAAATTGTCAGTTTGCTGGCAATCGATTTTCTGCAGTTTTTTTTAGTGATGGCACAATCGAAACATGTAAGATGGAACAAAATGGGAAAGGATCATCTTCTACTGATGTAGAAAGATGTAGAATTTTCGTAGTGTATAATTCTTATGGGAAGATGTAAACATCTTTGCAAATTAATGAAAGATGTAAAATGTGCGTCAGTGTAAAAAGTCCAATAAGTCTTCAAAGTTGAGCACTACAGTTTCATCACAAAAAAGAAAATAAAAATAACGTTTAAATTTTTAAACCTGAAGGTGACTTTTGGCCCACCCTGTAATAAAAGTAAACAAATTGCATGTATGTTCTGTAAAAGGGGAGATGTTAAAAATTAACACTCACATGTGTTGAAAATCAGGCTTTAAATCATGAAAAACTGACATTATGGAAGAACGTTTCTTCAGGCAACCAAACATCCAGTTTCAGCAGCGATTGATAAAAAAGAGATATTTTATTTTTTTTTTTCCCCCTTAAACAATAATTTCAATAAATTTGAATTATGTATTTGTTTTATGGCTCTTAAATCCTTTAACAAAAGGGAGCTTTAAAACATTATACTCGTTTCTTTTCTTTTAAATTTTCTTAAGAAAAATATATGGCATAATAAACAAAGCAGTGAAAGCGAAAAAATCCCAGAATATTTTCTGCACTACATGTGCGTACATATGTACATGTAAGAAAATAGAACAGCGAATTCAAGTACATGTAAGAATATTTGTGTGGAGGTTGGGAAAATCCTTTTAGAATTTTCTTAGCTTAACAAATACGCTGACACAGAGCGAGTACAACAGCAAGCAGCATTGATACGCAAATTTAGTTTTTGTCTTGAATGTTCCCATCTCCCATTTACATCTTCCTTTTTTTTTTTTTTTAATAAATTTAATACCTCTGCGTTGCTATTGTTCATATTCATATTTCTTTTTTATTTTTTTTGTTTTGTAATTTCTTTACAATTTTTCGACAAAGTGCTTACAAACATACATTTTTTTCCTTTTGTTTTTTTATTTCAAAACTGGAAACCCCTTTTAATGAAAATGCCTCTCTCACGCTTCTTTTGAACGACACAAACTCACATGCATACGCTCAGTGCTGTAAGTGAAAATCTTGTAAGCGTAGCGAAATCGTAAGCTGTTGTTAATGCGTTTTGCACCCTTTCGGTGTGTGTGACTTGTTCGTCCACGTTGCAAGGGGTGTAGTGAAAGTAATCAAAAGACTCGAGTTCTTTTCACTTCTTTCTCCCAGCTAACAAGCACCCTTTTTAAAATTACTACATACTTGTTTTCTGATTATTATTTATTTTTTTTAAGCAACCTTAAATTTCTTGTTTCTTGTTTTGTGATTTTTACATTTTTGCATGGTTCATTAGCAGAACTCATTGTCATTAATTCGAAATACTTTGTTTATACCAATGTGTTTACTTGCTTATAATTCCCATTGTTAAACAGGCTTTTAAATAATAGATCAACATGTACACTGCAATGCATGTTGATGCAACTTTATGAATTGCTGGCATTTGAAGTTTTAAATAAATCAAGAGAGTTCGCTTTTAGAGCTGCGCAATATTTCAAGCTATTTAAGAATCATGTGTATTCCACTGGACAATTTTTAGGACTAAGTCTAAGTTTCAGCTGCCTTTAGATCCATTTCGACGTAGAAATAATAAATTTGAATTCGCCCTGATAGCAAATCCAACAGTAATTGAATTCGTTTTCCGATGATTTTTTATTATCGGAATTAATTTAGTTTCCAATTCAGCTCTCAAGCTGTGTTAATGAAGCTACGAATGATTATAGCTGAGGTATTTTTCGGTTGATGTGTCAGAGCACAGGGCTGTAAGACGAAAGTTAGCTATCGAACAGTTGCATAGGTGTGTGTGTGTGTGTACCAAAACCCTTCTAACAACATTTCTTTCAACGGCGAAATAGAATGAGCATCAATTGTGTATGTCGTACGAAACTCCATCAACAGTTGAACTGTCCATGTTGTTAATAGTGTTTTGCTTTTTTGATTGCAAACTGCAAATTGGGGGAATGTTAACAAAACTCTGTTACTGAATTTTATCAATTCAGTATACTTTTTAAGAAAAAACTTTGCCAAATTGTATAAATACGCAGCATAGATAACACTGATTACACCTCAAGTTTTCAGTAGGAAAAAATGAATGTTCTTAGCAGTTTTGAATACGCTACGAAGTTTTACTCAATACATTTTGCTGCTACACGATACGATTATGTCCAATATACAGGATTAATTGGGTATATCCTTATAAAAAATGTATTACCCTGTAAACTTTCCTTGAGTATAATGTAAAGCAAGTGCTTCAATCTTGATTCGTTTATAGGAATACTTTTTTTTCGTGAATGTAAATTTATCAAAAAAAAAAAAAAAAACAAACAAGAAAAATATGCGTAGAAAAGAAATCGCGGTTTCACAGCTCATGTTCGGCTGGCTGTAAAGTGAAGTTTAAAGATGATAATGAGTTTTGTGAAATGCAGAAGCAATTATTGCACTCTAGATTGTCTCGATTGTTTTGTCGGTTGTTGCAGCATTTGTGTTTTAATGGTTGTTGGAAGTTCCTTTTTAGAACACAACCATAAAGGCAGCTCAACAACGGGCGAACATTGCCATCAAATCGTGTAACTTTAGAGAATTATCCAAAAAAAAAAAAAAATAATAATAATAATAATATTCACTTTTTGAAACCAAATAGAGAGGCGGTATTAAACATTTCATGTTTTCTTTCTTTCCGTTCTTTTGAACATACATACATACATATTTAACAGCCATGCCATGAAAATTTGTGTTATTTTGGTTCTTTTTCTTTCCTACTTCAACGAATTCTTTCCTCTAACTTTCAGTAATCATCTTACTATTTAAAAGCTGATGTCGTTTAAGTTTTTATATTTATTGTTGTTTTTTTTTCTGTGCAGCGGTTTCCGGTATTCTTTTTTTCTTCTATATTGTTGCAGTTGTTGTTGGTTTTTTTTTTTACAATAGTACTAAGGTTACAATACCACACACTCATGCTGCTGAACACTACTTGAACAAGCATCTCTTCACATAAAATGCCCGCATTCTTTTTTTTCTTTTCGGTGAATTATAAAAAGCGAAAAGCAAAAATGTTAAATAATTATTCTAAAGGGCTTCACAGGGGTCTTTTGTTTATAAACACGGCTTAGTGTTGTTAGTTTTTTGCTTCGCTGGTTGGTTGAATGCATGTCTGTCTCTCTTTCCGAACAGCTGATTGTCATTGTTGCAAAGGTTGGAATAAAAAAGCAATTTAAAAATAGCTGGCAATCACATGTTGGCATTTTGCTGGCACAGTGCTTTGCACAGCATACACTGTAGGTGCAAAATATGAGCAGAAAATCTTGCGGGATACCAAAGTAGAGCAAAAAAAAGACAGACCTATCATCAATCAAAAGGAATCGATGTTGTTTTAATGGCAAACTATTTTGCTTTCAGGTTGTTACAAAATCAAGTTAAAAAGTCCATTTTATGTGGTCTGATTTGTAAATTCAATAAAAATATCATTTGCACAATTTTTCGATAAAAAGAAATACATCTAGTTAATTCACATAAGTTTTATTTTTATCAGCCATCACCGCCAAGTTTTAAAAAAGTTTAATTTTCTTTGGTCAATTATTTGTTTGGCAATATACTCAAGCTTCATATAACGGCCAGTTCATTCACATCGAATCGATTTGTTTTTCCGCAAATCCATTTGAAACAAAAACAAGTTTTATAATTTTAATTTTAATATATGAACTTAATTATTTATTTGCTTTAAGAGCCAATTGAAATGTATTAATTTAGGTCCAAAAAGACAGCAAATATTTTTTAAAAATATTCATTTTTGGACCTAAATTATTACCGTCTAATTCATAAAAATTATAACAGGTTTATAAAGCTCTTATTTAACAGATTTTCCACACAAATGTGTCAAATAACATATAAGACTACTTTAATTTTTTGAATTAGGGGGTTAAATTTTAATTTTATGTATTTAAAATATACTAAGGCAACCAAACAAACAAACAGCTACGACGACATTGGTGCCGAACGAAATTGTTTGCTGGCTGGGTAATTTTATGTAAAGTTTTCATTGAACTTTTAAATTATTGTTTGAAAAAATTTCCCTTTAGAAAATTTCTGACTCAGCAAAATAAATTTCTGAGCAGCAAAATTTCTGGATCTATATGTCTGTCACTGGCAGATAGATATTTAGAATGGAAACCGATTTAAGAAACTATTTTTCAAAAATGAACTTAATTATTTATTCGCCATAAGAGCCAATCGAAATTTAGTACTTTAGGTCTAAAAAATAGATCTTAATGCTTTCTGTTTTTTTTCCGCCTATTTTTTTTTTTTTTTTTTTTAACAAACACAAAACTGCGAAGCTTTTTTGCTTGGCTGCAGAAACACCCATTGCCTTCGGCAGGGATTGAACCTGCGACCTCGAAGACTCTTGGTAGAGCACTCTACCAATTCATCCATCGAGACCTAAAGAAACTATTTTTCGTTGCCAGATTAAAAATCCAATGAACATATTGACTTAAGTTTCTTTCGCTTAAATTCCATTTCAACTACACTGTGCAATAGTAATTTGCCTGCGTACATGGAGCATGCATTTGAAATACATTGTACCGTAAAAAACAAAAAGTTGATGGAATGATATTATTTCTTTTCATACAAAAAGTGCTTAAGGTAAAGGAGATTCATGTAAAGAATTTAGAATTACTATGCACATGTTTGCCGCTGTGTGTTCCCGAAGTATTAAGACACTTAAGCTTTTCTTTTCTTTTATTTTATTTCTTTTTTTTTTTTTTTTTTGTATAAAAAAATACCTTTGAATTAGTGAATGTGTTTTTCTAAATGATTCGTGTACTTTTTTATTAAAGAAGTACTTGGAATTCGACTACTAAGAAGAATATAATTATAACTAAAAGAATTTAATAAGAATAAAACAACAGCAAAGAAAATAGCACTTACAGTCGGCAGCTAGAAGTATTACTGACGTACTCTTGTTGCAAAAGGATTAATGGAATTTCGCGCTTTGTTGCACATTGAGTATTGAGATCAACTGCATTCATTATAAACATTGTTTCTTCAAGACAGAGCAGTCAAATACAATGAATAGAACAATGGATTCTAAAAAGTACTTAATATGAACTTACATGAATGTGTACATACATACATACATACATACATACATACATACATACTCTTACTCTTACACGCACACAAACTATTAATAAATGTTAGTAACTCGGCGAATTGAATGGTGTTGTCATTAAACAACATTAAGTAAATTAAGAAGGTAATCATATCAATTTGTAACTTTCCTAGAACAAGAACCAAAAACGCAATGCGAAAGATACGAGTATGTTGCCAAGCCAGGTAAACTGACACAACTTTGGGTTAGTTGGCACATATGTACGTCTGTTGCTGAAGCTTATTATTTGATATGATGGAATTTATGGTTGAATTATTTCCTTATTAAAAAGTCATTCAGGAACTTAGGAACACCTTACATGCGATATCTCATGAGGTACATAATACACAATTGTCATCTGTTATAAAAATTGCGCTGTTAACTCGTTAACAGTGTTCTGCTAACTGCAAAATGTGGCTTTGCTAAAAATTGTGGTTTGAGTCCCGGAACTTAAATACGTATTTATCTTCTTCTTTTGTTTTTGTACAACTTCTGTAAACTGTCAAAAAGACGCCGCTTCTACATTTATAGAAGAGAGCTGAACAGAGCTTACATTGATTTGGTGTTTCGTTTTAGCTGCCTTTCATCTCTGCCTTCCCTTGACAACCTAAAGTAGTCAGATGAGTGACGGTTTAGCTGACGAGGCTACCTTATAAGTTGTATCACGGTTCTGATCAACTTCTTTGTTTGTTATTGTATACCTTTTGAAACAGCTGATTGTTTAGCAACTTGCTCAAACTTGGCCGTAGAAAAAGTGCGCGCTGTATCGTGCAAGAAGAAACTCTCCGACTGGCACTCACTTTGAGTAGCGGAATAGTTTACGTGCCAATAGGGCTGTGAGTGTATCTTATAAAAGTTTAGCCTTACAAGATGTCACAAAAAAAAAAAAAAAAAATTGTGATGTAAACGTTAAAAATTTGTATAAAAATTTCAATAAAAATCACTCGATTTTGAGCAAAACAAAAAAAAAAGCAACAAAAATGCTCTACTCTACTACTGGCAAAACTTATATTTCTCAGGAATAGCATGTCGTTTTAAAAAATATCACATTTTACTAAAACAAATATGTAAATAAAAGCGTCTTAATGTTCCATAAAAAAAAACTTGATAAAATTGTTTGCCTTGATCACATAATAAATTTTATTATATCTTTAAACTAAAGTAAACAAATTCAATATTTGCTTTTTATGATCTAGACTGAAACCTGAATCATATACAAAATTAAACCATTTCAAGCAAAAGAGGCTTCTGAAATAAACTTATCCCTATTGATATGCCAATTAAGCATCTCAATATTTAAATAAGTTTTTTGTTGGAGGGTATTATGGATTTAGAGAGTATTTCTTACAGAATGTTAATTATTTCAATGATTTATTTCGAACACGCTTCTGGTCAAACAGGTTTGCTTTCCATTAAGAATACTATAAATGTGATGTACAATGTATGCATGTACATATTTCCATTTATTATCAATTCTGCTCAGTCGATTGTATGGCAAACTTGAATATCTTCGCATCAAAGTATCGTTTAGTTAAGACAAAAAACTTGACACACCCACACTTTATAAGACGCATGAGAAGAACAAATACATAATTAATACGACGTATTGATAAATTAATATTTTTGTTTATCACTTAATGCTATTAAGCTCATACATATGTATGTATGTATGTAACTTTTCATTGTTAATAAGTTTGATATTGCTAAATGAGTATGATTTTAGAAATAAATTTCTTATTTCAATTTTACTTGGGTGAAAATAATAATTCCATAAAACCATACGCACAAGTACATACAAATCTATTAAGCCCAAGGTATAAGTTCTTTGAAACCAATCATTTAAGGTGTAATAAAGCACTCACTGACAACCTTAATGAAGCCAATTAAGCAGGACAATTGTTGGCAGGTAATGGTTGCAAGGAGCATCACTAATTGAGTTATCAATTCCAACTCACTGATTCAATAACGCCAAGACAGAACTCTAATCATGTGTGAATCGAACTCCGGCTTAGACGGCGGCGTGTTTCATCCCTATGACAAACATTTCAATACGATTCTGCATGCGCCTTCCTGTTCAATCGAAATTTATTTTGTTTATATTATACATACAGCAGAGGAAGAGTAAACAATTTTCCTGCTTCTTGCGCCGTAGGCCCTCTAATTAAAAGGAAAAAAATTTACACTGAATGCACAAATTTACTTTTATATTTTTCAGCCTCAATATTTTTGTATACCAATGTTTCGCTCTAAGCAACATTAACCACAAGTATCCCCTCTTACAATTTATCCACTAGACTTCCCAAAATAAATCCACTTCTACCATAAATGCTAACAACTCTGCGGGAACTAGGAAAGTATTTTGTGATTTCTTGCGAGCTTAAATTTTCTGACATTATGTGATAAATTTGGTGCTAAGAACAAGATATCAGGTCAATTCGGACAATTTTTTTTTTTTCGTTTTGTTTTTCTTGCAAAATAGTTTAGACTTCTAAAAGCTTATAAGTTGTAAGTCCAACAATACAAACCAGTTTTGTTAATGCACTTCCAGCAAAAAAAATTATATTGATGTATTTGGTGCACTCCTTTATGATATTTTATTTATTTTTTTTATTAGTGGAAACATTTAAAGACAGGTAGACAAGAAGTTCTAGTTCTTCCATTCTTTTCTTAAACATTCATGTCTTGAGCAAAGTGATTATGATTGAGGTTAAGACCCCAGGTAATAATAATATGGAAACAAAGCAGATAGTCAATTACATACATACATACATACAAATGCATTTAGACGTCTAAAATCCAGTCTCCTTTGACGATCACAGTGTGTGCATGCAGTGAGCATGTCTGCTCTATTGTTTGTATTTTTAAATAAGTGTCAATATTCATTTAACGTGATCAAATCTCCTTTTGGAATAAACAAAAATCAAATTGCAAAATCTGTATTCTTTGTCTTCAAAATAAAATATAAAACTGAAATGAAGCAAGAAGAAATAACAATTAAGAAATTTATTGTTATTGACGATTTGCTCTGTCATGCTCAATCATTTCATTGCTTTTGAAAGGCGTTGGTTTTTACCTGCTTCTGTTCTTTAACTTTCCTTTTCATATGTCATTAATTATATGTACCTGTAGCTCAACAAAAAAAAAAAAATAAATAAATAAATAAATAAGAGAAACAAAACAGGGTTTGCACTGTCAAATACCCTCTTGTTTACATTTAATACCCTTCAAGATATTGTGTTTTTAATTTTCAAAGATTATCAGTTTTTAAAGAGTTAGGTAGAAAATGTGTACATATGTATGTACATATGTATGTTTTGAAATGAATTCCTTTCGTGGCCAATGTATTTTATAAGTGCATACTTATAAAATAAGACACACGGCCGATAACAAGCCAGCGGTGAACTTTCGTAGGTTTTCCAGAATCAGGCCTTCTTGCACCTTCTTTGAGATTCGGTCAAACCACTGCAAACAAGCCGAGTCCTGATCGATTTCAGAAATTTCAATCTGTAGTATGAAAACCTTTCAGCACGCCAGCAAGCACCATAAGACGAGCCGCTCCCCTGCTATTGACAGGTTTTGTCATCCTAAGACATGGCGTACAAAAAAATATCTTATTACGGAATGGAAGGTAACTGAATAGAGGCCTTGGGCATCTAGAAGGCCTATTTACTCCATCTTTCTGCCGCTGCGAAAAGTAAGAGCATTGAAAAAATTTGATTTTTTCTTATGATTCTTCAGTCTTTTATCAGCTGTTTAAAATAAAATCAAACAATTCGATAGAATAAAAAGGGTCAAGGAGAAGCAATAAAATTAAAATGAAACTCATTATGTTTTTACATACATGTACATGTATTAACAAATAAAACCTCTACCCACACATACTTATTCATACTTTCAAAACAGCTCTTCACAACAAAAGAACGAAGGCCAGCGGTAAACCGTTGAACCGAAACCACTCAGTTCAAAGATCAATTCACTTCGCTCACTTACATACATATGTTTGAAAAGTCACTGGGAGCTGAAACTCTGGCTTAGCAAAACTTTTAATTTATTTACATTCAGTTTAAAATTTGCACCAGTAAATCAGTTTACCATTTTTTATTGGCAACAATGTTTTTTTTTTTTTTTTTTTGGAGAGACCCTTCAAGTTGAACGTACGGCAGACGGATAATCTGCGTCACTCGATTTCTGGCATTTTTTTACTCAACACACACCGACTGGTTGATTCTCGTATCGGGTTTTATGATAACCGTAAGAATAAAATTGCGTTGTTTAAATAAAGAAAAATAAAACATTAAAAAAATCCTTTGAACCCTGGGAAACTATCCTGAGCCCTACCCCGATAAAACTGTTATAAATGGCAAAGTTTAGCAGCACTTGTATTTGCAATGTATAGCGATCGATAATTGTAGTTTAGGTTTAATTTTCTTCGCTTAAGGGTGGTTTAACTGTTTACTAATTTACAGAACTGCTAGTTTACACTTATATCAGACTGCAGAGACTGTGTATCTGCTACTGATATTAGAGAATCCAATGGAGTTCAGTGTGGTTTATAGAAAAATATTGAACCAACATGTTGGAATTGCTCATATACAAGTGTGCAGGCGTTTACACAGACACCTGGATGCAAATACAGCTGCTGGCTTGTGAGGTGGGCGCAAGTCTTTTGAAAGCAGAAAATATAAATGCATGCATTCGATGAGCTGTACCCCAGCTCAAATCTTACTGTTGCCTTATTTGTCGTGTCTCCTTTAATCAGTCTTAGCCATAGCAATCATTTCATAAAATTAGCTAAAGCCTTTTCGACTCTACCTGATTGCTGGCGAGCAGTGAAATGCCACGACAATTAATCCTGTTTCTTAAACAGCTGACTTTAATCTGAAACAGCTGCGAGCGGTTGTTCGCTGCCACGAGTCAACAACTAAAGAATGCAAAGTATTTTGCTTCACCTTTTTATATGTTTTATATGTTACTAGGTTAATAATCTATCAGTATGTTTACTTTTTCACCCACAAAATTTGTATTCCTTCCAAATGGAGAATTTCTCACAACACAAAACATACATACATGATTTTCAGCCAAGCAAATGTTTGCTGGGCATAAGTTTATGCTGTATTTGAAACTGCAGAGCACTTAAAAACATCTTGCTTGAATTGGAAGCATGACCCAGCAATTCTATTGTTTTTGTTTTAGTGCTTTGATTGAGTGCCATAAAAAGAAAATTAATCAGCTTAATACCCCATATAAAAATATTCTTCTCTACTCGTTTACAAAATTAAAGTATTAACACACTATTATAAACAAGGAGACGGCTGTCAATTTGTGTTTTCTTAAATCTGTTCCTTCTCAACTCGCCGTTGGGTGCACCGGTTTTCCTAAATTTTTATTCCAGTTTCTAAAAAGATTTATGTGCTCAGCAGCTCCTCACACTTCAAAGTGAACACTAGAAAAATTACTTATGGCCACAGCGCGACGCTTATCGAAGTCCTACGCTTAGTTTTCTAAAAGTGTGTTTATGCAACCTAAGCAAACCCTCTACGTATTTGCAGTGCCTAAATTCAGGCACCGTTTGTAATAAACCCACAGAAAAATTGTTGACTCTTTCTTTTTCGTGGCCTCGAACACACGGTTTTCATTGAATGCGTATTTGTACAGAATATTTGAAAATGCAATAAATTTATGATGTTTCCAACATCATATCAATATGTTTAGTTTCTAAAGAAAGCAATTTTGATATCTTCAAAGCTGACACAATTAAGTTTAAAAAAATTATCTCCTCTCAACCGTACGACTGGGCCTGATTAGAGCATTTTCCTGTGGGGTATTTTCCACAGACCACCACAGACCACAGCGGCCCTCAAATCTACCCTAACCTAAGTTTTCGCTTCAGGTCTACCTGTTTTTTTGAAAAGAGCATTAAAACGATCTTGTGCACGAATAGCCTGGCAATCAAATATTTTTATTAAATTTTGAAATATTATTTGCTCAAGGAAACCCCTTTAAACTGGCAATTCAATTCAAATGAAAAAATTCACACTTATCTGATCCAAACTCATTACAAGTAAGTAAGTAAGTAAGATTTTATTTTATAGGCCTGGTAAATGTATACGGAGTTACAAATTGAATTCTGGTGTACTAGCATTTATGTAATGTATGTATGTATATGAAATGCATAATTGAGCAAACACATTTCACTTCAAGCTATTTACACATTTCCATAAAAAGTAGTTGAGAAATCATACGATCCAAGCAGAAAACATGACAACCTCAAATAAAACACAGCACATCGCATTTGCATATGCATATACATATATATGTACATATGTATGTAAGTATACACATTAGGGCGCAGCTTTTTTTTTTTTTTGTAGTAGAAAGTTGTTCTTTTAGTTTGGAAAAATTCATTTGGCCCATGAGATAAATATGAAGAAGTGCTCCAACACACATTTGTGGGGTTTTAAAAACAAAAAACTCGAAAGAAATCTACAGCTGGAAAACGAATCGTCCAGTTATTGCATTTTGATATTTTTAAGGAACGCAACCCCACACTTACAGCGCGTGGGAGACGTTCAGCAGAAGAATAATTGTGTTTCAAATATAGAAAAAATAAGTAACCTTTTCTCATTGCCAAGTGTGTAGGGAGACATTAAGAAAAGTAAGAAATCTTTCGTAATTTGAGTCATTCCAAAGGGACAATAATTCGTTGAGTTGGTTAATACTCGTATTAATTGTGTAAATGGAAAGTCGAATTGAGTGAGCTTTGGTAGCCGACTGGTTTAAGCCGGCAGTGTTGAAATTATGATATTTACCGCGACCTCAAGAGGATGCTGCTGAGAAGCGTAGTGACTACGCAACAGTTAGCTGTACCCCAGCTAAAATTGTTCTAATCCTTCTTTAATCAATATTAATCATAATAATCAGTTTAGTTATTTAAACTGGAGCCAGACTAAAAATTTATTAAAAGTGTCTATTTAAAATTTAATGATAAAAAAAATTAAGTCTTTATTATATGTGTTTTATTTGAAAATTTCCATACAAAACTTTTTTAATTTGGATATGAAATAGATATTAATTTTTTTTGGAATATAGGCGTAAATCGTTCAGTAACTTAACTTTAAAGTCGAACTATAGGATTAACAATTGTCTTCTTATTTTTATTAAATTGTAGTGACCAACATTTTCAAGAAAGACAAGAAAAGTAAAATTGAAGACTAATTGGCTGGGGTATATACAATCAAATCGCTACGACATATCAACAACAGCATTCCAATTATCAGTTTGTATGGCAGCTCCATAAGGAGGCGTGGTACGGGGTTGGTGTGTTCGAAAAAAATATTGTGGAGAGAAAATTATTGGGGTTTGGTGATATATGTACATATATATATTACTCCTCTCCAGGCACCCTAGTGTAAGTTAGTGGGATGGGGGGAATATTTGGTTTTCAGTCAATTGTATGACTAGTAACCAACATTTTTCACAAACACACCGATGCCGTACCACGCCGCCCCTCTTCTAAACAAAAATACAAAACGAAATTGAAATGGGACGTTTCGGAAATTAGTTTCGCAGTGATAATATTTTTCACTGCTAAATCGACCCACCCTAATGTGTCTACATATAAGTACGTATGTATGTATGTACATATACATTACACGCGACATTAGCACCCACATTCAATATATGCCGAGGTACTTTTATGGAGTGTTGTTTTTAAACTGAAAACAAAATACATCCAGTTAATGAACCGAACCAAACAAACTTGAAATATGAATTCTCATTACGCCGCTTTGATGATTAGCTTTTGTGTAATTATTGCTGTTAACCCTTTAAGAAACTTCAGCAAATAAGAATGTGCAATAGATTCTTATTCAAGTACTGGAGCCAAATCGTCGCATTCATGATCGAACAATAAATAGTTCATGCGATATGGTATTTTTCATCGCTTTCAACTTTGCTTGGCTTAAAAATTGTTTAGCCTCCAGCTGAGACATTATCCAGCTGAAGTCTTAAATTATGTGAGATTATGATTTTGACAATTAATTACTGTTACTTTTCATGACAATATGTTGAATAAAGCAGCCTGTTGCTTAATGTCGCCAGAAAATATAAGCGATAGAAATGTAGTCGCTCGATTTCGAATCAATTTGGATTCCTCTATTTCGACAGCTTGCGTTCGCATGGGCCTGGGTCATGAAATGTTTGCTATTCATTGTACAGACATATCAGATCGGTAAATTAAAGTTTTGCTTGATTTCTTATGGAAGTATTGACAAAAAAAAAACTGGTCAGCTGTATCTGACAAGCCAAAGCAAATACATATGTACATAAATAGCACATAGTACAAAATAAAAAAGATGGGAGATGAATGGCGCAATCTGGCGAATATCGAACACACAGACAAGATGCAATTCAAGGCATCTTGAATGGTAATGCAGACCAATAACCCAGTTTTCATGTTTAAATATTGCGTAATAGCCCGCCTCATAAAGCGTTAACATCCATAACCTTTTTTGATTTACATTTATGTACTTAATAAAAATCAAAAATATTCATATTTTCTTATAAAGCAAAATGTGTGTCTGATGTTGATATTTAATTTGTTTACGCCAGCGCACATTTAATTCGTGACTTCTAGTACATTTATTTATTAAAATTTCTATTACTAAATTTTGTCAGCACTCTTTCGCTTTTTTTGTTTTTTTTTTTTTTTGTTTTTGTATTTAAAACTTAACGCCGTTATTAGCCTGTATTCATTCGGATTCGTTAAATAAAAATTCAAAAATGTAATAAATACAAATTAGTTTATTGAAAAAAAAAAAAAACAGCTTTATGTTTCTAATTTATTCAAAAAGCCGACGAAAAAGGTTTAAAATTCATGCAAAGTTGCTGCTCATGTTCGCCGTAGCACTCGCCTTGTGTTTTCTTCATTTTTTTTTTCTTTTTTCTTTTTTGTCCGTCCAAAAGTCACCATATTTGGCTCATCATTCTTGACAACATTTTGTTTTCATACAAATTTTGTTTGTTTGTTATTTTCGTCTTTAGTTTCAATCGTGCTGTGAATTTAATTGACAACAATATTCAACTTTTTTTTTTTTTATTGTTATTGTTATTATTTGAACACATATTCATTTAGAAGAATGAGCTTATTAAAAATATTGTAATTAAAGTGTGCACACATTGCTTATTGTTTTGGTTTAGTGGGTTCTATTTCTTGGCGATGTTGTTTTTAGGCATGTTGCCCCTGCATATTTAAATAAATATGGTAAATATTTGCCTTGTTTAAGGCAAATATTTACATACATATGTACATATGTACATACACGATTTGTTGAATTAATTAAGGCACTGCTGTTGCTGTTGCTGTTGGCAGGAGCCAGAGCTCTTGGTATCAATTAATACAATTTTCCTTGAAGCGGAATGTTCCATTTAGAAGCTGTCAAATGTGTACAAAGAGGCGGCAAATTGCTGTCGAAGAGCGATTTTTTGAATGTTGCATGAATAACCAGTCAAACTTTTTCACTTTAGCTTTACGCAAATTTGAACTTCAAAACACTCTTCGTTGTCCTCTCCATTCGATCTGGTCTCTGCTCTTTAGCCCTTGTGCAAAAAACTGTCTTATAGTCCTGTCTGTCTGTCTGTCTTTAGGGCAGATCTCTGCTTTCATTAAGTGTTCTAAACATATTTTTCATATTAAAACTTCTGGCCCTCATTTTCTCCAACGATAACTTCTTAGTACGCAGACATCATTGAAACATGCTTCTTTATAATGAACATTACCAGAGGAGGAGGCTGCCACTAAAGTGGCTGTTAAGCAGATTTTTGTGTTGTTTTTGGAGCTTCATTAAAAATAATAGAATTTGGTTGATTTTGTCCACCAAGATTTGAGGGTGGGAACCACACAGTTTTATGAGATTTTTTATGGTGTAAAATCGTTTTTCATTTACGCCACTACCTACACACATATACGAGTATAATGTCCATCATTTGTCTCCTGTTGTCCAAAACATTTATAAACATTAGAACACACTTGATCATAAAATATTTAATAGAAAAAAAGCAATTATAATTGACATTAAAACACCCAGGGCCAGAAATCAAATTGAACACAGAAATCATTCAAAACATCACAAACAGATTAAGTAAAAAAAAAAAATGAAAAAAAATGACAACCATAAAAACCAATAGAAGAATCTGTAATCAATGATGAAATGAAAAATTCTTTTTTTTGTGTAACATTAAATGCTGCGTAAGAGTATTATTAGTTTAATGGCGTGCTGGCCATAAAATAACAAGCCAACCACCAACCAACAACAACAACATCTAAGGAAGTATGATTTTTATAAGTGGTAAAATATTTGATACTTATCTTTGATAAGGCGGTCTATAAATAACAAAAACGTAAGCATACATCAACAAGAGTACAAACATACATACATAACTACGCAAGCCTATATACATACATACATAGAGGTACATAAATATATACATATGTATGTAAGTATATGTTTGTACATAAAAAAACATGTTTTATGTTTTTTATAATGTCCTTCTTTATGCTCTTGCTGCGAAGAATCATGTTATTGCTGTTGCTACTTTTCGTTGTTTGATTTCCTCAACACGATTACAATTTCAACAGGATAAGCAAAACAACAACATCTTAAGTATCCATACTTCAGGCTGATTAACTATCTGTTTTCATTAAGTATTTCACAAGCCAATCGCAGCTAACATACATACATTTGTGTGTATCTGGAAGCAGAAATCGATATGAATTCAACGTTAATGAATCTCGTTAAGCAGCAACGACAAGATGACAACAGCAGACAACTCTTGGGAGCGGCGAGGCCAGCATAAAGATTGTGTCTTAATATTGAGGACTTTTGAAGCAACATAAGCTTTTAACATATTACTGGTATTCGAAAAATTTTGATTTTTGAGATTTACTACTTATATTATATGTACATTAGTTTAGGTCCAAAAATGAACCTTTTTAAAAAATATTTGCTGTCTATATGCCGACGACATTTCGTTGCTGCTAATCAACTCATCAGTAGACTTGAAAAATTCTTAAAAGTTTTTCAAGTCAACTGATGAGTTGATTAGCACCAACGAAATCTTCGACGAATCGAATGCGGATACTCGCAGCATCACTAACACATTTCTACATTGTTTCCTTGAATTTTTATATTCCCACAACTTGACCTGGCATTGTCGTATGAACTAAAAGAAATAAAATTCAGTGAAACTTTATGGCAACCGGACAAGCTTCAAGGAGACAGCAAATACATACGTATTAAACGAACGTCTTCAACGAATAAAATTGCTCGATGTTCATGTTTTATTGATAAATCAACATCTGGCAGGGCCATAAAAACAACATCAAATTGTGCAAATTAACACCATTTAGCCAAGAAATATCATACGCAACTGTTTTTTTTTTTTTTTTATTTATTTAAAATAAACATTTCAGTTTTCTCGATCTTTGCCAAAAAAAAAAAAAAAAATAATAAAAAAGAGAGATTCCGAAAAATAATCTCCATACACTTTCAAAGAAAATCCATTTTTATGGCTCACTGGATAACATTATTACTAACGTTTTATTATGGGAGAAAGACATCTAAGTCTCCGTTTTTTCAGCTTTACAACAACTTCTTTTTTCAATTTTGTTTTGTTTTTTTTTTTTTTTTTTTTTTTGTTAATCTTGTGATGCGAACAGTTTCTATGTTTTGTACATTTGAGCACATCCTTTTTCACCTTAAAAGGGTTGTAAGTCATAAAATTTAAATGTCTGTTGATTTATGATGTTGGGGACAATAAAAAAAACTCACAAAGTGTGAACTTATCTCAGGCGTGTGTGTCTGTGTCTGTGTGTTTTTTTCAATTTAATAAATTTCAAAATATAACATATTCAATGTAGCAAAGTTTTTTTTTTTTTTTTGGTGCAGAACCAATGATTTTTATTGATTTTTTGACACAGTGTGTTGCGAGAATGATTGGAGTCTTATTGTCCTTTTGTGAAAAAGAAGCACAAAAAGTTAATAGATCATGTTACTTCATGTATTTAAGGTACAAAGAAGGTGATGGGTTCACTTCTGCTTTAAACTATTTAAGGATAACTGGTTCAACAAGAATATGTTTATTATTTTGCTCACTCAAGCTTTTTTGTACATACGAATTGTGTATTCAGACCTTTTAATATTCTTAAAGGTACGTTTAAGCTTTTGTTTGTCAAATTTTGCCCAAAAAAAAACGGGACCACAACTTCATTTTAGGTAAACAAACAACAACAAAATGAAAAACAAACAAACAAAAAAGAGCGCAAGAACATTAAATTTCACAACATTGCTCAATGAGCAACCCAAAACTTAGAACAAAATTGTGCTTGATCCCGCAAAGTTTGTGCAATACCAAATAATTGTTTGCTGCGAAATTTTGTTTTCGTTATTTGGTCAAACAAAACTTTAAAGTAGACTCTTGTGAAATTTAATGTTTTTACGCTTTTGCCTCCGTTTTTTTTTTTTTTGTCTTTTCATTGTTTTTTTTATTAATCTAGCTGTATGTTGTAAAAGTATTTTTAGCTGTCCTGTTTGTATTCATGAGCTTGACCGAAACAAAGGCCAACAAGAGAGTAGTGTTGCTGTTATTTGATGGCTAATATTTGATAGTCTGAACGTGCCTTCAGCATTTTGAGGTGTAAAACGTATGTGCTATGTTTTTAATTCTTTTAAAGTCATTAATACACTAACTATTTGCCTGGACATTTTAGCGGCTCATAGAAATTTCGTTCTTTTGGGGCATACCAGTTTTCCTCTCTCGTCTCTGGTGAAGTCAAATATATGAGTAACTGCTATGGCAACGTTTTTTTTTTTTTTTGTCAGAGCAGTCCAAACTGGTTGATGTTGTACTTGGACAGACAGGCTGTAGACTTCTTATAGTTTATATTGTTTTACAAATAAAATATTATGATTTTACTTCAGCTTGTTTCTATAGCAAAACCACAAGCATTTCACATCCCAAATGTATACATACATACATACATACATACATACATACATACATACATGATGTGTATGTAGACAAGTATCTTTTAATAAGCGTGGCCAAATGGAAGTAAATACACATGTACAACATACTTGCAAGGCGCTTTATTAGTTCTGGTGAATTTATGGGAATGCTGAGACCCTCTTTACCTTCCACTTGTGTTGAGCATTAAAATACTACCTAAGTTTTCCTCATGAACGAACATCTTACGAAAATTTCGTAATTAAATTCCTGGCGTTTTTTCTTCAATCAAGAAAAATGTAAAAGGAAAAATTACTTTTGATGAATCGTTGTTGTTTGTAACAACGCAAAGTGGGGGATTTGAAGGATTAAAGTACACTTAATTTTGTTATTGTTTTCCATTCAAATTTTGGCGTTGCTTTCAGACTTACAGAATTACGGCCTGAGTAAAGAGTTGTCGTTATACATACATATATTTTACAGGGGCGAAGTGTCGAATTTTATTACCAAAATGAATTTTTTTTTTTTTTTATCAAAAATGGTTTAACTTCTCCTTACAGAATAATTTTATATGTGACCATTTTATAGCAGAACTCCTGGCCAAATTTCTTTAATGTTAACGCTATAGCCCTGGCATCCACCCCACATACATACATACGGCATTACTCTGTTATTATTTGGAATTGTATTTTTTATAAATTTATTGTAGTGCTTGAATTTAAGTGGACATTGCTCATTTTTCTACAAGTAACCTTTTTCGATTACTTTTCCGTTTTTAGTTTTTTTTTTTTTTGTTAAATGAAATTTGCAATTAAATTAAATACTAATTACTTTTTGCTGTTATTCTTTTAGGTCTAAACAGGGCTTACTATTGGTTTCCGTCTGTCTCAGCCGTCTATGTGCCGCGGACATTTCGTTGATGCTACTCAACCTGTCGGCAAATGTTTGAAAATTTTCTATATATTCCATTATTCCCATGAACACAATGTGAACGTTGTTAAGAAAAGTAAAAGTTAATCGCTGTAACCGATTAAATTGTTTTCTGTATCAAATGTTTGTTAAACATTTGTGATTCATGGGAATAATAAAACATATAGTAAAGTTTCAAACATTCTGTTAAGTTGTTCCAATTCTACTGACGAGTTGAAAAAGATAGAAAACGAATTAATTAGGTATGTTTAGGCCCAAAATAATACATTTCACTTGGCTGTTATAGCAAGTGTATTCATTAAATTCAAATTTGTATGCTATTTAAGTTGTTTTGGAAATTATTCGAATTAGTCGGCAAGCTGAGATAAAACAAAATTTAATCGATTAAGCGAGCGAAATAAAAATCGTAGCATCAAATACTCAGTGAACTGAACTTATGAAAAAGTCAAGTTATAGCATCGGAAAAGAAAACTAAGAAAACTACAAACGAAATCATAAATTGAGATACTGGCCTAATAATTGTTCTGAAGATATGAAAGAAAGAAAAAATGCTGAGCTGCTAATAAAATAGGTCGTATATCATTCTGAGTGCTTGTGTAAGCGCTCGGTATCAAAATTCCAATTAATCTCCTTCAAGACAAGTTGTTAAATGGCCAAAAATTATCGCATTAGCGACAAGGCAGGAAGATCTTACCTTTATTTTTCTTTTTATTTTAATCAAAAAACAATCTACATTTTTTTTTTTTAAATCTTTTAACATGCAACGATACCAGAACCATCTCAATTTGAAGAGAAGAAAAGAAAAAATAAATACAAGCATAACAGAAAAACGTAATAAAAATACCAAAATACTTTCGAAATTAAATACAAACTTAATACTTATTGCAAAAATTTTTTGGTTGATGTTTTCCGCCAGGGGAGGAAATGATGTTTGCTATTGCGGTATCAATTCTGCTGTTGGCTGGTAACGTCTGTTCGTGAAAAAGATGTTTTATTATTCGCTTAAAATAAATTAGAAAAGCTTATTTCTCTTGAGTTTATATGGAACATCGACACCATCTTTTGATGGAAGGTAAAATAGTACAGCCTGTTCCCTCAAATGTTTTCCGTCACACCGTCACATCAGTGCTGCTGTCTGTAGTCATTTTATGCCCATTAAAATGTTTTAAAAAAAAAAATTGTATTTCTTCTGTGTCACAAGCGTTTTCTTCAAAATGTGTGTAGATTAATTTGTAAACATCTTGTTGCTGCTACTTTGAACATGTTAAGTTTCTGTTTAGTAATTTCATAAAATAAATGAGACTATGTTCAGTTGCAATTACGACTTTACGACGTAGTTATTTTGCCGCACTTGGCCAGTGCTTCGTTGCGCAATTGAAAGCATCAGCTGTTTTAAATTGAATACTTTGCTATTTTCTAGACACAAACATCTCAGGGCCTGTTAACCAATGACGCATTTTTGACAGCGACTTTTTTATGGAGATTCATTTTTCTTACACTGTTATCTTTCGAGCGATTTTTCAATTCAATCACTTTTTCTTTTTAATTTTGGAGACAGCACGCTTACGTTAATCGAAGAGCTTGCGCTTCGATTGCAATGTAAGCGACATCCACAGTGCTTCACAATAGAGCAAATGTAATGTACAATACATATATCATCCACCTGGGCAGCTGTTATGTAAGACACTGGGTCGATTCAACACCATATTTACGATTCCATGCGCAAACCATGCCGTGTGTAAGAAGTTAAGGTGACGGAAACAAATCTTTAGCTACTTTAGCCATCTTATTGAAAATAAGAAAATATTTAATAAAATTGCCAATTAAGGATCATTATATATTTTTTTGTAAACTATTTAAATTATTTGGATGGCTTATTGGCCACTTTTCTATTTTACTGTTGGACTTTACCCAAATTTGGCATGATTTATGTTTCTAAAGGCATTTACATATTTACTTACTTTTACTTTACTTACTTATACTTATACTTACTTATACTTACTTATACTTACTTATACTCATACTTTACTTACTTATACTTATTTACAAAAAACGTACTTAAAGTACGTTCAGACTGCGAACTATTTGCCGTCAAATAACCGGACCACTGCTTTCTTGTTGATCTTTGTTTCGGTCAAGCACAGGAATACATGTGCTAAATGCATGTACATACATATGTATTTACAAACGGGTAGAAACGTAAAATTAAATTTCGCAATAGTATATTTTAAGGTTTTACTTGATCAAGTAACAAAAACGAAATTTACAGCCAACCATCATTTTTTGGTCTTGCAAAAGTTTTGCAAGAGCAAAGAAAAATTTGTTGAAAGTTTTGTGCTTGTTCCCTAAACAAACAAAACAATCAAATATGCTGTTGCGAAGTTTAATGCTCTTACGTTTTTGTTTTTGTTTTTTTGTTTTTCTTCTTATTCATAATAAATATTTTTGGTTTATTAAGCTCTTATTTGACAGATTTTCCAGACAAAAATGCCAACTAAGAGTCTTATAAACCTGAAATAATTATGAATTAGGGGGTATATATTTACGTTTTAGTCATTTATGATTATGTATATACCAAAAAAAAAATAAAAATAAAAGGGTAAACAGGAAGGTAGTGGTGCCGTTTTTTTGGCCAAATCTGACAAACAAATGCTTAAGTGTGAACGTGCCTTTGCTCATATGCGTATGTATGTCTATCGAGGTTTATGTAATCAAACTACAGCAGCAAGGAATTAATTGTAATCGAACTCTACTGTGTTTTTGGGCGAAGTCAATCAAATCACTTTTTATCTCTGTTAAAGTTTGAGTTTTGTAAACCTCTGAAATGCTGCAACTTAAAGAACAATTTCATTTATCTTGAAAGAACTTGTTTTAAAAATATAATCGTTTAATCAAAAAAAAAAAAAATTAAACTTGTTTCAAGAAATTTCGTTTGTGTAAGTCTGCCCGAATTTCGTATGCATTATAATAGTTTCCTTCAAAAGCGTAAACGCATATTTTTGCGAGAATTTGGAATTTTCTAAGTGATTTTGCCATCATCATTGTTAATACATTGCATTCAATATTTTATTACATACATATGTATGTATAAAATAAACAGTGTTTGTAAAGTGCAGAAAACACCAACATCATGCAAAACTCAATGTGACTTTTCACAGTGTAGTGGAAAGAGCCCCTTAACCACGGTTTGTTGTTAACCTTTTTTTTCGTAATTTGTTTTGTTTTTTGGTTTAGCTCAGTATTGTTTTTGGCTTCAGCGCTGTCAAACAACATTAGAACTGGTTTCTCTGAACATCTTTTTATTTACACATTTATTCTTCACAGCAACTGAGCTCTCGCCTCTTGGGGTTGTAAGCTGTTTGCTTTGCAGGGGCCACAGTGTAACGATTTATGGAATGTGTTAAAAAAAATAAAATAAGAAAATCGGCAAAAAAAAAAAAAAAAGGGCAAAACTTTCCTTCAATTATGCAGGCTTAGCAGGACATCACCTCGCCCATATTCGTTAAGAAAAAAACCATACAATCCCGCTACTCATTCGAAATACAAACAGCCGTTTGTCCACCTAGCTACCAAATTTTACTTTTCTTTACCTAATTGATATTGATAAAAAAAAAAAAAAAAAGTGACCAACTGGGGGCTGAACTTGAGCCAGTTGAAAAGCCATTTGATAGAAATCTGTGACAACGCCAAAGTTCAATGTAATTAAAAATTTCTTCAGCAGAATAGAGTTCGTTTGACGTAAGGTCACTAACGCAAAACATGACTTTAGCCTTGTTTTCTACGTTTTTAAATTGTTTGTTTTTTTCTATGTATGTGACATGATTTTTTGCAAATAGGAAATGCCGTCAGCATTTCCATTTCAAAAATGTTATGAATGTATGATTTTGCTATCCAGCTTGCCGACTTTGTCTGGAGCGTTACACTGTTAACTTGATGACTTGGCTTGGAGCTGAGCCACGTTTGTGTGAGTGCATAAATGAGTATGGTTTTTAAAATGTTAAATTTTCTCCTTTACAAACAATATTTCTGTTGCCTTAGTTATTCCTAAAGATTGTTTTTGTTTTTGTCGCTGTCCAAAATCGTTGTTATGGCTAAAAACATGGTTTCAAGTCTGGTTTAAATTGCCACATAAAACCGTAAATAAAACTTGAATTGCAATCGGAGCAACAATGTTGTTATTTTCGTGTCCTGTTGTCTTGAATCTTTTATTTTTAGTTTTATGGGTTATTTGTTATTTGTGGATTGTCGAATATTATAATCTCATTTACTTGTCCAACGGTTCAGACTATTTTATTTATGATGCTGATACCAGCACAGATTCATAAATGAAAATTAATAATATGTGCCAGGAAAGAGGTACAAACTTTTTAAGCAAGTCGTGACTGCAATTTTGACACCATAATTGACAAATAAGAGTAAACACATTAAAACAAACAAAGAAAGAAAGAAAAAAGCAAATAGCAATTTTTATTTTGCAATTATTAATTAATGTCATGAATGGGGGCGTTAAGAGCGAAGTAAGACAGATTTCTGTGATCAGCCAATCACTTTTGAACTCAGATTTTAACCTGAGCAACAGTATATTGCTTATTGCAATCATGCTTAAGCCACTGCACTAATCAAGCAGTAGATATGGTTTTTCATTTTAGAGGCTCGTGTCCAGGTTTGAAATTTATGTATGTGTCTTCAACTCCAATGAGAATCAATTTTCAATTCTGATAAATATCACTTATCGGCTTAATTAATTTTTGTTCAAGACTAGTTTTCATTCAACTTCAAGCTCAAATCAAATCAAATCGGGTAGTAAAGAAAAACTTAAAATTCAAGCAGAAATTTCAAAGTCACAAGCCAGCCCAACCCAATTTCTAGGCAACATAAACCATAAATTATACGAAGGATAAACCACGCAGTGTATTTTAATTTGCAAACTGTAAAACCCCTCCATTACCCCTCCAGATATTCAAAAAGCATCTTAAGTGTTCTTTTTGCGATTGTTTTTGCTCTCATTTGTTCACATCATCATTTCACTTGCTGAAATGGTTTTGTGGGTATTTCATTTGAGTTCTAAATTTGAATTATGTGGTTTAATAGAAGAAGAAGCGTAAAAGTTCTTAATGCTTTAATGCTTTTAACAATTTGTTTAGTGTTCGTCTTGCGTTTGCTAATGAGCAGCCATAAACAATGTCTTAAAATGCTTGCAATTTAACTTAAAATGGCATTAATGAAAGTGTTTGATGTTGTGTAATGGCCGCACATTAAGGCAAATATTGTTTGTGGATACACGCCCAGCTTTTAAGGAAACAAAAATTCCTTTGCTGGAGAGATATCGTTTTTTCTCTGAATAAATCTCATGGCAGTGAAAGTCATAGAAAGAAATTAGAAAACTAAAGTGAGAATGTAGACTCATACACGTGGTTTGCAGAGCAGGCCTTCTTAAAAATAGTTTTCACATTTTTTTGCTGAAGGACAAAATCTAACTTGAGGTATATTGTATGAAAATCGCAGTGAATTCCTACATTGCTTTCGACAAGACTTAAGCTTAAGTAAAACTTTGCGAATTCGGTTCACAAAACACAAATAACAAACAGAAAATCGTAAAACCATAAATTTACTCGGATTTGATTTACAGAACACACATTCCTTCTTGGCAAAATAAAAGTTTTGAAAATGATTTGAAATGAAGACAATCGGAAAATTACGAAAAAAAAAAAATAAAAAATGATGAACTACAAGAAGAAAAAACTCTTTGCAATGAGCGCAATAAAAATTAGTTCCGCTTTCCTGGGAAATCGTTTCGTTTGTTAGAGTGCCGCTTGATTCATTTGCTCTGTTATTTTCTATGCATACTGGCAACCTTTTAAAGGCATAATAAATTTCGCTGTTATCTTGAACACATTTTGTTCTATAAATTTAAAACTAGAAAGCAATGGATAAAACTTTTTTTTTTTTTTCAAATTCCAATAAACATTTAATTTAAAAGAAATAAAATAAATTATTTGTTGCAGTAATTCTTTTTATTGAGTATATTCGAAAACGTCCTCCTTTCATTTTCACCTGCTGTCGCTTGGAGACGTAAAATGTTTCAATCTTTGTATACTTACGCAAAAAGTGAATGTGTGTTTGTGTGTTTGAACGCTATGAACTTCTAAATGTCTTGCTGAAAATTTTACAAAACATTACTTACTGATGGGCTCGAAGGATTTAATTTAGTGCCAAAGACATGTAATTTTTACTTTCCTTATATTTTTTTCAATATCGAATATAGTTGCTGCTAAGCAAGCAAAGCTTCTTATAATGGCCTTTGTCATGCAAAGAAATCTGTATTCACCATTCTCCATGATTAATACTAATTTTGAGATATTTTGGTAACTGAGGCAGGAGCAGTATTGAAATTTTATAGCGCTATAGCTGTACTCGCAGATATTGTGTATTGTCTCTGGTAACAATTTCGGAATTGCAGACGTGAGCGGTAGGTAGCACCTTTCATGTGAGCAATCGTTTGCTGCGAAGCACACCGGGCTTAAAAAACAGTTTTAGATAAAAATTCAATTTAACAGCAGGAAGATAAGGAAATGAAAATGAGCACGCATACAAATATGATTATCTATTTGTGTAGATGTGTATATTCGTTCGACTGTATGTGTTATTGAATTATTTACGTCAACAACAAAAAGCAGTGAGTTTAAATAATTCGATACATCTAGTAGACAACGAAAATCCTTTGAAAACGTTTCCTTTCATGCATCAAATACATTAACGAACTGTTATCAAATTACGTTTACGCTTTTTCTTTGTTGCTTTTTAATATTCAAATGCTACGAAAAAAGAAAAAGAAAACTTCAGGATATGATATCGTTAATATTAATATTGTCATAGGGTTGTGTGTGTGTGTGTGTTTTCTACATGTGTATTGAGTTTGGGTGCTGCGCCACAAAACATCTTTTTATTATCAATACCTTCCCAACTTTATGGGTTAATAGAACATTCTCCCTAAAATAAGGTAATTTAAAATATCTTTATTCAAGCGAATGTCTTTAAAAGACAAAATACATTATGCACAGTGAAAATTGTTCAACACGCAATATTTCGAGCACTTCTGACATGGATCAATAAATTTTACTAAAAGCATATGCACATCCCTTTGCCCTGAATATGGCACGCACACACACACACACACACACACACACACACAAACTTGTAAGAAACGCAAATTCGTGATAGTCGTTCCAAAGCAACTCAAGCTCCTGTGAGCAGCTGGACCTTCATAGATACATACATATACGTACATAATTTCGTTTGATTGGACATTTAATTGCAAAATAGATAGATAAAAGTCAGCTCTGCGATAATAACTTATAGACATCGACAAATTGAATAGCAAAACAAAATTATTGTAAGGCGGCCCTCGTAACATAACATAACATATAACACAACGGGACCTTTTCTAGGACCGAAGTGAGTCGGTCTCAGGACCGGCGGCCCTCGTAACAAAATTTTGACTAGACTAGCTGGGGTAGAAGTGGAAGTTTCAAACTCGTCACTCTTCCCATCACCAGTCTTCGGAAAAACCCAAAACATGTTTGTTGCAAAGCATACGGTGAGCATCAAGAGAAACTTGTACGTACACGTTAGATCATTAGATATTGTTGAAAGACCTAAACTCGATGCAAGCTCAATTGTAAGCCAAGCCGCGGGAGCACAAGGAGTTTATTACAAAACTAATCAATTAAATATTGAAATATTACAAGTTGAGCAGCCTCAAAGAAGTTTCGGCGGCATATAGACGGCTGAAAAGATAGAAAATAATTAGCTGGATATATATATATATATATATATATATATATATATATATATATATATATATATATATATATATATATATATATATATATATATATATATATATATATATATATATATATATATATATATATATATATATATATATATATATATATATATATATATATATATATATATATATGTATATTATTCTCAAAAGAAAGGAGAATGCCATCACTAGAATCGAGTGGGCAACTTCATGTATTAATTAGCGCTTATACTAAAGATAATGACCTAGTATGAACTTAATTATTTATTTGCTTTAAGAGCCAATTGAAATGTATTAATTCAGGTCCAAAAATGAACCTTTTGAAAATATTTGCTGCATTGTTCAGCTGTCTATATGCCGAAGACAGTTCGTTGATGAGTTGATTAGTACCAACGAAATGTCGTCGGCATATAGACAGCTGGAAAATACAGCAAATATTTTGAAAAAGTTCATTTTTGGACCTGAATTGATAATGACCTAATTTAATATTAACTCTCCACACAAACTATTTGGAAATCAACACGTTCTAATTGTTGTGATAGATGAGTGGGTAGGCGGCTTCCGGTTCGAATCCTATCTGAGCCAAATTTCAAAGTTGAAAACAAAATAAGTGATACAAAAACAAACTGAAATATAAACTAAATGAAATAATAGAACAAAAGTAATTTTCATTTTGACTATTGACGTATTGATTTTAAAACTAGTTTTAAATAAATGTTATTTATAATAGATTAAACATCATGAATTATGGGAAAGATTTATCTGCACTATGAGTCCCTTGATATAACTTATTATAAAGAATGGTTTATAGAATACATACCAAAGAATATGTTACGTATTACATTCTTACTGATCGCTTCCTGGGAAATTATTTTGCAAGAAGTGGAAATGGCTTATTTTTCATATGAGCACAAATTACCTTCTCCCTTGACCATCAAACATTTCCAAAACAGTGACCAGGTTTTGATGATGAAATCTTTTTTCTTGTAGTTTTACAGTCAAACCCTGACCGGGGTTTTGTTCTCCATATTTTGCAGTTTTGCAGACCAAAAATATTTCAATACAGTTTGCGCTTTTGTAATTTTTTTTTGCAAATCTCAAACTTTGACTCAAGTTTGTATTCAGTTTGCAGGGAGCTGTGTGAAGTTCGTATGTATTTCAACAACAACTTGTGGGGCTTAATTTTATTTCACTTTTAAAAATCAAATATTCAATTTTTTTTAGCTGAAGCTGTTTTATTTATTCCTTGTTTTTATGTTTTTTACACAACATCTCGCTCCGCTTCGTCAAGGCAATAATTTAGTAAATAATTCTGATGGAAATATTTTGTCAATCAGTTCTTCTTATAAATTTCAAATGAAGCTGAAATCTCTTTATTACTTTTCTTCTCGATTCTAATGCGTTTTGAAATTTAAAAGTTGACAATGCCGATTTCCTGGGTGCACGTTTGTAAAATACTGCGTATTTTATATTACAAAAAGAAAAAAAAAGTGAACGAGGAAAACATTCAATTTCCTTTATTAGCTTTCAGGTTGATTCACTCTGGTTTCATTTACTGCACACGTTAAAATGACATTTATGTTCAGTTTTTATTTTTATATTTTATTTCTGTCAGCTGATACAATAACTTGATGTGCTCCAGCGTATATCTATCTATGTATGTATGTGGTAAAGGTATGTAGTAAAGGATGAGCAGAAATAAAAGACATGTTTGCCCACAGATTCTCACACAAGAACACTGCACAGCATTTGCTGCCACTTGTGGCGACATTGCTGAATGTGCAGTAGCCACAAAAACAGTAGTGGAAGACAATTTATTTTACAGCACAGAAACAAGAAACAGTAAATAATTTATGATTTACCACGCTATTGGTACATTTTGCAGGCCCATATTCATCACTCCGGTTTTAAATAATGTACGTTCGTGCGTGTAAATTAGGGCCGCTCGCCTTGTCATGTTTGTTTATTACATGTTCATGTGCGCGTATTTATGATTTCAAAGTTATTGCAAACGAGCAACATGTTTAACCGAAACATTTATGAAGGATGTCTCCTTACGCCTAATGAAACTGTAATTTGTGCAAAAGCACTAAAAACCAATTTTTTTTTATTGTTCGAGACTATGATCATCGCAGATGCTAGTGATAAACAATTTCGGCCGGCAAATCTGCATTTGCAGATTTGCCGGCACTTTCCCGTATAAGTTGTAATTTGACAAATATTCAAAACCAAAAAACTGTATAGAAAACCCCTTCCCACGGAGGCACAACTTGTTTCTACTGTATTTTCTAAAATACTTCTTCCTCACAAAATTTGAAAACGGAAATATTTGGAGAAGAAGACCACAAAACGACCTGCATTTGCGGATTTGCCGGCACTTTCCCGTATAAGTTGTAATTTGACAAATATTCAAAACCAAAAAACTGTATAGAAAACCCCTTCCCACGGAGGCACAACTTGTTTCTACTGTATTTTCTAAAATACTTCTTCCTCACAAAATTTGAAAACGGAAATATTTAGAGAAGAAGACCACAAAACGACCTGCATTTGCAGATTTGCCGGCACTTTCCCGTATAAGTTGTAATTTGACAAATATTCAAAACCAAAAAACTGTATAGAAAACCCCTTCCCTCGGAGGCACAACTTGTTTCTACTGTATTTTCTAAAATACTTCTTCCTCACAAAATTTGAAAACGGAAATATTTGGAGAAGAAGACCACAAAACGACCTGCATTTGCAGATTTGCCGGCACTTTCCCGTATAAGTTGTAATTTGATAAATATTCAAAACCAAAAAACTGTATAGAAAACCCCTCCCCACGGAGGCACAACTTGTTTCTACTGTATTTTCTAAAATACTTCTTCCTCACAAAATTTGAAAACGGAAATATTTGGAGAAGAAGACCACAAAACGACCTGCATTTGCAGATTCGCCGACACTTTCCCGTATAAGTTGTAATTTGACAAATATTCAAAACCAAAAAACTGTATAGAAAACCCCTCCCCACGGAGGCACAACTTGTTTCTACTGTATTTTCTAAAATACTTCTTCCTCACAAAATTTGAAAACGGAAATATTTAGAGAAGAAGACCACAAAACGACCTGCATTTGCAGATTTGCCGGCACTTTCCCGTATGAGTTGTAATTTGACAAATATTCAAAACCAAAAAACTGTATAGAAAACCCCTTCCCACGGAGGCACAACTTGTTTCTACTGTATTTTCTAAAATACTTCTTCCTCACAAAATTTTAAAACGGAAATATTTGGAGAAGAAGACCACAAAACGACCTGCATTTGCAGATTTGCCGGCACTTTCCCGTATAAGTTGTAATTTGACAAATATTCAAAACCAAAAAACTGTATAGAAAACCCCTTCCCACGGAGGCACAACTTGTTTCTACTGTATTTTCTAAAATACTTCTTCCTCACAAAATTTGAAAACGGAAATATTTGGAGAAGAAGACCACAAAACGACCTGCATTTGCAGATTTGCCGGCACTTTCCCGTATGAGTTGTAATTTGACAAATATTCAAAACCAAAAAACTGTATAGAAAACCCCTTCCCACGGAGGCACAACTTGTTTCTACTGTATTTTCTAAAATACTTCTTCCTCACAAAATTTGAAAACGGAAATATTTAGAGAAGAAGACCACAAAACGAGCTGCATTTGCAGATTTGCCGGCACTTTCCCGTATAAGTTGTAATTTGACAAATATTCAAAACCAAAAAACTGTATAGAAAACCCCTTCCCACGGAGGCACAACTTGTTTCTACTGTATTTTCTAAAATACTTCTTCCTCACAAAATTTGAAAACGGAAATATTTAGAGAAGAAGACCGCAAAACGACCTGCATTTGCACATTTGCCGGCACTTTCCCGTATAAGTTGTAATTTGACAAATATTCAAAACCAAAAAACTGTATAGAAAACCCCTTCCCATGGAGGCACAACTTGTTTCTACTGTATTTTCTAAAATACTTCTTCCTCACAAAATTTGAAAACGAAAATATTTAGAGAAGAAGACCACAAAACGACCTGCATTTGCATATTTGCCGGCACTTCCCCGTATTAGTTGTAATTTGACAAATATTCAAAACCAAAAAACTGTATAGAAAACCCCTTCCCACGGAGGCACAACTTGTTTCTACTGTATTTTCTAAAATACTTCTTCCTCACAAAATTTGAAAACGGAAATATTTGGAGAAGAAGACCACAAAACGACCTGCATTTGCAGATTTGCCGGCACTTTCCCGTATGAGTTGTAATTTGACAAATATTCAAAACCAAAAAACTGTATAGAAAACCCCTTCCCACGGAGGCACAACTTGTTTCTACTGTATTTTCTAAAATACTTCTTCCTCACAAAATTTGAAAACGGAAATATTTAGAGAAGAAGACCACAAAACGAGCTGCATTTGCAGATTTGCCGGCACTTTCCCGTATAAGTTGTAATTTGACAAATATTCAAAACCAAAAAACTGTATAGAAAACCCCTTCCCACGGAGGCACAACTTGTTTCTACTGTATTTTCTAAAATACTTCTTCCTCACAAAATTTGAAAACGGAAATATTTAGAGAAGAAGACCACAAAACGACCTGCATTTGCAGATTTGCCGGCACTTTCCCGTATAAGTTGTAATTTGACAAATATTCAAAACCAAAAAACTGTATAGAAAACCCCTTCCCACGGAGGCACAACTTGTTTCTACTGTATTTTCTAAAATACTTCTTCCTCACAAAATTTGAAAACGGAAGTATTTAGAGAAGAAGACCACAAAACGACCTGCATTTGCAGATTTGCCGGTACTTTCCCGTATAAGTTGTAATTTGACAAATATTCAAAACCAAAAAACTGTATAGAAAACCCCTTCCCACGGAGGCACAACTTGTTTCTACTGTATTTTCTAAAATACTTCTTCCTCACAAAATTTGAAAACGGAAATATTTAGAGAAGAAGATCACAAAACGACCTGCATTTGCAGATTTGCCGGCACTTTCCCGTATAAGTTGTAATTTGACAAATATTCAAAACCAAAAAACTGTATAGAAAACCCCTTCCCACGGAGGCACAACTTGTTTCTACTGTATTTCTAAAATACTTCTTCCTCACAAAATTTGAAAACGGAAATATTTGGAGAAGAAGACCACAAAACAACCTGCATTTGCAGATTTGCCGGCACTTTCCCGTATAAGTTGTAATTTGACAAATATTCAAAACCAAAAAACTGTATAGAAAACCCCTTCCCACGGAGGCACAACTTGTTTCTACTGTATTTTCTAAAATACTTCTTCCTCACAAAATTTGAAAACGGAAATATTTGGAGAAGAAGACCACAAAACAACCTGCATTTGCAGATTTGCCGGCACTTTCCCGTATAAGTTGTAATTTGACAAATATTCAAAACCAAAAAACTGTATAGAAAACCCCTTCCCACGGAGGCACAACTTGTTTCTACTGTATTTCTAAAATACTTCTTCCTCACAAAATTTGAAAACGGAAATATTTGGAGAAGAAGACCACAAAACAACCTGCATTTGCAGATTTGCCGGCACTTTCCCGTATAAGTTGTAATTTGACAAATATTCAAAACCAAAAAACTGTATAGAAAACCCCTTCCCACGGAGGCACAACTTGTTTCTACTGTATTTTCTAAAATACTTCTTCCTCACAAAATTTGAAAACGGAAATATTTGGAGAAGAAGACCACAAAACAACCTGCATTTGCAGATTTGCCGGCACTTTCCCGTATAAGTTGTAATTTGACAAATATTCAAAACCAAAAAACTGTATAGAAAACCCCTTCCCATGGAGGCACAACTTGTTTCTACTGTATTTTCTAAAATACTTCTTCCTCACAAAATTTGAAAACGGAAATATTTAGAGAAGAAGACCACAAAACGACCTGCATTTGCAGATTTGCCGGCACTTTCCCGTATAAGTTGTAATTTGACAAATATTCAAAACCAAAAAACTGTATAGAAAACCCCTTCCCACGGAGGCACAACTTGTTTCTACTGTATTTTCTAAAATACTTCTTCCTCACAAAATTTGAAAACGGAAATATTTAGAGAAGAAGACCGCAAAACGACCTGCATTTGCACATTTGCCGGCACTTTCCCGTATGAGTTGTAATTTGACAAATATTCAAAACCAAAAAACTGTATAGAAAACCCCTTCCCATGGAGGCACAACTTGTTTCTACTGTATTTTCTAAAATACTTCTTCCTCACAAAATTTGAAAACGGAAATATTTAGAGAAGAAGACCACAAAACGACCTGCATTTGCAGATTTGCCGGCACTTTCCCGTATAAGTTGTAATTTGACAAATATTCAAAACCAAAAAACTGTATAGAAAACCCCTTCCCATGGAGGCACAACTTGTTTCTACTGTATTTTCTAAAATACTTCTTCCTCACAAAATTTGAAAACGGAAATATTTAGAGAAGAAGACCACAAAACGACCTGCATTTGCGGATTTGCCGGCACTTTCCCGTATAAGTTGTAATTTGACAAATATTCAAAACCAAAAAACTGTATAGAAAACCCCTTCCCACGGAGGCACAACTTGTTTCTACTGTATTTTCTAAAATACTTCTTCCTCACAAAATTTGAAAACGGAAATATTTGGAGAAGAAGACCACAAAACAACCTGCATTTGCAGATTTGCCGGCACTTTCCCGTATGAGTTGTAATTTGACAAATATTCAAAACCAAAAAACTGTATAGAAAACCCCTTCCCACGGAGGCACAACTTGTTTCTACTGTATTTTCTAAAATACTTCTTCCTCACAAAATTTGAAAACGGAAATATTTAGAGAAGAAGACCACAAAACGAGCTGCATTTGCAGATTTGCCGGCACTTTCCCGTATAAGTTGTAATTTGACAAATATTCAAAACCAAAAAACTGTATAGAAAACCCCTTCCCACGGAGGCACAACTTGTTTCTACTGTATTTTCTAAAATACTTCTTCCTCACAAAATTTGAAAACGGAAATATTTGGAGAAGAAGACCACAAAACAACCTGCATTTGCAGATTTGCCGGCACTTTCCCGTATGAGTTGTAATTTGACAAATATTCAAAACCAAAAAACTGTATAGAAAACCCCTTCCCACGGAGGCACAACTTGTTTCTACTGTATTTTCTAAAATACTGCTTCCTAACAAAATTTGAAAACGGAAATATTTAGAGAAGAAGACCACAAAACGACCTGCATTTGCAGATTTGCCGGCACTTTCCCGTATGAGTTGTAATTTGACAAATATACAAAACCAAAAAACTGTATAGAAAACCCCTTCCCATGGAGGCACAACTTGTTTCTACTGTATTTTCTAAAATACTTCTTCCTCACAAAATTTGAAAACGAAAATATTTAGAGAAGAAGACCACAAAACGACCTGCATTTGCAGATTTGCCGGCACTTTCCCGTATGAGTTGTAATTTGACAAATATTCAAAACCAAAAAACTGTATAGAAAACCCCTTCCCACGGAGGCACAACTTGTTTCTACTGTATTTTCTAAAATACTTCTTCCTCACAAAATTTGAAAACGGAAATATTTGGAGAAGAAGACCACAAAACAACCTGCATTTGCAGATTTGCCGGCACTTTCCCGTATGAGTTGTAATTTGACAAATATTCAAAACCAAAAAACTGTATAGAAAACCCCTTCCCACGGAGGCACAACTTGTTTCTACTGTATTTTCTAAAATACTTCTTCCTCACAAAATTTGAAAACGGAAATATTTAGAGAAGAAGACCACAAAACGAGCTGCATTTGCAGATTTGCCGGCACTTTCCCGTATAAGTTGTAATTTGACAAATATTCAAAACCAAAAAACTGTATAGAAAACCCCTTCCCACGGAGGCACAACTTGTTTCTACTGTATTTTCTAAAATACTTCTTCCTCACAAAATTTGAAAACGGAAATATTTGGAGAAGAAGACCACAAAACAACCTGCATTTGCAGATTTGCCGGCACTTTCCCGTATGAGTTGTAATTTGACAAATATTCAAAACCAAAAAACTGTATAGAAAACCCCTTCCCACGGAGGCACAACTTGTTTCTACTGTATTTTCTAAAATACTGCTTCCTAACAAAATTTGAAAACGGAAATATTTAGAGAAGAAGACCACAAAACGACCTGCATTTGCAGATTTGCCGGCACTTTCCCGTATGAGTTGTAATTTGACAAATATTCAAAACCAAAAAACTGTATAGAAAACCCCTTCCCATGGAGGCACAACTTGTTTCTACTGTATTTTCTAAAATACTTCTTCCTCACAAAATTTGAAAACGAAAATATTTAGAGAAGAAGACCACAAAACGACCTGCATTTGCAGATTTGCCGGCACTTTCCCGTATGAGTTGTAATTTGACAAATATTCAAAACCAAAAAACTGTATAGAAAACCCCTTCCCACGGAGGCACAACTTGTTTCTACTGTATTTTCTAAAATACTTCTTCCTCACAAAATTTGAAAACGGAAATATTTAGAGAAGAAGACCACAAAACGACCTGCATTTGCAGATTTGCCGGCACTTTCCCGTATGAGTTGTAATTTGACAAATATTCAAAACCAAAAAACTGTATAGAAAACCCCTTCCCACGGAGGCACAACTTGTTTCTACTGTATTTTCTAAAATACTTCTTCCTCACAAAATTTGAAAACGGAAATATTTAGAGAAGAAGACCACAAAACGACCTGCATTTGCAGATTTGCCGGCACTTTCCCGTATGAGTTGTAATTTGACAAATATTCAAAACCAAAAAACTGTATAGAAAACCCCTTCCCACGGAGGCACAACTTGTTTCTACTGTATTTTCTAAAATACTTCTTCCTCACAAAATTTGAAAACGGAAATATTTAGAGAAGAAGACCACAAAACGACCTGCATTTGCAGATTTGCCGGCACTTTCCCGTATAAGTTGTAATTTGACAAATATTCAAAACCAAAAAACTGTATAGAAAACCCCTTCCCACGGAGGCACAACTTGTTTCTACTGTATTTTCTAAAATACTTCTTCCTCACAAAATTTGAAAACGGAAATATTTAGAGAAGAAGACCACAAAACGACCTGCATTTGCAGATTTGCCGGCACTTTCCCGTATAAGTTGTAATTTGACAAATATTCAAAACCAAAAAACTGTATAGAAAACCCCTTCCCACGGAGGCACAACTTGTTTCTACTGTATTTTCTAAAATACTGCTTCCTAACAAAATTTGAAAACGGAAATATTTAGAGAAGAAGACCACAAAACGACCTGCATTTGCAGATTTGCCGGCACTTTCCCGTATGAGTTGTAATTTGACAAATATTCAAAACCAAAAAACTGTATAGAAAACATTATATCATTCGTTAAACCGGGCTTTGACTGTATATCCTATATGGAAATATATTAGCTGCTTCTTCTTCTTTCGAAGCACAGGTAGTTCAGTATGAAAGCGAGTGAATAAAATAATCATATCTATGGAAGGTTGAGGTGCCTTACTTGGCTGAAATGCACTGGATGTGGTTGCTATAATTGCTGGTGATGTAGCGCTAATGCACATGTTCGATGATCCAAATGATCTGAGGGTGCTGGAGCGGTGGGTGCGTTAAAAGATTGATTTTCTCTGGGGATCGCAGATTGCAGTAGAGACTAGATAGCTCGAATTCTCCCAGCAAGGGATTGTGTTGCGGGCCAAGACCAGTAGCAAATAAATTACCACCCCAGCAGTCTAACCAGCTCTTCGGCGGCGATGATTGAATTTCAGAATTACACCATGTGGTTTGATGTATATGCAACCTTTATGCACCTAAGATTTTGTTGGAATCTCCAGCCAGATGCAATGTAGGAAGGCTCCAATCAAACATGCACAAGTATCTACGCAATGCGTATGTATGTATATGTGGGTCGTTCTCTAAATACTATTCTTCTAACCAAAAAAAAAAAACGAATTTTGGTTAAAATGAGCTAAAAATTTTGAATTTTGCCAGGTTTAAAAAAATCGTTTTCGGCTAAAAATTCTTTGTTTATGCAAAATTGTAAAATTTTGTTTGAAGCCTGTATGAAATGCTTCTTAAATGTTTGTGAATGCAGCTGAAATAGTTACATACATATGTATATACATAGTTCCTTAAGGGTTTTACAGTGGCAGATTGCCTGAATGGCATAATTAACTAAAAGCTAATTGAGGCAGAATAGTTGGCGTGTATCCTGCCCACCCAACGGGCAGCGAGGCCAGTTTGCATTCATGTTTGTCCTCAATTCGTGGCATATTAATTGCGTCCCATAATCTTTAGAACCTCACATTATCGTAAAATTTACACATATAAAAGCAGCTTTCCCTAATACACACTCGCTTTTTACGTTTTGTCAAACCTTTAACTTGGACACTTTTATGCTTGAGATGGTTTATGGGACAACCATGAAATTTAAATGTGTTTCTTGCAAACATTTTCAGTGTACATTTTCCTTTGCTTTTCTTTCACCGCCACCACTGCACACTAAAAATTATTATGGATTTTTGTAACGAAAGCCTGTTGTTTTGAGATTGTGCTATGGGTCGGTCCAAAAGAATTCATTAGCTAAAAGCTAATAAAAATTTTAGAATTCAATATTGTTTGTAGTTCGCTCGTAAATCGAAAAGCAAACCCCAACAAAGCGGGCTGGAGAACATACATACATACACACATACATACATGTAAGCAGATAAAATTGAACAAGTCATTTTCAATACATGTAGACAGATGTATTTCTGAATTTGCGTTATTGTTTTTAGGCAGCTATCAAAAATTCATATCAACGGCAACATGCACATGTAAGCCAAATAAACCAAACTGACTTGCAGGGCTGACAAAGGAACGATACAAAAACATTTAATTCGCCAAAACCTGGAATTGAAGGGAAAACTCAAAATTTTTAATTTTGCTTCTTCTTCTACTGCACACAAACTCAACTTATAAAAAATTACATACATACATATGTATCACATTTGTCCATCACACATTATAAGTTCTAACATGAAATCGTGTTGATTTAACATGAAAAATTGTTGTAATGCGAAATCATTATCACCACGTCTATGATTTTGCTTCATTGGGCATTTATCCGCTCAATGAGCGATATGCTTCGTCTCATTTTTGATCAATTAATCTGTGGCAGAGTGAAATAATTTTATTTCATGAAAGCTTTCGCAACCAAATATCCAAAAAACAAAGAAAAAATACCCATAATTTTCTTCTTTCATTGACGCATTAAATTAACAGGAACTAAAATTTGTTTTAGTCTCAAAAAAAAATGTTGTTCTCAGGTTGCATCAAAATGAACGTCCTCTGCACCACTGCAAACATAAAATCCCCCATGTTGATTAAGTTGTAACATAAATTGTTTTTTTCTTCTGTTTAGGAATATAAATTAGAGGAACTGGGCATGTGGAAAATGGCAATAGATTTCAAAAGCTGGAAGAGTTTGTATGCGACAAATATGTATGTATGTATACTCGTATATATGTACATATGTATGAATGCATATACATATGTATATCAATCGCACAGTAAGAAAAAACGCTTTGTTGTCATAATTGTGTTGTATGTACGTCCAAATATTAAAAGAAATCGATAATTTTTCGCAGATTTTCGCGCTGCTGCCAGTAGTGGCATTTTTGCCAGCGTTTAATTTCTTTAAAACTATGCACTTGTGCGACTTGCGAATTTTTCGCACAAACACGCTTTGTTGTCTCTTAAACTGTTAGAAAAGTATTCTAAGTAGGCTTTTGTAATATGCGAATCTCTCCTCTTTCCAGTCTGTTGTGATTGTATTTCAAAATCTATTTTGAGAATTTGAATATTTTTCGCAATAAAAAAAGTTCATTTTCGAGACTAAAAACCCTTTACGGATTTTTGCTCTTCTGCTGTCAACTATCAAAGAGCTTTTGTAAACCTTAGCAGTTTGCTACATTTTGCATTTTCGCTCTTTTCACTCTGTCCGGCTCTCTGCAACTATTCAATGTTAAAAAAAAAAAATATGTATGTAATAATAATTTAAAAAAAAATTTCATAGAACATGAACTTCATTATTTATTTGCTTTAAGAGCCAATTGAAATGTATTAATTCAGGTTGGACAGCTGAAGAATACAGCAAATATTTTTTGAAAAAGTTAATTTTTGGACCTGAATTAATAAATTTCATAGAACTATTCACAAAAATTTTGTTGAATTTATTTTACTGCGAGTAGGTATGCAGTAAAACTGTTTAGTTGTCGCCAAACAGCGACGTACTTATGCTGAATGAAAATAATACTAATTTAACCTAAAAACAGTTTACGTGGAGCAACCTGAAAGCTTAATATCCATAAACAAGTTCGCTAAACAGGGCTTCGCTTCGGAAAGGGGCCATATAAAATATGTATGCATGTATGTATGTATGTATGTATGTATATATATATGTATGTATGTATGTATGTATGTATATGTATGTGCAACAATAATGAGATGACATGCACCTGTGTATGTATATGTATGAGTGTTTATATTAAACAATTGGAGAAGGTTCACTTCAGTTGAAGTTGATCAAACACCCTGTATTATTTTCGAGATTATCTTATTTTCGTCAAAGATGTGGCTGGTTGGTACACAGTGCAATTGCCAGCTTTCTTTCTTTTTTCTTCCTCCTTAATTCATTTTATTCAAATTAGCTTTTTGTTACTTTTTCGTTACTCATGTTTGTTGTACTACAATTTCCAGTGGAAACGGTGGAATACCACAAAAAACAAACACATCATTTCATATTGTTGTTGTTGTTGTTGTTGTTGTTCACGTTGTGTTGTATGGTGAGGGCCGTTCAGAGCGTAGCACACATTAGGAGAAACACAAAACAAGAGCACGACAATTTTCAACGAAAGGTTTTCTATGCGGTCTCAAGAAAATAAAAAAAAAACCACAGCGGCAGAGTTGTCAACTGAGTGCTTTTCGCAGCGTCTTAGTGCTTTGTAAAATGTTCAACACGAAAAATTTTGAATTAGTGCTCGACCGTTTTTTACTTGTTTATTTTCAGTAGCATTAAATATAATATTGCCCAGTCACTAGTACATGTTTATTTAGGTTACAGATACATATGAAAAAGCTGGTAAGCTTAAGGACGTTGGCAATCAAATAAGAGCAAAGGATTCAGGAAACTTCCATCTAAAACTCTGCAAGGAATTTCGTTGAAGATAATCACTGGTGTTCTTAAAAAATAAAATATAAACTTAATTGTTTATTTGCTTTAAGAGCCAATTGTAATGTATTAATTCAGGTTCAGAAATATAGACCTTTTTTAAATGTTTTCTGTCTTTTTCAGATGTTTATATGGCGACGACATATCGGACCTGAATTAATATATAAAATAAAATGTATCTGAGCAATGTTTTATGGTAATGAAATCCTAATTTTTGTAGCCTCAGACCTTTTCATATAAAATTTCTTAACAATTTTAGCATCTTCAGAATAATTTGCAATGTTTTTGATTTTTTATGGCCTTCCATTTCTAAACAAATATGCCTTGCAAAACTCGCTCATTACCCATTGACCGAATTTCGGGAAAAAAAAACAAAACCTATTAAATGAGGAAATTACTCGAATGCTTGTGTTTAAAGCTGTAACCTCGTTCCTGGTTAAAATTCAAAATTTTGAAAGTTGAGACGTAAAGTTTGAAACGAACGAGTTTTGCTACGAATTGGTGAACAAACAAATTTTGGTAACAAACTCGATGGATAGATGGACGAATTTATTGCATACATATAAAAATGTTTATATATAGTAGGTATGTATATGTTACGGTAAACGGTACCGTACGAAGAGTTTAGCAAATAAGAGCCTTATGAATTAGAAGATCGTCGCTCTAACTGTTAGAGCGCTTGGAACATAAAACTTGAACCAGCGAGTTTTGGTACCTTAAGACTGTACCATCTCCACATTGTTTATCGTAATATTTTAGATCTACTATTGAAAGCAGTGGTTATCTTATTTTTTTCCTTTGTAAGTCACCTATTACTCATACATATGTATCATAGTGTTTTTCCAACTTTTACTTCATATTCTATTATTGCTCACATTTTTTTTATATTTCTCTGTAAGAAGATCTAGAAAAGAGTTTTATTTTCAAATGTACTTTTATATTAAAAGTGTACCTACCTGTATGCAAAACTGAGAATACGCGTTTTTTTCAATATTGGTGGATTTTGAAATTTCCAAGTTGACAATGCGGAGCAGCGGCAACAACGATCGCTAACGACAACGAATAGATGATGACGATGCGATGCGACACGACACGACACCAACTCACTACAACAGACTTTGTTGCCATTTTATTTCTATTAAATACACATTTATGTTAAATGCACATTTATGTTCATACGTACATACATATGTATGTGTGTAGGTATATACTAATATAGCTGTTTTATTGTTTGGTTTTCTCTCAAGATGACAAGTAGGTAGGTATATTTCGACAACTTGAAGAATGTGTCACCTCTGTTAAGGAAATTTAAATTTAACTCTTGTTTGAGTCAAACATGTTAGGTATGTAATTGTAAAATAGCTAAAGCATTTTGTATGGGGAGATGCTTTAAAAGCATCAAATTTCCTTTAGAAATACTTATGTAGATACTAGGTACTTCGATTTTTATGTCATCATACGTGGCATTCAAGGACTACAAAATGTTTTTCAAAAAAAAAAAAAAATTATTTATATTGTTTTTATTTTTCAATTCTTGAATTTTTTTAAATCAAAATTTTTTCAACATTTTCAATTTAATTACAAATATTATCCTGAAGATGATAACAAATTGTTATCGAAATATTGAATAATATTGTAAATAAAAATTTTTATTTGGTATTCTAATTGTTCGAGCCTTAGGTCACTTGTTTTTTACAAAATATTTATTAAATTCAATATTTCGATATCACAATGGATATCTTCTTCAGGATATCGAAATATTGAATTTAATAAATATTTTGTACAAAACAAGTGACCTAAGGCTCGAACAATTAGAATACCAAACAACAAAGGTCGAAGAATTAACATCAAGAACATAAAAATTTTTATATAAAAAACGATCTGAAGCTGTACTAAATAGTATTTCAAATAAAAAAAAAAATGATTGAAAAATAAAATAATGAGCAAAACAACAGCTTATCTATCCTGGGTGATATAAAATGAAAGTGATTTTGCAATACCTAGTATGTGTGCAGGCATATACATATGTATGTACATAGTATGTATGTATGGCTATGTAAAAAAAGCACCACCAGGAAGAAGTTTTCTTTTATCGCTTCGGTAAGAAAAATTAAAAAATTTTTGGATGACTGTAAAAGGATTTTTTTGCATTGTCAGTACAGCGGTGCAAGCTGCCTCGGTCATCTTGGACACCTAAATCTTAACCTACAGATCCAAGATCTGTCGGTTTGGGTAATCAGCTGCATGGAGAACAGAGCAAGAGCCCCAGAATGACTCTTCGGGACTACTTTGCACGGCCATAAGCTGTTTTGGTGGATGCTGGTTGCCACCAATATATTGCAACCTCAATAATGGAATTTGGGCTGTCACCTGAGTGTCACCAGTGTTTACTCCATCAAGTTGAAGGCACAATCGTTGGTATCTTATTGACTGCATTTGCAACATTTGCTGATTGTAGCTACACTGCTAAAAAACATACTCGTTTCATACTGTATGAAGAAAAAGATTCGACCACACTGAACAGTTTATTGTTTCCAATTGTTATTACTGCCCCGCTTGTTGTTGCTGCTGTTGAAGATCATGGAAAAACTCAGCCAAAAGAAAAAATTAAATAAAATAAAAATAAGCTATGAAATATATACATATGTATGTACATACATACTAAATAATAAATAACCGCTGCAACAACAACAAACGTAACGACAGTAAAAAAAAAAAAAAAATAAGTAAAGCACGAGCACTAGGTACTTGACAAAAACAAGAGCAGCAACAGAAGCAGAAAGAGGCAGTAATAACTAAAATAACAATAGTCGCAGCAGCAACATTCACATTATTGAGGCGACAATGCGTCAGTCAGTGACAGTTTGTCATAATGTCAGTTGGGCAACAAAGTTAAGTGCATACATACATATGTAGGTACCTATGCATGTATTATAGCAACAAATTGAGAAGAAGAAAAAAAAGCTTGCATATGCATACATACATACATACTACATACCTGCTAATGTATGTATGTATGTAACTTATCGGTCTCAAATACAGCAACGAAACCAGAAGCAACAGCAGAAACGAAATCAAACCAAAAAAACAGAAAAATAACGAAATAACTTGACACAAAGTTAATATGAATTCTTGTGTATGTTTATTATTTTTTTTTTTGGAGACGACTTAAAAATATCAACGGCAACAAAAAAAACAAAACAATAGCAATAACTGCGACAACCGAAACGACAATGGCAATGACGTTGGAGCATGCCACACATACTAAGGCCAGATAGTAACCAATCAGTCAGCAACAACAAACCAGCCAACCGAACAACGAACTAACTGACTGACAGCCACAACAACCGCAATTGTACCAGTTGTGGCTGTAGCAGCCGTAGCAGCGGCAGCAGCAACGGTGGCGGTGTGTTAAAAAAAAACATATGAAATTAGTACAATTCGTGATTTCAACGGTGAACGACGAAACGGTATGTATGTTCGCGATCGAATGAGTTTAACAATCAAGTTGCGGCTGCTGCAAAACCAATAACAACATCTCAACAAAACCCGTAATACAATACCAGCACCAAGCGACGAGACCACAAATATCGCCAAACCAGTTAAGATCAACCAAAAAATATAATTTTGGCAAAAACCAACAACAACAGCAACAACAAAATTCAAACTCCAAACCAAACACAACATTACACGGCCAAACGAAACACTCACACACGCATTTCTATACAAACCAACAAGCAAACATACATACATACGTACGTACATACTTATTTGTAGTCGCATCGTGTTGTTGTCATTAAAACACAACAAGCCAGTTGTCGACAAAACAAGCAAAGAAGAAAACGAGGAAGGTGGAACCAGGAAAATAAACAACACAAAATTATTTTTGTATGGAAATCACTTGTTGAAAAAACCTGTTGCTCTTATGATCGGATACTTCTCCTAACGAGCCGCGGACTACAACCAGTTGGTCGTTCCCTCTCCCAGCTCCCGCTACCCCACACCCCCTCATACCTACTACTTTTTTGTTTACCCATAAACAGTTTTCTTTGCACTGGAAATCATAGAACGGCCTTAAACTGTCGTCATCACATGATCAACCACTACATCGCAAGAGGGGGAAGAGCATAACGAACATTGCCACGATGTTTAACAAAGGAACTAATTTAGCCAACAATAATAACAACACCATTACCTCAAACCTAAATATAAGTCTTAACAGCAACAGTAGCACTACCTCTAATAATGCCACCACCACCTCTTCTTCTAACAGTGTGGGCGGAACAGCCACAGATCGCATCGAATGGTCACGTCCCACAATACTCGATTTCATTGAAGACTATCGACGACAACGTGTTCTGTGGGATCCCAACACCAAGGGCTACCACATTAAGCAAACCAAATACGAAGCTCTCAAATTGCTGGGCCAAAAATATGGTGCTGAAATACGATCTATCCGTTCGAAAATTAAAAGTTTACGTTCTTCCTTTCACCGTGAACATGGCAAGGTTCTTAATGGCAGACGCAAAGGACTGAATTATCAGCCAATGTGGTTTGCATACGATGCCATACGTTTTATATTAGATGGCGAGTCCGGAGACTCTGACGAAGCGGAGACGCAAAAAAAATATTCAAATAACAGAGAGACAGAATTTGCAGAGGCAAACAATGACAACAAAACGGCCTGTATCCTGAGTATCGATGAGGAACTGTTGGAGGAGCGTAAAATTTCTAGTCGTGACATTGAACACTTCAACAATCATTTCTTGGCTTTAGGCTTACAAGCTCGCAATCCGATGGCCGTGATAGCAGCAGTCGAAGCTGCTGCCGCTGCCTCTGCCCAAGAGAGACGGCAAGAGCAAAAATATGCCACTCTCAAACAGGAGGAAATTGACACCGCTACTCAACTCAAATTGCTTGAGTTATCAAAAAATGCAACAACCACAACAACAACAATGTCAGCTAATGCAAACACGGCCAACGTCAACAACAGCAATAGCTTAAACCTCACCTCTACTTCTGCAACGTTTGACCCCATTTCGAAACCCATCAGTAGTCCAAATCGATCATCATCGCCGCCTTTAGCGACCACTACAAGTGTCCCAGTGGCAACAGCAACATTACCCAACACAACAAAAACAGCGACAACAACAACCCCACCACCACAACCGTTGCCACCGCCGTCCTCAACAAGTACGTGCTCGCTGGACAGTTTGAATGTCTTACATGGATCACGTAGCTTAGATGACAACTCTGCCCCGGCCTTAGCGTCTGCGACTGCGATGCCTAGTCTTTCGATAACGGCTGTGGTAAGTAGTGGCGTATATATAGATACATATGTATGTATGTACTTAGTTTGGATTAGGCATTATCACTACACCAGCTCAAATACTCATATACATACATAAATCGTTCCACACATTAACGTGGTGCTGCTAAAACACTGTAAGAAAATAAGGTTGGTGGTAATACAAAAATGTGTATGTATTAATAGGTACATATCTATGTATGCATTTGCAATTGTTTTGTCAAGTAATTCATGATAATTGCAATTAAATGAGCAAGTAAAGGAAATCGAGGCTTCTCGAGTCGTTCTACACAGCTATTATACCTCCTAGGTACACTGGGTAATGAATGGAAAAATTGAAACTTATTTTTTAAGCTTTTTATTTCATTATGTTTAAATTCAATATCGGTGGTGCAGATTGTCTTTACGCCAACGAAGCGCTTCAGCTGTAACCCAGCATCCACACCTTCAAGTGTCTTTGTTCGAATTAATATCACAAACTGCTTGTCAGACACAGTTGAATTGACAGTTACACTCGAATTAATCGCCTATTTTATTTTAAAAATTTCTTCGATGAAGATAGAGCACAGAATGATATGAAGAATGTGAATTAATTTGTAATCAGCTGTTTGAATTTCACGTTGTTTACCAGACAGATGAAAAGGCAATATTAAATGTAATCTAGGGGAAAAAAACTGAAAGTCAAAACTTGAACGCGTGAATACAGCGTAAAGATTTTTTAAGCTTCATATTTTCAGTGTACATTTGATTTTTCACATTGCTGTTGTTTTTGTAATACTGTTTACTCATTTGCAACTCGTTGAATCGTTGAACACAAAAATAAGCTGTTTGTCTAGTTTCTCTCGCTCAATATTTGTATGGGTTTGTTTTGCGTTTTCATTTCTGGTTTGCTGTTGTGTGGTGTTATTCAGCGACTGAGTTATTTGAAGACACTTTGACAGTTGCAAACACATGAATATCTGTTTACAGTGGGTAAATTCATAAAAGAAATTTCTTCAACTGATCGACAATTTAATTGAAGAACGATCGAAGTCTAATGTGCGTTTAAAACCATTTATATCCATATACCTACCACGTTTCTACTTGCGGCTTACTCGTATATTACCTGATCAGGCATCTAATAGGGCTGCCTTCTCAGCTAAAACGTTAATCATCTGACTAAAAGGCAGCCAAAAAACAAGATGGCAAATCAGCGTAAGCTCTGTCCATCTCTCTTCTATAAATGATGAAGAGGCGTCTTTCTGGCAGTCTTCAGAAGTTGTACAAAAACAAAGGGCATATTATTTTTATTGAAGTTGTTCTTATTGTAGGGAAAATGTTACCTTATTAGTTGTATCATGGTACGAAACTTTGCGCTGAATAACGCCCTTATTTGCAATTAAAGTTTGAAGTCTTACCACCTTCTCTAAGGCTTTCAGCTTTGTTTATGCTCAGTGCTCAAGTCTGGCACTGCACCGAGCATTTTTATGGTGTATGGCGGCGCTTGTGCTGTCTATGTTGAAAATATTGGAGCGGAGAAAATAATTTGCTTACCATAAGCCTTATAAAAATCATGAATATAATTCATAAAAAATAATGCCAAACTTGTGTAATGTATGTCCTGAACAAGCACCATTCTATCAGCTGATGTACAGACGACATGTTTAGAGTTCTTAGGAGAGAAGAAAGACGATAAAAAAAGGGAGGCAGAAGTGACCGTACCGGCAACACTGGCAATAAAATTGTGTTTTGCTGGCGAAAAAAACAAAACAGCCGGCTTAGACACAGCAAGTTTTGGTAATCAGTTGTTCGTCAGTTTTTAGACTTGCATATACTTTCAAACACGAACACTTTCAATTCCTTAGCAAAACAAAGCTGGCAGAATTGACGGTACCCTCTTCATTTTCTTATTTCTTCTCTTGTATAAGCTTAAGACTTGACAAAAGAAAAAGTCCAAATCGTGCGATACGAAAATTATTTGTTTTGATATGTCTGAGTTGAGCTTTTTTTTCCTTCCACTTGCCAAAAGCTATGCGAAATCGACTCACTGCCGCAAGGCGAATCAACTACAGGTGGTAGCAATTCAATTCGCGTCAACATTTTCCCTCGACACGTCATACATTTTGTTGTCTTGTGCTATCAGCTTCGACAACTCAGAAGATAAAATCGTGGAAAAATGTTGAAGCGAATTGGGATGCGGGCACCTGTAATGGATTCGCCTTGCACTGCCATATACATACATACATAGGTATATGCATAAATGTATGCACATACATATATTTTAAGGCACTTAAATTAGTGCTTGAGCCCACTGTGTCTCTGTGTCAACTAAACTCTGCTGCCGTTTGCTGTTCAGTTAATGCGCATATTGTTAATATAGTAGGTATATATGTACATACATACATATGAACGTACAGAAAAATATTTTTTTTTTAAATTTAATTTTTTATTTTTGTTGTGTGTTAAATTTATTTCAACGCACACGTGAAACAGTCCAGTCCGCAGTTTTCTTTATAAATGAGGCACTCTACACAATGAAGTGTCGCCTTATGAATACATAACCAAAATCATATACATATGTATGTATGAATATGTATATGTATGTGTGTATGTACATATCGCTTACAAAAGTGTTACTTATTTATTTGCCATTTTTTTTGTTTGTTTGCTTTTTATTAATATTTTATTTCAGGTATTTTCGTGGTATTCACCACAAAGCAATATGTATGTATGTATGTATTCATATTGCTTTGTGTACATACCCTCACATGCATACACCTTATGCATATTACTAGGTACAATAAAGTTTATACATACATTGTATGTATGTATGTATGTTGTATGGATGTAAGTAGTATGTAGATACTGCCAACAAACGAGCCATGCCGCTCTGCCCCGCAACTGAAAGTTATACAGAATCGTATGTAAATGTGTCGCATTACTTTGGCCTCAAATAAAATAAACAGCAACAAAAAAAAGCAATGGAAACTCAAAACAGCCCAACAACAAACCACTGCTGCAATTAAGCTTTTTCTATGCACATACATACATACATACATATATATGTACATATGTACATAAATACATACTTATGTATGTATGTATAAACGTTTGTTTGTGTTTGATTTTACAAATTGGTTGCATCAGTCGTTCGTTTTCGTTTTCTTTCTGAATCCTAAAGTTTATTTTCCTTATACATACACAGTTTATGTACAATGTATGTATGTATGTATATATGTGTATGTGTGTGTGTGTGCTGTGTGAGCAGATTACGGTTGCAATCATGTACATATGTATGTACCTATTTCCCAACTTTTTCAAGTTTTGTTAGTTGAACAAAAAAAAATGTTTAATGCAACAACTAAATAGTTATCTATTGCAATCAAGCAACAATATTTTCTAACGTTTCTTCCAAGTTTCTAACGTTTTTCTTGAAAAAAAAAAACTTTTTCCATTAACCCAGTATCAAGCAATAAACCTTCATTGGTTTTCGGCGTGTAAACAAAGTCTATGTGTTGTATACTTACAAATACATATGCATGTGTGTATACATACATATGTATGTATTATCATGCCTTTACAACTGGTTGATTGTAACATTGATATTGCCACAAGCCATTTAAACTTAACAACAAACCAAATGCATTTTACTCTTTTAAACGTGTATGATTTTGTTATATTTTCTTGTCTCTTTCCAGACGCGTAACTCCGACTTGGATAGCAGTGAATACTGCAATATAAGTGCGGATGATGTTAAAACTGAAATTGTAAGTTTCTTAAAGTCACTAAATTCACTATGCCATACTAAATCTCATATGCTCATATTTTTGCACATCAGTGCGAGCTGCCAAATTCAGATTTTTATACCCATAAGCAGATTATTTTTATTCGTAGCAAATTAGTGCTACTTATTGTGCCAGACCTGCTCTCCTAAAGGACATGCGTATTCCTTCTTCGGCGATGTGCCCTTAAAAAGTACCTTACTGCGCAAAGTACTCTCCATTTAAATTTTCCATCAAAAACGTACATATGTATGATTTTTCTTAGGAAATCTGTGTAACAACCTATAATTGATTGATCGCTAATAAAATTATCTCTACGTACAATAAAATTGCTCATTTTCCTTTTTTTTTTTTTTTTTTTTGTTGGGAAAATGTCATACCTTTCATTTTATACAATGTGCTTTTTGCAGCACGATTCACTATCCTACTATTTAGACGTGGTCAAAAACTAGACTAGCATCAGAACACACTATCGTATGCAACAGTGGAATAGATCTGTGCAAATGGCAAGGTTTTATGAAAATCTTCATAAAATTATCAGATTTACCATTTTCATTTGAATAAACGATACTTTCACAACTGAGTTTCTTCAAAACTGTCTTAGCTTTAGATTTTCCTCAATCAATCTTTGCACATACATATGTATGTATGTATGTACCTGTGAGAAACTGTATTGAATTTACATACATTTCTGTTTATCACCCTCAACATTAAGTTCAAATACCTAAATTTATGCTGAAAGTATTTGTTAAGTGTTGCGTAAATTTTTGATAACAAAAACTCTGTTTCAATATCGTTTTGTGTTTTTATGAGAGCAACGTAAAATCTGAAACTAAAAGTAAAACCATGGTCAATATTGCTAATTTTCTCTTATACCCGTTGCGTTATTTGCTTGAAATTATTATTTTAAACAACGTAAAACTGAAAATCTGTTGCGAACAGCATAATTACGTAAAGTACTACAAGGAATACTGCTGAGTAAATCCATCTTGCTTTGTTGACTTTTTGAGTTAATTGTCTGCTTTATCATGCCCGCATGCATACATCTCTCTTTCATTTTCCATCAAGCATCATAAAAAACATGCAGGTTTTAACTTCTTTATTATCTATGCAATTTATTCAACAGTTTGAAACGGATTCCACTGATTTAGCAATGCTTGAAAATACACGCACTTCCACCCCAGTACCACTGAACTATCATAAAACTGCCACCGACCTAACAATGCACCGAAGCAGCAACAGCACCTCAACCGCCACCACCAACAGCAACAGCAACAGCAACATGAACCGCGACAACAGTAACAATAGCATCATCAATGGTGGCTCTCGTTTAGTTGGCAGTCGCAAACGTAAGGCGCAAATGCATACAAATATAAATCACACTGAGGATGCACCATCGCCTTCTAAATTGCATAAAAAACAGCAGCAACTGCAACATTCCAATGCCATACACTCCAGACAAAGCAATTATTTAAATAGCAACATCAACAATAAACCAAATCCCGTTGATAATGCAGATAATGAGGACGCCGAGGACAGCGATGAGGATGGAAATGATGGAGTTTATTTCTCCAACTCTCACTCTCACTCCCACCAGCAAACAGCACTCGTCAACACCAACAGCAATAACAATAGCAATAACAATAGCAACCTATCAGCTGGTAATAGTAGCAAAAAAACAACAAACACTCCTGCCATCGATGAGTATGGAGTGTTTGGTGAGTATGTGGCCATAACAATAAGAAAACTTAAAACGTCCAAAGCAAAAATTGTTGTCAAACATTTAATCAATAATCTGCTGTACGAGGCCGAAATGGGTAAATATGACCAGGGCATAGCCTCTTGCAAAGAACCACCCGAACTCTATAAAATGTGATACCGAATACAGAAAAGAATAGATAACTATGAAAGAATTAAATTTTATTTAGAAAATTAAAGAAACCCTCCAAAACATATTTCAAGTTTGAAATTGAAAGTATGCAGCACAAAACGTAAAAGAGAGAAACGAAAAAAAAAATACGAGAAGAAAACTTCGCTTGAAAACAGATGTTACCTTGAACACTAGTCAGTTTGTGTTTCAAATTTAATCAGGGATAAATAAGTATAAAAAAATGTATTTATATTAAAAAAAAAAAAAAAAACATAGAACTCTAATAATAAGAATAAATATGTTTATGGAAAAAATGCAAGATATCCTGCTGTTATGTAGGATATTTAGGCTATATAACTTCCAGAGAGAGATTTCAAAATTAATCAGCTTTCGATTATTGAGTGGCTGGATTATCGACCAAGCGTTGAGCAAGAAAAACTTTTGTTTAACCATAAATAAACAATTAAATTGTGCCTGCCTGTACATATTTTTACACATACATATGAAGTATATTTGTTATTAAAGACAGTCGAATCTTAAGTTATTTTCCATACAAATATATTATTACTTACTAATTTGCAAAAAACAGTTTTTATTTGCATATGAAATTTATGGTTACAAAATCTGCTTACTTACATACTCCTAGAGAGGACATCAAACTCTAATGATTGGAGTAATCTTAGTTTATTATTGGGTTTTCGTTTTCAACCAACTTTCAATACTCTATTGCTTGTTGAACCTCACATACAAAATCATAATTAAAAAGCAGGCCACACATAAAGCTTCTATATATGTATGTACATCTGTATGTATGTAACGCTTTTGATGCCGGGCAACCCGTTGAAATGCAAAATGGCCTCTCAACTGTCAAACGTCGACAACGAGCTCTTCACTATAATTCAAGGGCTCAACCGAAGTCCCTTTAAAAGTAAAAGCTTTTCTTGAAAAAAGTTCAAACCAGAGTTTCTAAAAAATTCGTCTGCTCATATCGATGGCGCAATATATAAAAGGAAATGTTTAATACTAGAAGAAAAAGAAAAAAATCGCAAATATACCTCTATACTGAATTCTTTTTGATTTCTTTGCTTTTAAAAAGCATAATACTCCCTCCCGTTTTATGTGAAGCAAACGCTGTGTACATTAGGGTCGATTTAGCAATTGATTATTCGATAGCTTTTGGCATAAGGAATAAACCTCCACCATGCCATATCAAAAAAATAAAAAAAATAATAATGTTTACACCCATCAATATTCTGACTCGTAGAACATTTTATTTTAAACGTTTTTCTATAAATCTATAATTAATTGAAATAACATTACCACATATCCATAACTTGAAAGCGTACTAAATATTGTTTCAAATGTCCTAATCAAACTCCTGATTCGAAACGGCTGGACTGGATGTTGTGTCTAAATCTAGTGTAAATACGTTTGACGCTTGCGTGCGCGTTGTAAAGTTAAGAACAGCCGGAAATTGATTTTCCGTTTATTTGCAAACAAGAAAACTTCAGGACTAATTTTATTGCCTTGAAATTGTACTTTTAACTCAGTTTTTTCTTTTTTTTTTTGTTTCAAATTCTAAGCTTAGCTTTAAATACATATTTTTTAAGCAACGTCTTTTTTTCTTTTTTGCTTTGCGTCAGAAACAATCACCACCAGACGTCATGTACATAAGCATGTATATACGCATACCTACCTGCATACATACATATGTACATATTTTCTAAATAAAGTATTTTCCGAATACGACACTTACCTACCTTAGTAAACATTTAGTAGCGCAGGATAATACCTGCATAATTTACCATGTTCAGGAATAAATTAGTAAAATTAAATTGAAATATAATTTGTTATAATTATTTAGTTTTTATTTTTTAATAAAAAAAAAAAAAACATCTTTGAACATACTATATTTAAATACATATATACATATTTATTTACAACTCAGGTGCCTTTTTTGTAGTCATTTAAGTTTTTTTTTTTTTTTTTAATTGTATTTTTGTTAGTAAACATCTCTGCAATATATAATAAAAGGGATCAATTTTGAATGGAATATAAGTACCTTATGTTATACAATATATTGAACTATGTTTGTTAATCCTGCAAGGAGTTAACGACTTTACTTTTTAAACTAACTACTAAAAACAAGATGTACTTACATGCCATCGTTCGCAAATTATTGTGTTCCAGGTAGAACACAATAACAGAATTGGGAACGACGATATGTGGTACATACCACCATATAATATGATTTCAATGTTTTGTTTCTTTTTTTTTTTTTTTATCCAAAATTACTTATTTTAAGTTATATATTGTTACTTAATCGTTAATTTTTCAATAATAAAAATGTATAAATGGATTTAAAAATAAAAATTATATGAAAATGTTTGCAATTTATTTCTAGGTATTTCAAGCAAAGTTCCATTAAATTTGCACTAATGGGACATCGGCTTTTCGACCAATTGAACAAAAACTTTTCAAGGAAACTACATTTTTGGAAAATTAATATAATGATCTTGTAAATTATATACATACATATATTAGCTCGTTGGTCTCTGAGTTACCTCGTAGCCCTTGTGATGCGATTATACTCGCTTTGGGTGTATAAACAACTGAAAACTTTACATCTGTCAACTTATTTCCGCAATGTGTTACAGTACATTTTTAAATTGTTTACAGTTTTACACCGGTATTCATAAAAAATAAAATGTTGCTCAAATACATTTTAAAACCACTTTGATATGAAAAATTTGTTCTAAAATGTATTTCAACAATGTTTTATTTTTTATGAATGCCGGTGTTAGCCTTTTACAAGCTAAAATTTATACACATACATACATATCTACACACATTCTACATACATATTCAAGCAAATCTAATGGCTAAAAAGTTAGAATCTAAATTGAAATATACATACATATGTATATGTAGATGTCAGCACAAATTTTATGAGGCAAATATTGTAAATTTTCTTGACCTAGTACAATGCAATAAACAAAATTATTTCAGACACTAAAAAGGTAATAAAAATTTACGACAAAAAATAATTGAAGCAACAGCAATTCATAAATAACTGAGAATTTATAAAATTACTTAGCCACATAAAAGATACATACATATATTTTTCATAAACTTGGCTTGGAGGCAAGCCATGAGTACCGGTTATTTTACAAAATATTTTGATAGTTTTCTATTAGCTATTTACTAATTGTTTCGATTTGAAAGCAACACTGTATGGCAAAGTCTATTGTTTTCTTCAAAGCACTAAGATTTTTAATATAAGAAGAAATACAGTGCACAGGAACAGCACAGAAAAAATTATATGTATATTCATGTGTGAAATACGGAAGTACTTTGTAATTCTTAGTACTCCTTTTTTACGTCTTGTGCTTGGCGCTTCTCAAATTTTGCCATTTTAGGCATGAATTACATAAAATTCAGTACCAACTATTTTGATGCACCGCATTCAATCACTGTTGCTTAACAGGTTTATGATATGCATATGTATGTACACTCATAATTGTGTTGTCGGCACACAAATTTCGGGCAACTCACAAATGAGCTTAGTTTAGTTTATCACGGCTCCACTGTAAAACCTATTAAAATCAGTTAATATAAAAAGCCAATCAACAAATGCCATAGATACCGCGATAACAGATAATAAATTTATTTGCAACAATAGCTAAATTCATTGTCGACCACTTATGTATGTATGTATGTAGCAGACTGTTTGCAATTGCTGGCAATCGACTCCCCCACAATCATGAAATGAAGTGCTGTAATTTCTGTTTCTCGTTTTCCAGTTTTGCAAAAATTATTTATTTGGCTCTTATAATATTGTTTACAATTTTGTTGCAATTTATTAACAAACATAAAAAATAAATCAACAAATCGTCGCTGCACCCATAAAAGGAAGAAGTAAGTATCTAATCAACCATATTGGAGAATTTTATAGAAAAATTAAAAATTTCACTAATTAAAAAATACAAATTAATTGTAAGAAGCTTGTGTATTTATTTACTTTTATATTTTTTAAGCAATGACCAATAAATTTATCCTTGTAAAATACTTGCAATAAATGAAATAAAATAAGATATATATATATATATATATATATATATATATATATATATATATATATATATATATATATATATATATATATATATATATATATATATATATATATATATATATATATATATATCCGAGTATTTGTTAGCATGTCAATCTGGGTGAATTTTTAATTTCTTTGTTTGAACAGATAAAGTCATTACTTATATACAGGTTGAATTAAAAAAAAAAAAAAAAGGTTTAGAGGAAAATTCACAAATAGATTGAGCCTTCCTTCCCTTTTGGTATATTAGTTAAAATTATTGCTGAAAGCACAGCAAAGCCATGCCGCATGCTCAATTATAGACAGCCACAAATCAAATCCAAAAAAAGAAAACACCCGGGAAGGCAAAACACTGTCGACATAGTATAGTTGTAACTTTACAGCCAAATTGAGTTCCTAACCGGCATTTTTTCTTTTTAATAAGCCAGAGATGCTTATGACTTGCGCTACGATATACAAATAATTTTTATCGAAGCAAAGGTATGCATAAAAATGTTAAAAGTGATTTAACAGGGTTTCAGTAGAATTTTTTAAAACTATTTTGTTAAAATTATTTAAAACTGCTGCAATATTGAACCTGCTATAACTTTAATTTGTTTCTTAATTTTTATCTATTTGCAGCTCATGGCTAACGACTAGGAGGACTTTGCCAGCAGCAGCCTGGAGTTCGAGAGATCAGTGGGTAAGCTAAAACTTGATAGAACTAATTCTCTAGCGCTAATAGAACTTTCGCCACAACATATTATTTATGGCTATGTCCTTTGGACTTTAAACAGGTTAGTCTTTGTTGTACCTATGCCTCACATCTTTGAAACAGTTAATTTTTTTTTTTAATATAAATAAATTATTTTTCGAAATTTCTAAAAAAAAAACATTTGGCTACTAAGCCACATTTAGAATTTCAGACCACATATTATTTTTGACGATCGTACACGTTGCTATGTTTTTACTGCCAGTGCCTCAATGTCGCAAGAAAATATAAAGGATTGAAATGTATTCGCTCGATTTCGACAGCTTGCCGGGTCTTACGCTATTGAATATTTGCTGTCTACTTCATAGGTACAATAGATCGTCAATTTGCAAGTTTTAGATGATTTCTCATCAAAATTATAAAGAAACTACCGAATTGTTTTTACACAAAATACCAGTTGGCGTAAAGCTTTTTGATAAATCAAAAAATAAAAGCACTAAGTAAGCAAACGTTTTAGTTCAAAGCGTTAAATTTTTTCATTAGTAAACAAATTATGGGTTTCTTCCGTCCATCAAACAAGTGCCAGAAATTGTGCCATTGCTGATGTTTTTTTTTTTAACTAAATGCTAAATTATTACAGCACGCTACATAAATTTGATAATTGTTTAATTCTTAATTTTTAATTCTTTTCTATTTATTTTGTTAGTACTTTTCAACAAACAAACATGTAGTAAGTAGTATTTTCTAGTAAACACTATACCATTCGATAGTGATTGACTTTGACATTTCTGTTCTCAGTGTTGAGGCAGCCTGTTCGAAATAGAGGAATCGGATTTCTGCGACTTGCCGATCGAGAGTCATCGTTCGAAAATAACGTTATATAAAAACCGCAAATCAAATTTATTTCGCTTAGAATGCGAACAGGCAGTTATGTAGTTCAAACCTGCCAACTGGGCTCATATTTAGGATTATCTATTTACACATGTAAGCACATACTTATCGGCATACAAATTAGAGAACAAAAACAAATTATTGTTAATTTATCTCCTATTTCTGCTGCCACCGCAGTGAAAATGGAAAAAGATATACATACATATGTACATATGTCATACATGCAGTCATAAAAACATTTTATCTATCAACAAATTCAAATTGTTATGAGACTATAATTTAAAAAAAAAAAAAAACAAAAATTATGTGGAAAATGTATACAAGTACATATGCACTATTATATACTTTTATTGCGCTGTTGGCTTTAAATGTGTTCAAAACATTGTAATAGAAACGAGAACTTTACTGCAACACAACAAGGCGTCGAATTCCAAGTAGGTACCTATGTATTTTCTCGCAGACCGACTGACGTACATACATGTGCACATGTGCACATTGAAATTTTGAACTGTCACGTATTTGTGCAACCACAACACAATTGTAGTAAAATAATAAGAAAAACTATTGAAAATTTAAATACATATGATGTAAATACTTACATACTTGTGCATATGAAATATACCCACGTATGTATGCACATATTAAGCGAATGTATTATTATACATATGTATGTACATATATTTTCTAAGACAAACATTACAGCAATTAAGAATCGCTGCGAGGCAAAGCAATAAATTTATCTATACATTAACGAGCATGCAAACATATCTATCTCCCACTACGATATCAAGATCTTCACGACCTAGCCGAACAGAAAATATCTAGAGCCAAATCTTGTTTTAATTGAAACAAAATTCTTTTTAGATATTTTATTGCCCCATCTGTGGATGTTGTTTAATTATTGCATACGCAAGTACATTCAAACCCTGCCGCTAAATTTGTAAATTAGTTACGTTTCGGAAGTGCCTTATCACTAGCTATTTTGCAGGACGATGTTAAAATGAATTTAAATTCAATTTGAATTCAAATTCTAGCTCGATTAAACTTAAAACAAATCAGCAACTTTTTGTTCTGTTATCTGCAGGGCACATACATACATACATGTTTAAATGTCCATATAACTTTACCAACTGGATTATTTTAATAGGGAATTTATAATTTTGTTAAATCATCTACAGAAGATGTTTAGATAACTTCTCATACAGCATGCCTGTAGAACTCAAGAGCCCCGCAACGACTCCGATAACATTTTCATATGTAGTACAAATTCTCAAATTTAGTTGATTTCAAATAAATCTTTGAAAAAACAAGAGGGAACGACTGCAGTTTAGAAACTTAAACAATAGAAAGTTGATGCAAGGAAACTTTCGCCAATTGCGAAAGTTTCTTATTACGAAAACGAGAAGTAGCTCCCAGAACTCTGAAGGTTATGAATTTCGGAAAAACCAAAATCATCAGGCAAATGTGTGCAGATGAAAAATTTACAAACGAATTCCTATCGGAATAAACGATGTGATTGGACGAGAAAAAGCCTTACAAGTGCAGCTGTGTGGATCGTTTGTTGTAATGAGCGGTCTTTTCCGGTTCAATCGGTTACTGCGAACGCGCAACAATTATATAATCGGGTTTTAGTTTGATTTTTACTTCTTCAGAATTGGAAGAGATTTTTTTGTTGTTGTTGTATTTATCAACATTTTTAAAGAAGACTTTTAAAAGAGAATTTGGTATGAAAGACCGGTTTAACAGACGCTTCAAATGGGCGTAGGGTCGTTATTGGCTCAGAACATGCCATGGCTGTTTCACGTCCACCATGACCATCATCAGCAACCTTATGGCTTCGAACCCAGGACAAATCTAATTACATATGTGCTTCTTTTTTCAGCAGTATCTCGTTTTGTTTGCAAATCTTCCTGTCAAAACAGCAAAGTAAATTGCAGTGCTTCCCTTGAAGCCTTTTTTATTTCAAAATAATTTAAATTTCGCCATTAAAGTCAATTTAAATTTAAATACGGTTTCCACTAATACGATACAAAGCAGATTTTAATTTAAAATCTACCGAGTTTCGTTTACACCGTTTTTTTTCTTCTAACATTTAGCAAAATTTCATTCCAAAGTCTTTTTTATAGTTACATTTGCTGTAAGTAGGCAAACACGTTTGTATGTGAAAGTTTCATATTTTATCTGTGTACAATTTGCTGACATTTCATATAAATTTTTACTCATATTTAAAAAATTTATTTTATTGATAAAAAAAAATGTTTTTTTTTTTTTTGGTATTTGGGAGATTTTGCCATAATCTACTTAAGAAGTAGTTATCATTTTGTGTGGGAAATCCCATTGAAATCTTCTATTTATTCACCATAATATTGGTCTTATATAAATATAAAACTAATATAAAGTGGTTTCTATAATTGGCTATCGGGGCCATCAGCTATAAATTCTTCTATATTTTGATCGAAATCTTGAAAATCCAAATTTGGCTTTGGTGTAAATGGGCCATAATACTCAAGTCGAATAACATACATATATTATCAGATTAGATTTTGACGAAATCTTCTCAAATGTACTCAACTCCTAGTGTTACAACTGTGAGTTTGCTCATAAAGCACTTATAGCATGTGCATACTGGATGTACTATGTATGTATGTGTGTATGTACATATCCACGTATTTTTATAAATATCGTCCCCATTAAGACAAAATTTATTTATTAAGTTGTTTTTTTTTTTTTTCATTATAAAAGTAATACTGTTTATTTAGCTAAATTTCATTCAAGATAGTTTATTTTGAGGCTCTGACTTATAGCTCAAAAATTAGAACAATAATGATATTAAACTTTCTCGGCTTCTGGTGGGCTGAAGTTTCCGAATTTTGGTTGGTGGTGGAAAAATATTTGATGAGTTTTGACCTGAAAAACTTGGGGCATCTTGGTTTTCAACAATTTGTACATCGTCATCGTGGTGTAAATGAGGTACAGGTTCCATTGGACTGGTAAAACTATATTTTTGTTTGGGTTCATTTTCAAAAAACCAATACCTCTGCGCCATGTTAAGCCCAACGCCAGCCTCTTCCAGAAAATCCGTTCCCAGAAGCGACCTTTCGTTCTTAGCGTTTGGAAAAATTATAAGTTTTATTTCCAGTGTTCGATTCCCAAGAAAAATATCACATGTAGTTGTCTTTACATTGCTGGTAATAAGCGAGCCATCTGCAAAGGTTATGTCAACAGGCAAATCGTGAAACACGCATCCATTAGCAGTGAGCATTTGCTGTAGTTTTATGCTGGCAACGCTGGTTTTGGCACCGGTATCAAATACAACTTCATGCTTGATTCCAAAGAATCTAGGTTTTGCGGTCGGCAACGAGTGTCCAATGGCAGGTGATGGTAATATCGAAGCGTTTTGGTTGCTCGTTGATGTCCAATTTCCGTTACAATGGGAGCATTTTGATTTGTATACATTAGGTGCGCCACAGCCGTGGCACGAAAATATTAATTTTCGTTTTAACTCTGCTGCTTGAATTTCGCTGTTTGTTTTTAAATTTGGATTTTCTTTCTGGCGCTTTTCTTCATCACGCTGCATTCTCTTCAGGCAATCGGTTGCTGAGTGGCCGCGTGACCTGCAAAACCCACAGCGGGTTTTTGTTTCCCCCGTATTAGCTTGCTCTGAAGCCGGGCTCTCTAAAATTAATATCTCAGCTTCACGACTGGCAGAAATTAGATCTTCAAAAGATTGAATGTATTCACATTGAACGCGCTCTTTTATGCTGCGACTCAGCAGGGCGTAGACCATATTTAACTGAGTTACTTCACTGGGAGGCACTTTCAGTTGTGAAAGAAGATATCGTTTCTTGGTAACGAAGCTATCGGTCGGTTCATTCTTCTGTTGCTTTATCTCAAAAAAATCAACGAAAATTCGCCAGTCTGGTGGACTAAACGCGGAGCGAATCAAAGCAACGGCCTGTTCGAAAGTGCATATTGTGTCGCGCACACCCAGCCACCATGAAGCAGCATGATCTTCCAATAGCAAGGGCAGCTCTCGCAAAGCATCAGTATTAGAAATGTCGTTTATCTCCTTAAAAATGCATATAGCCGACAAGAATTCTTCCACGACAGCTGATTCTCTTTGTCCTCTGAAACTAGCGGTGCATTGAGAGAAAATTCCACTCATTTTTGTTATCTTTTTCGTAACAAGTTGACTCCGCAACACAATCACTCTTATGTATTTGAATCTGTCAAAAGTTTGTGTGAGAGAAAATTGTGATCAGTACGAGAGAAATACGGAAGTAAAATACGGTATGCATATTGTACATACATACGTATGTATGTTTTTCAATGACGTCGCACGAAACCAGCTGTGTAGAAAGATAATGGGCTTGCGTTCCCTCTATTTCTTTGAAAAAAAAAATGTTTGTGTAGGTATGTGCATGCGTTTAGCTCTTGAGGTTTCGGTCTTACGAATAAAAGCACAAAACGTGTATAGAAAAGATGAAAGAGGTACACAAAATTATTTATTTTTGTTTGTCTCGTTTCGTCTCAACTCTACTTTATGACCGTATAAAAACACAAAATTACACGAGCATACATACATTCATGCATACTTATGTAAGTATGTAAAATAATTATGCTTGTATGCTGTTATTAAATTTTTTAACATACAAGCATTAGTGTTTTAGTTCGTAGTAGTTTAGTGTTTTTGATCGTAGTTTTTTATGCACGCTTCGCTCACAATCTGTGCAGCTTTTTTATTCAAACCTTAATTTTTTCGGATTTTTCGTACCTGCAGTTTACATTGTGCCACTCTTGCCGCTGCAATTTCTAGTTTAACGTTAAAAGGGTGAAGACGGAGAGAGACAAAACAAATCGAGTACACGTATGCCCGTACTGCTGCAATTCATTTCGTTCTCTCATTCGTAATTTAAAGCAAGGCCAACAACTATACGCACATATATGTACATACATATGTACCTACATCTATGTATATATGTATGTGCATCAATTAGAAATTGCTTTTTCTGGGATAAAAGTCGCACAATGCAAACGCAAATTGACAGAAAAGCCGAGAAAAATTAAGCAATATGAACTGGCACTTACCCACAGTCTGCTTTTGTTTTAAGCAATAAAACTAAACACATTAGGCTTCTTTATTTTAGCTCTTACTGTAAAACATTTCTACAAGCACATGGAATTACAGAATAAAAGCCAAGAGAAGATTAATTTTATTGTTACACACACAAACATACACACCAAATATTTGTTATGAATTTTATCGCTTAGAAACAACTCGTCCGGTATGAAAATACTAAACAAAGCTGTTGGCTGTTGAAAACAAGAAACCGAACTGAATTTTTGTATGCGCCCCGTCCTGCTTATATACTTTTGCAAGCACTTAGTTGTTAAATTCAGTAGACGATACACAAACAGGGTTGTATAAAAATCTTACTCAGCGCCACATGTGTACTTGTATGGTGTACAGTTGCATTTCAATTCAATATGCCGTTAATTTAAAAATTTGGAGTGGCATGCAAAAAGATTTAATACACGTTGATAAGCATTCGTGAAACAAATTTTCTGAATCCTATTTAGAATGTCTTAATAGAAACTATACATATTAAAGAAAATAGACTTTTCGTTTGCGAGCGAGAAAATCTTTTTTAAATACACAAAATATGTTGTGTAAAAATAAAAAAATTTTTTTTGTTTTTCAGCAAAAAAAAAAGGTGCTTCTTCGCATTTTTTGAGAAGTGAGTTTTTTTTTTAAATATTGTTCAATAATATTTGTGAGTTGAAATCTGCAAAACAAAATTAAGCAAGCATAACTTTTTTTTCTTTACTAAGGCTTCTAAATATTTATTACCTTAAGAAAAGTTGGGTTTTTACTTTTTTCCTAACAAAAACTTGTTTTTCAGAGGTTTTGGCATTTTTTCTTGTATTAGTTTAGCTTTTTTACTTGTCTTGTCTGTTCTTTTTTTATTTTTGTTTAACAACACATTTCAATACTCTGAATTTGTTTGATATATTCTTGTGTAGTTTTTTTCGTTTAAATTGACTATTGATAGCCTATTTACATGTACATGAAACCATACTTATGGGACTTCAAGCCTGATCATTTCGGCGAGATTTTCCTTACAAAACGAAATCTACTATCAGACAAAATTTTCACAAAATCCAATCAGTGCCAACTGTTGTGATGCAACTGTTACTTTGCCCATAAAGTACTTCAAAATACTACGCTGTAATAGAGAAATGCATTTAACGTAGCATTTAGACGGGCAAGTAAATGTCTGAAAGTTGCAATTTTCTAACTTTCAACTCAGCTTTCAGCAAAATTTTACTGAAAGTAAAGTGACAAGGTTGTAAACACGGTTGCCTACTCCACGGCACATACAAATTTTCAGGATTGCAGGAAAATAATAATTGTGAATTTTAAATTATTTTGTACATTAGAAAATATTTAAAACATTTTTACAACAAATATGAATAAAGAACACAAATGAAGTATGTACATACATAAAAGCTTACGAAACGATCTTGAGATCGTTAACGATTTACTTTATATCCCCCAAAATGTTCGAGTATGGCAACTGTGTAGTAAACTTTATTTTGACCAGATATACAATAACAAAGAATGCAATTGTAATAAGAATGCTGATGTAATACAGTTTTATCTGTTGAAAAAAGAATTGCTTTGTGCTATTTAAACCGACTGAATAAAAACATATGTACATGTGTTAAACAGTCTTCTTCCTTGCTTGCTTAATTTTGAACTGCTTACGTTTCAAAAATATTACTTTAATAAAATGAGTTTTTCCCTCAAACTGAACATGCTTTTAATTCAATATCGAAAATTCCAAACGAACTCGCTTGTTTATCACTTAATGGCTCAATTAAATTTGTATTCTTTCATTTACATTTAGTTCAAGCAATTCCAATTAACAGGCGTAACCCAAATGTGTTCTATTTTTAAAATGGATCAAGACCATCATGAACATTCTCTGCTAAACAGTCATTGATTGCACTCGAAAAATAGGATTGAGCCAAACTCGCGCTCAGTATCAAAACAGAAACCAGCAAACTTTCATTTTGTTGCTTTTTTCAACGTATGTACATTATTGCAGTCAATATCAACAATGTTGCACCTACCGCTGCTTATTAGTAGGACTTACCACACATAATTTATGTCTCGCAACAGTTTGTAAGATATAAACGATTCTATTCACATGTATTTCCTTACAAAATATGTACGCCTACAGTGTGCGACAAAAAAAAAACAACAAATGCACAAACTTGTTTTTAATATTACATGAATAGGTTAATAACACCAGAAATCAAATTGTTATATGTATATGTTGTTTTTATTTTTATTTTTTTTTTTTTTTCATACAGTGGAGGGCAAAAAGCTAAAATTATTTATATTAAATTACATTTTCAGGCTCAAGTTCAACCCTTGGTTTGTCACTTTTTAATCAATATCAATTAAGTAAAGAAAAGTAAAATTTTTATAGCTAGCTGGACAGCCGGCTGTTTCTGGTTAGCAAACACCCTATGAACTTTGGACGTGTCAAATTATTGTTTCATACTTTTCTTGTCAGAGTTGAAAAACGAAGTTCCACAATTCCACAAAACTAAGAAATCAAAAGAATTTGTTTTAACTTTGTGTCAAGTGTTATTGAAACGAGTCCAACATTTTGAAATGAAATTGACTGCAACAGCAGCCTATATTATATCATCATGTACTTAATCGATTGCGCACTGTATGTACTACATACATGATGTTTATATAGCATTTGTCCAGACATGTGGTACATAATATATTGTTCGAGTTTCAGCGAGCACAGTTTAACCGTTTGACACAAAATTAAATATATTTCATATATACACTAAGAGTGCTGTAATTTATGGATATAATTCCATTTAATGCAAAAGATAAAAAGCTGTTAAATTCTTTTGTATAAAATCACGGATGAGTTCAACTCTTTTCCGTGATTTCCGTTCAGTTTGTTGACATGAACTTCTTGATTAAAAACAATCTGCATGTGAAATACATGTTTTATATTAATATAAAACGATATTTTTACAAGAGCTGTAATTTATAGCTTTTTATTGCTGCTTAGACTGAGTTTCGACAATTTTGCCGATTCAAAATTAGTCCGAAATTCAAGACACTAGAACGGGAAAAAACAATATACATACAAGGTTGACGTATGTTAGAAATTACCAATAAAAAAAAAAAAAAAAACTTTTTTTTTTTAATTTAACTTTAATAAATGTCGCCGGTTACATGTTGAATGGAATATATTTTCCGTCATATTGTCCCGCTGTTCCTTTCATGAAACCATGTATAAGCAAACCATCTTTATAAATTTATAAAATAATGGTTTTATTTTTTTAATGTCTAAAACTAAACGCTCAGTATTTGTGCCATCTTCAAAAAAAATTTTAATCTTTTTTTTTGAAATGCTGCAAAACGTTTGCATATTAATACAATAATATAAATAAATAAATGCTATAATTACAAATATTAAAACGGAAGTAGGACCTGGAAGGCAACGCTCAACAATTCCTGAAAATTTTCTCAAATTGTGGGTTCATGATATTTTTTTTGCCATTTTTCTCCCGACAGAATCTTCTTTTCTGGGAGGAATTTTAGAAATTATGATTTCAGATGGCGCTCCAAATTTTTGATTGCCGCCTCGCAGCTCAATACAACATGTAAATGAAGTTGTTGTGATATGTATTACCAGTTCTCAAGAATATATGTATATAAACACAGACACAAAATTTGAGTTTCTTAGTAGCACAACAGTGGGCAAAAGTGGGTAAAAATAGATAGAATCATTAATGCAAAAGATTTTGTATGTCTCTGGGTTAGGAAAATTTACGAGCAAAATTTTTTATTCAACACAAAAACATTAGCTCTGGATGAGGCTTATTACCCACACTCCCTTTAAACTCCCTTTAAGCTCACCAAGTTTTATATATGAATTTGACAATGTGAAATTTTATTGATTTCGTTACTGTCGGGACTTGTATCCCTTCTTTTCGAAATCGCCACTAAGCAAATGTTTAATTTATAGCATAGTTTCTAATAAATATTTTTCTGTCCAAAACAAAAAAACGTTCTATAGAGCAAAAGTCAATTCGTAAGAAATGTAATTAATAATGTCGACTTTGAATTCGTATATTCTGGAACAGGCCTCGAATAAATATAATTGTATTTCAACCTTGCAGTCGAATCTTATGAGTTACATAAAGTATCGGGCTCTAAGTCGATTTTACTTCTTGAAAATCAAAAAGATTTTTTATGATAAAATTGTAGTGACAAACATTTTTAAAGAAGGCAAGAAAAGTGAAGTTGTAGACTTATTTACTGGCGAATATACCATGGATGTTTCATATCCAGCATGACGATCATCAGCACCCAAGTGGCTTCAAGCCACAGATGCCCAGTAGTGGCTGATATCAGCAAATTAAACCCACACGTATTATTACGCTCTTTTGTTTGATCGTCAATCAACCAATACGAAATCACCATGTTGAGAGGGAGAGACAAACTGCACTTGCAGAAATTCTATGTCTTATTTTACATTTTAATCGTCATCGAGACTGCTGTCAGTGAACACATAAATTCAAATTATTGCGATATATTAATGATGTTACAAAATGCTTTTGATGACATGCAATGCCTTATTTGTCATAAGACATTTAAAAAAACTAAGAAATATAATTTAAAAAAACATTTTGAAGATGTTCACAAAGCCATGAATAAAATGAATAGCAAATTGTTTTCTTCCAGTGTTATTTCGTCACTCTCACCAATACTACTACTATGGGCATCTATGCTTCAAGCTCAGGTCATAACCAATTTCATACTGGTTTCTTAAGCAGCGCTAGGCCATGCCATTATCTGAGTTCTTCCTTATTGACTCTATATTTAATTTATTGATCAACTTTCAATTGTATTTGTATTGGGTATTTCTGTTGAAAGGAATACATTTTATATTCTCTCAACAACATTCAACTGATTTTTTAGTTCGTTGCTATTGTTTCAAGTGATGACAATGTTTTCAAACTTTACACCGTCCTCCGCCACTTGTTGATCACTGCAGTTGTACAAAAAAAAAAAAGTCTTTCTCTACGGTAAAGAACTAAAATCGAACTATAACCCTATAAGGTAATCAATAAAGAAGAATTTTATTCACTTTAGCTATCTTTGATTGTTTCCATTCCATTGGATGAATAGTTTCAGCTTTAAGGCCTCCCTCACACAATTGCAGACATTAATAAGCAATTAAAATTAACAAATTATCTATCTTGTATCTATTGTATATAATCAATGCAACAGACTGACTTCTGGCAATTAATTAAAAAAAAAATTTAATTAATACCACAACAAACAATAATATCGAAATAAAAATTAATAATGGTGATAAACGCTCATCACCAACGTGTCTTACAACAACAATAAATCGTTACACACATCATTGCACCGATGAACTTTGGTTACCTTTAGTTTTTTTATTGCAGTTTTTGCTGTTGCTTTTTAACTTTTTAATATGTATGTACATATGTATGTATGTATTTTGCAGCCATTGTCTTGCAAGTACTTGGGCTCATTTTCATTCACTTCACCGGAGCAACACAAACAATGATTGCAACAAAAGTAACAACAAAGAAAAAGAAATACGTGCATACATATGTACATATGTGTGTAAACATATGTATGTGCATAAGTACTCACCTGAAGTGAACACAACAGTATCGACAAACAAAAAGCAACAAAACAAAATAAATTTGTAGCTCTTAGCACAGAGCATGAGTCATCATTTATTATTGCCAACTCTGATACACAAAAATACGTATGTAGATACATTTGTGCAAATATGTACATACTTATGAACTTACATATATATGTATGTATGTATGTATGTAAATATATGAATATGCAAACGTGAATGCATGTGTAGTCACGTTTGTGCACAAACGGATGCATTAATGTGGAGTGCTTGCCCGGCAGTTTCAGGGAATTACTGCAGAGAAGACGAGGTTGCTACATACATATAAAGAATATACATGCGAGTTAGGGCCTTTCTACATGAGAACAACGGTATGTGTGTGGACACATATGTACATGCATACATACATATTATTGGTTGTATAAAAACCGATTTTCTTTTCCTCGAAAGTTTGAAATTTTCGTCACAGATTCTCAAATTCGTGAGCCGAAATTTATCTTGAACATTAGTACCGTAAGCCCATGTATTATTTGTATTGTAAATGAACTAAAACAACTTTTGGTGATAACAAGCCTATTAAAAGTAACCAGTAAAACTTCCGATATCGGCCCACATACATATACATATGTATGTATATATATGTATATATGTATAGCCAGAGTATAGTGCTCACCACTATTTTTTAAGAAATTTGTTCTGGTGGTAAAAGTATCGATTCTGGTGGTAAAAGTATCGTTTTAAAGGCCGTCATTCACCATCGTACATAATCTTATGAACTGTCAAAATTGGCATGTGTTCTCAATTTGGAGTGGTAGATAGTGTGGACTAAAAAAAAGTGTGGCAAGTCTGTTTGATGTGCTAATCTTTTGAACAAATCATGATACAACTAACAAGGTAGCCTTTTCGCTACAATAAGAACAACTTCAATAAAAATAACATGCATTTTGTTTTGTACAACTTATGCAAACTGTCAAAACGATGCCACTTCTACAGTTGCGTAAGAGAGATGCACTGAGCTTACGCGGATTTGCTACCTCATTTTGGCTGCCTCTCCTCTCTGCAATCTCTTGACAACCTAAAGTAGTCAGTTGATTAACGGTTTAGCTGACGAGGCTACCTTGTTAATTGTATCATGACAAAAGTACGATAGTGCCATTTTTAAAGTAGGCCAGAATTCTATCAGATTTTCTAACAACTTGCAGGATAGTGAATGATTTTAGTGAAAACACTAAAATTACCGACATCGATCCAAACGGGCCTATGTCGCACATCGGCTGTATATGAACCTACATATATTTTATTTTTTTCATTTTGCGGCTCTAAGTGGCAGAACTTTTATTTAACTCCAAAAAACGTTTTAGTTCACGTATGGGGCAAACTTCTCAAAAAATTATATAGAGTATAAACAGAAAAAAGCAATTTTTCTAAAACGTTTTTTTGCAGTTAAAATGTCGTTCTAGCCCAAAAATGAAAGACATGTTATGTGGGCTCATATGCAGCCGTTTCTTAATGCATGTGCCCGCCAGTCTACCTAAAACAGTTCCAATGATGTGCATCCGATAATATACATACATATATTTAAATTACTTTGGGAAAGTATGGAAGTGTGTGCACTGGAAAATTAATTTATAAAATTGAGAGTGTAGGGTATTGAAGTACAACAGCAACTGTAATTGAGGCAACAGATTTTATACTTGCATATGAAAGCAAGAACAACAACAACAACAACTAAAGCTATTAATACGAACGTACGAACGGCAGCAGCATTTAGTCAAGAGGTAAGAGCTCCGTTGTTGTTTCAGTTATTGTTACTGTTGCTAAGGTTGAATTTTCAGTTTTTATTCGTTTAATTGTATTTTTCTTTATTTTGTTGTTGTTGAATTTTTGCTGTTGTTGTAACCAGATTGTGAGGTTTTGCGTTTTATAGATGGATATGTTCATAAAAGCAGAAATTACAACTACTCAAATTAAAAGAAGAAAAAAAAAACAAAAAACAGCAGCAACAACAAAACCTTGTCGTTGCAATTACCGCTACACAAATGTTTTTGTTGTTGTTGTTGTTTGTGAAATTGTGTTGCTGCCAGTGTAGTTTTTGTAACAACATTGCGCATTTTGTTGTTGTTTGTGTTGTGCGATTGTGGCAATGAGGCAGGCTTTCTTTTCACATTGGCCTCTTCGATTTAATCTTTAGAAAAATATCAGAGCTGAAAGGCAACTAAAACCAGCAACAAATGTTTTTTTCTTTTTTTTTTTTTTTTTGCTAATTTTGATCATAATGACAACGAAGCTGTATAATTATCATCATCAAAATGATGATGACGCTGACATTTGAAACATTAGTTGCAACTTTAAACCGATGGTTGTCAAGTGAATTTTTCGGAAATAATTATAATTATTTCCGAAAAAAAAATAATTATTAGTTTCAAAACAATAAAGTAATTAGTAATAAAATTTCATCATCAAAACTAGTGTGAATTGTATAGTGATTTCCGCTTAAATGCGCCAAATTTTCTGGCACCAACAACTTTCAACATGATGTATTTATGTATGTATATGAAAATTTCACTTCAAACGGTCCCGGCTTTTTGGAGTTCCTCGAGTTTCTGGAGGAAGTTACATACTCATTTAGCCTGTGTTTTAAAAATTGTAAATTTCAGAGCAGGCACTTGAGCGGGTACAACTGTGGTAATTGGTCGCCACATATACCTACATATGTAAGTATGTAAATAAATTTCTCTAATTTTCAACAGAAGTTTGACTTTATTTCTTAATTTATTCATCAGAAATACCTGCCTGCCTGTTTGCTTATTATATTTATTTTGACCTGTGACGCGAAACCAAAATTTTTATTTTAACCTCTTTCATTAGTCACAGTTTGGTGGCGGCTTCTAAGTAAATGCCGCTTCTGATCACGTATACCGTTTGAACGGAATGAAGATGCAAGTGTGTGTTGGAATATTTTCAGATAATTCAATATTAATTCTTATATTTAACACAACACAATACGTACGTACACTCGCATCCACAATTACAAACACATACACGTACGTATGTGAATTATCAATTTGATACTGGAGTACGAACGATCGTAGTATTTAAATATAATGCTGTACAATAAACTGGCGATACGTGTTGATGACGATATGTATGTATTTTTGAAATTTCCTTATGGTGGTGTCAAAGATTTCAGTTTAAATTTGGGATGTTAATCAGGGCAAACCAAATTGGGCCGTAAAAAGAACTTCCGTATATGTATGAAGCTGCCGCCAAAGCCAGTTGATAGCTATACACACATATTCACATACATATGTACATACGTATGCAAATATTATTATACTTGATTAAACCGCAGTCAACCGAAATCTAGACAAATTTCAGTTGTTTCACTATTTGCATCACCTTAAGTTAAGGAAATCACATGAAAGTACACAGTGGACTAAGATAGGCCAATCAACTTCTAGTTGATTCTGAAATTTATTTCGTCGGAGAAGTTCCAAATTGAAAATCGATTAGTATGCATGGCATATTTTTCATAAGCCCTTTGCTTGGAAAGCCTTTATGCAAAATGTCCATTAATTAGAGCAAAATTAGCAGGTTGGACAATTTCAAGGCGTGCCACTTTTCCCCCTTTAAAGACACAAGATGCAAACACAGGATTTTTTGTCAATGCTTTTTTGAAAAAGTCTTGCTATTTAGTAATTTATTAAATAAAAACATGAGGCCGAACTTATGCCTTAAATATCTTTCAAAAAGACATAACAGTTCATCCAAAGCATTACATTACATTAAGGTTTCGTGGTGAACTGAAATGAAAAATTTTTAAATTTTTAAATCTCGATTTCTTGCGAGTTTTTTTTTTTTTAGCTCATCCCCCCCATGTAACATAAACAAATCACACGTGTGTGTCCGGCTTAAAAAACTTAATTATTATTCGGGCTGGCATGATTTACCTACTGACTTCTAAGCAAACCAGTCTTAATGAAGATGACTGAAACTGGTTTGGTCACAAAGATGTATTGTATAAAACAGCATAAGAGTTTAAAAAATAAAATGTTGAAATCCTGTCCGGTTGGTGTTTAATTTAAAATTAAATCACAAAATGTAACATTGCTTCCTTAAAATAAAGCTGTGTTGCCAACATACACACATACATATGTACATAAGCATGCGTTTTTCCATTGAGCCGCTAAGTCTGAGGGCCTCTGCGACCCCGAGAATTTTCGATCCAAATATGGACGTTTGTTTTTTCGTGGTACGCGCGCGCGCACACACACACACACACACGCACACAACTTAAGGCAAAGCAATCGTGATAATCTGATTTTGTGCAACTTCGGCTCACCCAATGTTGAGCAAAACTGACGAAATATGCGAAAGATGAACTGAATCGCTATTCTACAATCGGTTTTGAGTTGCAACAAGCATTTCCCCTTTTGCATAGAAATTTAAAATCCTACCGAACCCCTCGTCTGTTGTTAAGCGAGTCCGTAAAATGGCCCTACAAACTTATTCGTACTGAACCAAACACGAAGTGTTATAAAGCTGTTGTTTCGAAAACACCATACGAATAAAAATTCCCATTTGTCAGTGATATATTATTGTGCATGGTTTAAAAACGCATATCGCATAGCGTTGCGATTTGAAAGCGCTAAAGAGGTGTTCTGACAAACGAAAACGTCTGAAATTTGGCGCTTTAAGACCGTTAGAGTATACGGAAGTGGCATGTTCTGACACTTGCATGGTATTTGCAATTGCGACTTAATCTCGCAAGATGTGTTCCATGGATCGCAAGCGCCAGTCTTTTTCCCATTGCCAATAGTGTACTGAAGTGAACAAACAATAAGATTATAAATAATAAAAAATATATGCTTCCTCTCCATTTGTTTGCTCACAATTTTCATTATACATGTATAGTATTTTAATTGTTCGAGCCTTAGGTCACTTGTTTTTTTAAAAGTATTTATTAAATTCAATATTTCGATATCACAATGGAATGTTTTGATGTTTTTTTCAAAAAAGTGACCAAAGGCTCGAACAATTATAATACTAAACAACAAAGGTCGAAAAATTAGCATCAAAAAAAAAAAAAATTATACATGTATACTAAATTTAAAAAATCTTCTTTGGTTTTGCTCGATTTTCCTGTTCAGATGATCCGAAACAACATGACAAATCGCAAACTGCAAAATGCGTGAGTCACACAGGGACACCTGAAAATAACTTTCGACGTTTTCAAGTGATTTTGTAACTCCAAAAACTTGCAAATCTGAGAATAGGTAGGCCTGTTTTCTTCTCATTTGTAAGAAAAATTATGAAAAGTTTTGGAGTTAAGAAAAAAAAAGTTGCAATTTAAAAGTTTCCTTTGATTTTTCATTGGATGGGAGGAACCTTTTACGGTTTTTCTTTTTACGAAAACTTCTTTCGGTTGAAGCTTTTTTAAGGCCAACATAGTAAGCACGAATGGCGAGGGCTTCGCAAATATTAAAGCGGCGGTTTCAGAACACGATAAAATGCTTTAAGTTTCTCATTACACATTCATTAATTATCAAGGTTACGATAACTGTTACAAACGACTCTCGGAACAGGGCGAATAAATCTGTTTTGAAAATAAAAAGACGTGATATTTAGAGGTTTTTGCATGCATTCATCCGTTATTATTTTGGAAGCTGTTCTCAAAAACAGGAATCCTCATAAATAACTTCAGAATATGTTTATTTGATTTTTTTTTTCGAGATTAGACTTGTGTTTTTGTTTGTTTGTTTGTTTGTTAAAAAGTTAAGATCATTATGTTGTTTGTAATACGTTAAAAAAAAAACATTTTTTTTACATTAAAATATTTAAGAATTCAACATTTTTAACACATACACAATTTGTTTTTATTTTTCGTGTTTGTTGAGGACATATTTTTTTTTTTTTATAAATACATTCGTATAAAAATGAAAATAATACATGTTTTGCTTTTAATTAAAAAATTAATGGATTTTGTATATTATTGTGCATTATATTAAATACATATTTTATACTTAATTACATTATGAAGTAAAAAATCGTTTTACTTAAAAAAGAATATCATTTTAAAATGAATGAGAACATTGTGATTGTTTACTTTTTCTTTAGTATATGTAAAAGAAAAGTAAAAATAATAATGTATTTTTGGGTAAAAGGAAATGAGTTCTTAATTTTCGTACGTTTTATTTTTAATTTACATACTAAATGCATACAATGCGTATGCAGGATATCGCAGTTTTCTTTATCGATTTTCTTTCATAAATTATTTTGGGCATACGTGAGTATGTTTAATTAAAAAAACAAAAAGAAATTTGCCATCAAATTAAATTCTTTTTAATTGAAATTGGACACATAGTGTTCAAAATACTTTTCACATTTTGGTTGATGGTTTTCTTTGTTTCCCCTCTCTTTTTGTTTTAGATTATCATTTAGAAACACATGAAGATCTGTAATTAATACACACAAACTATTTTATAAATATTAGTTATAATTATGAAAAAACTTAGCATCTTAATAAGTTATCACATTCTTATTTTCATGAGTTTTATACGATAATTGGCCTTGAGTTTAATTTACATACATACAAAGTGAAATAGAATCAAACATGGAAACGTTCAATTCCCAACTCGACGGGTCATTTACAAGAGAATAAAAAATATTATTTCTATGTACAAAGTTAAATAATCATCATTATGATTGTCATCATAAATATGAATTTAATGAAACAAATATTCGACTTAAGCTTAAATTCAATAAAATCTTTTGTTAAGGAAATGAATGGATAAGAGCCAGAAACGACCAAGATAAAAATGTCTGAAGCCAAACAACTTGAAGTTCAAATAATTTGCTGAGATTTTTTGTTTATTGGAGATGAGAGCTTCCGAGGTGGGAGTTCGAAATTGTTTGTAAAAATACGTTATAAAAATACGTACCACCAAAAAAAAAAAAATGGAAACAACACCAAAAACATGATGTATGAGACTTCACAAGGATGAGGAGGGGGTGGTTATCGTTAAACACTTAACAAAAGGAACAACCCCAATCCAAACACACATGCATACATGTTTATAAGTACTTGACAGACAGACAGACAGACAGACAGATATAATTGAAAAATTTACGCGGTGGGTGTTGATATGGCTTTAGAACTGGTGTAACTATAACTAGTGCTCGCCAAAGGAGAGTACAGCTTGTTTTTAGTGATGATAAATTCGGGACTTATGGTAATCGTGCGGGACAAGCCCTTCATGAATTGTGGCAGTAGTGAGGTCCAGCCGCGGTGATCTTGGCGCAGAGTCAAATAGATCTCAAACGTCGACACCGTTTCGGGATCCAATTTCAGCGAAGCAATGCGTCTCGAATTGTTTGGCTCGTCTTCGAATTCAATGTATATTGTACAGCCTCGCAGACCGCACGGCTCACGTTCACTCAAACGCAATATCTCAGCTGCAATGCGTGGCGTCAGATCACACGGCAATGATACTTCTGTGCAAGACAAATGACGTGACTTGGCTATTCTCAATTCGTCCAGCACTCGCAAAGACAATTCATTGACGGCCTTAGCATCTAGATCCTCACAGTAAAATATATTGTCGTTGTGCTTCAAAGTAGGCTTTTGATTGGTGGCCATTGCCGGGGAATTGCGTTTGCTAAAGCTTTCCGACAGACGTTTATTCTTTTGATTGTTAATACTGTTTTTTATTTTATTTGTCGTATTTGTTTGCGCATAGGGCAAATTTGTGGTGGCCTTTGTGGATGCTTCTGGTGGTGGCGTTAAAGTTGAGGTCCAATCTAAAATTAAATACAAAACAACGAACGATTACAGTATTATTACCACCTAATGTTCGATTACATTTACTGTGGTTCTTAGGAACCACCTAAATACATACATACAATCACACATACATACATATGCTTGCATACATGTGTAAGTGTATGCATGCATATGAAACCCAAAACATAAAATTCTTATCACTCTTCTGGCAAATCTTAAAGCATTCTACATACATATGTACGTACATATGTACATATCAATTAATTATGAAATACCGCACGTAGCACGTTTTTCGTTATTATTTTCCGAGTGGCGTTTTTATCAATTCACATACATACATATTTACATAAGTATGTATGTAGGCATAATTAATTTAATTTTTGTTTTCTTAATTGAGCGATCGTTTAACGGGCTAGCTGTTTATTCGTCTGACAACTAAAAATGTTTATTGTCGAGGTCATTACACATGTGAAGCGCTTGACAACAAGCCGAAGAAAAGATTTAAAAATGAAACTTTTTGTTGCAAAATAAAAAACAAACGATTAAAAACGTTTATGCGTTCGTTATAAATATGAGTCAGGGTTGGATTGGCTGGGCCAGAGAAGAGAAAATAAATAAATAAAAAACAACAAAAAACACTAGCCGTTAGAGAGAAAGTAACAATAACTGGAAAGATATAATATTTAATTGAGGCAATTTTTCTTTTTTTATTCAAACAAATCAATCACTTCGATTTAAATTTATTTCTTTTGAGAATTTTAAGCAAAAACAACAAAAACACGGGCAATAAAATTAGAGGGAAGTCAAATAAATGTTGCGCAAGCCGACGGTAGTTGTTAAAAAAATATTTATGTACCTAGTTGGTATCTTTCACCAAAAACGTTTTTAAAATAATTATTCCTGCTTATGTAGGTACATATGTATATATGTATGTATGTATTTATGTATTACTCAACAAGCATGTACATATGTACCTACATATCCACATGCCATTTTATTGCTAGAAAATTCCTTTCCTTTTTTGTCGATATCTACTAGGCAGATATGTAATAAAAAAAACTTACCTTTTATTTTATTAGACCCAAGTCCATTGAAATCTGCTGGGTGGTATAAGTGTTGTACTGCCAAAACTTCCATTTTCATGTTGTTGGTGTTTAAAATTATTCAAACAAAAAGTGTGTTTGTTTTTAAAGAGCTGTTTTCAAATTTGTTTTTTTTTTTTGTGTTATTCCAGAAACTTCTATTAGTTTCTAAACAAGTCTTTGAGTTTTTGCTTTATTAAAAGATATTGCCGTAAGCCACAGTAATTAAAAGTTCTTTTATTCTTCAAAATAATATCACAATTTTGCTGCCTTTTTTTTTTAACTAACGTTAATTCTTTTTTATTGTTGATCACAGCGCGTTGTTGTAACAATTTGTATCACTCTTAGATGGCTTTTTACAGGTCCGTTAAAAAATACTTTTTGATAGCATGGCAATTTGTTTATTTTTTCCCAAATAGAACTTTTCTTGTTTGTATTTAATTCTTTGTGGAAAAAAAAATACGCTAAATTTCTAAAACAGATGGCGTAACACTTTTGTTTGAATGACAAAACGTCTCAACTTCTTCTATCTGTATCTCAGCAATGTATCGAAGCTACTACACCAAACCGGCTAAACCACAACGCTATTTATAGGATTTGTATTCACTCAATACAATAAGAGACTGTTTTTTCATCATCCAAGTGTCAGATATTTTTCCACTCATTTACCTGCTTGGAGAATTGAAATCGACTCAACTTCTTGACGGAATGGCTCTCTGGCCAGAGAATTCAAGGGTGTCAAAGAGCCGTTCAGAGAATGAGTAGAATTTTTGTTAACAAATGAGATACATGTTATGTGTACAGTAGTTTCTCAGTTTAACGAATCACACGATTATCAGGTTGTTGGTTAAATCGAAAAATACATATACGCAGTACATGTACATGTACATACATATGTATGTATATAAACAGTCGGCCGTATTATTATTTAATAAATAAGTCGGATATAATTTTTTTATTTTTTTGTTGTTTTTTTTTTGGCCTGAGATTTTGAATATTATTAATGTCCCTTGTAAGAAACGAAAAAACAATGTTCATGTAAAATTTTATCTGTTCCAGTAAAGTACATGCACAATTTTTGCTGTCATGGAAACCAAGGAAAAAGGGATGTGTCTCCATTATTGGATTACATGGCTGCATAGCTTTCGGATCTTTGGATCTGCAGTTTTTGCTTTCCGCTCTGTATACCTGCATACGTAAGATTTTTCAATTACAAAATCGTACATACTGATAATGGATACTGCAATCCATACTTGCTGCACAAATCTCTTACTCAACAATTTCTATATTTTTCTTGGATACATTTTTATGTTAAAGTGTTGTTCAATGAAAACGAACACGAACACGAACAGCACTAAATAACCGATATTTTTTCTTCTACTAGCTTTGGTTTGCTTGTTTGGGTCAAAAGTTTCTTATAATATGATTTTTTAATCAAACTTATGGTTTGTTCGTCAAACTGACAAACTGACACAAAATACGTTTTTGCTCGCTCTACCAACAATGAGGTGCTCAGAATGGAACCAAAAGCCTCGTTGATTAAAAGCGATGTTCGCAAAATCGAATTGGTCGTTCAACCGGAAAGCCACTGTATTTACACAATGCATTTCAGTACCACATGTGCATGCATACGTCTTGCTACTTGAACACAATTCCTACATGCAGGGTTTTACATACAAATGTATGTATGTGTATACATACCTAATACAGGTAGCAAAATCTAGGATGAATGGGAATAAATATGCTCATATGTTTATCCTCTTATACAGGGATTCACACATCCATGAACAATAATTACATAAATACATGCATACATACATATGTATGTATACAAGTGAGTGCGCTTGGTGTATTAGGGGTTCCCTTTCAACCTGCTAAAATAAAAAATGTATGCCGATACGTTTTTATTTCTTTGTACACAAGCAATTTTTTATATCACAACATTTTTGTAATAATTTGGAATGGCTTATTGCAAAAAAATAGATGTAATATGTAGCTACTGGAAATGTTGTTGTACAATTTTACCATAAATTCAAATACAATTCTTTCTGCTCACAGAGTGAAAACAGAAGCCTTTTACTGAGACTTCACTGTCCGTGAACCTGTCCGTGGAACCTGTACATTCTCCCCCCAGACGGGGAGAGCTAGAGAGCTGACATTTTCGCAGAACATGTGGCTACCCTGCGGGTACAACAACAAATGGTTAAAAACTAAAGGGGACCCTATGCAAGAAGCTGTGAAAATTAGCTAGAACTTTTGAAGCGTAATAGATAGAGACTTGAAATTTGCATAGAATAGGTATGTTTTTTAATGTTGCTCTATGCCTTATTATTATTAGCTGTAACTTTTAAACCGTAAGAGGAAGAGAGTTAATTAATGTTCTTAATATGTGTAGTTGCGAGGCCTCTAATACAGCAAATACAAAAAAAACAACGAAAAGTAAATATTTATTCTGTTCACGGGGACACCCTTGCATGTGCTCTGCAACAATAAACACTAAAAACAACAAAAAGTGAAAATCTGCAGAGACTTTTGCACCGTAAGAGGACTTTTGAACCCTACGAGATATAGAGTTGAAGTTTGCACAGCCAGTGGCAGTTGCTGGGGCTATACTTTTGGGTATCTAGTTGCCTGGCCTCAACAATAGCAAAAACTAAAAAAAATTTCAATGTAAAGTAGTGCTCTATACATGGGCGCACCCTTTAGCTTAGAAATTAACTGTAACTTTGGAGCCAAACGAGACAAATAACTAATTTTCACTGGCCACAAATACAAATGAAACAACAAGAAGTTAGAACCTATAGGGTGTCCCGTACAGGGGGCACCATGCATCTGCTCAGTGAGCCCTTACTGCATGTGTCAGTTTCGTACTTGGTTGAATTTATTAATATGTATGTATGTATTTATTATTAATGGCCAATTGCTGGCAAAAGGCCCTGTTCAGTTCTGTAAGGCTTTTTTTTACAGAATTGTATGATTGAAAATAAAACGAATTTTTTATTTTCTCTACAACAAAATGATCTTTATTCAATAATCAAATAATATGAAGAGGCTGAACAAAATTCCAAAATTAAAATTACATTCCATTAAGTGGTAAGGCAATAAATAAAACAACTTCATTATCAAGATGCAATAACATCATTGTGCGGATAACTCTGTTACAATTCCTTGTTTATTTTGAATATTTTGTACATAAAAGCAATTTGCAAGCAAGCTAGAATTGACGAAAATACAAAATGCAAGTATGTATGTACATATGTATGTAATAAATTGTGCTTGTTTTAAATCAATTTGAAAATTGCAGGGACGGAGTGCGGTTAACACTTACCTTACACTGTAAGGACTGTAAAAAATTGTGTATGCTATGTGTGCGGGAACGGAGCAAGGCCACTCTTAGATTTTTATAAATTATTAAATTTGTAGCAAGCAGATACCAAAGAAATATTTAAACGTCCCAATGTTGTATCTCAAACATGATTTCGTTGGTTAATAATATTTTATTGTTGTGTTGTCTCAAAATTATTCGCTGTCTTCTGCATGAGCCAGCAATAAAACAATTACATTGATTGAATTTAATAAAATTAGTTTTGTTTTGAATTTAATGTTAAAAATATGTATGTATGTATAAGCCATAAAGTCAGCCACCCTGGGTGTCGTCAACATCATCGATTTCGGATATGATTCATTATTAATGGCAAACTCTTATCGCAAGAAGTGTCACGGATTAGTAATAGTAGGGTGGCACATACGAATGACAACATGAAATAAATTATGTGCGGCATAAAAATGTGATATTGTTCGTGCTGAAAATGATGGTTTTAAAAAGAAAAGTGTGAGCTTACTGGCCGCCACTCACTCTCCTACACAATCGTGCGATTCATTCACTGAAAATTTGAAAAAAGTATCTGCAACATGGCACTGCATGGATGCATCATTATTGATTATACTTTTTTGCAAGTCTGAACGCAAATTTTTGCAAATTTCCAAATGTTTAGCAAATTGGGCAGACCTGTCAGATCTGTCACACACATTCACTTTTAGTTAACACACTGCCATTTTTCGCAGATCGTACAATTGTGCAGGACAATGATGCATCACGGGCCTTAACCAAATAAAATCTTACCAGACTTGGGTTTGACGGTAACAACATGGATAAAACGGTGCCACTCAAAATGATAAGTGACAAAAGACTACTTCTTACAGTGGTGGGAAATGATTCAGAGACAAAAAAATATAAAATCTGAATGCTGCAAGTAAGGGCGGTTTCCGCAACAACAAAGTGAATACTTCGCCATTTATGGTCAACTAAAGAAAAAATAAATAGAAATGCATTGAAATGATAAACATTATTAGTGTTGTAATTAGCATTAGTAGTACACATATTCAGAAATCATAAGCAAGGTAACTAGTTACATACATATATGTAGCTCTGATCTTCGTAAATCAAACAATTAGCGCAGCAACTGATTTGAATGCTGAAAATTTCCTCAAATCCGTTGCTGCCATATTGTCATGCAGCAGAGTAAATAAAATGCCAGTAGTTTTAACGGAATACACTGTCATTAATTAGGTAAAAAAAAAAAAAGAATTTGCGAGTTTTAGGTAAAACACCAGGTATTGCTGATTGAACTGAAACACTTTTTGAACAGTGCCAATGCCAATGATCAGTCAAACATAAAAAGTGGACTCTGTCTCAGACTCAGAATTGAAATTGGATGTTATTACATACATATACATACATGTGTATGTGCTGTTGAGTGAATTTGTTGTCAAAACACAAACCGATTAAATCGCCATTAATCACAACATACATATTTTCCTTTTTTTATTGATTAAGTTTATGAATTTTGCTCTCAGCCATCCATGATTTCTGAATATGCGCCATTTTCAGTAAAATTTTATTTTAACTGAACTTTTACTGCTGCATATGTACATATGTATGTGTAAAATCTATACTCACTGATATAAAACAAAGGTGCAGAGCTCACTAGCACGGCAGAGATGATCAAGCACAAAATCAAGGCAATTCGCCGTTTACTCAAGCGCAATACAACTAAAGACACACATAGACCTGGAATTTGCACAAAACTATTATAGAAAAAGTTTTCGTATTTGTTGCCACCCAAATTGTAATAATTTGCACTCAGCCCGATCGTAAGTGTAAACCAACAAACCGAAAAACAAATAATCTCCCTAGGAAATCGTTTTATTGCGCGCAATATTGCGTATCTGTTGCCCCTGTACATTTGAAAGTCACTTGTATAGGTATGTCTTAACTTCGAAAAAGCGTCTCTGTTCAGGATCTTGCCGTTTGCACGTGATGCTTTTGTCACAATATTCTGGACTGAATTTAGATGGCCTCGACTTAAATGCCAATGTACACTTTCACGCATTAAGACAAGTGAGTACATTTGGAAGGCAGCGACAATAGAAATCAATCTTAGAAACACTCTCCAGTTTGCTAAATTTTCTGCTGCACGTGCTAAACACGCTTTGCCCAAGGTGTACACTATCGTGATGATTGTGCCAGTAATCACGCGAGACTCTTTTCCAACCGTTTCAATAGCCAGTAGAAATGCTGTTGGATAGAACATACTCCCGAAGACCATTTCAATCAGTTCATAGAATAAAAACATAAAATAGTTTGTTGAGAACGATCGTATTATGCCCACGAACGAGCTTACGTATCCAGCAACAATCAACATTTTGCGACGACCAAATCTGAAAAAAGCAACAGCAAACGTTCATATTTGATTTTTGATTCGTGCAGCACTCTGGAAGAAATACATACATATATGTACATGTTTGTATATTTTTAAACAAAATAATAGAAAATAAAAACAATTAAAGATTCCTGACGATGCTAACAAATTGTTAGCGAGATATCGAATAATAAAGATAAAAATAGTTTTTCGATAGCTTTTGGCACGAGTCAAAAAAAGAGCTCCACTGCGAGGACTCCAGTTTTCGATTTTTTTTTTTTTTTTTTTTTTTGTATGGCAGTCCGCCAAAAGAGGCGTGGTGCGGGATGGATGCGATGCTTTCGAAAAAAAAATGAATTGGGCGATGGTCATACCTCTGACTCCTCTCCGTTTGTGGGCACCTCGAAAATGAAATTTAACCCCATCAAACTAACCAGCCGCAGGGTGCCCGTAGAGGAATCAAATATGACCAACCTCTAATAATTTTTTCTCGCCAATATTTTTTTCCAACACACGCATCTTGCAGTGGAACTTTGTTCCTCATGCCTAAACCTATCGAAACATTTTTGTACATGCTAATCGGTTTGGCTTTTTTTTTTTGTTTTTGCTTTCTTACGGGTTGCGGGTTGTGTTGAAGCGCTTTGTGAAATAGTAAATATTTTGCAATTATTATTCTTTTAGTTTTTGTGTAGTATACTTACACATCGGCAACGAAACCACCCAAGGGTAGTCCAACGAGTTGTCCAATATTATTTACAATGTCGGCTAGATTAGGTACTATTTTATCTGAACAAAGATATCCAAACTAGTTAGGCGGAAAAGAAAACAAAAATTTAGTGACGTTATTTATGGTAAAATAAAAAATCAAATCACAAGAACATTTGTGGCTACTACTATATGCCTTCAAATATGTACATTAGGGAAGACAAACGATACTAGTTCTTGTAAGTTCCGAGATTTTTCGGTATCCCAGAACAACAAAAAAAAATTTATAATGTAGTGTATTATAACAAAAAAAAAAAAAAAAAAAAAAAAAATGACGCGCTAGCTTAGGTTGAACTGTTAGATTGGCCTGAATTATGAATGTTGGATTTTTTTAGTTGTCTCCCTTTTGACGGTGTTGAAGATGGTCAAAACCGGCTTTCGTAGCAGCAGGATTCAGATTATAAGATAGCTATAAGATAGCTAGCCTCTAGAGCTAGTGAAATTCTATTCCTCTCAGATTTTTCAAAATTTTAAAATTACAAAATGTTCTTCTCATTCACGTTTCGAGTGTGAATTGAGCCAATATAAAAATAAGTCAGTTGTTTTGTTTATCTTTATATTCCCGAGTAAAAAAGAAATCTCTAAGATGGAAGTTTTTTTAGCCTATATTTTTATAAATTACCTCACTTGCTGCCGTGTAATCCGCTTCGTGATATGTTACACCAGAAACACATTCTTCAACAACTCTTTCATCGAATTTCTTTTTGTCACACTCTGTTGGTGATAGACGATATCTGCGATCCATTGTTGGGTTATAAATATATTTATTACATGTTTTATAGTCTCCTGTAATGTTAAAATTGTATTTGGGTTCCCAAAATCCACTTCCATTGTCACCGCACTCCGTTTGATTGCAACTGGAATGACAAACGAACAAATTGGGTTTCGAACGTTCAATACTTTTTTTTTTACTTTCAGAAGGGTTTTCGGCACAGGCTAGAATATATGTACATATGGCGACTTACAAGTAAAAAATCTTTTAGGACATTGCTCTAAATGAAATTAATATTTCTTTTCAAAAATTGAACATTATAAACGACTATTATTTATATAAAAATACAAATATAAAATGTGGTTTTAATATCCTTTCCCCCTGGATCCGCGCCTGATCGTGACTAAGGAAATGTGAAAAGTTATAAATGCGACTTTTTTTTATCCGCTTGCTTGACCAGATTCGATTTATTTCAGAAGACAGCAAAAATCATACATTCCAAAGAGCGAAAGAAACGTCAGAAAAGCAATGTGTCGTGTATAAGGAGACTTTCTCTTCTACCTATTCAATGATTTGAGGATAAGTCGCAATTAAAGTCGCATTCGTCATTGTGACGAATGTAAAACAACCAGGGAATGTTCCCCAGCTTGCAAGCACTCAAGTTTACTTTTCTTATTTTCTTTAAAAGTATTTCACCACAAAAAACATTTTTCAATTTTAAGGGAACAATACCGAACTAAATTATTTGAACTATTTTAAATTACAAAGTGCGACTAAAAGTAATGAATTAATGAAAGAGAAAGTAATGCATGTTTTTCAATGCTTGGACGGATATTGGAAGAAAGAAAATGAGCAAATCTCATGGCTGCACAGTCATGCATACAAAAGTCCTGCACATTATAATTTCGTATTGAAATAAATAAATATTTCTTAAGATAATGTAACCAGTATTACTTTTTGAAGGAGCTGTAAGGAAGCATAAAAAAAAAAAATAAAAACATTCCAACAGTCGAGTCTAAATAAAAAAACACTAATCTATTCATTATGACCAAAAAAAAAAACCTCTCAGTGGAAAAATCTGGCCGAACAAACTAGCTTGCCAGTTTAAATCGCCAAACTTCTGGCAATTATGAACATTGAAAATACATACTTACATACATAAGTATTATCCCTGCCAGCAAATTGGTAGTCGACTACAAATAAAATCGACTTATAGTTCATCCCTGTCGGACATTGAGTAGTCGACTACTAAAATATTTAACTTTACGTTAACATTTATGGACTAGCTTCAAATTAGCTACAATACAATCGATTTGTAATTCACTTTTTGTGTACTGTTGCGATGGCTGAGTGGGTATGTTGGCTGCTCACCAGTCTTGAGGCTTAGTGGTTCGATTCCCACCAGAGGCTAACAAAAAAAAAAAGAAAGTAGGATGAAATTTAATTTAATAAAATATAATATTACCACCGAAAAATGTAAAATCAGCCTTGATTTGTAAATTTTTTTTTTGTGGGTACTGACTTTTAAGTAGCTAACTTTAAGTTAGTTGAAAAGTAATGCACAGTCGGACAATTGACTACCTCCTAGGACATCGTAATGTTAAAATAGTCAGTCATATCCATTAAAAATAATCTAAGTGTCAACCACCACCAGGTGCAAAAAAGTTAACTTATAATTCATTACTATAGTTAACTGAGTTGCCGGCAGGGATACGATTACAAATCGCATAGTAAATCGCATAGTATTTTAGGAAATGCGTAGTTAATGAACTCATTTGATTTAGTTGGATAACATTCCGTTGAATAACTGTTGTATTTAAATGCAAATAACATAAAATGAATGTAGTGTTCGTTTGTTTATACATACATACATATGTATGTATGCATGTATGTACCTGCATGTACATATTTTAAGCTGCTACACTGTACAATTAACAGTTACTCATGTGGTTATGATCTGTTAAGCACAAATTTGGCTGTAAAACTCTTTGCAAGTTAACTGTTTCGCAAATTCTCCGCTATTAAGAATTGTGTACACACATATGTACATACATATGTATGTATGTACGCTTTAGAAAATTGTCAACATATGTATGTATATTTTTCTATTTATTAAAAAATCAAATTAGTTTAATTTGAAGACATACATATGTATGTACATATATACATACATATGTATGCCTCCGATGAGTATAATTACTTTACATTTACCATTTAAGTTCAATATGTACTTGAATCTCACCTGTATGCAATGGGACTTGCAGCGAATATGTGTGATATTGATTGCGATGCGTTAAACATAAGTGGTAGACAAAGTAAAAGGTATAAATTTAAAAGCTGAAAACGTCCAAATCCTCCAATTTCTAAAAATATACCATCCAATTCATCTTCGCTGGTTCTTAGTTTTTCTTGTCGTCTTTCTTGAGGTCCTTCTAGAGGTCCTTCTAGAGGTCTTTCTAGAGGTCTTTCTACAGGTCTTTCTAGAGGTCTTTCTACAGGTCTTCGTAGAGCTCTTTCTCCAGGTATTTGTTCACCAACATCAGCAAATTCAAATTTTTCTATATAACTCGGTCGTTCTTTTAACATTTTCGTTATAAATATGAGTGCAGAATATGTATGTACATATGTATTGAATTGTTTCGCATAAGCTTAGAGACTAAAGTTGAACCTTTTTTTGAAATTTCTACCGTACGATTAAAATGCTTTAAGTATAAGAGTATTTTTTAAAGAAACTTAAAAAATGTACACCATGCTACAAAAAGTTTTCTTTCATACAGAAAATTAATCAGCAGGCCCATGATATCTCTCGGAAGATCGTTCGCTCGCCTCGCTTAGTTACATGCAAAACAATAAAAAAAAATACAGCACTGAATTTTAATTTTAAAAAATTACTGCAAGGAATTGTTTTGCATTAACATCTTTGGTAGCTTTACACCAGGATACATTTAATGAGATAAAAATAGATTTTGATTTCGTATTACTTATCACAAATGTCGAAACCACACCAGAACAGAAACTTGAGAAATATTTGTATGGTGTATTAAATGTCGTGGCGTAATTCAACCCCATATATGTACATATATATAAATATAAAACGGTACAAACTAATCAGCTGCAGCTGCATTCAGTTATAATCGCATCGTAAAAAGCAAAATACATACATATGTATGTATGTGTGTATGTACATACTATGTATATCATTGACGAAAATCCAAAAGTACGTAACATAAATTTTTCTAATTTATGAATAGGTAGAAACAATTGGTTTAATATGGAATTAAAATACTTGCAACAACTAAACTAATTCAAAGGGAAAAACTTGGACATATTTTATTAAACTTGAGCTAAAGGTATTTTTTTGTTAAAAATATTTAATTATTTTTGTCGATATTTCGCTCTCTTTCGGATAGCTTCTTCAGGACAATAATAATTATAATTGTCCTGAAGATGCTATCCGAAGGAGAGCGAAATATCGACAAAAAATAATTAAATATTTTTAACAAAAAAATAGCTTTAGCTCTAGAAAATAAATATGTATGTATATAAAATATAAAAACAGGGGTCGAAAAAAACCAAATAATATTTTATTAAACAAAACTCAAAACGTGAAATAATTTTTAACTCCTTTTATCAACGCTTTGCATGCATACACACGTGTGTATGTGTGTATGAATATTTCTGGTCATATTGTCTTTTTATTACGAGATTAATTAATAAATATACTCATACAAACTCACGGATTATATACATACATATATTGCATGTGAGTATATCACACTGATTTCGAAATTAATGCAAACATTTCTTCATATTGTGGTAAAAACCAATGTTTGCTTTAATTTTATAATAGAAACGGTCTATTACGAAAAATAAAAAAATAAGTGATAAACATGATACAATTAGTTGTATCATGGTGATAAATACATAACACAGAATAATTGTGATAACTTGTGTGTTGCTCTTGTGTTATCGAGACACAGCTGTAAAATATGCTATCAATGCTGTATGAATTGCACAAACAAATGTAAACAATCAGATTAACACTAGTTGTTGAGAGAAATTAGAAACACGGAATTATCCGGAAATTTTTCTGGAAGTGGCTAAAGATGGATCAACAAGAACTCGAACAAAACGAATGTCGTATTTGCTTGTGCGAATATGCTGAACAGAATTGGAATGAAGTTTTACATGAGCAAAGCAATCTGACATACAAAGACTGCTACCGCAAGTTCACTGGATTGGAATGCTTTGGTGCGTACTTCATAAATATCAACAAAATTTATTTTTACCGGTGTTTACAGATGAAGAAAATTTTTCAACCATGCTATGCCTCAACTGTTCGAATTGCTTAAGAAATATGAATATTTTCATTTTCAAAGCGATCGAAAACCATTACTTATTAGTAGAGAAACATTCTTCGAACTTGATGCAAAGGGATGTGGAGGACATAACGAAACAAAATGCAGATTTCGAGTTAGTATTAGTGGAAGAAGTGGACATCAAACCAGATATGCTTGTCATAGAAGAGAAAAACCTTGTCGAGGAAAGTGAGTCTCTCTGCTCATCTGAAAGCATTCCACCTCCTCTGGCAGCATCAGTATCAGTAAATAAGAAGCCAATGGAAACAAATAAAAAAGAAATAAATCATTCATTGAATCAGTTGGCAGGCAATCAAATGACTTCAAAGAAGGCGAGTAAAGCCAGAACTCCAACGTGCTGTTCCATTTGTTGTAAGTAATTTTTACGATTATTTTGGTTCCTAACTAGTTCCTCTGTGAAATTATTAATGTCTACATGTGTATTAATAATTTCTAGACTTTCGAATAGCCACGTTTTTCGGTCTTCTCTTGAAACATTTCATGGTGAGGATAGTGATTTTACTTAAACAATGAAAATATAATAATGTATTCTATATTTTTTATCTAATTTATATCCTGCGAATCGATTTATTCTTTGTAGTTTCCATTTAAACCTTTTCACAATTTTCTTGCTCACATACCTGACAATGAATTTGAAAACCTGTATTCGAAGTACATATCCTTAGTCTAAATATATCTAATTGTGAAATTAGATAATAATCGTATATACGTAAATATATATTAACAAATTATACATTTTTGTTCTGTTAATTTTATTTAAAGTTAGCATGTATTTCTAATTCAAAATTTGCTCGCAAATATACATATAACGCTCTTAAAACAACAACTATTCGAACATGACTCCTAATCCGAATAATCTCTTTAAGTTTCGTATTATCATTATCCTGTGATTCAGCAATCACATGTTTCTTTCCAATTCTTTCAATATACATATCTTCTAAATTATGTGTTTATACATTTTTCTTTTAAAAAATAAAAATAATTTGCAATACATGTCTGGTAATAAAGCAGTTATAAAAATAAAAGCGAGAATGGGCTCCAGTAGTATCGGGGAGAATTATTACTATTCTAAACGTAGCAAAAGCAATTATTACTGTTCTAAACAATAGCAAGTTTTACAGAAAGTGTTCGTAGTTCGTTGACATAAATACACATGTACATACATACATATGTATCTATACCAAGCCTATTATGTTTTCAAATGTATCAAAATAAGTACCAGTTTGTGCAATGCATTTTTAACACCTGTTTATTTTTTGTATTTTTTAAGCTAAAGTTTTGGTTTCTAAATATGCCGCTATCAAACACGAAAAAACACACCATGAAAACCGCGAACGTAGTGTTGCTTGCCCTGAATGTGGACTGAAGTTTTATTGTAAATTGTCTCTCAGAAAACATGCAGAAGTTCACTCGGAGAACCGGAAAACCTATAAATGCGAATTTTGTGATAAATCTTTCTTTCACAGAGGTGGTCTAAATATTCACCGTCGCATACATTTGGGCCAAATGATATCATGCACTTTATGTTCAAAGCAATACTACCGCTTAATCGACTTAGACAAGCACATGCATTCTCATTCAGCCTCTAGGATTAATGGCAATATAATACCTAGAGTAAGTAAAAACTTAATTTCACCCAAAATTTCTAGAAGAGAATTGTATTTTTATGAAACGAAAGCCTTTACGATTTTTCTATCTGAAAGATAGATAGATGGGCATCGTTAACATGAAATTTTCATTTTCAGAAAAAAATTTTTGTTCGCTGTGAATTTTGTGGTGAAAATATTCGCAGTATAAACTATAAATCTCACACTGCAAAGCATATGAACGATCCATTATGTAAATGCTCCATTTGTGGCAAAAAATTTTTCTCTAGGGATGGGTAAGTTTTACCAGACACAATTGTAACACTTTTATTAAAAATCACTAATAACCCCACATTTAAACTTTAAGCGCATACAAATAACACTTACATATGTACATACACAGTCTATCTATATACATATAAAAATATTGGGATCAAAACTGCTCCCGATTATGAAACGTCAATGTGTACAAATTAAATTTATCGAAACTGCACGATGTCTTTTTGTAACAATTCTAAAACAGGGCTCAAATTTTATATTTTTACATGCGAGAGTTTTGCGTTTCGCTCGCACTGTCCAAATAACTGTATTGCTTTACAGTTATTTTCGGTTATATGATCGTAGTCGGTCTCATCTTTTTGCTCCGAAGATAACGACCGAAAATAGAGCTCGTAACCTTGTTTTTAAGACGTATTAATTAAAAAAAAAACAAAAAATTTCAATTTTATTAACACTTCTATTGCTGTTTGGCATTTCCATGTCGCCATGGACTCCAATAAGGAGTTCTATTGTTTTATTTGTTGTACACATTTTTTATTTTATATGCAGCTACCTAGTATTATTGTACCATGTATTCGAATAACAATTCGAAAAATACTTGTACATACTTTAAAATTTAATTTTGCTTAAAGTTTTTCTTATTTATTTATTTTTTTTATTTCTTAAGCTGTATTGCCCATTTGAAAAATTTGCATAAAAAGGGCAATGGTGAAAGACGAAGCTTCATTATAGACCTCAAACCGAATCGCCGTTGTACCAGTTTATTTATGCAGCAAAACACTAGTAAAATAATCATCAAAGAGTAAAGTAAAATGTTTTATTTATTTAATTTTCTCTTATTTTTTTGCGGCCACACGATATCAGGGAAATTAATACCTATTGACAATTAAAATGCATACAATTAGGTTGAGAAAGTTGTAGCAAGTATGCAGAGTTAAAATCGTACTTACATCGAAGTAACAAAAATCGTCAAATCTGTACCTTTCATTGCTTTAAATTTCTTCCATGCGAGTAATCCAGTAACAAGGCACCGGTTAAGATACAAAAATTCATTGCTTTTATTATGCGAATGAAAACAATATAACTTTCATTAATTTTAAATTTATAGTCGAACTATATGATTTACAATTGTTAATAATATTATCGGGCTGGCTTCAGTCGAAGCCCAAGTAAACAATAGCACAGAACTTAAAACATTTTTAATTTGTTAATTTTGATTACTGTCACAAGTAAAAAAGCACAAGTCACAAGTCGAGAAGCAAAAGGCAATAATCAAAAATTGAATTAATTTTTGGAAGAGAAAGTAAACACAATAAAGCGTTTTTTATTTTGTTTAGTTATTGTCTTTCTGATCAATGTCGCTCCAAAAAGTTTGCCAAATAAAGCCCAACAAATATGAGACGTTTATCAGTAAAAAAAATCTTAGACATTTCGATATTAAATCTTTGCTGGCTAACGAACATCGATATCGAATGCTAAATTACGAGTCTAAAATTTCGAGCTTGCGCGCAATTTATAGGAAAAATATAAACTCAAAAATATATTCAAATTATTTTATAAGAACCACTCAACTCGTCAGTAGACCCACAAAACCTAGACAGAATACAATGAAATGGGTATTTCAGACCTCGAAGAATTCAAATAGAACTAATACTAAATTATTTTGTTGTCGGTTTTAAATATGAGTACGAATAAAATTTCGGTCTCTGCTCATAAAATTCAACTAGTGTGAATAATTCAACGAAATTCACAATACTGTTCATAGAACGGTCGTTCTTCAAGTGCTTCAGACAACGTTCGAAGTTTAAAATAAAAACAAGTCGGGTACTCTGCTATGCTAAGTAGAAGCAAATGTGATTTTAGTTAGTATAACCATTAATAAATTAAAATATGCACTAAAACTTTCCATCAAAGATGTTGCAGCAGAAAGAATTACTTACTTTTGTAACAGACCACGGGTCGGTCCTCAGTTGAGCAGCACAATAAAAAAATTACGATTTGTGGGTTGACAGTTAGAGAGATTATTATTAGTGTGTGTGTGTGTGTGTGTGTGTGCATAAACAGCAGCGAAAAAATTCGAAAATTTAAAAGTTATGCAAAATTAAATGATTGCATTTAATGCCCAATGAAAATGTAGCAGGAATAGCAGTGAAAAGGAAATGTACTCAGTGCCAAGCAAATGAGCTTTATTTTGGCGTCCACCTGATACAAGGTTCTAAAACGAGATATTGCCGAAACGCAACATTGTTGCCTGATGGGGAGAACTGGTTGTAGAAAGTCTAGTAAAGTCGTTGTGGCTACTCTAAATACCAGCACATACATACATATACAAATTTTAGCAATAGTTGAAGGTGATTTGGACTTCTCCGGAGATAGAGGAGATACACTCCCATTCAACATAAAATGATTCAACTTTTACGAAATCACAATTCCGAATTTCAGAAAAGAGAACATTCTTGGAAGAGGTCAAAAATGAGTACCCCAAAACCCCCGGATCTACACCAATGCTTCTTTGCATGTTTTAGAACAATAATTAATATTTAAAATATTTCTTAATTCTTAAATTTAAAATGTACGAGAGTATCAATGAAATTCGTATACTTTTATTGGAAATATACGTAATAATATGAAATGTGTAAAATTTAAATGTGGTGTTTTTAAAACTGTGCTTACGTGACTATACTAATGCAGCTGTTGGCAGCAAACAACTTTTGTGATGTATCAATTTCAAAAATAAAAGGACAAGAATTACGATTTTGTATTAATTTAAGATTAGCCTGATGCAAATAATTAAGACTCACAAAATCAAACTCATAAATTTATATTTTTTTTATCCCATAATCTGAAAAAGTTTGATTTGCATCACATGCCTATTTAGCGTTAATCTAGATCTACATCTAATTTATAAATTTGTATAATAATAATAATAAAATACGGTTTATACAACTATTCAATAAATAATTATAAGCGTTAAATTAAATCAAAATAATTTTCTGGAGTTAGGGTTAAACATTTTATGTCCAGATATATGACTATAGCCGTTAGAGCTTTAATTTTAAGATAATATTAAACAAAGGTTTGAAATAAACACCCGTATTCTGCGTTTCGATTGGGATCGAAATTTTCCGCAATCGGCAACTTTGGTATTCTGTGTTCAGTTTTTGCTTCAATTCCTTTTGTTTCTTCGATTGTGTGTATTCCGCGTTACGATCGAAGCCACGCTTTTCTAAGTTATGTATACACTAACGGAATTTTTTTCGATTTTTGTTGAAGCATTTAAAGTGAAATTAAGAAATTAAAAATATATAAGTAAAAAAACAAATTAAATTGATTTGTAAACATTTTTAATGTAACCAAAGGTTTAAACTTTTATTTAATTTATGACAGGTCGAAAACAACAACTTCTCAGCAATACGAAAAGCTTGTAACTTTAATGGAAGCAAACGATGATATTGCTTGTGGTTATTACAAGCGTCCTAAGGAGGAAGTTAAAGCATTCTCACTTATCTATTTATGTTTGTCACTTTTTCGCTTTTATGCTTTATTAACATTTATTATTTATTTAATTATCATTCACACAATATTTAGTTTTAATTATTAATTTTTTCTGCACTAAATTTGACTTTTTGCTGAAATGTTTACAAATTTGTTTCTATTTCACACGTTTCACAACAAAAAACCTAGTTTAAACACATCCCACTCTTCTTCTTTTTCTTTCGATTCAGTTTTTTTGCAGAATACCTACTTTCGATTCGAGCGTAACTGAGTGCGGGAACGTAATCGAAACGCAGAATAAGGGTGAAAAATATGTGCAACGGTTGTTGAGTTTGCAGACATGATATTAAATCGATCGGCATTCAAATGCTGATCGTATGATGAAGAATTTTTTTTAAATTGTTTTTAGCACATTTCCTTGAACAGTCTCCTTAAAATCAGTCACAACAATATAAAATATCCAACAACAATTACAAAAACGCAACTGGTACAAAGCCTCGTAAGTAAAAAAAAAAATAATAATAATAATAAAACTGTAAAAATCTGCAATATGCAAAAATATACTTCGAGAGTTCGCGGCAAATTTATAAAATGCAAAATTGACCACAAAATAATTTTTCAAAACGTCACGTTGAAAAAAAAACTATTAGGAAATATTTGCAAAGGCAATAATACTTTGAAATTTGTTTACGAAAACACTTACAAAGGACACAATTGTCGCACATGTATGGAAATTCGCGAAAAAATCACATTTATGATTTAGAAACATCAAGTGATTTCAGATGAGTTTTTTTCACACATATTCGAATTAAAGATCAAGCGCTGCGATTTAATAAAAAAAAAGGAAAGAAAACAAGAGTTTTGTTAATTACATATAAATTTAACTCAAGATGTTTTGTCCAAAGCTCAAAGTTAAATTGTTGTGCTTGTTCTCATATATTTTTTTTTTTTCTATCAACAACTACCGAAATGTGTGCTAACTAATTTAAATGTTTCTACTTAAGCATTTTGTTCATTTAAAGATTGTACATAGGATTACTTGTTGCATCAAACAGCTGCTTGCCAGTCGATTCAATCATTGATCGCAAAGCAATGCTGCGTTGTTTTGACACCGCTTTCCGCAGTGTAAGTTCGAAAACATTATTCTCATCTACATTGTCCATGGGCAAATGATCTCGAGTAATAGCTTGCGTTAATGGCACTGGCGGTTCATTGCATTCCTTCTCAAATATAAGGCCTCCCATGTTGTTGTCGATAGCAGTTATGCATTCTGTGTTGAATTCTTTGGACCAAAGTTCTACATTGCGATTATGTATGACCTCAGGTGGAAAGCACTGCAAGAGTTCCTCAAAGTTGAGATCAGCCACCAAATTGTTTAAAATTTCTAGAAAAACAAAATAAGGAAAATCTTTCTTAAAAAACCTGCCAACTTCAACACCTAGACTTATGTTTAAATATTTCAAATAAGAAAGAAAGAAAAACCAAAGTTAAAAATTTCATAAAAATACAAGCATATTCTTTTGAATCGCATGAAATAATAAAACAATTCGGAAAATAGCTGGACATTCGAATTAGTGTTGTTTGCAGAGGATACATTTTGAGGTGGAAACGGACTTTATTAATCGACAACTTTGTAAAATTACCAGTAATGTATGTTTTCCAGTTTGGCAAAATATCTTTTTTTCCAAGAATTTTTTTCAACAAAGACTCCCATTGTTTTGGCGTGAAATTATTTGACTAAAAATGTACGCAACACATATTAATATATTTGTACCGTAACAGGAAGCAACTAACTTACCTTGCCGTACTGCCATAAATATTCGGGACAGAAATTTAGCATGAAGTTAATAGCCAAGTGTTTTGGTAAAACGATTACCAGAAAACTATCGATTCCCAAGAGATTTGTTGTCTTTTGCACAAACGCTATGAATTCTTCGACAATGGCCTGATCAATCTTAGGAGATGCCAACAGTGACTGCAGTAAAGAAAAAGGGTAAAAATATACCATAGCAGATATTACGGTGTTTGTTGTCAATGTAATTTTACCTGTATTTTCAGAGTTAATGTGAGCAGTTCATTGTGCCAGCTCACAAAATGCACTTCAGTTTCACCCTCTTCCTTATTAGGGTAGCTGAAATCAGCACGTTTGAATGGCGGCAAACGATTTAAATATTGAGGTCGATCCAAAAGGCAAGGTATTGGTCTAACGTACGATTTAATGTGCTGAGCAAATTTTTCACCCTGTAATTTGTAATCGGGTATTAATGGGACGTAAACCAACTTTTGTTCGTTGATTCGTCCACCACCAACGTGAAAAGATTTTCCATAATACAACATGTTACTGGATTGATTTGAGCCCAAAAGGTATTGGTGTTGGTGTAGCGTTCGTAGCTCTTGCAAGTGCCGCATCATAAATGCTATGCACTCCATACGTAAACTTAAAAATTCTTCATTTAAGGATTCCTGCTCCAGATCGGCAGACTGGAGATCAGTTATTAAATCGCTTAAGGCCTTTAACCGGCCCATATACATGCGGAAAAGTATTTTTAGTCCCTTGATGTTGATTTCATCTTCGTCACTGTTGTGTTGCTGTTCATTGAGATTCAGCAGCGAGACATTTGAGCTGCGCTTAAATGGGGACTGCTGATCCTGCAGGTGATCGTATACAATGCGATTGTAGTGTTCGGGCACGCGTTTGTCTTCTATAGAAGAACTGGCTGCTGAATTTGTATCACCCATTGAATTGACCATAGATTCACTATCGCGCTCACTATTGCCTTTGGAAAAAGCTTCATCATAATCTTCGTCAATTTGTGGTGGAGTGTTATTTGTGGGAATGTCCTGATTCGTGTTCACAGAACTGACATCAAACAAATCATAGTAGTACACCTTTAATCAAAGAAAACTAGTCAAAATTTTTTACATGTATCATTATAAACTTTAGGCGGCGGAAGAATTACTGGGTCATGTGAAGCGTATATGTACGTAAATGCATTATTGTGCAGCATGTTCGCAAGTGCAAAATGCTACACAATAAATGAAATTATAAAATTACTTCGATCCTTTATCCTTTAGATTTCTAACTTATTTGATACCGTATTGAAAAATTTTATTTTTTACACACAAATCCATTGCATTTTAATCTCACCTGCAATATGTTAACGAAAACTTTTTGTGAAGTTTGGTAGCCCTTCTGCCCAATGTGCGAAGCAATATAATTGAGAAACAACTGCAAGATTGTATCCAGTGTTATGTTGTGTTCGATGCACAAGGCATGTATGAAAACGTCGCTTATTGCCTCAATCAGCTCAGTTTTTTCTGTAGCCAATAAAATTGTCTCAGCAAAATCTGAAAATGAAACCAAATTGTGGCCGCCTGTTGATGAGACATTTCCCTTCACATTCCTCTGATCGCTTTGAGCTGCTTTTCGTTTTTCTTGCTTTCTATAAGAGGGCGGTGTATCCTTTGGCAAGCTGTTTGGATACTGGTCTGCATCGTTGCGTTTCTGTTTTTGGAACAAGATTGTTGTATCGTCGAACAAAACATTTTTATATTTTATCAAAGCCACTGCGAGATCGTGCCGATTTGTACGTGAGATAATTTCGTGCGATAAAATATAATTTGACATACGACAAGCAGTTACTGCCAGTAAAAGGTTATCATCAGCACTCCTAAAGTAAAGCAAAGAAAAAAATTATAAAAGTTATGTACATATGTACATATATGAAAGTGTGCTGTAAAGTCTCAACTTACAAATTGTCTAAAAATTTTAAATAATTTATAATTTCTCCACTTATGGAATCGGCAACCACCGGCGAACCCAACATTACGGGTGCTATATCTTCAGGAGAATACTTCACAAACAAATTCAAAAACTCCAGGGAAAGAGATACTTGCGAAAAGCCTTGCTTTATAACACGACTTGGTGTAAAGAATGGTTTGACCAATTGATTTAGGAATGACGCTTTCAGTCGATCTGTGCCAAGACTCATTAGAAAAAATTTTACAGTATAAATGAGGCCATAAAGTTGTTCAGGCTCTACTGCCATGTCATCCCCTGGGGTCGAGGGTTCTTGAAGATCTTTTTCAGAAGATTTTTCTTCATCTATATAAAGTAAATTGTTGATATAATTTTCATAAATTCCCGATAGTTGGAAATTGCACATTTTGTAGAATCCCGAAGCTTGCATGTGAATTTCTTTCTTTTTTGATCTTATTGAGAAATCAGCCAATTTACGACAATTTGCCATAAATCTACGCCTCAATTTTAATTCCCGCTCTTCGGTTAGCTTGCCAAATTGCAGTGAAATGCTCATTCTCAGCATGACATGAGCCTCCTCCATGAGATCATAGAAGTTTGAACTACTAGCAGATCGGTAAGTCTCAGCTATAGATTCTAAGTCATCGACAACTTGTTCCACAGGCGGTACTTCAAGGTTGTAAAGGGTCCACTCGTTTGTAACGGACGGTTGATTCGAATAACTGCTTCGCAACAAATTGTGTTTAGCCTTAGCTTCAGCTATAAAACGCGCCGCGATATTACGCTTTCCTTCGCCGGTACTTCTGCGTTTAAACGCTGAGCTATTGCTCTCGCTATAGTTCCCGTTTGCAGTGTTAACGGCTCCATTACTTATTAGCACCATATTATATCGATTAACACACGCATACTGGACGTGAATGAATGAACAAAGTCCTACCACTGCGATGGGTGAATTTACATCGGGACTTGATTCTTCCGGAAACAACTCAGCTATTGAGGGGTACTCGAAACGATTATTAAACAACTTATGGCCGATACGAGATGTATGAGTTTCGACTGATTCCGTAGTTATGGCATAGATGACGTAATCATTAATATGAACTTGTAAAACAGGAGCGGTGAAGGAATAAATCGCAATAGGTTTCTCATTTTCATTGTACCATTTGCCTGAAAGAAAAATTGAAAAAATGGAACTTAATACACATAATACTCAAAGGCCTAACTAAAACAAGTATTAGAAGCAATATATTTTACCTTGGGCACAAAACTGATAGAGATAACCATCGACACTGCTAGCGACTAATAAAGAAAATCCAATGCAGTTTGGATGTTTGTTGGACTTTAAAGTCCGTCTATTGACGTGTTTTGACGTAGTTATGGCACCCGGTATTTGTTGATTTCCCATGTCGTATTCAGGGTCCTCTATGTCTTCATTGTCATTACCGTTACGCTGATAAATCGCTTTAAGATCTAAGCAACGAAATATATCCACAACACGACCACCCCCAGGCTCTGAAGTTTTCATGCAAATTTGTAGTAATTTACGTATATCATATTGCACCATGTTTTCCTCATTGTACGCAGATATGATTTTTCCATTCGATGAAATGCGCTTAAGGATAAAATTTGTTATGTGAAAATTTTGTTGAATATTATTCACTATTTTACCTGCACGTTCATAGCTTTCGCTTCATTCACCAGTTTAATCTTTATTTCGTTTGCCTTTGTGGGCATTATAATGATTTCTTGCGTATCACAACTAATATTGCATTTACCACTGACACTACCGTTGCCAATATCACTATCGTTCTGTTCCCACTGCGACTTTAAGTCCACTTCGAACTCTCGTCCACAAGCTGAGTTTACCATACGTGCAACATTAAAGTCAATAGGAGTTCGGCCGGGAAATCCATTAACAGGACGACCGCTGGCTGTAGTTTCTAAGGAATCAGTCTCAAAGCTATTATGGCTGTGAGATGAAGGTACCACACTTGTTTTGCTTGCCATACTCGAGTCTGAATTCGATATATCTTCAACTTCTAGATCACCATTCTCATCAGCAGCATAGGCGAAAGGCAATGTGTTATGAATACCTCCATCGCCAGCTGTACAAACATTACTGGCCAATACATCCACCACACGGAATGCAACACAATAACGGTTATTCATACATGCTATAACATTTTCAGCAAGACTTAATTTCAATGGAACGAAATTTAAGTTAACGAAAAACTTGAACGGTAAAAAGTCAATATATTTGAATCTGGGTTGGGTACTCTCATGTACGCATTGTGTATATTCGTAGAGATAAATTCTCTCCTTGCTGCTCACGATTATGTTTCCAGATGTCTGAAAAAGATCCAAATTTTGCAACATACTTTTATCGGCATATACAGAAGTGAGAAAAGACATTCTATTTTCTCTGACTCCATTAAGCAACTTTTTATATTGTTAGTAAAAGAAAAATACCGATTTTCACTCTCTAACACTTTTTGAATTACTTACTAACCTGACAACATTGTATGATGTCGGGTGGACTACGCAATGGCAACTCAATCACATCAATACTTTTAATTAATTGTGCCTTTGGTGTTGTCATCGATGCAATACGTATGGTAATGGGCAAATCAACTAATTTCGATTCTGGAAATTTTAAAAAATTTGCATATATGCGCACAAACATTTTTGTATCGTCTTCAGAATAAACTGTTGTATTATTGCTGCTACTGGTGCAGCTAATGCTGGACGAGTTGGTTTGCACTGGACTCCCAACATTTTCCTTTTCCAGTGTCACCAAGTACTTTCCTGCAAAAATTACGAAGGCAAAAGTCATGTTTAAAAGTTAAGAAGTTATTCGAAACCCCCTTGGCAATATTTACCCGCTTCGCAGTAAATTAAATTAACCACTTCGCCAACTGTGGCCAATGTGCATTTCGTGGGGAGTTTTTCATCATTGACAGCTCCAGCGTCGCTGCCAACACCTGCATCTTTATCATCTGTTGTACGATGTCTGTCGACAATATCATAAATTTCTATAAATTGTTCAGCACTACTTATAGCAATGCGATTCGAGTCGATAAGAGTTGCTGCTAATATTTCACCATTCAAGGCAAAAGTGTTTTGTTTGGCGAAATTGTATGCCTGAAGTATTTTAACCATTTTAATTCTTTACGCTGCCTGTGAAGTATAAATGCAAAATAAATTGTTTAAAACCGGGTTACAGAACAACGCCCTTTTAATTACTGTTCTTAGTTTCGTTCTGTGCGTTTGCTTTCCCCTGCAACTTTTATTTACCATTAAAGAAAACTTAATTATTATTTTCAATTCTATTAACGTGACCAAAATATTCCAACTTGTCTTACTAGTGTGTACAAATTTGAATTTTGTTTAAACACATAAAGCGAAAAAAATTCTCTAATTTGGTTGTGTGTTGTTTAGAATTTCTCCTGCACACTCTTTTCATTAATAATTATATTATACATTAGTACATATGTATGTACATATCGCATACCCACTTCAAAGATGACCGAACACATAAAGTTACAATTTTACAAAATATTAAAAAAAAAAAAATAAACAAAAACAAAGACTGATTTCGTCAAAAGTGGAAAAACATGTTTTAGAGCCACCGGAATTTATAATTCAAATATGAACTTAATTATTTATGTATTTGCTTTAAGAGCCAAGTGAAATGTATTAATTCAGGTCCAAAAATAGCATATAGACAGCTGAAAAAGACAGAAAACATTTGATAGGTCTATTTTTGGACCTGAATTAAGAAATCTATAATTTCAAAATGCTCCATAAAACTAAACTTTACTTATTGATTGATTTCTGATACAAACAACAAAATCTGTTATAGAGTCGGAATCAGGCAAAATGTTGCTCAAAAAGTTAATATGAAAACGGGAAAATGTATCAAACTATCGTATGTATTAAAAATAATCACCAAAGCGGTTTCCAAAATCGTAACCTGCAACTAATTCAAAAAAGGTTGCCCTTTCGATCTTTAACGGGAAACTTTGGAAATGAAATTCAAGTACATATGTATGTAAATGAAAAGATTCTCATTAATAATTGGAAGCTCGATTTTGATTGATTTTAGAACCATAGTTTTAGGGTTAACATTCTTAAAGTGAGTCGTAGATTACCCACTCTTATATACATACATATTGTAACGTCAATAAAAAACTTCTTCCAAAACCCAAGAAAACAAATATGGTCGAACATTTCTATAGAAGAAATGCGCACCCACAAAATTTCGGCATAAAAGAAAGAACTTATTTGTTTATAACTCTGTTTTACGCCAATGATGCAATATGGGTGCGCCTCCAAATTGTGAATGTGTAAGCTTTAGCTAATCACACGCAAAATTAATAACGTCATATACATATGTATGTATGTATGTGTGTAAACGCGCTTAAGCAACAAACAACCATTTGGTGAGATGTTCATAATCCACGATATCAATTTAATATATACATATACATATGTACATACATATCCATATGTATAATAGATATATCGCAAAGTGTGACAATGTAAACAATATTGTTTTATTAACAAAACAGATTATCCTGAGTTACATACATGTATTTACATACATACTTTCATACATACATACACATTTTGCATGACAAATTTCAACTTGCAAATTAATTGTTCAAACCAAACGTACGTATGTGTGTATGTGTGTGCATTGCTTAAGCAATCGTATTGTGCCATCGATTTTTCGATAACTTTTGGCGTGAGGAAAAAAAGTTCCCCCACGATATATCAAAAACTGTTTTCGAGGAATCCAAATTTACATTTTTGCGTGAAGCTCCCGTTCTACGGGGTGTCCCAAAAAAATAAAAATATGTAAATAAATTAGCAAGAAAAAGTAAACAATAAATGTTTCTCCACAATATTTTATTTCGCACACGCCGACCCCATCACACGCTTCCTTATGGGGAGATCCTATACAAAAATACAATAAAATTGAAAATCGGCCACCAAGAAAATATTTTTTTTTTAAATATCGTAGTGCATGCATCTTTTTTTCTTCATGCCAAAAACTATCGAAAAATCGATGACAGATTTGTGTGCTCACAAATCGATAATATCTATTGCAAGTGCATGTTTGCGAATGCATGGGTGTGTATGTATGTCAATTGTTAAAAAGTCTGTTGAAAAATCAATACCAAAACTAGGACAGATGAAAATGTTGTACTCTTTAAAATGAGAAAAATTCTATTTTCATTAATGAAATGCTATCTTTTTACATAAAAGATGCAAATTTTTACCTTTTAAAGTTTTTAAAACAATTATTAATTATATGTAGGCATGTGTATAAATTTCCTTTTCGTTTTCACAGCACACACATACATACACTTATTTTTATACATAAATTCCAGACTTCTTTATACATGTACATGTCTTTACGAACACTTTCTTATTTAGGAAATTACATTTCTTTGGTATTTAATAAATAGAAAATTTCTTTTACAACCTCCAAGGAATATTTGCAAATCAATTTGTGTGCGGCTCCAATAAAATTGTTTTGATGAAATATTTTTGTTTACATTATCAACTGTTCTTTCTGCGACATTCTTAATTTTGTCAGTACTAATTATTCCTAGGAAGTAGTGAACAAAACATACTGAAAAAAACATTTTTTTTTTTGTGGTGAGTTTTTGCTGCAAGCAATTAAGCCCATTTACACAAGGAAAAAATCATGGAAATTTACAAAATTAACTTTAATGAATGAGCTTTTACAATAAATACAACATTATCTTGGAACATACCAATATTTCTCAAAATAAAGAATTTATAAATATAAAATACCCAGCATACCGTAGAGCTGCATAAAAAAATTCCTTCAAATGCACAACTTCTACTGTAATTTCTGCAATATTTCGTGCACACAAAAATTTTAAACCGCAAATATTTAGAGAAAAACACTACAAAGCGATCTGCATTAGCATTTGGTTAATATCCAGCACCATATAACTGCATTGAAAAGCCCCTCAAAATGTCCTAGGCAGTATAAAAATTAAAAAATTTTAATAAATCAAAGAAAATTTTATTACTTACTCTGAAAGCTTATAGAACAGGATTTTATATCTTTGAGTCGTCATAATTTTTTTTAAGTTATCAAAAAAAGGCGAGCTAAAAAACAAACAAAATTTTTTTGCAAAAATGTTTTACATATTTGAAAACACGTTGTAAATGTTTTATTTCTTTTAACCTAAAAACAATTGCAACCAAATTTACATATAATTTGACAGCTTGTGTTGACTATTACTCCGAATTGTTCTCTAGCAATAATTGCTGAAAATGAGAATTAAATCATCTTCATGCAGCCCAGACAGTAATGTGTTGCTTTCAAAATAAAATATGACATATCCCAGTGTAACATTTTCCAAACTCATTGCCCGTGTGGTCGCTGGGTTAGTGCTTTTTTTACTATTCTTGAGATGTTGGCAACATTGTACTCTGTGAGAACAATGAAATAGTGCGCAAATTCAATGTTTATGTTTTCGTTTTAAATACTGTGAAATTATTTTACTTGAAGTTCTTAATGACAATCTTTTATAAAAATGACCAGCAACAATTCTTCAAGGAACTTTATTCCAATGGCTAACAAGTATGACAGAGTTATACTTCTCGTCGATATGGATTGTTTTTATTGCCAAGTCGAAGGTAAGTTTAATTTTTAAAGAATGGCCTGACCGCACTGCTGTTTTTATTTTTCAGAAAAATTAGATCCTTCTTTAAAGGATCTGCCACTGGCGGTGGTGCAATATAATGCTTGGAGAGGAGGAGGGTAAGCCGAAGAAAGAAATCGTTTTGTAGAAATAGTTAAAATATGCTTGATTACAGAATAATTGCTGTAAATTATGCCGCTCGGGCTAAAGGTGTTACACGCCATATGCGAGGAGATGAAGCAAAAGAACAATGTCCAGATATAAAACTTGTTAAAGTTCCTAATATTCGTGAGAAAGCTGATCTAAGTAAATACCGAGAAGCTGGAAAAGAAGTTGCTACTGTGTTGCAACGGTTCACTCCTTTACTAGAACGAGCATCTGTAGATGAAGCTTACTTAGATATTACGGAAGCTGTGAACAAGCGTCTGCAAGCAATGAATGAAGTTAGTTATACGTTAATTTGAATTTGAAAATTTGATGATACTCAATTTTAATTTATACAGGGTACGTTTGTTCTGCAACCTCAAGAGTTGGTAAACACGTACGCTGTCGGATATGAAACAATTGGAGAATTTGTCACATCAATAACAACTAGTTTTATTACTAACCCTGTGGCAGACGATGATGATTTGTACCGCAACTTCAATGAAAATGATGTACCAGCGGTTCGTCAAAGTAATATCCGATTATTAATAGGTGCGTCCATAGCAAGTGAAATTCGAAATGCTGTAAAGGTTGAAACATCTTATGAGTGCTCGGCGGGCATTGCCCACAATAAGATTTTGGCAAAGTTAGCTTGTGGAATTAATAAACCTAATAAACAAACAGTTTTGCCTTTAGCACAAATACCTAGTCATTTTGAAACATTGCCTGTGGGAAAAATAAAGGGACTTGGAGCAAAGTTTGGCGAAGAGGTTTGTGAGCGGCTCAGAGTCCGGTATTTAGGTCAAGTGCTCAAGTTCACAGAAGCTGAACTGCAAAGAAAATTCGATGAAAAAAATGGGTAAGCAAACTTTTGAATGTAAATGTTTAGTAAAAACTAATTTCTGCAGCTTCAGGTCGTTTTTTATATAAACTGTATTAACAATATTATTCGATATTTCGCTAACAGTTTGTTAGCATATATGTATACATAACAGCAACAAGCTGTTTATGTATACATATATGTACATATGTGTAGTCAGTATTATACTTCTCTTTTCAAGATCTTGGCTTTATAACATATGTCGTGGAATTGACCTAGAAGCAGTTACTCCCAGGTTTTATTCTAAAAGTATTGGATGCTGTAAAAAGTTTCCGGGCCGCAATAACATAACTGGGGTTAAAACCCTACAACATTGGCTTAACGAATTAGCCAACGAAATAAACGAGAGATTAGAAAAGGATATATGTGAAAATAATCGTCGAGCGAAGCAAATGGTTGTAAGCTTTATTCAGGAGTTTAATGGCGAAGAAGTGGCAAGCTCACGTTCTGCGCCCCTCCAGTCATATGATACTGAAGTGTTAGTCAGAACAAGCTTAGATATCATTAAATCAAATACTAAACAATTTTTTCGCACTGGCAGCGAAAGTGCCATAAATAACCCAATAAAATTCTTAGGAATAAGCGTTGGCAAATTCGAGACAATTTCCAACAACCAAAATAACATACAGGAAATGTTTGCACAAGCAGCTAAAAAGCAAAAATTGAAAGAAAATTTAGCAGTAGAAACACAACAGCCCTGTTTATCCATAGATAAAGATAATAGTAATATGAAGTCGGACAGTAATGCTGCCACCGAATACGAAAACAATTCGCCCAAACAAGTGCCGACTGAAACAAATGTTCATAAAAGTTTCTTTCTCGAAGCTACGAACCCTACTAATGTTGAACCCAACAAAGGGTTTAGGACAGCAAAAGAATTCATTAATGATTCGCCGAAGGAAACGGCAATGCAAACAGATTCTAAAAAAAAAATCAAAAGTTTTTTCTTGAGCGCTTTAAAGCAAGATCAACTTAATGAAAGTAGCAAATCCACTGCAAGTGCTAGTTGTGATGTTGAAGATGATATGAAGTCAAAAACGAGTTGTGATATACAAAACTCCAATTTTACTAATGAACACGAAATTATATCCTCAATTGCAAGCAAAGCAAAATCAAACAGCAGCACTAATAATCCCCCAAACACAAGTTTTTTTGAAAGAGCATTAAAAAAAAAAGAATACGATCGAAATCTAAATATAACTGACAATTGCAATGAATTAATAAATGATATAAACATTATGCATAATGAAGAAAATGACGATAATATTGTTCCACAAAGTGAAAGTGGTAACAACTCTTCTAGTTATGATAACAGATATGACACTACGAAATGTAATTTTGAATCACCTGAAACCAACATTTTAAAAAAGAGAAAATATGACGAAATTACTGAGAGCAATGAACACAAAGAAAATGACTATCGTTCGCAATACGTTGAGTTCGCTGTACCGGAATTAACAGCAGCAGAACTTTTTCAGTATGTAAATTGTTCGAAATGTGGAGCTAAAATACTTGATGACCCAATCGTTATTCAAACCCATCAAGATCATCATTTTGCCCAAGAACTTAGTCAACAGCAGCGTCATGAGTTTAGAGGTCAGGTCCGCTCAAAAATAATTTCGTCAAAATCTCCCAACGGCAACTGTAAAAAATTAAAAAAATCAAATTCAAATAATTCCATAAAGAAATCTTCCACTGCCATAACGAAATTTTGGAAGCCTTCAGCTTGTGACAATAATCAAGCAACTACCAGCAGTATCACGACAGAGGCTGAAATTTGTGATATTTGTAAGTTACCAATTAAAGTTGATGATGTTCTGGAACACAAAGACTTTCATGTGGCTAAAGACTTACAGCGAAAACTTAATCAATTAGAAGTTCGCACTGTTGAGGTTGTTAAGAAATCTACTTCCGAGCCGTCAAACAAATCTATAAATTCATCCATAAACATGTCGTCGCACAATACCAAGTTCACCACTAAGCCTATTTCTAAATTTTTCACTCCATCAAATATGTAACCATTTATCATTATCAAATAGCACCGGTATTGAAAAAAATAAAATCTTGTTAGATTACAGAACAAATTTTATGTGAAAAATGTATTTCAAATAGATTTTATTTTTTATGAATACCGATCTAAATATTCTGTGGTCAAGTACAAAGTTTTAAAAACCAAGTTGTAAGTGAAAATTAAATAAATAAATTTGCCTTTTTTACAAATTTTTTATAAACAATTTTCTTCTGTGGCATGTTTATTATGCCGCAGGGTTAGGGAAAAAGGCGGAGAAATGCGCATTTTTCAATTTTTTGATTACCGGTTCTAATATCAAAAAATGTTATGTTGTGAATGTGAAATGTTGTGTTTTTAATTAATTATATGTGTATACATATGTATGTATACATATGTAGGCAGTAGGTACCTATGTATATGCCAAAATATTAGAAAATAAATTTAATGAGTGAAAAATGCCTATTATTCAAAAGGTCACACAGCTATGTACATAGAATTAATTAATGTAATTGATGATTCCATTCGAACAATATTGTGATTCAATTTACGTACATATGCATATATAAATTTTTCGCTCTTATCACTGTATCTGCCAAAATAAAATGTTTATACATTTATAACGTTTGGAGTTCATCTCTTAAATCGCCAAAATTGAATCACTTAAACTCGCCAAAGTGGTAAATAGTTCGGTAAATGAATGCTCTCTGTTATTCACACCAGCGTAACCGTCAGTGCCGCCAAAAATGAATATCAGCTTTAAACTCGTGTGGTCGTATGGCACTTTTGGTGGATGTTAAAATGTCTTCAATCTACTACTTTTGCTTGAGTTTGCCTCTTTTTAGGTATTATTCTTATATTTCTATTTATTCGTATTCTTATCCCCACGATAATACTTGTATTGCTTTCCGCTGTATTATTAGGACAGCTGAATGAAAATAATTTATAAAAATAGTCACATTGTGCTTTTTCCGTTAGTTTTGCAAAATCTCAGCGGTCACGCTTGCGTAGCACAACAAAATTATCTCTACTCTCACACATGATACAACTAACATGTATCATGCTCTCTAGTTGTATCATGCTCTCACATAAGTTTTAGTAAATGCAGTGTTGCCGGTTACACGTTTGAAAATAACTGTTAGTCAGCGTTACCTCTCGTCGACTATAGTCAAATGATTTAAAAGCTCCCAAAGTTTATGCAATTAGTTTATATATAGGTATCGAAGACTCAATTACATATGATGAGTTTATATTAAAATATAGAAACAAATCAAAGTCGACACTTCGTAGCACACAGCACTGGAATTGCAAACTTTTGGACAAATGTTCAAACAATCAATTTTATATTCTATTGCCTATAAAAGGGCAATGAGAATTAAAAGAAAAATTCTTCAATAAAAACAAAAGTTATATTTTCGTTCACTGTTTTTTTTATAAATAAAAATCTCTAAGAAAAAAGCTGTGCGACATTTTTCCTCAAACTACTTTTGTATGTGACTTAAAACAGATTTGACGTAAAACAGATTTTTGTGCCACTTGTTGAGACATTCTCGCCTGCAATCGTGTGCCCAATTATAAACACGATTTGCGTGTTTTGAATTCATACCAATAACTTAACGGCCACATCTGACAAAGTTGTGTCAGAATATACATATGTATATGAATATACTTTTGAAGATAGTATTTTTTGACTAAATTGAATAAAAAACACCTCAAGCTAAAAATCGAAATATTGTTTTTGATAAAAATATAATTTATAAGAACAAAATTCTGTTCTTTTTACTTTTACCTACTTCTTACTATTCCAATTGAAATGTGAGTTGCAACACACCAAGCAAAGAGACCAGAAAAATTGGGGATGAAAAATTTGAAATTGGGGATAAAGTGTAAGAAAATATTGGTAGCACTGCTCGATACAAATTCGTATTAAGAGAGCTGTTTCAGAGATGCTTGCTTGCTTGCTTGCTATGTATAAGCTTTAATCATTCAAGTCAAGCAATTCAAAGCTTCATTCTGTTTTGGAATTTCATGTTACTCAAACGTGTGGTGCGCCGTCGTTAGTTGTGAAAAATAATAAATAAAATCGTGAGAAAATCATTTAACGGGTTATACAAACATACATATGTATACGCTTTTCAGCATTCATTTATTAATAAACGGTGTTTTTTTTTTCTTAAAAAGAAAATCTTTGTTAGCAGAAGGCATAATTAAATTTCTAAAATAAAACAAGTGCTTTATACATACATACATATGTACATACAGCGATTATTATGTATGTACTGGACGTTTGAATGCATGTATGTATGTATGTAAGTGGGTACTGAAAATGTACTTACAAGGTACTGTTGTGTGAAGTGAAAAAATATATAAAAACAATATAACCTAAAATAAAGAAGCGAAAAACTATTCAGTGAACTGATGATGATCGATTTAAATTAATTGTTTATACGTACCTTGCCGCACTTCGTTGTTTATTATTTACACACACACACACACACACACACACACATACATATATACTGGAGTTGGAGTTTATTTTTGAATGGTAAGTACCTAGCAAATTTAAAGCGAAATATTATGCATATGTATCCACTTACATTACGATGTAAAAAATATTTGCACACTTACACCCATTACATACAAACATAAATATGTGTGCATGTTTGTTTTCAGTTATTTGTGTTATTGAACAAAGTGGCTTTTCACACTTTTGGGATGTGAAAATGAATAACATTTATACGGAAGCGGATAAATAATGAAATGAAATTTAATAGATTGTGCCCACATACGTACACACATACATTTGTATTTATGTATGATGCTTCAAGTGATGTTGTGGTTTAACAAAAAGGACTTGTGTAAATCGTTTGCACTCCAAGAAAATTGGTGTGAGTAAAACTTTTTTATTTGATTGGAGCGAATTTCGTTACGGACGCACCTCCAAAACATGAAAAAATTGAGGAGTACTTACCTACCTATAAAGAAAGTATTTTGATGTGATAGGTACCTATTTGCAAATCAGTTGGATGTTTTAGATTTTACCCCGTCTAATATTTTCAGTGTTTTTGTAAGCCTATAGTATATATGTATGTATAGCACATTCCACTACATTTTTGAAGTGGTATTTTTGAGGTATGTAAATCTACATAAAACCTATGTCGATATCATTTAAAATCTTTTAGATACATATACATATGTATCTTTCTGCCGGCATATACATACATAGGTATTAACCAAATTTGTTTCCTTGGTTGCCATTTTATATACATTTTATATACATATGTATGTAAGTACATATACATACATATATACGAAAACTTTAAAGGTCCATAATTTTGTACGCAACGTCAGAATTGAAACGAAAACCAACAGGAAATAAAACTAATTTAAATAAAATAATGTCCGTATTAAAACTGGACCCAACAATAGATACCTAAATATGTAGGTACATCTGCAAATTTCACTCTTCAACAAAAATTTTGTACAATTTCCACACGTAATGAAATGCTCTAAATAGGTAGTATTTAGTAAATAAATACATATGTATATATACATACATATGTATATGTATATAAAAATTGATTAAAAATTTTATTATGAAATAGGTACAAATAAATAAAATTTGGGAACAAAATTGATGATTTTTCCTTCCCAGTTGGGTATTTTTGGGTACTTCATTCCACGATTTGCGGCAAAGCTTTTCGGCAACGCTGTTTGGTATACATCCAGAGTAATAAAATAATAATAAAACATATTTTTTATATTTTTCATTTTATTTTTTATGAACACCGGTGTTAAGGTTTTTGTTGACTTAACAACATTAAAACGCAATAAATTCAATATAAACAACCTAAAAAGTTCCAAGGTTCAATGTGTTTTTTAATTAAAAAACGAAATTGAACGCTTTTTTTTTTGTTCTAAAACGAAACGTGTGTAATTTTTTTAAATTCTTTTCAAAGAGCATATTACATACATTCTTACAGATTTGCAATATACATATGTATGTATGTATGTATGTAGGTACTCGTATGTGCGCATGCAAGTTTGTATAAAATTTTGCATTTGCTCATCCAACCAGTCATGTTCATTGTACGTATGTATGTACATACCTGCATTCAAGCATTTCGTTCATTCATCCAAATGCACTCGCGTTAAGTAGATCAACCAGCATTATTGTTTATTTATGTATAAAAATGATAATTAAAACCTAAAAAATGTTACTTAAATATAAGTATGTAGATAGGTATGTATGTATGTATGTATGTGACAAAAAAAACTTAAGTACATTAGAAACTAGTTAGTACCTCACTAGAAACTAGTTAGTACCTCTTTTGTGTTACTAATCATTACTGCTTTGTTAAAAAAAAAAAAACAATTATTTTGGCGGATTTTTTTCTTCTATTTTTGGCAACTTTTTGCGGTTTTATGGGTTTTTATGGGTTATGGGTTTTTATGAGTTACAAAACATATTTTTGATATTAAGTTTTTTTTATAAATCATATAGTTCGACTATGAAGTTAAAATTAAAATTTTAAATACAAATTGGCAAAAAGCAAGCGGAAAAAGTTTCAAATTGCCGATAAAGTTCAATATAAATCTGACAATTCTGGATATTACGTGTTTTGTTGCAGGTATTTTGTTGTTGGCTTGATATAAATTTGAAAATAATTGCCGTTATCTCATTTTACTGCTGCTTACATCACTTCTTTTTTTTATTGAAATTTACTTTTAGTTTTTGATAAATGTTTAATAACCGAAACGACTGTAATAAAGAACACTGTGACGAAAACACAATATTTACTAAAAACTAATTTATCGCAAGTTCTTGAAGCTGTTTATGGAAATTATTAAAATATATTACAAGTTTTTTAATACCAAAATTTGAATCTAATTTGCACATTTAAAGCTAGTGCTTCACAAAGGCTGCAAAGGAATCTACTATATTGGGGATGTATGGAAACGGTAGCAAAGATTATGGTGAATTAAATTAGTCTCATAGTTTTTTTTTTCGAAAACATATAATTTTGATAGAACAGAGCGCAAAATATTTCTTGTAATAAATAATTCCCAACTGTCCCGATGATTCTTTAAGACATATCCTTTCGAATTTTCCATAAGTTTTGTTTAGTTAACAAAAACAAAAAAAAACCTAAGACACAAATTATATCGTGTAGAGTCTGACGTTTATCTTAAAAGAATTTTAGTGAGACATACATACGTCAAACTTTGTATAAAAGAAAAAAAAAATACGTAAACCAAACATAAATATAATTGTATATAGAGCCTGATGTACGTCTCAACAAAATTTATAGATGTTAAGTTAGACTGCGTGTAGTTCTTTACTGGGTTGCGTTTTTCAAAAATATTTTCTCTCCCAAATTAAGAAGGTGTTCCAACTTAACACCTCACAAAATTTTGTTGAGACCAACGTCAATTAATTGGGTAATCCAATTATAAATGAAGCAATGATCACAACGATAGTAACATTTTTAAAACAAAAGCCAACTAAAATTAAACTTAAACTGTAGGCAGACCTTACACATGTGTAATATTCAAGCCAGCTGGAAATGAAAAGCACAAAATTGGGTCACTTTGAGAGCCGTACGTCTTCTGCTCAAAACCATATTGCAGAAAAACACACGTATGTATGTAGGTTTATAAATATGAACACCATATATGTACCTACGTATGTATGTACATGTGTATGTGTGTATGCACACATTCAGCCACACAAAAAAACCTTTTAAAGCAACGGTAATATCGAAGAAAAAATCTACGTACATTACTGACGTATTGTAACAAATGTATGTTATACATACATGTGTACTTACTTATACATATATATTTACATAGGTATAAAAATAGCGAGCAAATACTGCACGAGAGGCAACTCAAACAATAAATAATCCGCTTAATTTTGTAAGATTCTCAATATTAACATAAACATTGTGTTCAATGCTGAAAGTGAAATGAAAATTCAAAATAAAAGAACGTTATACGGTTTTTGTTTCTATATTCTTGTTTTGATGCAATCAATAAAAGTACAGAAATATAGGAAGGTGGGAGACCGGAAAAACTTACATACAAATAAATGTACATGCACATACATACCTACTTATATCTCTAGATGTTAGTCATAACGAGGTTGCAACCTTTTACAAGAACGTCTAATTGGTGTCTTAAGTGGCAGGCAAAGCGCCAAATAATAATAACCTAAAATTTGTTCATGTTTTTCTATTAGAGCCACGAAAAACATATTTATCTTCACACTCAAGTATGTCGTTACGTTATATCGTTACGTCAAACATATTTAACTCGGCATATTTATCTTCACACACATTTAAAATGTGTTAAAATAGCTTATTATACTCCCTTATTACTCACATGAACAATTGCAGACTTGTGTTATTTTTAACCATAAATCGGAAAAATGCAACGGAATTTCAATTTGATAATGGAGAAGAATACAAATTGGTTAAATTGTCAATTACTTTCAAGTGAGTCATACAACAATAAAGATATGTACAGTTGGAGCACAAAAACGCCATTGAACTCTTTCCTTGTATACATCTTATCTAAACATCTCATTTCCACATAAGAATTCTAAACACAAGTGCTCATACTCCCAGCAAACAAAATCTAAATGCTTTTATTATTGCATTCTCATTATTTTTGCAGCACTTGGAAGTATAAAATAAACAAAAACACTTTTATTTTGCGACATTAAACTATGACGACTTAATAAATGGTTTTAGATCCGACGTTGGTTTTTCGAAACACCAAATTTTTCAATATTTATTATTGTGGCTTGGCATAAAACCATATTTTTGTGATTAACGCAGGCGCGGATCCAAGGGGGGGGGGGGGGAGAAGGGATATATCCCCTCCAAAATGATAAATATTTATATTTCGCTAATAAGCGATTTACCAATAACAAGACTTTATTTTATGCCATACATACATATATCGATGTACGTTTGCATTTGCTGCTTTTTCAAATCAATCTTTTGAGGAATTGCAAAATTGCAAATTCTATCTTTAGAGTGATATTGCTTGTTGGGAAGTACTAGCATAACTGATAATTTGTACTGGCCATAACTTTTCAATTTAATGTAGTTGAGCAAAAATATTTTCATTTTATTGTTTACTTAAAGAGTTTAAGGTTTCAATGACTAACGCTGACTTGAAAATTTTGAAATTTGACTCAACTTGTCAATTGAAGCCTTATTTTTTAAAGTGTTACAAGTCAATATGCTTGTTCAAATATATCAGATAGTTTTGGAATTTATCTTGACGTACTACATACATACATACATACATACATACATACATACATACATACATACATACATACATACATACATACATCTAGGTATGTAGTTGTTATCTATTTGAATAACAAAAAAAAATAAAAAAAAGAATTTCATTAAAAGTAAGGTTAGTAGTGTAGTTTGTTTTGATAACATCATAATACTCATTGCACAGTGATAAAAAAGTTGAGAACACATTATTCATAGGCTCTCATGAATGAACACTGTTCGTTCGGCCCCATAAAAAACAAATCTACCTTTAGTGTTTCTGAGTCACTTTTTAAAGTAATTTCAGAACAGTGAATGTGAAAAATCGGATTGCTATTTCAATTTTATGCTTGTGCACATGGCATCGTCAGGCGCATAAAGTATTTAAATAAAGTACAAAAGTTTCTTCCTTTTAAATAATAATCGGACGATTTTGTTATATTACGCTTATCACAATTAAAGAGTTTTCCTAAAAAAAAAAAAAAAAATAACCGGAAGAGCAATAGAACTGGTTCGACTTTAAATTTTTAAAATTACTTAAGTTCTTATAAGTAAAAATGTATCTCACACCGTAGAGATCATATGGCAAATAGTGTGACATAAACCAAAATTGTTGCTGCTTATTAAAAACATATCTACAGAAAATAAATGCTTACCCTGCAAACTCTACAAAACGTTTACTCTACATACGAGTGAATTTGTACATATGCTTGCACTAACTGATACGTTTTCGCTAAACAGCACTTTTTAAAATTGAATGGTTTCGAAAAGTAACTTTATTGCTGGATTTAAGAAAACACTCTTATTTTTGTATTATTTGTTTGAGACAAAATCTAAAAATTCAATATTTTTATGAAGTGAAAATCATACTACAAAAATAAACTCTCGAACACGTTGCGTAAAGCGAAACAGTAAATAAAATAAAATGGGGTTGCTAAATTATTAAAAACTTCACGAACATGAAGTTGCACACACACACACACACACACACACACACACACACCCTCATACATATACTCGTATGCATGTTCTTGAACTCTTTAATGTGGGTGGTCTATTTAATGCTAGAGGAACAGTTTTATTCAATGTAGGTACATAAACAAACTAAGAACGCAAAATGCAAATTGCTGGCTGAATATGAAATCCATAGCATAATAAAAACAAAATAAATAAACAAAAGGAGTCAGCAACTGTAATGAAATAAAAAATGTGTTTATAAATAACCTTGTTCTTGAACTTCAAACAATTCATTAAAACGTGAACAGAACTGAAAAGAACGACTAACAACAGATTTGATAAATTGTATATCTTCATGTACTGCATATTATAATACATATGTATGTACATCACTTCTCACTTACTTTTCTACAGCCTTCCTCAAATGCTGGCTCAGCAAGTCAATACTCATCCTAACTTTCATTATGTGTGTTAACGTAATGCTGTTGTAAAGCTTTTGGGTTCTCCGTAGTATGTATACGTATATCACAGTTGTGTGAACTCATTTATTTGGAAATGAACTTTTAGAAATAAAATCAGCGATTTTGGCACGTTGCTCAATTGTATACTGTTTGTCCCACTTAAAACTTCCCAAGTCTTCTTTACATGCTGCTGAAAAGAAATAAAAAAAAAATATGTAAGAAAAAAGTTGTAAAGAACTCAAACCACTTCGATAGTACTGAGTTACCCTGTATTTTAACGAATACAGCAACTTGAAGTAGAACATCTTTACCTAAATTAATACACAAACTTGGTGCTGATGAGCGGTGTTGCGACCGCGTAACACCAGCTTCAATATACAGTTAAATTCAAATTCCGGAACGAAGAGCAAATTTAATACTGACTATACCGCATCCTAAATACAAAAAAGTCACAACTCAAAATACTAAAATTTTCAGGAGAGACAAAAAACTGTTTATGTGCAGAAGCAACACACTTAACATAAAAATATACATACATATGTAACTGTATTTTCCAGTTAAAGAAGATAGTGATGTAAAAGAAATTTGTGCAGCAGTTAGAGATGTGTGCCCTGAATTAGTAGAATCATTTTCATTCCTGGATTTACGCTAGAAACAAAAACAAAATGTCATATTTTATTGTTGTTTTCAATTTAAATTCATGAATAAAAACTTGTAGGTATACACTTTACAAAAATAGGCAGTAAATAATTATAGATTTAGCTTTCATAGCCTTGGCAGCAGATGTGTTAAAAAATGTCATCAGGCCTTAATCGATGCTAATTTAATTTCTTATGAGGTGCATACATACACACATACATATAATATTGTATAATACTTACAGCCCAACCTAAATTAGCGCGTCAAGCGTATTATTGCCGTCTTAGCCACCCATTTTCTAAGAAAATGGGTGGTTTACACAGCAAAAATACGCTTGACGCGCTAATTTAGGTTGGCCTGTTATACATGCGACCGACAGTTAAATTATTTACTTGAAAGCCAAACACATTTTCTCAATAATACTTGTTTACGTACAGAGGAATAATAGTTTCAGATTAAATTCTAACACCGGCATTCATAAAAATATATTTTCGAAATACGTTGTAATTTGTTCTAAAACGTAATTCAGGAACATATTATTTTTTATGAACACAAATACATGCATACTTATGAATGCAAGTATGTATTCGTAATTAAAAGTACGGATTTAAAGTTACTAAAATACGCCGCTACAAACAGTTTGTAATTAAACACGAAAATTACTCATTCACAATTGTATTGAATGAATCAACGTTTAGAGTGAGTGCATCATGCTTACAAAACTTGTACAAGCGTATACGTACATATGTACATACATATGTATGTATGTATCTCGATTAAAATTAACACTGGATGTCGCAGATAATAAATAAAATAATGGTTCTAATAAGAGATTTTTGAAAACAGTGGGGGAGAGTAAACCCTTTAGAATGTTCTTGTGGTAAATCGTAAAAAACATTTTTGCTGAGTTAAAGGATTAAAGGATTATTCTTTTTAAATCTCTATCCCGCTTCAATAGGCACTTATTACACAGAATAAGTTTGATGCGATAGTGTTGGGACAAAGTCCGATAAAATGAGAGCAATCAAGAATATCTCTGAATAATAGACAAGAACGCACAAAAGTATGGAAACTCTCAGAACCACATTTCTATCCCAAAAAGTAGCATACGGCATGTTTTGATGCTGTAGTGAAAATCATAATATAAATTTTGGGAAAATTAAATGTCAGGTGCTTTTTTTTGGGGATTTAATTTGGGAAAATTAAATGGCAGGTGCTTTAATATGAAATGCTGATTGGAAAACATCAAAGCTGTTGTTATGCTGGTTGATTCACAATAACTTTTTTGTTTGTTGTAGTTTACTTTTTGAGACAGCTGATACTTAACTACCCTGAAGGAAATGTCAGTAGAAAAACTCTAATGATTTACTATTGACATGGTCACTAGTTCCAACTGACTGCAATGATTTTTCTGTTGACATATTCAACATGTGCTTGTCATTGCAAATCAACAACTGACGAAAGAACTAGTGACTAAGTGGTTCTAATGTGGTTATATGACGACCATGGTTCTATTGTTTCTCTATTGTCGCTACCCTGCTAGAAATGTCAGTAGAAAAACTCAATTGAAAAATCAAGAAATAAATTTTTTTTACTCATTAACAATGATTTATTTCCAAATAAAAACGGTTTTTATTTCATGATTTTGGTGGGCTTACAAATTTCAACAATCACAACACTGTTCATAAAACAAAAAAAAAACTGGAGACACGCTGTTGACAATTTGATAAAGAAGTCACCAATATAGGCGAAAAATATAGCGACTTGGAGCCACTTGACTTTTGGTTTCCTTCAGGGTACTTATCCAAACTAGCACGTAGAAAACGGGCGGGCTGTTTTGGGCAACAAGAAAAGAATTTTTCTCTCCCAAAATCTCTCTCACTTGCTCCTAATGTTGAATACGAGATCGCAGCTAATACAGCAGCTTCGATTTCAGCAAACAAATGAAAACGCAGAGGTTGTAGAGTCCCAGGGATAATATATTGGCTGATCTGTGTAAGTGTCTTGTAGCCACTGAAGTACGAAAGGTACCCAAAATGTGGTGGGTTATACCTTTGCCACATGTGAGTAAATAAAAAATTTAGCTCAACTATAGGGGTTCAAAGATTCCCTCCCATTTTAAATTTGAAAGGGAATACCCTTGAAAAAAATATTCCCCTTGGTTAATAAATACAAATGTATGTATGTATGTATGTGCATGTATACATTTCGTCTCAAACAAAACACAGTTGATTTTGCTGTAAAGTGTAATTAGTCGATAACAAACAAAGTTATTTTTCAATTTTATACATACATATGTACTTGAAAATGTTCACTTATTCCCAGGTGATGTCATTATTATTTTCGCAACAAAAAAAAATGTTTGCACAGTTGTTTTTAAGCAATAACTTATTATTGCCTGACTCTTAAATATGACAACAAAGACTTATCATGTGAAGTTTGAGAAACAAACAACTTGCTGAGTTGAAATATTGTTTTGCTATAATTACGAACTTCGAAATTGTGCTCGTGTTAATTTTTGCAAACAGAAATGGAAATTTTTGTGAAGTATTGGAAATTTTTGAGTGAATGCGCAAACAATTTTAGACAGTTTTAAGAAAGTAACAACAAATACATGTGTAAACATGTTTGTATGTATGTATGCATATGTTATGGTCAGTTTGATTTAATTCCTTTTTATACTCTTATTTTTTACGTTTTGCGAGAAAGTTTTCCGGCGCTGCGAGCCATATCTTTACTCTTTCGCCCTTGTCATTCTGAAATTTTAATCCCCGTTTCTCATAACTTACAAGTTACGAAGTTATAAAAATTTGTTATTTTATTTATTTATTTTTTTTTTATTAGAAAAAATTTGCTCTGCAAATCGCATGCTTTTTAAATCACGTAAAGAATTTATAAAATAAAAAGTGAGCATTACTTGTCTTGAATAACATTTTAAATGATTTGACCTCAGAAAAATTACAAAAGACCAGGATAAGGTCAGATGCAATTTGTTTTTGGAAATCAAATGATTTCAAACAAAGTGATTTTCAGAACAGGCCTGATAATAAATTGTTGTGAATGCTAACTTGTAATACAATTTGTTAAGCTTTGAGTAACTGATCGTAGTGAGAGGAATATTGTATTGGAAGTGGAGAGCGTGGAAAAGAACCACGAACAGCTGATGAAACTGCTTGACACTGCGTATTGGTTTCTTGCAATGCAAATTTTTTCAAATGTGTTAGATTTTTCGCTCTCAAATCTGTTGTACTCTCGTTTAATAACACCCTCATGAAGGTCTCAACATGCAGACCAGCTCTCGAAGTAAAACTTCGAGCGAGTCCAATCAAACTGCATCCCAGCAGAAAAAGTGAGGAAAGAGAAGTGAAAAAATCACCACAACTACTTTAACGAATCACTTTTACTGCTGAGAAAAAATAATTTAACTTTACATTAGCATGCCATTGGAAGGAAGTGGTTTAGTTTTCTTGACAATATTTAACTAGAACATTATTATGCTTTTTAATAAGGAAATAAACCTAATCGCGCTAAAGATGCGATTTGTAAAATGTTCTTCGTTTCTGAGAGTTTTTTCTTTCTTCCTTCCCATTCCTTATGTTATGAATAAACATTCCTTTGGGAAAAACTCCCCGAAACAAATCAACAAAATAGTTAAAATTTTTCTTTTGAAATCACAAAACCATGCCTATTATTGCCAAAAACTATTTTGCTGATTAGCAGATACATAAATGTAAATATTTACCATTAGAAATGTTATGAAACACAAAACTATTGAAAATTTAAAACATATTCTTGATGCTAATTTTTCGACCTTTGTTTGTTTAATATTTTAACTTAATAAAAGTGACCTCAAGCTCGAATTATTAAGTTAAAATAGAAAATTGAAAACAAATTCTACAACTACAGAAGTACTAAACAGTAAAAAGTTGAATGTCCGGAAGCCATATGGTTGGTGTCAAAACAAGATGTTGTCAATTTATTCATGTTCTTCTTGTACCCCGGGAATTTAGAGAGATCTCGACAAAAAATGTTTTCCCAACATTGATACTTTGTCTGAATGAAAATAAATGCAAACAAAATAGTGATTCGAAAGAGTTACCGCAACTCAAAAAAATATGCGTAATGCATTTTCAAAGAACTTCAAGATGTGACACATGTACATGCACTTCAATTTCAATATTTGGTGGGACTTCACCAAAATAAAAATACAATAAATTTTATAAAAATTCAATAATTATAACGAAAATAAAACTATCTCAATTGTATAATGATAAAACGTGAGATTTCCATACAAACGTGTTTAATTCAATAAATTTCGATTTATATTAGTGTGGCGTTGGGAGAAATGCCAACACTAAATTTGTTTCCATTTTTTTTTTTTTTGTAGCAAACACCATGTATGTATACGACGAGTAAGCAAGCATCCGCCTCTACTGGATTTTAACACAAGTTTGCTTGTGTGATTTTCGTTGCTATTTTTTATTTTTGGTAGAAATCACGCGTTGAATTCTTTGGAACTGGTTTCAAAAAATGCGCGTTTGTAAGATGTGTGTTTACAAATGCAAGTTTCTTTAAGTTTTGTATTTTATTTTCAAGTCGAACAGAAGGAAGGAAAAGTATGAAAATATGTACTTTTTTATACATAAACGCACAGTGTCGTTCGAAACTAATGGTGCTTTCGTTTCTGAAGAAAAATTGTTTGCAAACCATTTTACTGATTATCAGTTTCCTTAGTAGGTGCTATAATTTTGAAGAAAAATGTTTACAATTTGTCACTTACAGTCAGCTTATAGCCATCGAACCTGCTTCTTGGCTTACAAAAGTAGATTTAAAACAAAAACAACATTTTTAAATTTATAATTGAAGAAATTTTTTCTCGGGAAAAATCTTTTCATTCACCAAAAAAAAAAAAAACTTCGTGAGAATGTTTATGATTGGCCTGAATACAACATACACACATGTGCATTGTTGGAAATCATTTTTTCAAGTCCGTCAATATTTTGATAACTGGTTTTATTTATGATTTGAAAAAAGAAAATGGTTTGAATAGACCACCCACGTTAATATTTTTGCGCTGTACTTTTTCTAATTTCCAATACAAAATTTGTACGTAATAATTGAAGAAATTTATTCAAATAAATCATTTTGTTTCAATTAAATTATTTTTTATACTTGAACTTGATTTTTTGGACTTAAATTATTTTGATTGATGAAATTTGCATGGGAAATTAGTTTTTTTTTTTTCTTGAGAAATGAATGACATCAGACGTCAATTATCATTGAACGAAACTTAAATTGTTCCAAGCGTACAGTTTATTTGTTAGAAATGTAAATCGCACAAGTTAAATAAATAAAAAAAAAGCAAATCTGCTTAAACGTTTGAACAGCCATAAAAACGAAATTAAAAAACATTTTTGTATGCAGCTCAATGATAGATAACCTTCAATAAAAATTTACAGTTTATATTTCTTATACGTTTTACAAAAGTATCGCAAAAATATCGAATGACAATTGTCTGTAAAAAATACAAAAGTTAAATGTGTGAATACATACATACATATGTACATATTATACATATTTCCAGCTATAAATACAGAAGGCTGTTTCTAGGTAGATCACACATCCCCAAAAGTAACACTATGCACGAAGGACAGCTCATATGCATGAGTATATTTATTTGATCTCCAGCTGTATGTACATATGTATGTTATTATAAGAATTCACCAAATTATCACAAATACCCATGATACACATACAAATATGAGAGTTGGTATCTGTTTGAAAAACGTCCAAAAAAATCAGTTAGAGTTGAAAGTCTAGCTTATCAAAGCTTTTCTTTGATTTAATTGCAGTGAATCAGTGAACCATTTATTATTTAAAAATAGAAGCTGATGTCTAGCACTCACTGTTTGATGAGTGAAGTTTTTTTTTTCATTTAAATGTGGCCTAAGTATTCACTGATTTAACGATTTACTAGTTTAAATATAAATTAAACCAAACTCTTAGATGTACCTGCACCGATTTTTTGGACATAAAACCCACTAGTACAATTACCAGTACCAACAGCGCTAGTTGGAAAGGGGCTAGAGTTTTTGTAGAGAAGAACTAGTAAGTTACATCACTTTTTTCATGATAATTCGATGCGAATTGCAATTCGAAAATTATGGTTTTTTGTAACTGTCGCAATTCCTTTCAAACAAGTTCAAATTTAAAACATAGAACCGCCGAAGTTCACTTCAGCAGTACATTGAATCAAGCAGTGCTTTAGAAAAGTGTTATTTAAAAAAAATTACAATACGAGTATATTAAAAGGTAATTATAATTTTATTTTTTAAATCAAGTAGATGTTTTAGAAAAAGTTAAAGTTTGTCTAGAATTTGTATGCTTGCAGGTAGATATAAGGATGAAAAATCCAATTGAAAAAAAAAAGAACGACCAAAATCAGAAGAGTTACCAGGCAGTTTCCCACTGTTAAGGAATAGAAAATCGGTTCAAAACATTGAAAAATGTTTTAAAAAATTATTACTCCGTCGAACTTGAAGTGGCATTTAGCTATTTAAAAGTTCTCAAGTGCAACTATGGCGCCAATTCCTGTAAAAGTAGCCAACATACAAAAAAAAAGTTTTACCTTTGCAAATAGGTATTTTCTAGCCAACATACAACAAAAAAAAAATATACCTTTGCAAGTGGGTATTTTATAGACTTCGGAAAACCAAAGTGTACAGAGGATTATTTGCAAGTCTGAATGTTTCTGGCAAAGCTACTGACACCGGCCAAATTGTTTGGAATCAATGATGATGATAAATAGTAGAATCAATTTTGCAAGAGCCCATCTGGTGAAAATAGTGCTAATCATTTCAATTTGAGCATTAAGATAGTATAGGAAAGTTTACAGTTGACAACTAGTACTGGTGGTTTGTGTACTAGTAAAATACTAGTCTCAGACTAGTTCCATCCCCTGCAGGGAAAGTAAATGCAAAGAAATACATTTCGTGGAATCAAAACACCAACTCATACCATACACTAGCAATTACTCACTAATACATACCCATTAAAAGCAGCAAACACAGAGGATTCAGTTTTAACAGACGGAGTTGCGCACGTGTTTATTGCACAACTATTAAGATCAAAAATACCAAACAACATCCATCTACCTTCTTTTTGTGCACACGAATACAAATAATTTACCAGATATACTGCATTGTACACACATACATACATACATTAGCCATTCAAGAACGGAAATTGATTACATTTAGCTAAGAAATTACAATATAAGTATAAGTGTGTGTGTGTGTGTATGTGAGAATAAATTTTAACACTGTTGTCTTGTTTTTCATTTTAGATGGCTTATATATCAACACGACGCCGTTTGGACTCCATTGGTAACTCACTCCCTCCCTCCGAGTCGTCTGAAGGCACTAACTCGTCTGCGAATCACGACATAATTTTAAGCTCCGAATGGTCTCACGGCTCAAAAACTGGTGTTATTAGTCACAATTCTATGCTTTCAAACTCTGAAGCAGATACAGATACAATAAGTACTGATACGACCAACAATACGATTCTATCGGACTACGAAAGAGGTCAGGTTGAGAGTTTTTTCGGTGGCTTGGGGACAGAAATATATGTGAGCTCTTCCTTAGCTAACCTCTATGAGGGCTCTGGAAAAGATAACAACTGGCAATTAGTTTTCACTGGCATACCGGTAGTTTTATACGATCGTGGCAGTGCTCGTGCCAGATCAACACCACGTGTGACTTTTGTTTTGGCTGAACGTGGCTCATGCTTTGCTCTGTGGTCAGATCGCATTGATAACTTGTCAAACTATCATGCTGCCGGTCCCTCATTTCACACAATGTGCTTATCTAGCAACCACCAGCAAACAATTGGGTTTAGTTTTGATTCGGCAGAATCTGCTCGAGAGCTGTGGCAGCACATGGAACGTTTAATAAGTGATCCTGAGAATATTGCTCTCTCTGTGTCGGGACGAAAGAAGCAAAAACCAAAACGCATTAAACCTGCTCCTCTGCCACCTAAAGCACAAATATCTCATCCTTGCCAATTTCATCATATCACTAGTGTGACCAAGTATGATGCTGATCGTTATTACAGCATGCAAGCGTTTGCCATTAAAAGTCAACGCTAAACTTCTGCGATGGGTCTTTAAGTGCATCAAGTCCAAATACAATTTGATTAGAAGAAATCAATATTGTTAAGAATTAATTAATAGCTTAAGCAAATATTGTAATTTATTATTAACTTTTTCTCTTAGTTGATGAGTAATAGAGAGTAAAATAATTAACTGTGATATAAATAGTGCATATTAATGTAAATTTAATATATCATATCTTGTCCATTTTTAATAATCTTACAGAAACCAAACGTTGAGGTTTGGTGTTTTTTTTTTTACTAAATTGGTTTCAGTGTTCGGTCGCAGCAAAAGGGGGCAGAGGACTGATCAATCCCTCACTGCATGGAAAAATAACTCAAACTAGTCAGATACACAAAGTGTAAGAGTATTTTTACCATTTTCTTGCTGAAGGTGATGGTCAACTCAACCTCTCTGTTCCTATCTTAAAAAAAAAAATAGTTTTCTCCTGACCATGCACCTTTACATGCTAAACGCTTTTTCAATAAAAAAAAAAAATCATCAAATGCCAGGAAATCAACGAGCATAGAGGCACTTTTTCGGCTTTTACTTCTGCTACTCAAAATTTCCAAAATTTGTAGCGATGGAAAATGCCCGTTTTTTGTTCCTACAAAAAAGCCAGTCATTAATTTTGTATGATTTTGCTCTCATATTCGTACTTTCAAAATATGTATGTATGTATGTCGGAGTCAAACGGCAAACGCAAAACAAATATTCCTTTTGTCATCAATAGATAAAAAATAGAACGCCAACAGACATATGTATTAACAAGAAGAAAGAAAGCAAGCACCGAGTTCTAATTACCGTTTTCGATGTCGAATGAACCATCGAACAAAAATGAAATTTAATCCTAACGAGTGGCTTTAGACATTTTGGCAAGCTTCAGATATTATTTTTGTTAATAGCTCTAGCTACATTTCGAATTAAAATAGAAATAAAAATCCTTTCGCATCACTGAATACATGCTTTATATGTACAAGCGCGGTGTTGCCGCTTTGAAGTTTTTTTTCGTTCCCGCAATTTTGTTGAATAACAGTTTTGTGAAAAAGCGAAAATGCTGTATTGGTCCCTCAAGGAATTAAAATGTGGAAAAAGCTAGGTTTAGATTATAAAATTTTTGTTTATTAATTTATTTAAAAATCATTATATTTATAAAGGAATCCTTCAAGGCCAATTATACATGTCTTCTGTCTTTTTGAGCCGTCTATATGCCGGCGACATTTCGTTGATGCTAATCAACTCATCCGTAGACTCGGTATAGACGGCTGAAAAAGACAGAAAACTTTTAAAAGTTATATTTTTGGACCTGAATTAATACATTTCAATTGGGTCTTAAAGGAAATGATTAATTAAGTTCATAAGTAATTTAAGTCTAAAGCATTAAGCTACTAAAAAATGGAAATAGTTTTGTGTAAATTGTACCTAAATGTTCATGCATTGATACATACACACTAATAACTGTTTCACTTTTTGTTAATGTTTAGTTTTTGTAAAAATTTTGACGCGTATTGAACAGGTGCGGGTTTGGGTAACTTGGACAGGTTCTATTAAATTTTCCCTGAAAAAACTTGCCATCACTTGCTTTAGCGCTTTGGCGCTTTCGAACGTAGTAGACAATACCGTTTCATTTTTGGAACGAGAATTTCTGTCGAAAATGTTTTTATTTTGCATAGTGCCCCACCGGTAAATAACGGTGTCTTTGCATTTTAAGCACTGATTATTTTTGGATGAAAATCAACGTGTAAAAAGCTTCTACAAATGCCATGTGTTTTTAATTAGTAACATTATTAATATTTTTTAAGAAAATAAATTCAATATACGTAACAGAAAATATGACTAGACCTTGCCAGCCCCCTTATTCTGTAATTCTCCTGCCAAAAAAACTGAACTTTGATCTGATCGCTAAAATTCTATGAAAAAGTTGTGGCAGAAGCTTAATCATTATTCTGTAACTTATACAATGTACAGCCGGCATTATTGAATGACACTCGTGGCTTAAAATAGATGGATTGAATTTATAGATTTTTAGCGGTGGAGATTAAGCTTTAGTGAGTTACAGAATAAGCCTGCTGGTCCAAAGAAAAATGTTGGAAACGTTTACTTTGAATTGATTTCAATTGCAAAACGAAAAATTAATCGTAAACTAATCATATGCATATGTACATGTAAATACATAAACTACAAATAGGTGTACATATTTTAAGGTTTCAAGCCTTATGGTGACACAATATAACGATTTCTGTCTGTATTCTAATTAGTTAATATATTAGTTAATAAATAGTTTGCTAAAATGAAATGAAATTGGCTAAACACAGCAGTTAATTAATGACTGTGAATTTGAGATTTAAGTTATGTAACATGCAAAATTTTCAATTTCAAATAAATAGATACATATCTGTAACACAAATGTTTTTAAAAATTCAACTAGTACGTATGACGATATACATATGTATGTATGTAGCTTAAATACCTAAATGATATACATACACATATGAATGTAAATAAATATTTACTTTGTATAAACCGTTCTTTAAAGTGAAAATAAATCCATTTAGAACAGAACATAAATAGAATTTATAAATGCAAAGTCACACACTGGTAAATGCAGGGTTGCACAGCATTGGAGTTTTTATAAATTGGAGATCCACATCTACAAAATAGTGCAGCTCTCAAGCTGTAAATGAAATCAGTTTGAAAGACAAACTTTAACACGTCTTATCACCCACAGCAAACAAATATTATTAATAATACTTTAGGCTGTCGTTTTATAAAGTATCGATTCTTTATAATGAATTCAAATTCATATACATATGTATGTATATGTATTTGCCTTTAAAGAATATCCTAGTACGAGAAGTGAATTTTAACCATCTATAAATAAATATACATATTTTGTAATTTTACCATGATATAAACATAATTTTTAAATAACAACAACAAGCTCCTACACCGTAACTCTCATCAATAATCGAATACCTATAGGTATCAACAACAATTGTTTTTGAATATCGGTATCGCTTCGACTTAATATTAGTTATTAAAGCTCGTTTATTATTCTAAAACAAATCAAAATAATTCAAACTACCATTTGGATTAATTTTCCAATTGTCTAGATGCTCATGTATAGCTGGACACTCTATTCGTCAGTAGATTTGAAATCATGTTGAAACATTTTATTAAAAAAAAATCAATCTTTTATTGAGTAAAATATTTGAAAATTTACTCAAAAGTTACCACGATTAATGACATAAATACAGCTGGAAAGAAAATACATATGTACAAAGGATATCCTTAAGTTTTTGTTTTAATTTCACAAACTTATCTTTAGGTCTTCTGCACCAAAGCGACGAAGTCTAGTTTTTCGGGCACCTAGTAGATTTGGAATAAATTTCCCTTACAAAATGAAATCTACTTCGTAATCTCCCCAAATCTGCTCGGTACCAAGCGCTGCAACTGTAATCTTGTGCATTTTGGATTAGGACATTCGACAGCGTACAAACGAAACTTGACTGTTTGAAGGAAAAGTGTAACAAAAAACATAAAATTTAAATTTTATTAAAATTTATTTTTTAAATATGAATTAATTTAGGACCAAAAATGAACCTTTTTAAAAAATATTTGCTGTCTTTTTCATCTGTCTATATGCCGACGACATTTCGTTGGTGCTAATCAACTCATCAGTAGACTTGAAACTTAACTACTTATTCCATAATTCCCATGAACAAAATGAGAATCAGAAATGTTCAAGCAAACCTTTAACACAGCAAACATTTCTTTTCGTTTTTGCAACTCTTTTACTTTTCTTTGCAACCTGCTTTTAAATATGAATTCCAATAAAAGGTAAACAAATTATACACAGTAAATATTAAAATTTATTGCTTTACTTTCTTACAACAAATTCACTTATAAAATGAAAATGTTTTGGAATGAAATCTAGAGAAATGTCAGAAAACGATACAGATTTTAATTGAAAACTAAACAATTTCGTTTTGCTTATTTATATAAAAAATAAAATGCTGTTGAAATACATTTTATTTATTATGAATACCGGCGTTATGATCTAGCTGCTCGCATAATTAGACCTTTAAGCTTTCTGTGATTCAACTGATTCTATACATACATATTGTGTGTACTAATGGATGTATGTATTCTTGTATGTATGTTCTCTCTAATATCACAGCAATCTGCAACATGGGTGCTTTGATCCTTGAAGTTAAGGAAAGTGAGACCTTGCAACTTGTTTAGTTAAACATTTGTTCTCAGTTTCTTACATAAGCCACAAAATCCATAAAAGTGTTGCGCATTCACTACAAAGTGCATGAAGTACATTGCCAGCGGTAAATCTTGCCGTACTTTTATAACTAAGCCCTTTTATTAACTTGCTAATGCCGACTATACATACATACATATGTACATACGTTACAAAAAATCAGTGTTCAAGTCTGGCACTGCATAAACAAAACTCATTTCCAAATTATAAACGAAAAAAATGTGCTCATTTACATACATATATTGTATGATTGTTTTACTGCTTGATGTATCTCAAAAAATTGTTTTTTATTTTTTATCAATACCTACTTGATTAACTCATTTATATACTATAATCACTGATTTTCAGAAGCCGTAAAAATAAACTTTGAACATATTTTCGGCGCTCCAATATTTCGTTGTGGACTCTGCAAAATCTTTACGTTTTTAACACACACTGCGCAAGTTCACTGCACACTCGTACAAATCATCTGCGGAAATATCACTGCGTAAGCAGCACAAACGCCGCCATACACTACACAAAGGCACTGTACAGTGCTAGACTTGAGCACTGAACTTGTGTAAGAGTCCTTAAAATATCCGTACAGATTATGATCTAAAGAAGTTTTATATATTTTATAATTTTTATAGACAAATTTATTGTGCTTAGTTGAAGCGTATAAGCAAAATAGAGTAAAATTTTGTGTTGGATCACTTTTGAACTGGGTCTGCAATATGGTCACCATGACTGGCATCCAGTAAATCAGTATTGTAGGGCGTGAAATTTTCTTGTTGCTTATCACTGTGAAACGTGTTTTTGCCACCGTTTACTTGCACTTACAGCACTTGCCTGCATAATCCAGGTGTCTAGAAGGCCAGTTCACTCGGCGTTTTTTACTGCGGCCCTGCAACACATTTTTCCGCATAAGATGCTAGTATATACATAAATGCAAAAAACTATTCTAGTTCTTTTTCGTTGGTTGTACTTATTTTTTTTAGCACAAAAAAATGTTTAAGGTCTGTCGCTCATGTGTTGGAAACGAGATGGTTGAACGACTGGTTGGTTGTACTCAGAAGCAAACTTTTATCATCTATTCTATTTGCTGAGTTTGCAGAAATTAAAAGAGATTTCAGTCAAAAGTTCAGTAAACTCTTAACACACATACATGCATTTGTATTTTATTACTTTTTTAAATGTGGTGTTACGCATGCATCTGTAGTTTAACGATACCTACATGTGTACATACATATGTATGTATATGCATATCTCTATTCAAAGTTAACTTTATAAAGTAACACGTACTTTGTTTGCCAGACATGTCACTGATTCTTTACATACATACATACATAAGAATGGAGACAAATTATGTACATACATCGAAAAGATACCCTGATGCGTGTATCAGAGTTATAAAATTATACTTACGAATTTCATGTCACGGCAGGTTTAAAATTGGGGCATTGTAAAGCAAACCGAAAAATGTGATGGACCATGTGCTCAAAAGATTTATCGGAATGTTGCAAGAAATACGTTGTTGGTATATATATACAGTCGAACTTCCTTATAGTGAACTTCTATACAATGAAGTTCTCCTTATTATAAACTAAAATCAAGTACACAGCTTTTTCGTTCCACTTTCAATAGATTTTGATCTCCGCATAATGAATTTCCATACAGTGAATTTTTCTGTACAATGAACAAAATTTTGTAAACAAAAATACATTTCAAGTGTGTTTTTGTCTCCATATAATGAACTATTTTTATCAGTTTTATTTTACACTTGTTAGCAACACTATTTATAAAGAAAATAAGTTATATTTTTGGGATTCCCAAAGTAATGAAAAAAAAGTTTATGATTTGACTTTTAACATCAGTTGACCGAGTTCAGGGAACGAAAATCTTGCACCGGAGTAGTATGTATTTCTCTTGAAAAAAATATTATTAGTAATTAATAGAGTTGAAGAAGGGACATCAACGAAAAAATTTATAGCTAAAAGGCCATATTCATAATAATTATTGTAAGTTTATTAAGCTCTTATTTGACGTATTTCTACTGAATACTTGTCAAATAAATGTGTAATAAACCTTCAATAGTTTTTATGAATATGGGTGAAAGAGTTTGGAATTCTTCCCAGTACTTCAAATCAAACAGTTTAAAAAACAAGTCAGTTAAGCATTAAGCATAAGATACTACTTCGAACTTGTCTTTTTCGAAGACATTGACGAAGCAATGATCAAATGGGTTATGGCCGCTCGTTCTAAGAATATTCCCGTATCTGGACTATTATTAATAAAGAAAAATGGAAAAATGTAGTTCAAACAAAAACACCTGATTATTTTAAATAAATTACAAATAAATATTTCTGTATAATGAAGTTTCTCTATAGTGAAATAATTTTTTGTCCCCGTGGAGATTCACTATAGGGAAGTTCGACTGTATATATTTTGTATGTATTAGCCCTCTACCTCTTGAGAGTGAGCTTCGGTTTTTTCTATTTGTTTTTTTTCGATTCTGTGAACCAGGAGTGTAATTAGTTGCTACAAAACTCCAATGTGAAATTTAATGCCAAAAATAGTTCATAAACTAAAGCCTTGGAAACACTGCAAAAATTGTTTTTACCTTAAAAGAAGCAAATTACAAATGGCAAACAAGTCAGGATGGTCATAAAGTATTTTAAAAGTAAAACGAGAGAGTTTAGTCTTGAATATTAGCTAGTGGAACTTAGAACACTTTTGCCAGACAAACGAAATCCATCACCGGATAAAATCTAAAGTAAACAACACCAGCAATACAGACACTTTGACAAACATTTATATAAACACAATAATATTCCATAAATAAATAAAAAAAAGTGTAACTTTAAGAAAGCGAAGATGAATAAAAAGCTCTTGTGCATCATTTTTGCAATCCAGGTATGTATGTAAGTGATACATTGTACACCTCCATATACAAAGCTATTAAACATATACAAATTCCTAGATATCCGTATCAACGGCTGTAGCTACAGCAGCAGCAGCAGCAGCAACAACAATAAAAACGACACCCATAAACGGCAGCAGTTTCAAAGAATGCATAAACATGTTTGAAAATTTAGTACTCAACACCACAGACAGAGCCCTAATTGTTACTACGCATGTGTACGCCAATCTAACGGAAACGTTGCCACCCATTCTAAAACAAGCCCTTGAACCCATCGTAAACGAGTATCTTTACAAGGTGAACGAAATATTGCAACTACCTCGCAATTATTCAGAGCAAAGAAAGCTGTTGCGTCATTTCCGCAACATCAACATTCAAATTGAAAAATTGCGTCAGAAATTGCAGCCGAAATCTTCCAAATTTGAATTTCATTTAATATCGCATGATTTTTACTACACTGGCAAAAATGTAACCGAATTTGACAACTTGTATTTGGAGTTTATGCAACAGTTTCAGTCTTTATCACAGTCCTTATGGAATACAATGACGGAGGATGTGGTGGAGCAGCAGCAAGATTTATTAGAAATTTTGGATGAAATTGCCAATGAAAAAGAACTCAATGAAAAAGATAAATTGTACGATGAATTTATTGAAATGTTTTTGTTTAAGGTCGACCAAAATCAAAAACGACACTTCGACTGAAGTATGATTTAAAAATCAAGGTACCTCGATACCAAGTAGCCTTACAAGCCCAGCTGACTACTGCTTTTAGCCTGAAGAACTGTCAAAATACACAGCACTAGCACACATACGCAAACAAATGAGTGACAGAAGTTATACGATTTCTACCAACAAAATACATGAAGTGTTTGTTGTAGTTATGCGACTACCTGATATCGAGGTACCTTGATTTAAATGCTTTTGTTTTTAAATGTCAATGAGCTGTAAAATAAGTGCATCAACTTTTATTAAAAATAAATTGTCACATTTATTGTAAATGGTTTTAATAACACTTTTTGTTTTATTAAGTAAAACGAGACACGAAACACGCATACGCGTGTTTAGAAAGACTTCTTCGATCTCTTAATAAATTTTTGAATAAAAATTGTCTTTTGGTTTACAATTGTAAACAAAAATTATGCCGCAAATTCGTACATGGAAATGAATTTTATTATCTGTATTAATTGCTCAAAATTGCTATGGGGAGACCATTTGCGGTAAATTTATACAAGTGCGGACTGTTGCGGGTAGCATCTCACTATTGTTAGCAAAAAAAAAGCGATAGACTGGCTCAAGAATATACATATGTATGTATCTATGGTATTTGCAGATGCAATTTTTATGTCTGCACAAGGTCATATATGTATGTAGGTTTCATTCAATAGAATAATCGCTCATACCGTGGATCGGTGTCGGGCTACACATGGAGTTCGCTGGATATTTAGACTTGTTCGAATTCTTATGTTAGTTTGACTTGATCTTAGAAAAATCATAAACTTCTGGCGACTTGTAGAAATTGTGTGAAATTTGAAATAAATAAGCACATGTTTTATCAATTGGAATGCAGACAGCTGCAAGGTTTCTTGCATTTTGAGTCAGTCCAATGTAGTAATTTTATTTTCGATAACACGATTTAAAATTAACTGATTGCTATGAAACTGCATTAGCCGCAATGTCAATGTTTTCTCTTGTTACCGCTAACGCTGCAGTGCAAGTAGATTTATTTCTATTAACAGCCAGCATATATTGTCCAACTACTTGCCAATAGGTGGCGCTGCACAAGCACATGCAATGTGTTTTGCTTGATGTATGTAAATTATTCAATTCTGTAAATTGATAGCGGAAACACAACTGGTAACAACGATGTGCTAAGTGAAGTGATAATTGCAGTGCGTATTAGTTTTTATACGGCAAAATTGTTAAAAAAAAAAAAATTAAAAGTGTGAAACTGGCGAATGTGAGTTAATATAATAAAATTCAAATGTTTTCACTTCATGAAGAAATAGCACATGTCATTTGCTGAAATCTTTATCAATGTGTTTCAGTCATAGTATTGTTATTTTTCATCCGATTTCAGCCCTTTACGGCCTAAAATATTTGCAAAGATTTTTAACTTTTTATATAAACGAAAGCTGCCTTCTTTTACAACTAGAAATACTTTTATTAGGCACTCAAAACTGTTATATGAGGCATGTTTGCGTTTATTCCAAGAAAACAATTTCTTCTGAGTCAAGTTGTTGTCTCAGAAGCGATATTCTGGAGCCTCCCTCAATCAATTCTGTTTTGTCTATATAAATGAAATCATAATTGTGAGAAGTTTAGAAAAATAAAATCGCATTGGTTGTTTGCTGATGACAGTTAAAAATGAATATCTGCTGTACATGATACCAGACTTGTCCCAAGTCAGATTTTTACAAGAATTTGTAAAACTTTTTATATAATTTTCTTTGGTTTAATAGATTGAGCTTGAGGTCATATTAAAGACTTTCCATACGCCTTTGTGTATCTTTTCCAGGAAAACGTGTTTTTTCCGTATTTAAATATTGAAGACTTTAATAATAAAAAAATATAATTATTAAAACTAAAGTGACCTCAAGCTCAATCTCTCTCAATCTAAAAAAAAAAAAAAAAAAAACTAAATAAAAAAGGTTATCTTTGATCGAAAACCGTGAGAACTTCTTTGAACTCGATAGTTTCGTCTATGATTTAGTTGCTGGAAAGAATTCATTCAAACGAAGCTCCGACGATTTCTACTACACCACTAAGGATCGTACTACATATACTGAGTTGTACCACTAAGTGATGATGGCTTTCGATGGCAAGTACGAATTCCCATTGGACATCAGCGAACCTCACTGTGCATTCCCTGATTGCCTAATCTTGCCTCGTGGTTGGGAAAAGGGTATCCCAATGCAAATGTTCTTTACATGGCTGATTATGAGCAATTCTCTACTTTTGATCACACTTACTCTTGTGGTATGGGCTCTAGTACCCGTTTTGTCGATAACAAGCCATTCTATTATCCATTCGATTGTGCCATCGATGAGTATGAGTTCTTCGTACCAAACATGCATTTCAAGGATGCGCATATTTACCACCATGACGTTTTTGAAACCTACCTGGCAGACAACTACAAAAACTTTGGTCACTTTATTATACTTTTTTCAACGACTACTACCCATACAAAATAATTTAAACATTAAATAAATGAAATGTTTGTTGCATATGCTGTGTAGCATAGTTCGTAGATGTAGTACAGTATCATCAGTTAAAGGAAAATCCATTGTTGGCTTATTGTGTTTGCTCTCGTCCTGTGGGTGTTTCACATATTTTCCGAGTCCAGTATGTAAGATGTACTCTAGACCACACTCCAAGTGGATATTTTATATAAAATTATATATGAATAAAATACCTATAGATATACAATAATATAATACCTATGTATGTATGTATATATGTATGTACATATGTATGTATACCATGTGCCCGTTCATATGTGTAGTATTTTCAATTAAGAAAGCGTGTCAAATAATTCCATAGCATACAAAAGAAGTAAAGTAAAGTATTTAGTAATTGTAAGAATTTTTATAATGGTAACAGGTACGCAATATTGTTATTATTAAATTTTTTCTTTTACATTAGGCAACATTAAAATTTTTTCTTAGAAAGCTTGGCTTTTTTGCTTTTAAATGCCCTGTTTGTCTATGAACTTGTTTTTTCTGACTGACCCATTGTACAGACCTTTTTAATATTCACACAAAGCATTATTGCTCTTCCTTCACCCACCCCTCACGAAAAAAAAGTACAAGTGTTGATCAACAAGAATTGATGTGTGTGAATATGCTCCCACAACATTCTCTCATTTCCAATTTAGTTTGCGTGGAGTTTCATTACGGTGCGGTCATAGTTTCGGTCTCAAGAAAAAGTGCATAATTTATATTGTGTTTTCTTCTAATATAATGGAAGAAATGTTTCAATTTTTTGATAAAATTGTTAAAATCTGTTAAAAGATCAACTGGAAGTTGAAGAAAAAAGCGTTCAAAATCATTAGAAAAAAATTTAGTTTTACTGTTAATCGCTGTGTTTGTTTTATGTTGTACTTCGTTGCATTTCGTGTTGTTTGTTGTTGTTTTTTTTGTGGTGCGAAAATGTTTGCGGTAGTATTTGCTTGATAAAGCTGGGAAGTATTTATATGATACATACTTATTGAGTGTTAAGTAGCAAATAAGCTATAATAATTAGCGGTACTCAGCGTTTGGTTCGTTTTTGGTTGCGACTGATTGCATTTGCGATTATATTGCAACTGATATTGAGCACCCTTTTTAACAACTTTGCAAATTTTATTGCATTTCAAATAACAGCTGATAAATTAGTACACAATTTTTAAATTTTCACGTTTTATTTTTTTGGTAATTGCTGTTGGCTCCATCTCTACAATTTTTTGTTTGCTTTGTTTTAAAATGTCAGCTGTTCGAGTGTCAGTGTTGCAAACTCAATACTCATGCGAAAAAAGCAACACGTAATTAGCGGTGCGTAAATGCAAAAATATTGCGAGTGCAACCTTGTATATTTTGTTGTTGAAATAATGAACTGCGCTACTGTTTATAACAATAACCGTTTATAATAATTTAATACGTACCTATTTATGTATGTATGTATGTAGCTGCTGAGAAGAAAAATCAATACATTTCAGAGACAAGATGTACTTGGGACTCTGCTTATTAAAATATAGTTAGGCCTATGGCTGGCCGTAAAATTTGTAGATATTTACTATATAAAATTAGTGCTTTGTATACATACATACATATATTGAAATAAGCATTTTTGTTATTGTTGTTAATTTTCGTAAACACCTGATTGTTGTGCAATGCGACCAAAGAAGAAGTGTGACTAAATTCGTGCAAAAAACAAGACATATTTTTCCATTTACCCTGTGGGCATAGTTGCCAGATGCATGACCAACCACCGATTTGTTTTCGGTCACACCGACCGCGTACCACGTCTTCTTATTAGCGCTCTCATACAAAAATAAAATTACTGAAAATCGGGCGTTTCTTAAACGATTTGTTTGATATGCCGTGGTGGAGCTTGGTCTTATACATACCTATTATAGTTCTCTTTAAAATATGTAAGCTGATAATTTTTTACTGCCGACTCTAATTTAATTTAACTAATGTTTCTTCAAGCTAATATTTTTAAAAGGGTGGGCTAGTTAGTTATTATTTAAAATTTGGAAGCTAAAGATATGGTGTATATCAAACATACAGAATTTATTTGTACAAATAAAAGAAATAAAACTAAAATTAAATTAACAAGTGCTTATAAGATACTATAAAGGAATACTGCTGACATTGTTTGATGAGGTCTTTTCCTTCGAGGTACCAATGCCATCTGCTTCTTTCATGGTTGTTGGAAGGATTAAATTTGTAGTTTCTGGAAAGAGCAACGATAAAAGGGCACTAAGTATGGCAGTTGAAGCGAAGAGTATTGCCGGTGCGTTTTCATAATATTTTGCCTGGAAAAAAGTAGAATATTCATTTTGTTTATGTATTTTATTTTATTTATTTTTTGTTAAGCAGATGTTAATAAACACTAATTCCTATTCTCATGACTTGGGGACAGGTAAAGTTTTTTTTTACCTCACAAATGCTCTTTAGTAAAGGTAAACGATAACCTGAGAAATGTCCGACCTTTAAATTTTATCGCAAAGTTTCGATTCTAAATTGCCATATTGCATTTATATATTTTACATATAAAATACGAACATATTTACCTGTAGCATTGCCAGGCTTAGAAAAATATTAGTTTATTTTAAATGTAACTGAAGGCAACTTTATTCCTCAATGCAAAGTGAGGAATAAAATCACCTTGAACTATTGCGAAGCCATGAACTATTATTTAATGGGCCTAAATATGTATATGTCTAATATTCGGCAAACTGATCTATAAAAATTGCTAATACTTACCAGTAGTGGAGTTTGCGGTGCAATCATTGAGCCAAATCTGCCCATCATTGAACAGAAAGACAACAAACTGTTGCGCAGATTTGTTGGAAATATTTCGGATGAGAAGAAATACAACACTTGAAAACTGGATGTTATCGCCAGTTTTCCAACAAGGAAGAGTGAAAGTTGTAAAGAGTAAGAATCTGTCAGTAAATAATAAAAAAAAAACAAACAAAAAATGTATAGAAAATATAAAGAAGCATTTGGTAATTTTATTTACGGGCTGGCAAAAATGTTGTTGCCAAACAGCATAATCCACTTATAAGCATGCAAATAAACAGAGAGTATCTTCGTCCAAGGCGATTCATTATTAATAGCGGCAGCATAAAACCGGGTATTTCAACCATTGCTATGAATATGAAGTTGTTATATTTATTGCCATCCAGCAATACAGCATTAAGGCTAAGTCCATAATACACCAATACATTTACTATCCAACAAAACGAGCAGTTTGCTATGCGCCAAAATAGTACTGAAAATGCCTGTTTTATTGGAAACTTGCCCTCTGAATCATTTTGAAGTTTTTGGCGGTTTGTTAAAATTAATTTGTCCAATGAGTGATCCGACAATTCACGTTTATTAACTTTTGCCGCTCGTTTCAAAATATTTTTGGCTTCCTCTTCTTTGCTCTGGCTCAAGAGCCATCTTACGCTTTCGGGCAAAATCCACAGGTAAACAATTAGTAATAAGGCCGGTGCATAAACCACACGCAACAAGATTCTCCAGTTTTGGTAATGTTTTGCAAATAAGGCTAAAAGAATTTCTCCAATAGCATAGAAAATCGTTATCAAACTGCAAGCAATTACACGTCGTTTTGGTCCTACAAGTTCAATTCCCACTATAAAACATATGGAATACAAAGAACTCGCTGCCATACTGTCAAGAAGCTCGAACACAACAAAAAAGGTATAAGATGTGGCAAATGAGCGTATAATTCCCAAAATCGAACCAGCGAATCCACCTAAGACTAGCGCAGTGACACGTCCATATCTAGAATTAAATTGAAAAACAAAGTGATTTAGTTAATTTTTCCTTCCTTTTGGCGAGTATCAACACATAAGAATGTGTTGATACTTGTAAATCTCTAGTAAACGTATTCCACATCGCTTCCTATTATTTAGTTCACACAGTTCCCAGAGAACTATTTTTTTCTTTGCAGTTTATTCGTTTTTTAATAGATTGCTCTTACCGGCAGCACCCTTCTTACATATGTATGTATCATGACAAGAATGTGTCAGACTGGAAAATATAAAAAACGTTTGCATTTCGAGCTATTAAAAACATCCACAAAATCAAGTCGCGAATTTCATATTACAGCTGTCAACACAACAATAACACGACATTTTTATTATGCTTTCGTTTTTTATTTTACTAAATAAACGTCAGCTTTTCAATTGAGAAATTTTTCTTACAGAGTTGTTTGAGTCTTACCTGTCCGAAATTAAGCCTCCAATAGGAATTCCAATAAATTGTCCAATGTTATTAAGAGTGCCAACCATAGACAATTTCCACTCGTCGGAACAGAATATATTGAACTGCAAAATAAATAAGTTTTTTTTTTCGTATTAACACATATAAACTACATATATAGCTTACGATAATATACATACATCACGTGTATGGAAATGAATTTATTTTGATAATTTTAAAATAAAGAATAATTATCCAATAGATTGAGTGGTATGCATCAGATCAATGTTCACACAGATCTCAATGGTCATTACGTTCAGTTAAAGCAATAACAAATAATTTTGTTATGTGAAAGAATAAACAGGTTCGATATCGAGGAACTGGCAGTGAATTAATGTTAACATCTATTTTTCGTTTGTTTTGCACTCCATATGCGTCTTCATATACATATGTACATATATTGTTCATGTTATGATATAAAGTGGTTTGAACTGCAAAAATTTATGTTATTTAAGCTTTATTTCAGCAATTAAAAAAAAATTTTAAACACCGAAAAAACACGAGAAGCTGAGATTTTAAGCTCTAAAATCCCAAACTTCGGGACTAAAAAACTTGTGCCGATAAGTATCCCATAAAGTCAGGCCCATAAAATAAGATTAGTATTTCTAGAATTTTACAGATTTTAAATTAATATAATCAAACTTCAAGTGAAAAGTACAAGTTATTCAGTATGATTAGACACGCTTATGTTTACTTTAATTACACGCACATATATTAATTTGAGCCTAAGTAATACTGAACTATTTTTGCTTTTTGTCAGTGTTTATTGTAATTTTTACTCTATACAATAATGTTAAACATTATACGATTAGAATGTATTACGATTACGATTAGAATGGATTATGTGCTTTGGAGTTTAGTGAAAAGGGTTTATAGTTTTTACTTAAAACTTTGCAACAACGAGAATTTTTGTTGTTCCTCGACCAATTTTATGTCGTTTTATTTTCTCAGTTCCACTATGAATAGAAAAAATAATAATATTTGTTTTCCCCTCACGCCGACGTTTTATTATTTCGCTTTTTTCAAAGTAATAATAAAGCAATTATTAAATTATATGACTTTTTATATTCATATTAGAGTTATGAAAAACCTCGTAAATAAATTTTGACATTTAATGCAATTTATTAAAATAGCAATAAATGTAATAATAAAACAATTATTGAATTGTATGACTTTATATTCGAGTTATTAAAACCTCGTAAATAAATTTTTACATTTATTGCAATTTATTAAAATAGCTACACTTTAAGTAAAATCATATTTTGGTCCACATCTTTTTGGGTGAAACCAATGAAATTATATTTTTAAATTCTTTTTTTTTTTAACTCTTTTGTTTCCAGAAGCTATGAGTTTTAAATATAGTTTTTTAATATACATACATGTAAATACATGCCTACATACATATCCCTTAAAATTTCGTATTGGTGCAAGCGTATTATTTTTTTTTTCTAAAAGAAAAATATAAAGTTCTTCAGCCATTTAAAAAATTTTCGGGATTTTTTTCATAATTTATTAATTAAATTTTCTGATTTTACGACAAGTCGTCCGTAAATATGTACTCATACATCAATTTATTTAAATGGTGCTTATTTTTAGCCATTGAAAATCTCTCGATTCATATAAAAAAACCTCGCCGAAATTAATGAGAATTATAAGAAACAGAGTACGTGCGTATGTATGTTGGAATATCTACTATTTGTGATTAATTTCTGAGAGCTTTTAATTATTTTTAAACCAAACTAAACTATAGATTTTGATTTGTTATGAGATTCCATTGTATATTTCAAAAATATTGGCCCAGTTTATTTTACTGCTTCATTAAATATTCGGTGCTCTTTATTAACACGTATTCGTATGACTGCTGGTTCTGCTTCATCTGTACTCATAGATGGCATAAATATTGAACAATCGAAAGTCTTAATGCAGATTCAATGTGATGTTTGCTGCACTGATCACATTTTTCATGCCGTAAAAAAGATTTTTTTAAATGGTGTAAGATATACTTATGTATATCGATCTGTTCTTGCTACTATTTTACGACTTACATTCTACCGAAAATACAGTGAAGAAGCGAAGAAGATCATCGGTGACAGTAGTGGACTGTCCGCGTAGACAGTATGTCACACTGTTTTGTCGATACTTTAATGGGCTTTGCTTTGACGAGATCAGAGCCGTACGCACATCATCCAAGGCTTATTCATTCGTGGTCGATGAGCCACTGAAACGCACAATACATCACAGAGAGAATTCGTTCTTTAAATTAAACGTATTTTCTGTCTGTCATTTACATTGCCATGCGTTCACAAGCACTATTTTTATTTCCTTCTTTCCTCCTCCCAATAATCTAGTTTGCTAATTCTGGAGCAGCGCACTGCATTTATAGTGATCGCTCTCTAAGAGCTGGTCCAAAATAAAAAATAAATAAATAAAAAACTGTCAAATTATGGACTTGTTCCAAAACTTCATCCTTGCACAATTTTAAAATTATAAAATCATGAGCTTTTGTTTAAAGTGCGTTGTTTTCGAAACTCATTGACTTTATTTTGTGAATGTAAGCAGCATATGTTTACAGAAAATAAAAATTCTCTTATTGACTCACGCTCTGTTTCTAAATTTAAATGCTCATAAATATCAGTGAGAGATAGTGAAGCTGAATGCATACAACCAAGGCAGCTTGATATCAGGTAATCGCATAACTACAACAAACACTGTATGTATTTTGTTGGTAGAAAAACTGTATAACTGTCATCCGTTTGTTCGCGTATGTGTGTTAGTGTTGTGTATTTTGACAGATATACAGACCAAAAGCAGTAGTCAGCTGGGCTTGTAAGGCTACCTGATATCAAGCTGCCTTGGCATACAACAATGAAAGGTATTTGAGAATTTTTATTTAAGTGTTTTCTCAAGAATCTGAAGAGTTAATAATCATAGAGGTGAATGTTGATCCATTTCGTGATTGATTTTTACATCTTTCGACTAGTAACGTAAAGCCTACGAATTATTAACATGTAAACAGTTGTAAATACATAAAAAAGTAAATTTTTTAAATATTCTCGAGTTGGAACATGTGTTTCAATATTCATAGAACACGATATTCCAAATTAGTTTGTTATAAGTTGCTGGGATTTCCTGCAGGTGACTGCTATTTTTGTACCTGTGAAAAAATCACTGTCACTTTTATAATGCTTAGTTCGAAACCGTTGTTTTGGTGTTGCCAACCACTTAAATTAAAATTTTACTACTTATATTTTTGAAGCGGAACTATTTTTAAAGAAAAACTGAAACACTAAAAGAAACTATTTGTTTTAGGTTTCAGCTATTTAAGATCAGTACTTTGTTTTTAAGTTTTTATGGGTCATAACAATTAAAAGTTACTATAATGATCATCATGAGAATGCCATTATTGTCTGTGAGATTGAAATGTTTAGCTATGATAATAATGGGTTGGTTAACTTTGAACTTTTGTTCCACATTATGTCTTTGCATTGCTTGATCGATAGTAAAATTGTAAAGTATATTATCTCATCGATCATACATAGTTTTGCAAAAGCTAAGTATTTGTTTTGAAATTGGCTACAAAATTTAAAAGCGGCTGCCCCTAATGCACATTTTTATAAAAATTCTCTCAACCCAAAGAAGCAATTTCTCTTAATACGACTACTGTTATAAATAAATTACAAAACATACATACTACATACATATACATATACATATACATATGTATGTATATCTGCATACTTCAATTTTACCGGTCACACTTTATCATCTTTTACATTCTGTGTACACAAATAGATAACGCAAATCAAATTGTTAAAATGTTTTATAAAAGTCAAACAAATGAATTGGCACTAATTTACAGCATTCAATAAACAATTAAAATGTATTTCAGCCGATACACAGCTGAGACGTAGTGGGAAAAATTTTGAAAAGTACTCGTTCTTGACATATGTATTCTTTTGCTAAGCAAAACAAGATAAAATTGGTGGAAACAAAAGTATACACAAATATATGTATGTATGCATACAAATGCATATGTGTACGTTGTAGACGCTCAGTAGACTTTGGTTTACTGAGAATATTTGCTCACCTCATTTGCAATTGTGACTTCATTATCACGAATTATAAAATTATTACCGCTACATTTTTCACTGCGATGCTGATAGAAATTGTCAGCATTACATAAGTCAGCATCTTTCGTACTATCGCGATAATTAATGCTGTTGAGTGTCGCCACTGTCGTGGTTGTGGCTGTATTCTCTTGTAGGCGGCTCACATGACGGTTACATGGGTCCAAACTGTTGCTTTTCTTTGGTATCGCGAACTGTGTCCAGGTTTCATCGTAACGGCTACTATTCGTATCACATTCTGTAATATTACATCTAATAAGAAGTTTTTCTGTTCAGGATATTAAATTTTTTTGAGTGGGACGTTTTTTTATGAATTATTTTTTACCTATAGATCACAGTGCTGGCTGTGAAAACATATGTTACTGAAAATATGGCATGAAACATCATGGGTATGCAAATTAGAGCAAATATATAGATTTGAAATTTGCCAAATTGTCCAATTTGCATGAGAATAGAGTCCAGCGTGAATTCATCTGGATCATTATCACGGTCCTGTGCTTTATTATTTGCCGCACTAAAATTTACAGTGGCTGATAAACTGCTTTTATTGGTTTCCATGTGTGTTTTACTTAATAATATCTTCGATTAGTGTACAACGATTACTTTACAGATTTAAATCGAAACTTAACGACAACGTAATGCACCTAAGGGCATGCTTTGATTGTGGTGGTTCAATGGTATAATATATTTTCTTTTAAATTTCTTTTGCTTTAACACCGCGTACCTCAACCGCCGACCGCTCGATACCAACTGATCGAATCAACCATCAAATATGCGCTGTTAAGTACTTACTCCGACCGAATAGTAGTGGAAATGTTTGCGTGAGTTAGTCGATTGTATGAAATTATTTTTAATCTTTGCATGTTTATTTGACTACGAGAATTTCTTCGTGTAACTTTCTCTATAACAGCACTCTGTGTGCGCTGAGAAAGAGAAGTAAGAGATTTAGTTTGCGACCAGTTTACTCAAGCTAAAACATTATAGGTACAATTTTCATATGTTTTCAAAGTTCAGAACGTGACCGTTTTGATTGTTTGAGCAAATCACCTGCAAACATTTTGCTCAAATAAATATGACTTACTTACATTTATGCTAACAGAAGTACTTGCTACTAAACTTGAAATAAAATTTTTATTTGCATATGCTTTCTTATTTACACACAAGCATAAGTGCATACTATGTGATTTCTTGTTTTGTTTTTCCCAACTGGCCATGGCGATGACACGTTAATTATCGATTCTTCTAATAAATCCTTTATGAAGCTATGAAATAAAAAGTGTATCTATCTTCGCGCTGAAGAACACTTTGTCACTCAGTTGCAAATGTTTTGATTTTTTTTTTTGGTTATATTTTCACCGTTTATGTTTACAATCGGTCTTTAGGTTGTCACATACATACATACATATGTACTCGTATAAATGCTCTGGCCTTGAGAAAGTGTCTCGTTTCGGTATTTATCCCCCAAAGCGAGCATTTCTTTGATCTAATGTCATATATATATTTTATAGAAGTTTCTAATAACAAACTAAACTTTGCCGGAGAAAATTTCGTCTTTTTCGTTGGTCACCTGGGAAAATGTTTTGGAACTTGTTTATTATCTTGCCTTAAATAATGTATTCAATTAACACAAATGAGTAGTGATTTTATTTTTAAATAAGTAATTAAAAATAAAATCATATAGTGAAAATCACAATTTTGTTTTTTAAATTCTTTAGCTTTGAATAGGAAATTGTGGATTTAATCTAACATACAGATGTTCAATATTAAAAACATATAGCAGCGCATTTTCTTTCGTTTCTTCCTAAGTGGCGTTAATTATTCATTCAAAGAAGTAAAAGAGAATTGAGAGTGTTGCGTATAATTTGGCCTTCGCCTAAAAGTCGTATCTATTATAGTACATATAACCGCGGAAAGCGGAACTATGTTCTTAAACAGGCACAAACCGTGTGTGTAACATCTAAGAAAAATAAAAATAGATTGATGTACGTAACGAACACATTAATCAGTATACTTTTAAAGAACTTTTGATTGAGGTCATACAAATATGAACGTGGTTGACAAGTTCATTGCACTGCTGCGTTTCTGTGGCGTAATATGACTAAAATGAAAACAAAAGTAAGCTGTTAAACTCTTCAAAAACAATGACAATTCGCATGCAAATGTTTTGTAATAAATTTAACAAAATTATCTGGTAAATGACAGCTGTAATTAACAAAACATACACTGCAAGAAAATTTCTAAGTATCTGAAAGAGCTCCTCTTATGGATGGTATGTGAGTGTACACACAAAAAAATTACTGCAATGTAAAATTCACATGACAAAATGTTGATCTAAAATTATGTTAAATCTCTACAAAAATAATAACTTAATTTAGTTCAATTCTCTCCATAAATTTCCTGTTGCTCCATTCTTTCTGACTGTTGCGATGGCTGGGTGGGTATCGTGATTGATCAAGAGTCGTGAGGTTGCGGTTCTACTCCTGTCAGAGGCAAACGAAATAACTTTGTAGTACAAAAGTACATATAATAAACGGAATATTGAAAAAAGATATGAAATATAAACACACCTAAATAAGACAGAAGCACAAAAAATCATTTTTATTCTTGACCTAAATCAATAGGAAACAAAGTTGTTACAATAACAATAATTTTATTTTAAGTTAATACAAAATCGGGTTGAATTAAAATCAAAGGACTTTGAAGCTAGTTCACTATCGAAAAATATAAAATCAACCTCATTGTCTTCGTTTTTAACTTGTTTTTTTTTCTTTCTGTTTCAGGACGCAGGTCGAAGTTGAATATTATTCTGATTTGGATGATTCCGTTGCATCATTTAAGGTAAGAAGAAAGTTGTAGCGAATATATTTAAAACCCTACTGTTAAAAACTTTTGAAATCTAAAAATTTAATAAAGCTTGCGACGTTCTTAAGATTTAAAAATATTTCGTAATAAAAATATAAATTGGTTGAGTCCTATGGAGACAACAATTGTAAAAGAACTTTCAAGCCACTTTCAAGACATGTTAGCACATAATAACAAGCTGGAGTCGGTGAAGAGCCGGATAAATTATAATTTAAATATTATTTCTGATTAGCAATGAAATCAAAAGTGTAACATGCAACTAAAACATTTAACAAAATTAATTTTCTGCTTTCGTTCCATGAACGACAAAGTAATTTTTTCCCTTTCGTTTCCACAACTATAATAGTGAAGAATAAAGTACACTTTTTTCAGCCTAATCCTGCTTAATAAGAAAACAAAGTGCTGTATCTAGTCCGTAACCTTTTTTATTTTTATGAAAAACAATACAGAAAAGAAAAACAAACTTTTTGGCCAGATTTGAATTCTTTACACTTCGCGATATCTGCAATAGATAGCTCTTAGAATAAAAGTATGTATGTATATCAGTATGTGTAAAAGAAATTGAAATCTTCATTATTTTTCTTCACGATTTAAGTGAGAGTTCATTGAGACAAATTTATGACGCCTCCGAAATTTCTTTTGATTGATAATTTTGAATATTTTCTTTTAACTTTTATTCTCATTGCTGTTTCGCCTTGACAGCGCGATGTAATAAAGTTTCACCCATATAATAAATAACATCGTTGTACGATGTAAACTTAGATAAGATGACAGAACAATTGTAGAAACACAGTGGGCACATTAATAAAAATTGATGTGAATTTGAACTAACTCTTCATTAAAAAACTCCCTATAAATTTTTTCCAAAACCATTATTTAAAAATATACATAAGCTCAGTAATTTTTATTATATCGCTTTTAAAAATTTCAACTACTAACATTGAGGTACCAGTTGTCGTTTGTCTATAGACAGTGCATTCAAGTCGTGACTTTTAGCACTATTTTGGTGCTTTTTAAATTTTTCTAAAAGTCCAAGCAGAAAGAACTATATTAATATTAATAACAAACTTAAAAATTAAATAAATAAATTTCAAGTTACTGGCAACAATTTTGATTACCATTTCAATGTTATTAATATGCTACATCAATGTTGTAGTGCCTGTACCCCAATGTTATTAAACTACTACCCACAAGCTGTAGAGTCCAGCTTTAGTCTTAAATTTTCATTTCTCTCACAATTGAACTTGTGATCTTATAAATTGAATAGAGTTGGGATAACAAAAACCACAAAAAATAACGATCTTATTTAAAAAGGAATATTTTATTTTTCGCATGACATAAAATATTTTTTTAAACAAGCCAATGCCATTGCATATGAATTGTAGAGTTTCTAGAAGACATAAATAAAATTACTATATTTTTGGTTTGAAGATTGATTTTTGTAGTGTTTGTAAAACTATTGTTTTTGCCGTTCGTTTTGATAAATTTACTATTACTGACGCATCAGAAACTGCATATTTGCACACGTAATGTTTTACGGAGCGGCTGGTGAGCAAATAACTGTATGTACATATGTACATATAGATCTACTATAGAATTTCTCTCAGACAAAATCCAAATTTTCGAATCAATAAATATTTTGCTTCATTATCGTTTTGAAAGCCTAGACTAAAATGCTACAAAAACTTGTTAAGTTTTGCGATGAACCGGTTTCAATAATTACTTGAATTTTGCGCGCATTTGTGTGTAAAACTTTTTGACACAGTGTGTATAAAAACAAAACTCAATCGCTTTCTCGCTTTATGTATTTTGCCAACTGTTAGCAGTTTTATGAGTATTTGTTGTTTTTTATGTACGTTTCTATTTCAACAATTATTACTCTTACCAATTGGGGTAGGGAAAATATGTATGTACGTTAGGGTGGGTCGATTGAGCAATCGATTTTTTGAAAAAAAAGTTCCGCTACTATATATCAAAAAAAAAAAAAAAAAAAAGCACGTCAGTCCCAGAGCTCCCGAAAAGGAGACCAATTCTAATTCACGATCAACTCCCAATAATTTGTTTTCTTTTCTCCTAATAATCATGTGGAAATCATTCACTGAATTTTCTTACATTTTTTTGGGAGTCTTGATGGCTGAGTTGGTTAAGTGACCGACTGACAATCGTAAGGTTGTAGCTTCAAATCCATACCAGAGAGAAGATTTTTAAAAAATCTTTAAGAATACCAAATAATAACTAGAAGTATCATTCTTGTTTTTTTTTTCCATTAAGATTTTCCATATTAAAATTCTTGAAAAAAGAACTCTAGAGATTTCTTATTAACTTAGTTATAATTTATAAGGCACTGTTTTCTCTGTGTAGCAGCAGTTCTTGTTGCACTTCATACCGGTATGAGGAAAATCAAGCTGAACTGAAGTTCCGTCAGTTTTTTTTTATTTTCTACATACATTTCGCTGGGAAGCTCAATTTCCGTAAGAACTCCATACTGCCCTTTATGCGTATATGCATGTATGTAACTATGTACATATGTATATGTGCATACATAAAGTTACAACACACTTCTAATTGATAAGAAAACAGTGATACGTTATGAAACTGTATACGTTCATACATATATATGTACATACATATTAAAAAAGTATGTAGTCATTTCTAATCAGAAAGAAAGTGAAAAAAATGTTCAAAGTTCAAACACACTCACATGTTTCGATCAGATACCCCAAGCTAATAATATGTGTTTTATAAACTTTTATATTTTTATAAGACATGATATTGTTACACGATGTGCCTTAATAACATTTTTAGTGACAAAGATCATCTACATACATATTTACATGCGTTTTTGATAAAAGCGTAAAACTTTTGAAGTCGTTCGATCATAAAATAAAACCTTTAATTTTAGGCTCTTAAAATGAGTATAAATGAATTTTTACTGAATCTACAGTCAAATTTGCATACAAACTTACATGTGTGTGTATATTTATAATTTTGAAATAAAATGTTTAAAATTAAAGTTAAAAAACTTATTTCATGCCGGTAATAATCTAATATACATAGTGTATGTATATATTTATACAACTCTCATGCGATTTCGCTTTGTCTTCTAAATATTTCCACTGTTCTGGAAATCTTTTGCAAATGCGCAAAATTAATGTAAAAATGTAATTACAATTAAAACAGCAAATTATTATTTGGTGAGAATATTAATCTGTTGGCCCAAGATCACGTGCCTTATAAGTGGGTTTTGAGTAGCAAACGTGCAACATGTAAGAAAACCTTTTAGAGCAATCAATTGCTAATTATGGGGCTTTCAGTGCAATTCAGATGCTGGAAAAATTTTTTTTAAAGTAGTTACTTAAGTATGTCAGGAGAAGGGATGTTTTGACTATTCAGATTACGGTCATCTAAGCTTCCGATAACAATTACTAAATGACAACAATCAATCTCATACGAGCAAATGATATTGACAAGCCGAAATGTTTTTTATTAAGACTCCATATTTATTTTTACTTATATTGATTTTTCATTTTTATTGTTGTTGTTTTCAATACATACAAACGAATGAAAACTTTGTTCGCATTTAAAAAAACTGGCTGTGAATAATTGTAGCAAAAAATCCTTTCCTCGAAAAAGCATGCAACCTGCTTAAAATACAAAAGCTTAAATTAATTTTCAACAGTCTTATAAAAATTATTTTAGGTCTATTAAGCTTTTATTGAACAAATTTCTACACACTATTTGCACAATAAACCTTTAGTAAAAATGAAATATTTTTTATAAAAAAACTGGTGTAAGTTTTAACATTAACTAAATTTAAGAATTAAGAATAATATAACAATTTATTATTGAAAACCTTTTCGGTTTTTTTTTGTTGTAAAAAATGCATGGTTCTCTTTTGTTTCTTGTTTTTTTTTTTTTTACAAAAAATGTTTAGTGTTTACAAAATTCATAGTTGATAATCTGCCAAAAGATAATTTTTCATAACACTTTTTCCACTGACCAAAGTTACTATTCATAATACAAATGCTCCTGTCAGTTGCGTTACCAGCAGGCAACGCAACTAGAGTTCGGTAACTATACATAATCGAGCTATTAAATTGTACAAATCGCTGTGCATGTGCGAAAGTATTACATTTTCATAATCTTATCGTTATTTCTTTTTAATACGAGCAAATAGTTTACTACTATTATTAAAGATATGACCCATAATGTGAACGATTTAACAAAATATAAAATTTTTTCCGCGTTATCTTCGTTTAATATTCGCTGCAATTTATAATCAAATAATAACCCATGCCACAAAATTGATTGACATCTACATATCTGCTGTATGACAGAGAGCTTATATTGAAAACGTGGTGTCTGCCTAACCACACTTTACTGGAGAGCGAATGGGCGGTTTCTGTGACACCAATTTAATTATTTACGGCGACATATAAATATATTCTCCAAATACTATTAATATTGTTATTTCTGTTGGAATTACAAAAACCTTAGCTTTGCGATTTTACTGCCAGCACTTTTTGATAAGAATGGCAATTTTGTTTTCACCCCTCCAAATGCTGCTATTGCGTCTTCGGACATTTCGTAGAAAAGTTTGAAGTTGTTTTTGGTAGAGGCTCTGTTTGTTATAAAACTAAGTTTTTCATTTTCAAATGCTGCAGTGATAAACTATTTTAAGGCCTTGCTGCACATTTTATAATGACGTAGTGTGTAAGTCGTGCAACGTCATGAAATGCAGTGATGCTATCTTAGTGCTTTCTACGCTATGTTCGTTGCATTGGAAGGACCAAAGTCCTTTTTGAAATTTCAGGGGTCGATTTTTTTAAAAATGCTTATATTTTCCACAAAAACGCACTGTTAACCACTTTGATGTCCAATCTTTTTTTTCTTCCATCTCCTACCGTTTTCGAGAAAAGGACCAAAGTCCTTTTTTTTAATTTCCTCATTTACGACTTCGTTTGACACTTTTGTGACTCCGTTTCATTAAGATTCAATTTGAAAATATTAGTTAGTGTTAATGAGCAATAATTTTTTTCTAAATTTTTGTTTTTAAATGTATTTTTTTTTTTTTCATAAAAATTTGAATTTTTTCTGTTAACTTTGAAGGTTTGTGTCCGTGGTTAAACATTTTTAAATTTATCTTCACACACATGGGTTGGCTACACCCGCAATAGAATTTACATTATCAATCCTTTGGTAAATTTGATTACAGATGAAGTTTGAAATAGAAAATGCGTACTGCGGTTGGCAAAATAAGCATCGAACAAACACAGTCTTTCTTCATGTGTGCCGGCCGTTACTTACGGTTTTGCTTTCTCATATCGTTAAAAGAAATCGTGTTGTTAAAGGCTTTTTTAAGTTGCGAAAAAACTGACCCACATGGCCGAGTTATTAAATAATTTCTTGTGTTTCGTACCGCATAACTGCAACAAAACACTTCATGCATCTTGTTGGTAGAATTACTCTTTGAATTCTGTCTCCCATTTGTTCGCGTTTGTGTGTTTGTGTTGTGTATTTGTGCAGCTTGTTAGGAAATGAAACCTTTCAGTGGTCAACTGAGTAGTCAGCTGCTCTTGTAAGGCTGCCTATACCAGAGACCTTCTTTCGAATAACGAAGAACGAAATTTAAGTTATTCTGACTTTCAACATTTTTATGTGTTTATTCTACTGGCAATCGCTTTCAAAACGAAGAAAAAAATTGAAAATCAGCATACAAATGACCAAGTTAGTCAAAATATAAGTTTGCTTCTTTTTTGAAGTCGTTTAAAATTGCAAACCGTTCTCGGCCTTAGCACAACGAGGTTCAATCTTACACTTTTTGTTGCAATTGGAACCTCCTTGTTCTAAGGTCTCATCAGCACACTATTCAACTAATTCCACCCGTAATTTCAGGCCTTGCGTTGTATTTACTGCTTGTTCCTCTAAATGCGAATGAAGTTTGCTTTCGCATATTTATATTAAAAGCAACAAACATTGTTGTTTTCTTTTATCGTTTTTGTTGTTCCCAATGCAAATGTGCGAAAGAAAACTTCGATCGCATTTAGAGGAGGAGACAGTTAATTTAAGGACTTTTCTCTGTGAATTAAAACGCTTTTTGGTGTTTTTTTTTTATGTTATAATAAAACCACAAATTTTCTTTTTATTTTGAATCCAACAAATTGAACGTTACATAAAATTCCTATAATTAATAATTATATAATTTTTGTTTTCTTTACTTGCTGTTTGTTGTAATTTTTCTTTGGGTTTGATGTTTTTGTTTTTGTTTCTCTATATTTTGCATAAATCGAATACCTTTTTGTAATTTTATGTTAATTGTTTCTTTGTATGTGTTTGTATATGAAAGAATTGCTAATTGTATATGTATGTAAGTATGTATGCATGTTGTTTTGTAAACTTGGTATTATTTTTTATTTAATAGGCATGTGTATGTACGTGTGTTTGCTCGTCGAATTAAGGTTGGCTTTTATATTTTGCTATTTGTATGTGTGTACGCACAAAGGTTTGTGGGTGTATGTGAGTGTGTGTATGTACTATGTATGTATATTATTCATTGAGAACATTTTCATATGCACACATATTGTTGTTTTGTTTGAATTGAATAATATTTTTGTTTGTTTCATTTAATTTCTATCATCAATATGGGAGTTTATGTTGAGAAAATATCAAAGAACGGTTATTAAATTTTTATAAATATAAATTAAAGTAAAATTATACTGCAATTTTTATATTGTCATACTACATAGAATAATCTGTTTTTTTTTATCGTTATGACTTCACTACATTTCTTGTTTTATTTAAAGTTAATAAATTAATTAATTATTCTCTGCTGCTAGGTGTGAGTGTGTGTGGTTGTTATTGATTTTTTTCTGAGTGGTGTGGTGAAAATTTTCTAAGAATTATTTAATTTGTTGGTCGGTTGACTTTGGTTTGCTTTGGGAATAATTTAATAATTCTTTTTATTGCTACTGTTGCAATTTTCTATCATGGAAACTAGTTTTATTTAATTATTGACTTGACAAACACAAACACAAACTCTAACTTAAATTCAAACAAAAATTTTAAGAAAAATAAAAAACAACTCAGTCTCAAATTGTTTAACAGAATTTAGCTTCCTTTTGCTTTTCACGTTAGTAAAATTATTAACAAAACTAATATTTATTATCTTTTTCTTTATTATATTTGCTTGTTTATATGCTTCAATACTTGTCTACTTAAAAGTAAATTATTAACGAACTGAAATATTTAATTATGCATGTACTCGTATCTTGTAAAAATTCTCCAAAATTGTTTAAAATACAAATATTGCTTTTAGTTATTTTTTAAATTACATAGTCATAAATATTGTATATATTATATATATGTTGTTGTTGTTGTTTAAACTAAACCATTGTTTTGGCACGATTTTTTACACAAATAAGTAAATAAAATAATTATTAAATATTTAGGCATTACAAATAGTTTTATTAAATAATTTTTAACTATTTATTTTTATTTATTTTTTTGTTGTTCAAGTTTATAGTATGTATGTATGAGTAGCTGTGTGTGTGTGTGTGTGTGTGTGTGTGTGTGTGTGTGTGAATAAATAAAATAATAAATTTCATTTTAAATACACAATTAACCAGTCTCTTAAATAATAACACAATTATTTGCTTTGTTTTAGTATATTGAATTAATTCTTTGCTTCTGTTTATTACTTAATCTTTTAATTGTTAATAATTAATGCATGTTATAAATATGTATAGGTATGTATAAGTATGTGTTAGTGTTAATATGTTTATTTAATTAATATTAAGCTCATTGCAGATACATATTTTGTTTTGTTTTAAATTCTACCCTTAACTATAATGTAACCGGTAAATTAAAATTTGTTCATTTGAAATGTAGAAATTGTTTTAAATTCTTTTGTATTACTATAATATATATGTATGTATGTAATTGGAGTTTTGATAAAAATTCTTTAAAATTATTTATCAAAAGAAAAGTCAAATCTAAATTTTTAATGTATTGATCCCATCAAAATTTTGCTTGCGTATTTATTTTGGTTTTTGCTTAGTTTATTTTTCATTCAAAGCTACAGAACTTGATACTTTCGGAATGTCAGATATTTTTAAAAAAGTTTCTACGAAACGATTAAATTTTTTCCAAGTTTTTTTTTAGCGCCACACAGTGGAAAAATTGCTCATCGGGCATATACAAATTATTCTTTGGAAGTGACTATTAGGGAAGGCGTTAACAAATTTTCTTCGTTATATTAATCGAATCAACTTCGAATTAATGTAGCAAAAACTGAGGTCGCGTTCCGGCATTCGTGAACGAACGAATACATCATCATCGAATGCTGTGTGTTTGTTGCTTATTCTGTTTTGGCATTAAATTAATTTCACTATCGACTTTATTCAAATACAAGTGCCGGGGTTCGGCGCCCTGATTCTTATAACTTTTACATTTAACAGTTAGAATTACCTACAATACAAATATAAATGAATTCGAATTCTTCGCCAATTATTTGCTTGATAAAATCGCATAATTTTCAATATATTTTAATGAATACTAATTTATCCTAAATGGTAAAATTTATTTGAAAGGTTTTGCAATACTTCATCCACCAAGCATTTTTTCGTGCATACATTTTAAGTAAAAATATTTTCGAAATTACTTTTTAGTAGCATAGTGGGCCAATTTGTTGAAATAGTGCGAATTACAAGCATTTTTTGCTGTTCCATAACACGACAAGCGTTATTTTGGGAAAGAAATTGTTCCACATGGAATTTTAGTTTTACTTTTGATGTTTTTATTTGTTTGCCTTGCGATGAACAAATAAATTTTTTTATCCACTTCATGTAGCTGGCAAACAAAATTTTTACAATTCTACATTCGGTATGTTAACAATAGCTTCATTTTAAGGTTGAGCTGCCTTGGTGACAATGCAACTTTGATAGAATGTATCAAATCCTGTTTATTGAATTTACCACAAAAATTTACTTGTGTTTCCGCTTTAAATACTCTCTGAGAGTGTGTTGGGTGCAAAACAAAAAGAAATATTTAAAAAACAACAACCTTAATCTACTTAACATTTAAAATCTATTTGAAATAAAAAAAACACTCAATTGTAAAATGTTGAACATTTCATTAATAAATTTTAAAAAATGTATCAATTGTTTTTTTTTTTAATCAAAATTGTTGAACATTTAAGTGACTTTGTGAATGTGAAAACAAAATGTTTATATGTATATATATGCATATATATATATATATATATATATATATATATATATATATATATATATATATATATATATATATATATATATATATATATATATATATATATATATGCATATACATAATTACTTTCTTCTGGTTTTGGCACAGTTAAATACATAATCGTGATTTATAAATACAATAAAGTTTGACAATTATTTGCAATTAATTTATTAATATTATTTGAAGTTTCTTTATCTTTCTTTTGCTTATTTTGTTAAATGTGATTTTATTAAATAGTTATTTAATATATTTAATTATTTATAATGTATAATACAAGTTGATCCCGATTGTTCAGTTTTTTCTTTTTCATTTCTTAATTAGTTAATATAGATGTGTGTGTGTGTGTGTTTCCTTTTGCAATTTGTTTGCATATAATTTTTCAAGTGTTTTTTTAAAATCTTTGCGATTTATTATTTAAAAATTTAAACATTGTTTTCAAATCATTTTATTGTGGATTGTTTTTTTGTTTTGTAAGTTTGCTGTTCTTCACATTTGTTTACTCAAATATCAATAATTTTGTGAGTCTTAAATATTTTATTTGTTTTTATTCCAATTTCAAACAATATTGTCTTTTTAACCATCTTAATAAATGTATTATATGCATTTGTTATAAATTTTTTGTTGTAAATAAATTTTTATTATTATTTAAACTATTTGTTGTTTTTTTTTTAGCTTACTTTTAAATTTTATTTTCTGTTTTTATTTAACGCTTTTTTTATTTTATTCAGAAACCGTGTTATCTAAGAATCTCTCTTTATTATTTATTTGTGGAGTTTTTCTTAAGTTATTAAGTTTTGTCGCCAACAAAGTTCAGTTACAAAAGACAATTCAGCTGTTCACTCTGAAAATTCGGGGGATCTCTTGTTCTAATTTCCACTTACGCTGTTAAAGTGAAACACAGGCAATTAACATGCGAGGGGCGTGAAAGCAATAAATTGTTTAAATGATTTGAGGTGTACCAGGAATGTTAATAAATTGCAAAATCCATTGTTGCATTAATAGCTCTGGTATTCATTTTTATAATTTCTGAAACTACAAACTTGGACGCGGGCAATTCGAATCTCGTCTTGCTGAATTTATTTCCTTTTTTTTGTTTTATCATAAAAGTTGAGAAAATCATTTTTCTTTATTAAATAAAATCGTGTAATTGAAATGTCTTTTTGAGTATATTTAACCATTCGCACGTTAATTTTTTCCCTTAGATTCGAGAATATTGCATCCTCTTCTACTACTATTATATAAAAGTTACATACATACAAATGTGTTTAAAAAAATGCTGTATGTATGCACGTAAGTTGTTTTGTCCCATATGTAAAATTTCTTTCTAATCACTAATTTAATGGATTTGAAAAATAAGAATATCTAAAATACCTTGCTTATAGCTTTTTACAGCTCTAGTTTTTTTCTTTTTCTTTTTCATATTATGCATATTGTTATGTTAAGTCTTGAAATGTTTTATTAATCATCGATTAAATTAGAATAGAAAAATTTTTATTTTTTCTTTGCAATTAATTCAGAAAAGATTGTGTGTACCTATATGTTTTATAAATTATGCTCGTAATGAAATAAATCGAAAGCAAAATGAAGGCTCTGTTATTTGCCATATGGGTAAAGTGTTTTTCCATTTGTTGGTACATCCCTAAAATATGCTGCATAATTGATTTGATACTCGTACTGTTTGAAAAATTTTTGCCAACTGAATTCTTTGAGACTGAAGGAAAACAAACTGGTGGAAGCGAATCAAATGCATACATAAATATAAAATGCACGGAATGTACAAACTCATCTAAAGATCAATCACACATTTGCTCGATATGACGCTGCAATTGTGATCATATTAAAAGTCACAGAACAGGGCAGATGGCTGCAAAAATAACTAAAGTAATTAGGTTTTTTTTTGGTAATTTCGTAATTTGTGAAAAAGATATTTTTGTGGTGAAAAGCTATAGTGACCAACATTTTTAAACAAGACAAGACAAGCATAACTCATTGGCTGGGGAACATCATACCACGGCTATTTGGCATTTGCTACAACGATCATCAGCGCACAATTGCTTCGAACTCAGTTTATAATGAAATAGCAGACTGTTTTTAAGCAGTAGCGTATGGTCATTCTACTACCTGAGTCTTTGATCACTGACTACATACATATTTGAAGTATCACCTTTTAAGCTTACCCACCTTTGTTTTTCTATTGCTTGTAATATATGTACATATATTTTATATTCTTTGGCCAGCATCCAATTGGTTTCCAATTAGTTTTTGTGTTTTTTATTATTTGTATCACTCAAACGAGGTGATCACAACGTTGACAAATTTTACGCCAAGCCCAAGTGATGTTTGTAACTTTACAATTTCATATTTAATCCATTTTGGTAGGGATTTACTTCCTCAAAATTTGAAAAGAGAAGTAAATTTGAAGATGTATTTGCCACGGCGTCAAAAAATTAAAAACCCGCTTTTTATATAAATTTTATCAGAGAAAAGTACTGCGTCAATTGGTCTGGAGAATTTTTTGTGTGTTTTGAGTAGTGGTCTAGGGCTTATTTCCCTACATCGATATGTATTTGCAAATATTTTCCTTTAGCAAAAAACTGCTGGGTGAGCATAATATGATGGTACAGGAACGGTCGTCCTATATGGCAAACAAAAACATATCACACAATATATGTATATAAATAAACTACATGAAAATCGTTATCTTTTTGTGTTACTACTTATGTATGTATGTATATGTGTTGGTGCAACTACTATTTAAATTCATATTTTTCCACTTTTCTTGAAGTAAATCTTTGAATATACATATGTTTTTTTGAGATTCAAAATGATTTTGAACCGAATTGAAGGCTTCAAGCTCTTTTTATAATTCTTCTGTTGTTATTATTTTTGGGATAAATTGTGGCTATTGCGGAATACTTTCTCAGCAAATCAAATTAAAATCGCTACATTTGTAGTTTTTAAAGGGATAATCGGAAATCGGATAGAATGTTTGCTGTTGTGTATTGTACGAGTATATTTTTTATGAACAAGTAAAATTTACATACATACTGTTTGCAAATTCTACATATTTGAGCAAGAGACAAATTGTGTTTATGGTTATTTAAGGCTGGAGAATCGAAATGAATTAAAAAGGAAGATGTTTGTTGTTTGTGTAGACATATTTTGAAGAATTCAACAAATTTTCTTTTCATCGAGATGTTGGAATTTGTTTGGAAAGTAACTCCGTAATTAAGGCACCATTTACAATTGCTTTTTTACACGTATTTTTCCATTTGCAATGTACAAGTTATGTTTCATTTGATTATATAAATTTGTTTAATAAATTGTTTTATTTTCACCTTTATCTGTTTGTTGTTGTTGATGTTGTGTTTTAATTTGCTAAAAAGTTTTTCTATGTTTTGGAAACTTAAGCTAAAAAATATTTTAGATTTCTGTCTGTCTTTCAAACGCAATGCATTCAATGTGCTTTCAAGTTTGATTTGTTTTAATAAAAACTAATAAGTATTTATAAGTACGTTGCATGTAACTCATAGTTAAAAAAAAAAAAAATTGTTGATAAAAATTGTATTATCCCTTTTTTGCTACAACTGTTTTTAATTAACGTTTGAATTGGCCCAATAAATGGTTTGTTAATCAATTTCTAATTAGCAGTATTATCCCATTTTTTTTTTTCAATTTACAATAAAGAGAAGAAAAAAATGCATTAGAAAATATTTGGTTTTCTTGTTCTTTGTGTTTACTTACACTAAACTTTTCTTCAAATTCATTGTTTTATTTTATTTTATGTTTTGTTTTTTTTTTGTTTTTTTTTACTAACTTTTGTATCATTTGACATTAAATACAATAAATATTTTATTTATCTTAAATATTTGTTTGTTCTTAAACTAGAAAAAAATGAAAATTTAGCTAAATATTTTAAATACATAACATGTCATTTATAATTAAATATTTTCTTAATTAATTTCTAATATTTTTGTTTTATTTTCAAAATGATTGTTTTGAATTTTCCATCAAAAGCGAAATATTTGCTTTAAAAAATCATCACTAAATACTTTCGCCTTCGACATATTTTGTCTTCTTTTTTATCAGATAGATTTAACTATAACTAATAAATAATTTTACATTTTTTTCTTTTTTTTTAAGTTTATGTTAATTTGATCCTTCACATTTCTAGTTGTTAAACTCAAACAAATAAAATTCCTGTAATTGTTAATAAACAAATTTTCAATAAATATGTATGTATGTATGTATATTGGCTAAACACTCGCATTTGTGCAAACATACATACATACATACATACGGGTATATGTGTGTATGCACGTACAAATATTTGTTTATGTCTTCTACATATGTATGTTATTCTTCTTTTACTGTTTAAAGCACAAGTAAATGTTTTGCCAGTGTAATGAAATTTCTTTAATGTGTATGCTTCTTATTGTTTCTTTTTCTTTAAATTTATTCATAATTTGTTTTACAATTTATTGATTTACTTTAAATACCTGTATACTTGTGTTGGTTGGTTTTCATTTCCATTAGTTTTGCTTAAATGCAACTTGATTTTTTGTTTTTGTTTTGGCTTACACAAATTTTTATGTTGGGGCATAAAAATAATTGGAAAAAAATTGCTCAGCTAATGCTAGGTCCAACAATTTGAAACAATTAGAAGTTTATAAAAGCCCACGCTTCAGAAAATCAAGAGAAATTAAGTTTCATAAAGCCACGCGTATCATTTATTGTTGTTTTTCAACAATATGGCAAGCCAAAGGCAACGAATTTTGGAGTTGAAAAGGAATCAGAATACGGACTTTTAAGAAAGTAATTATTAATAAATTTAATGAAAAATATTTTTGTGTTGTCGATAACTTTTGATACATTTTCATTGAAGTTTGAATTGCTTAATTTTGAAAAGAATCCTTTGTAATTTTATTAAGTATTTAATTTATTTTCATATTGGTTGACTCAAGTTAAACTTTGTGCTTGTTATCGACAGAGTTTCGTGACTAATGAAAATTTGTGTGATTTGAGTATTGCAGTCGTAGTCTTCGAAATATTCATAAATAGAATTGTTGCCTGTAACTTTAAGCTCTATTAATTTTATTGTTTACAAGATAAAGCGTTAACAAATGTCGAAAATGAGCGCGAATTGCAATAATCCTTTCCAAAGTTATACATACCTATTGCTGTATGTTAAATTCAAAAGTTTGTGCAATAAACATGCATAAAAACGAATAGTGCATAACAGATCAAATGAAGAGCCAGATGTATGCCACAAGCCACTGTTTTTCAACATAATTTAATGAAATTTATTTTGAAGATCCTAGTCTTCGTTAATAGTGCAGGTGTTATGCAAGAAAATTTCTTCCAATGTCTGGGCCGGCGATCATACCTCTCAAGTGTGCCAAATCACAATGTCTGCTTAATCTTCTTACTATTGTTGCTTAAAATTGCTTGCAGCAGTGCCTCTACACTGTTCTCGAGCTCGTCTACCAATATTTTGAATAGGTTTAAATCACTTAATATCGGTATCTAAGGTGTCGACAACAGAAAGCAGCCACCTTAAGGCAATCAATATTATCGTCACATTTAATGTAGAATAGAAAACCCTTTGAGCAGTAATCGAATCATATCTTCATTGATATGTGACAAAGTTGAATTTGAATTTTGGCCAAAGCCGGCAGACTTTTTCTGGAAATATAGTGAAAATGCGCCCTTTAATTAAGTTTTACGGCCACAAAATAATTTGTGTAAGCCATTTACATTTTTTTAAAATCAAGTTTTCACATTTTGTTTACAACTTAATAAATGTAACTTAACGTCTACACCTGCCAAACTTTTGTCAAGACAAATGTCAGACTCTATGGGAAATCGTTTTTGTGTTAGATTATTCCATTTTTCCCATACAGAGTCTGATGTTTGGCGCGACAACATTTTTTTCTGGTGTAGACGTGGACTAAGCAAAACTGGATTAATGTTTTCGTTTTGTCTGTCACTAAATATTAATACTAATTTAATAAGAATCAATTCCTTTTTGTATTAAAATTTGTTTCATATAATTTGGTTTTTGTCAAAACATATTCTACATTTACATACAAGAATGTGACTTTCTTTTAGTTTGACTCGTTTCTTTTTTGTTTTCGGTAACACTTTAATTTAAAAGTTCTGTGTGGAAAGCGGCACTAAATACAAACGAATGGCTGTTCATAAATATAAGAAACGTCTACGACAAATGCAAAAATATTAATTTTACATTGTAAAAACTAGAAGTATAGAGCATAAAAAAAGGTGCAGCTAAGAAAGTAAACAGAAATCATGTGTCAATTGCGATTTTGCTATTTATAAAGAACAAATCACTTTTTTACTTGCAAACATTTTTTGTTGTGGTACTAAACGTGTTAATTGGTGTAGATACATGTTATTATTTTTGTTTTTTACTTCCCCGTAAGGTCTTGGTAAATATATTATTGTATGTTATAAATTTTATTTGCTGAAGATATGTGTTCATTAATTTGTTGTGGTTGGTGTAGTAAAATCCATTCATTGTTTGCTGGTTGGTTTTCTGCTTTCCAACCAATATGTTTAAGGATATGTGGTTGTTATAAATTTACTTCTATAAATTTTTGTGATATTTTTTTCTACTCAGATTTGTTGGATTGTAAATAATTATTATATGTATGTATATGTAAATATTTCTTTAACTTTCTTACTGTTGCATGTTGTTGAAAAAAAAAACAAATTTGCCGATGATGCATTTCGATGGAACTGAAGAAAAACTAGTGAAAAAGAAAAGAAAAGATAAAATAAACAAAACAAAAATTCGATTTTTCTTGTTGAATAATTAAACGCCTTTTTATTTTAAACATTTCTTTAAATTTGTTTTAAAATATTAATATAAATTAAAGTTTGAATAATTAATTATAAAATATAATAATAATAAATATAAAAACTAAACAGATACAACTAATTAGAAAAAGAATTCAAATAAAAAAAAACACTGTTGTAACATTTTTAAAACTAAAATTAATGTGAAGTTTTTTGTATTGGAGATTTTGCAAAATAAAAAATTCAACATACGCGTATGTAAAAATTCGAGTTCGGAGGTGCTTGTTGTGGAAGAAAGCAATTCTGAGTTTTCCGCTTTCCGCAATAAGTAACCGAAATAGTTTGAAATGAAGTACATTTTTGGTTTTGTAACGTTTTGAGAAAGAAAACATTTTTTTGAAACTCTGTTTTAAAAACATTATAATTACAGACTTTGTTCTCGAATTAAATTATACAATATATAAACTTTTTTGAGCAGTTGGCAGTACAACTGAAATTGGCCATTTATAAATACACACTACATTTAAAACGAAATCAAATTTAAAAATTTTGTTTTAAATGTACTCGTACACAATTATTTGAGAGTGAACAGTCCTGCCTTAAACACAAACAATGTATTTAAGCAAGATTTAATTTTTTATTTCTTTTTTAAAATTTATTTTGGTTGGTTTTTTGCTTAACCAAAGCGAATGAAACAATTCAAAATTATTTGGCACCAGTAGTCATAAGTACTAAGTTACTTTGTATAATAAAGCTCAAGTTTTTAAATGGAAGATTCCTTTAAACAAAAAATGAAACAAGCAAAATGATAAGAGAGTAAAAAACCAAGAGCATAATCTCACGAATTAGATAATTTGCAAAACGAATGCCTAGAAAAACATTAGAAAAACAACTAAAATTATCAGCTGTCCAGCAGGAATTAATGGGTATTTGAACGTTCGTACGTGAAATAGCAGCACTCATGAGCGACATTTAGTCCAATTAGCAGTGCACACAAAATTTCGCTACATTTTGACACTAGCATAAAATGTCGGACAATCATTATGACAAGATAGATTAGAGTTGCAATGAACACTGGGAATGCATTCACTTCTACTAAACGGCTACAAATATGTACGACCTCAGAATCTCTGTATGTACATACATACAGAGATTTGTGCTGCATAGAGCAGCAGCACATATGCATGCATGTAGTATGTTAATATATGTACATACATACATACATATGTATGTATGTATGTACGTACACACATGTTAGTTATCTTTGATATTGAAGCGTGTACAATTTTTTATTTTGCAAATATCCTGTTTCTATTTAAGCCGATTTGCTTTGTGTGTGTGTGTGTGTGTGTGTTTAATTGTGGGAAAATGTTAATTTGTTTAAAATATTTGTTTGTTTGTTTTAAATAATAGTTAAATGTAGTTTTATAACACATGTGTGCATGTTTAGGCATGCCCATATGCATCACATAATTGTAAAGTTATTTTTAATTCGTCACTTCTGTGTCATTTTTAAAGTTTTTAAATAATATTTGTTTTTAATGAATATGTTTAGTTTTATGAAAGTCTTTTATCTTCGCATAAGCTCTTTGGGCTCTTCTTTTTTTTATTCTTTAAATTATTTTTAAATGTGTATAAATTTTATAAATATCTTTGTTAAATAAATATTTATGATGTATGTAAATATGTATGTATGCATGTATGTATGTATTAATGAATGCAAGTGCACACAACGAAAAAATATTATAAAAAGGACTGCTAGAGCACAGCATTGCGGTAGAGAGAAGAGTATTGCTGTAGTAACAATTCTATTATTGAATAAAACAAAATACTTTGCTCTCTACGCTGCTGTTTTTTTTCCTTTGTGATTGATTGTGGCTGAATTTTTTTGCATGTATGTATGTATGTATATGTATTGTTATGTCAATGCATGAACAAACGAGTACACAAGAATGGAAACAAAAATACTTGTAAAATAAACAATATGTATATACATACATATGTATATTTTCTAATAAGATTGATGAATTTGATGGAGGTGTTTGAAACAAGTGTAAGATGACGTTCGAAAAATGTTTAATAATAAAATAAAAACCGAGTGTTTTCATAACAATTTCTTTTTAATATAAAATTCTTTTTAAAATCAGACTTTGGTTTAACAATTTAGTTTGTTTTATGTTTTAATTAAATATAAACAATTTATCTATAAGAAAACATAATTTATTTAAAGATTTTTCCTTCTTCTAATATTTGCCTATAAAAATGCCAACAATTAAAATTAAATAAACGATTTTATTTTTATACTAGAAAACACTCTTGACAATCAGAAATAATAATATTAATAATAAAATATATCTAAATACATACACATAAAAAATATTTTATTCTAAAGTGAAAATAATAGGTATAATATTCTGAACTTCTAAACAAATGGGTAAAGGGGTCGGACTAAAAGCAATATTGACCATGTCGTATATTTCATGAATATACGAATCAAATAGTAGATCCCATTTAAACAGTCCTAATTCTACGATTGAGACCTGCACGAAATTTAAAACAGAAATGTCCAGCACAAAGTGGCATCGCCCATACAGCTGTTTACTTTTTGATACACTCCCCTGTTTAGGATTTATTGCAAGCTCGTATAAGCAGCGATAACTGTTAGCATGAATTCATTTACAGTTCTTGCGGTTTATGTGTATGAGTTTGATGTTTTCGAAAATAAATGCCAAACATATTTACGGCAGGTCTATGCGGTTGGTTCAGACATCGTTGTTATGGTATTTGTTTCCACAATCGGTTTCAGTCATCAAATGTCATTTTCATATTGAAATACAGGTTAAATTAGTCAGGCGTATTTTTGGTGTCTAAACCACACTTTTTCATACAAGTGGGTGGCTTAGACGGCCATAATACGTTTGACCCATTAATTTAGGTTGTTTTGTGTGTGTCTGTACTGCATTAATGTGCTTACAAACCCAATCAGCAGCGAAGTGAATGTGTTACTCTGCCCGCAAATCAATCACGTATGGGTAAGATTGGAATTACGCCTTCAAGTTTTTAAAGCAGACTGATTGTCAAAGCTCATTGAAATTGAAAGCTATGACACAGACTGCACTCAAATCGATGTCTAATCTTATTTCACAAATGTCACTAAAAAAAGATCTGTACGATACGAGGTGATAAGCTGCTGAAATGTAAAATTGCCAGATTTGCTCCCAGCTACTATTGTAAAATAATTCTATTTGCTTCTTAGGCAGCTGGATTTATAGATCGTTGGGTCGGCATTTTCTTTTATTTACTTTTTAAGAAAATATATTTTGTTAATTAACAAAAGTATATTTTGCGTTCGAAATCAAAGAAACCTTGCTATAAAATCCACAGCAATGGCTTCAAAATTTTGGACAGGCTTAAGGTGAAAGTGTATGAAATGCTTTAAAAATTCATATTGGAAATGCTGACCAAACCATTCTGGGTACCTTGTTATCAGCAAGGAATAAAGCAAAATAGGAATACAGCTGAAGAAAAAGAATTTGAAATGTGGTTCAGGCCAATTCCAGACTCCAATTGAGTACACGTTTAGTTAAAATATTTTATAATGCAATTGCTTTTAGTTTAATCCCTTTACTTTTCCGATAAATAAAACATTGTTTAAGGCGTCAATTGGTTTGTAACACAAACTTTTTTTGGTTTAAAAATATTGTTTTTAAAATAATAAATGTTCTAACTGTTCCAGTCCTAATTTTGTAATTTAACCAAAAAAGATTTAATGCTACCTTTCATTTGAATTTGTTTGGTTCTTTTTACGTTCTGTATGATTTTTGTTAAAGTTAAATATTAAAAATTGTTTTATTTATTTAATTTTTTAAATATATATTATCGTTTTTTTTTTTAACTCTCTCTGTTAAAATTCTAAAACATTTATTGCATTTTTTTTAATTTAAGCTGATATTTGTATGTATTTTGTTTTTAGCTTTGACTACACTTAAAAATTAATTGCTGTTTTTTCTTACGGTTTAGGCCGAGTTTGAGTTTGGCATAAAAATGTCAAAAATATCCTCTGTGCCATGAAAAACTTTTTTTTGTAACTTAAGTTGCATTAAAAATAACTTTTTTAATTATATCAAAGAAAATGATAAGAACAAACAAAAAAAAGGAAGAAAAAACATAAATATTTATGTATGTAAAAATATGTATGCGTCTGTGTATGTGTGTCTGTGTATGTAATTGTTACCCTAATAATGATGCATTTAAATGTTCATGTTATTTATACTTTTGTGTCTCATATATTTTATATTTAATTTTTATTTCACTTTCGTTTGCTTTTTAAAATAAACTTTTCACTTTCCTGTATTATGCCTTTTATAAATAAAATAAAAAAAAAATTATTTTAATATTGCTTTTAAAGTTCCTTTTAATTTCTTTTAGCTCTTTTCACATTACTTATTATTTTTTTCCCATTAACTTCCTTAAGTGTTGTTTTCTTTGCATTCGGTTTTAATTCGCAAATAGAATTTGTGTGTATGAATGTGAAGTTGGTTATTATTATTATTTTGTTTTTTTTTTTTTGTTTTGAGTTTTTTAATGGATTGGAGTCTTAACAATTGTATTTGGGGCGATATAGTGATAACCGGGTATTGGCAGTCCAGCTGTTTCCATGGATATTCTGCAAAAGAAATAAGAAAAGAAATTATTATGAGATATTTTACTTGCTTAAGTTATGAATTTGGGTTTTTTGTGAATCCCAATTGCAAACACATTAAAATGTGTTTATTGTTAACATTTGAGGCTCAAAGTGGCGCAAACAAGGCCTGCTCCAATGCAATTTTTCATTCCACCTTGCAAACGGGAACGACACGATACTTTTACTCAGTACCTATTCGTATACAGATTTGATACAGATTGTTATTTTTCGTTTGCGGCATTTCAAATTTTCGGGGTCTTGCCAGTAATTTTATTTCTAAAAAATATATTTACTATTTGGCAACATATGTTCTTTATTTCTTTTGTTTTTCTTTATTGGCGCATTGGTTTTGGTTAAAATAAAAAAAATAATGATCTACAAACATTTTTTGCTAAACTAGGACAAATAATAAAAGCAGTTTCGAAAAGGAGTATTTAAAAAAGTACAACATACATCATACAACAGTACAGCTAACGCTGTGGCCTCCAGTATTTCTTTGCAAGTATGTATTTTGGCTCAAGATCACTTTTTTAATCACACATTACACAAACATCTGCCAAGTGTGAAATATACCGAATTAAACGAAATTACAAATGCTTTTAAAATATTTGTCCACTTCACAAGCTCTTCGTATCATTGCATCGAGTGTATTGTATATTTCTTAGTAATTTGTATTGAAAACTTTGTTAAAAATATATACATATGTACATCGAATTCCAATGTTTTCAAAAAGTTGTATTGAATCCATATCTGAAAATAGTTGATACTACAAAAAATTGAATGGGGCAAAAATTGTTTTATGAAATCTTAAGTTCTTTTAAAAAAAAGCAAAATTAATACAGAAAAGCGAAAATCCGAGAAGTTTTTGCACCACAACATTAAAAACAGAATATTTGACTGTTAAAGCTCTCTAAAAACCAATGGTTTTATATTGTTTTTGGCAGCACATATGTACTTCAAAAACATGGCCGAGAGGAAAAAGTAGACCCACATTCCCGTTGGCGTTTTAATTGTCGTTTCTATGTCGTTTTAATTTATTTCAGTGCTTTATTCTTAAACTTGCATTCCAGAGTTGTATTAAAGCAAGAAAATACATTATTGTAAAGCAGTTTTCGTATTTTTAAAAGAAAAATTAATAAATCAATCAAGCAGAACGAGAAAATCTAGATCTCGCCATCTCTAAGATGGGAAATTGTGAAAGTTCTACCCTTATAGCTTCTAATTGATTGGTTGATACATTTTTCTATTTTTCTTTTCAAAATATTGAAAACTACTATACAATAATGTCAAGCTTTCGTTTTAATTTATATGAAAAGTCTAGGGTACAAATCTAATCGCTACTTATGGGATAATGTTTTCTTCATTCACAACATTTTTACTTTTATTCTCTTTGCTACATTACGCAATTGCAATTAAATGTCACCTGAATGCAACTCTTATTGTTATTTAACTATTCAGCCCAAACATGAATATTCTCACGGTATTCCTTTCTCGAGGAAGATATTTTTCTCACAAATTTCTCCTTGGAAACAAACAACATGAAAGAGTGGCATCTCTTCGTTGTGAGTCCGACATTTTGTGATTGACATTTAATTATTTGCTCTTTCAGTGTTTTTTTTTTTCAATGTGCAAGAAACTATAAAATAGTAGCTAATAATCTACTCTTACTATTTGTGTTCTTTTTTTTTTTTATCACTTTTTCATAAATAATTAAATGCATATGGGTGTTTCCATGGTTACGCACGTGACATTTGTACACGTTTAATTGTTTTGAATATTATAAAAATATAAATGGGTTGGAATTTTTGCATGGAATTTTGCCATTGTTACATTTAATGTGATGAATTCCTTCCAAAAAGTATATATATTGGAAAATTGAGCACTGGGTACCCAAGTTCCATGCGATCAAAGTTAACTTACGCACGTGACAAAAAACGTAAGTGCCTTTTAAAGCAGCATGAAATATTGCAAAAGTAGGCGAATTGTAGAAGATTTTTATTTCGGAAAAAATGTTTTTATAAAGGTTATTAATGGACCTTTATAATCATGGTTTGTTCAAAAACAAGTGTGTATGGGTTGGCTAAGAAAAAAAAATTTTTGATTACGCACGTTACATTACGCACGTAACACTTTTTACCTTCATACATATTTTTGTAATTTAAAATATATTTTCAGAAGTTTTTACCATCATTTAAAATTATTATAAGTTAAATTTTTTTTTTACATAATAAAATGTCAATGGTTTTTTTTTCAATTTTCTGTGCTTAAAAAAATTGTGCGAGCGTTTTGATTTTTTAACTAACGGTGGACCATTTCATGGAAATACCCATATGTAACATCATAGTGTTTTCTGACCAATAAAATATATTTTCAATCATTTTTATCTCCTGCTTGGAGCAAGAACTTTTCTTTAAATTTACAATATCTTTTTCTCAGAAAAATTTTGTTCAATAGGAGGAGAGAAGAGAAGAGGTTCAAGTGGAATTATTATTCATGATTGGGCTGATAATATTAATAACAAATTCGCTTTCAATTGTAAGACTTTATTTTTTCTTATAATTTTACGGGATTTTAATATCTCCCGCTTATTCTGAAACGGAGCCCCGCGATTCGCGGAACTATCAAAAAATTGATACGGATTGCCGTCTCTAGGTGTATAGGCAGGTATCATATTTCCACAACACAAGCAGGTACTTGTAAAAAAGATTTGCATTAACACGAGTCAATATGCTGCCAGTATTGTAGAAACAACATACAAATTCGAATTAACTTTATTTTAATTATATAAACTTATTATGCTTAAGTATTAATTATAATAATACTAAATCAGGCTCAAATTCAACCCCCAAATTATTGGTCAGCCACCTTGCTAAAATTTACTTTTCTCTCTTTATTTACTTAATAATACTTAATAATTAATAATTTGGACTTTGAACTTGAGCGTGATTAAGAATTGTGTATTTTTTTCTTACTTTTGCAACAGAACTTAGAACATAAGATTTTTTTCAATGCCATGTCGCCACAACACAAGCAAACGATTTGTTAAGAAACTGTGCGAAAACACTGTGATTTCTCGATTGACTTGTACACCACCTGCTCAGCAGTCTCTGTGTTATGTTGCGGAAACATTACAGTTATGTCACATAATGAAAATGCTATTGAACGTATTCATTTAGTTTTTATTAATTACTTTTAAATTATACTCTAAAATACATAAATTTGCTTATTGTTTCAAAAAGTATGTTGACGTGTGTGCAATGTGGTAACATGATTATTTTTTCTTCAAGTGTAATACAAATTTCTAAGGCTGTCTAGCATATTTTTATGAATTTGTATAGTGAGTAGGATTGCGATAGAAAGTAACATTAATTTTATTGTGTTTTTCTGCAAACTCGTCGCTTAATTTCAATTGTGAAATGATCAAATTCAAATCTTAATTAACAAATTCAGTTTGAAGTTATAATGTGTTTATTTACTAATTTTTTGTTTTGTTTTGCCAATAACTTAAAAGTAAGAAAAAGATCATTAGAGATTTAAACAAAAAAGAGAAAAGTTTTAAAAACATTAACAAAAAAAAAAAAAAAAAAAATGGTATACATAAGGTATAATTAATAATTTTGTGGAGAAATAATTATGCAATAAAAATGTCGACTTTTAGTCCAAGTGTCTAAAATTAATTTCAACAAGATGCCTTTTAATTTTCAAAACATATGTGTAGTGAGTGATTTTTCTTTTATTTTTCGACAAACTTTTTTTTTTGCATTTTTGTTTTATTTCTTATTAAAAATTCAAGTGTATAAGACAAATACATACATATTTTTTGTGGTTAGCCTACAAAAGTCCTTTGAAATATCAAATCTAGAAATTTTCAAGTTCAATAACTTAGTCAAATTCTAATTTTATCTTTTCTTCTAATTTATAATATGAGCGAATTGGTCCTTATTCTGTTTTTAATAACTGGAATTTTAACTTCTTTAAGAAGTTTGATTGGTATATAATTATGTTATTTATATAATTATAATTTTAAGCCTACAAAATTAAATTTTTCTTAACAATTTAAAGTGTATATATTTTTGTTGTTTTTATGCAATTCGAATAATGAATTAAATGTTTTCTTTTTACCTCGAATACAGTTTAAAAAAGTGCACTACTATATTTATGGATTTTATGTGTCTAAATAATGTATACGTGTATGTAGTAATGAATATTATGTTTGCAGCGAACGTTAATTGATTTATGCTTATGTGTATAAATGAGTTTATAATTTATTAATTTTATTAATGGGGGTGTTTATTTGTACACAGAAATTTAGTGCAGAAAATGAATAATTTTTTCTTCAAGATGCAAATGAATGTTAATGGCTTTGCCTCCAACTCCAATTTTTTCCTTTTAAATTGTATAAAAAAAAACCTGACAAAACATCTCCAGTCTATTACACAAAACTTTGTTGCACTAATGTGGATTTTATATTTTGTGTTTTGATTTAGGGTGATTTTACTTTCTGTACATGTTTGCACTGCGAGTTGTGGGAGGAACATACTAATCAGAATATTAATTAGTTCAACAGATTTTTTCGAGTTGAAATATCTACCAACTGAAATCATGATTTGGTCACACTGAGCATTTTATGTATGTTGAACATCAATCGTAATTAAAACTATGTCTTGATATCTGAATCAAGTGAAAACATATTCTTGGCACCATTCCATGTAAATTTCATTAAACTCTTTTGCATAAGTGTAGCTAAATTCTACAGTCATATTTTTTTCTGCGTCAACTGCCTGTTTCTTTAAATGCGAACAAAGTTTTCTTTCGCATATTTGTATTGAAACCACAACAAAAAATTTTACTATCGAGTGCTGGAATTCGGTCCATGATGTACAATACAAAAAATTAACTTATCACTTATTTTGTGAAAACCACCCGATTGCAAATCGCATTATATTCTAAAACAATGCTAACATTTTTTGTCTCCTCTGCAGCCACAGGAAAATAGCTGGGTTTTTTTTATTATGATTTTTGTTTTAGTTTAAAATTATATGAAAAGCGGAAAGTGGGCACAAACACAAATAGTAGTAGAGTAACAAATGAAGATTCTTTAAAGTATTTAAATTTTGAAATATTTTCGATTCACAAGCCATTGGCATCCCTTTTCATTTTATTTGAAGAGGCATTGTCGAAAACAAACACTAAACTCACAAATAAATCATTTCAAAATTGTTTTGGCTTTGAGGTTTTGTGTATGAAATTTTCTCGTCGATAGACGATACGACTGTGAATTCAGTCGTTATAACTGTCTAATTTGTTAGTATGCTTTTTCCATTTCCTGAAGACATCAGATGTCATAGTAGATTGAAATTTTGCACACTTAAAGTGCCTTCTTTGTGAATAAATAGTTAAGAAACTAAATAATTTTTCATAAATAATAAATAAAACATTCAAAAATAATTTTATTATTTTTTTTCAAATCGTTCATATGAACGGCTTTCTTTGAAATATACATATGTTATGTGTGGAATTATAGCGAAAAGTGAAGGTGTGGAATTCTCATTCGACGCCGATATACGACAAGTAATTCCAGTACTCTACATTGAAGAATCAGTTACGCTTACTATTATATATTTTTTTGAAAATGCTCTTGTTAATAAACGTATTTTGCTTAAGTCCAAATATAGAATCAAAAATAATTATTAAAAAAATAAAAATTCAACATCTTAAGAATTATGAGGAGGCTAGGCACAATAGAATTGCACCCGCTGTGCTTAAAGCGTAGCAGATATTTATTGGGAAATGTTTGAATGAACTCTCAACTTGCCTAAGGTTCTGCCTTCTAAGATATACATATGTAGCTCGGTTTTGAAAAATTCTAAATTCCCGGGTACCCGAAAATCTGGATAAAATACAAAAAACAAAAAGTTTTTACAATTCGATTGCAATTTTGCAACTTTAAACTGGCACAATTTTTCAAGTAATTTAGAAATTTTACATAAAAAAAAAAAATATCATTTGCATTAAAAATTATTAATTGCACTCTCTGATGCCGTCTTCGTTTGTAAATAGAATTATTAACTTAGTTTGCTTGTAGTTGTAACAACCGTAAATAACTAAAAAAAATTAATAAAACAATGCTGTTCTGCACTTCTTTTCCTTCTTTTTTGCAAAAAAAAAAAAAAATAATTGAAAATGTTGCTTTTTGTAGTAGAAACGAACACGGCATAAGAAATAATCAATGAGAATATACAAAATTCCACAAAATGTGGAAAACATTTGTTAAATTCACAATATCTGTCTGTCTATGACGTGTCGCACACAAGTATATACATACATACATGTACAATTTTAATGAACGCTACGCGTATTAAAGAAGCTTTAACAGGCTTAAAAGGAATTTAGAATTTTAGCCAGGTATTCAAATGTGTGTGTGTGTGTGTGTGTGTGCATGTAAAATAATATCCTTTCTAAGGATATAACAACTACGGTATCTAACAGAGTTTTCAAATTTATATATAAAAGAAACATTGGGAAAACCCTTTCATGCTATGAGGAAAGCCAGAGCCAAGTTCAGTGGAATTTCACAATGCAAGTGGTGTAAACTTATGGGTGGTGTATGTATACAAGACTATGAAGAGTGGTGACATTTTTATAATTTATACATATGTATGCATTTGATGTAGTATATAGGTATGTACGAGTATGTATGTTTAAGGCTTATTAATTAAAATGAACACTTTTCAAATTATTCATTTGTAATGTCATGTGTGAGAAGAATTATTAAAGTTTGAACAGGAATAATAAGTTGTAAATGATATATTTTTTTTTTTTTGTTAGACGTGAAGAGAGCAATTTGAAGAGAGCAGTTTTAGATAAAAAGTCCCTTAGTTTTCCCACTTTTTTCGAAACGGCATCCGATGTCTATAAAAGTGGTGTGGTCCTTTCAAAAGTTGTATTTCCTAAAATAAAGTTTTACAACTTCACTTGCATTCTATATATGTATGTATGATACAGTAAAAAGTTCAAATTCACTGATCACTGCAAAAAGTTTCAGTAAACAGCAAATTTTAACTGTTTGCTATATACTATTTTTACTACATCTACAAACTCAAGACTTGCCGCAAACAACTCGCCCTGTGAAATTTAGGACTTAGGGAGTAAGAGAGTGAGAGGGGGGGGGGGGGTCGCAAGAAATGGGGGTATTTTTGTAATAGTCAATAAAACATGTAAATAGTACTGTAAATTTATGAATGTAAATTCAATAGACGCTTAATATTTAATGAGTCAAATTTAAGTCGGCAAAGCCTATTCCTAAAAGATCATTCTACAAACTACACATACGACGAATACCTTTGATATTTTAATATGTTTTTGTTTTAATTTTATTATTATTTTTTTATTTTTTTGTAAAAATCTAAAGCTTCTAAAAATTTTGGTTGCATGTGATTTATTTTTCCATTATGTTAAATAGAAATAAGAAACCCCAATTTATTTTTATTGTAATACTCAGCACACATCGACAAAGTCTTCTAACTGTTGTTGTTTCAATATGGATTGAATTTGTTTCGCGCTTTCTCCGGTTCGGCGCTCCCATCGGAATTGTGATTTCGAAAACGTGATGAAGCAAAACTTTTGGTGCGATGTACACCAGTGGTTTGGACGGGTGGGCCACCTAAAGTGGCCAGACCTCCCAGTAAATCGGACAGACTACCTAAAGCGGTAAGACTTGTAAGAGCATTAAGAGCTCCGGGTTTAGCGAGCAATTGCGCGAGCGGTAGTGCTGAAGCCAGTGAACTGGCAGCGGCTGCTAGTGGGTTGGTCAGTGCTGAAGGTGTGGTGGCTACTGTCGAGGATGTTGTAGATGAAGTGTTGTTAGAGTTTAAAACGCTTGTTGTTGTGTTTATTGGAGATGATGACGATGATGTCGATGTGGTGGTGTTAGTGTTATTGCTACTTGAAATATTGTTACTTAATGTGGATGTTGTTGTGTTTATATTAGTGTTTGTTGTATTAGTTGTGTTGTTGCTGTTACTATTGACTTGGCCTCCGTTTGCTGCGGCAGTTGTACCATTTACTGTTGTTGCACTATTTGCCTCTTGGAGATTTGCCTTCTGCAATTCGACGCTGTAAAAAGGGATAAATAGAGAGAGAGAGAAAGAGAAAAGGAAAATAGGATATTGCTTTCTTTCTGTTTAAATGGTGATGATAAGGTTTAATTGGTAGTGATGGTTATTCTTTTTTTATATCACTGACAATGATTTTGTGGAATTGAGTTGAGGTTGGTATTTCATACATTATCAATTATTATTATTGAATAATTTTGACTTGATTTCTTAATTCTTCGTTTCTCTCAAAAGGTTAAGGAGGGATTTTTGGTGGATGTTTAGGGATTTTATATAGATATTATTGAAATTATTGCAAATGCGTTCTAGTTGCAATAGAAAAGATGTTTGTTGCGTGTAAAAATTATTTAAATGCAAATAAAATAAGAACTTCGCAGGAACGGAATTATTAAAACACAGAAAACAAAAATATATAACATTTGTTTTAAAGCTTACGAAATTAGTTATTTTGGCTTTTTTTATTCCTTCATACAAAACTAACTTTTTTATACGATATCATTACTGATCGGTCCTTTTATAGTTTTCTCATAAAATATGCCGCTATCTTTCTTAATCGTCCATCAATGCAGTCTCATGTTGTTTGTGGTGAGTCAATGACGTCATACATTTTGTCATGCTAAACTGCCAGGCAAAAATAGCGTACCAGGTAAACAAAAATTTCAGAAGCTTTCCAAATTGTTTTCTACACTTCAAACGGAATGTGTAAGTGCAATAAAATCAATGATGCCACCAGAAAAAAAAATGATATAGAATTCCGGAAAAATAGTACCAGGGCAAATGAAATTTAATACATACATTTTTATGACAACATACTTTTTTATTTAAATCTCATAAAGTTTTATATTCTCGCCATTTCCTTATTATAGCATAACAAATGCAATAATAAAACTTTTGTACGCCATGGGTCGAGCCCCATTCTCTTAAAATCATGACGTCGTGTTGTGCTTTACAAGCGATACGAAGGAAAAGATTCTCCTTTATATCGTATGTATGTATGTATCTACATACATATGTTTGTATGTACTACATATGTATGCTTTTACAAATGTTCTCAACTCTCTAAAAATAACAGGCCAACACAATAACATAATAAGAAACATTTTTTCAAAAACACTTTTGTAGAGCTGTAAAATTACCGATAGATAGTCCCGCCATTCGATAGTTTAATATGAAACTATCGATAGTTTCTGGCCGCTGCTTTATTGTCATTTATTTGATTGGCTGTAGTATTGAAAATATATCTAATATTGAAAAAAGTAAAAAAATTGTTTGACTTACAATACTTGGTATGCAGGTATGTATATGTAATTATTTTATGCTTATACATTTATTGGCGAATATTGTTTTTTAAAATTTAAGCCGTCGTCAGAACTACATAATTGACTTTGCTTCTTTTACTGGCTTGAATCAAATTTTCTGTTGATAGAATCACTATCAAGAAGAATTATCGATAGTTCATTAAAAATAAAACTGTCGATAGTACCATCGATAATTCTGCAGCTCTACTTTATTTTCTCTCTGTTTCAGTGAGCAATTAAAGAGGGTCACTATTTATTACATTTCAAGTCTCACTCAGAATTCTATTAGGCAATGTACTTGTTGTTGTTTTTCAAACTGTTTTGTATGTGATTGTCTCTTTGTCGTTGATTTGAGTGCCGTCATTAAGCTTAAATGAAACATGCAACTGTAATGAAACTAATGCTGCCACCACAAAATAAAAATATTACAGAATCCTGGAGAAAATAGTACCACGGCAGATAAAACTGTATAAATTTTTGCGACCAAATATGTACAATATTTTTATTTAAAGATCATAAAAAGTACAAATTAGTAAAAGTATCTTAAAACGAGTTTTGTACAAAAAAAAACTTTGCTTTTCTGATCGATTGATTATTATTTTCAAATGTTTATAGGTATTACTTTTGCACGATAAAGATTTTGTGAAGAAATATATGTATGTATGTTGTGCTTGTGAAACGTATGTATGTATGTATTGTACATACATGCATGTTTATGCAGCTATACATATGTATGTATGTAGTTTTTTGTTTGTTTTAGTAAATAATGTTTTGTCCTAAATATTTGTACTATTTTGGATGACTTGGTACCATTTTTCGCCGGGATTCGGTACTGTTTTTTGTCTGGTGGCAACACTGCTTTCATTACAATTACAACATACTCAGTTTTAATTGAGTGACGTCACTCAAATCAACAAAAAGGACAGAAAGGAGAATACAAACATTTTATAGAAAAGGAGCTGGCAGATTTTTCTGTTTATCTGGTACATTGCGTGATTTTTGTGAAACTTAAAATAAACAAACAACGCAGCGACGTCACGATGGCTAAAAAGTTGAGGAAAAAAAGATAGAGAAAATTGCTTTCAATGAATTTTGTTTGCTTAGTACTTCGTCGGTATTAAAAAACGATTTAAATTAAAAATGGGTATGATGACGTCACTGATCTTTCAACAAAAGATGAAGCGAAGAAATTGGGTAAATAAGTCTGACGTCACTGCACTTGCTAAGTTATTCTGTTTATCGGGTATTTTAATAGACTTCAAAAAATGAAGGTAGCGGACAACAACAATTCGTATTTTTGGAAGGAAAATGATTGTTGCTTGATTATTCTGTTGGCCTGGTAGTTCACTTGAATTTTGAGCGAAATTTTTAGCAAACAAAAGTTTGGAAAAAAATCATATTATTTTTTGGAAAAACTTGTTCCAGTGCAATTAAAACAGACTGGAAAACTAAATGCCATGACGTCATTGATCTGTTAGCAAAAGCGAATGTGTGTGTTTTCATGGTGAAAAATGGTTGCTAAATAATCATTTTGTTTGCCTGATATTTGTGGTGTAAACTAAACTTTATGACGTCATAAAATTACACAAGAAAGGAAATAGGAAATAAACAAACAAACACCACTGTTTTATTTCTTCTGTTGGTCTGATGTTCGTTCTTGTTCTCTCTTCCTTAAGAAAGGAAGAAATGTGAAATTAAAATTTGATGATTTTTTGTTTGATTCAATTTTATTGGTATTTATTTATTTATTTTCTAGTCTTGAAAAAAATTTTTGTATTTTTCCATCTTTTTGATTGACACAATACTTTTTATTTCTTCTTTCTTAACTTATTTACATATATAATTTATTTTTTTATTTTCAGTGCTGCCTGCCATTAAAGTTAAATTTGCAACGAAATATACATACATATGTATGAAGACAATGAGCAAATAAGTTTCACGTACAACATTATCAAGCATTAATTATGACGATCAAAGAGAGAAAGAACTGTATTATAAAATGGAACTAACTGTACTAATAAGTTATTAAAATAAAATATTATGCCACGTTAAATAATATTTTTCATGCTTCTTTCTTATACACGTTTTCAATAGTTTTTTTTAAATAAAATTAATTAATTATTAACTAATTCTTTTATTCATATGTATTTCTAAATCTTTTCAATAGGTAGGTACCCATTTTCTGTCATATGACGCTGTTTTAAGACTTTAACAATCGGAATTTGTGCGCTCAGCTTTTTTTTAATGGTCAATTCAATTTTCGTATTAAAATTTATTTGTTTTGACCACTTGTTGTAAATCGATATCACAATTTTTTTTTTTAATCCAGAGGGATATGAACAATTTGCCAGTTCTAAATATTAATTTCTAATTAACTAATTATCCGAATTACCAACCGGCTGTAAATATGTTTGAATATAGTTTTTTTGTGACAATTATTTTTTATTCCCGAACAGGTGAAGACGCACTGAAGAGAATAAGATATACATACATATTATTATTTAAAAAAAAAAAAGTAGAAGTGATTTTGGCATGTTTTATTTGGCTCTACAGTTGCTGTAAGTTTATTATTCTTCTGCAAGTAGAGCCAAACAAAACTGAATTATATATTTTTACAATCAATATTCACCGTGATGTGGAAACTTCACTTTAGAAATTCGTTTAAAACCGATTTTACACTTCTAAATACATATATCTATAAGATATCCTCTTGACAAATTTTTAAAAAAGCTTGAGCAGCAAACCAAGTACAAGACGTAACTCCGCATATTAGCACATCAATTGCCAGCAGAATAAGGACTTCTGCTACCATTTCTGTAAAAAAAAACCAAATCTATAAAACGCTTTAGTCATATGTGACTTCTTCGCTTCGGCCACAATTTTGTTGAATTACAACGCAACGCCAGAATTTATATGAAAAATAGCAAATTTTAACACCCTTATTCACAAAAAATATTTCAGGCTTATAAGGCTCTTATTTGACACATTTGTATGGAAAATTTGTCAAATATGTATGAGTTTAAAAAATCTAAAAATATTTATTTTGAATAAGACCCTAAATTTTTTCAAAAAATTGTTGCTTTGTACAAAAAGGAGGTGTTTGCAAGTGAAATTTGAAAGTTTATGTTTGTGTGCGAACCAACAACAATTTTGAAAAATATTTTCAAAATTATAATTGTTTTTTATATACATAAATTCTAGCGATGCGTTGCGAATTACAAAATTATGGACTCTGCTAAAAAAATTTACGTCAGCAATATATACATATGTATATGTAAATGGCTTCGCTTGGCAAGGATGTCTCTTATTTAACTCAACAGTGTATAAATCTAATTGACTTTAAATAAATTTGCATTTAAATATTTTTACAAAACAAAACAAGAAAAAAAGGGATTTTCTCTTCTCAATGGAATATAATACAAAATAAGGAATTACTTAGGATTAAACGTCGCTTTATCTCCAATTACCAATAGAACTTTGATGATGGTGGTTGGTTGGTTGATTGGTTGGTTGGTGATGTTGTTTGATTGGTATTCTGTTGTTTGCTTTGCAAAATAGTCGTGAAATGAAAGAAGGGATCCCCTCTCGGTTGGTCATATGGTTTTAATAGATAAAAACGTTTTACAAGTAGATAGATTTACAATATAAGACTTAAAACTAACCGGGAAGAATTTTAACATATTTATTGTAATAGTAAATGGCTACATAAATAGGGCAGGTATTATTATGTACGATATCTATGTATGTAGGGTAGTTTTCTTTGCATAGTATATCAATTTTCATTTATATTTACCAAGTCGGAACCCAAGGATTTTCAACTGTATTTTAATGGTTTTTTTTTTATCAAATGGAAGTTCTTTGTCTCAACAAAAAATACAAAATTTGCATTTAGAAATGTGATGCTTAGGAACGAACCGCTTCATTAAAAAACAATGAAAACGGATTCGTGGGGAAAATTGTTTTGTATTTGAAAGATAATATACTTTCTGCAGTATACAATGTAATTAATATATGGATACTGTACAAATATATATTGTTTATATATTATATTTATAATATATAAGACATTTTATGGCTTATAACAGCGAAAAAAATATGAACGCTTACTTAACAAAATGTGTTAAAGTGTAACTATATAAAGTAAACAAAGATCCTCCTCTCCTTTTTATAACGGAAATATTTTTAAATTTTATTGTGTAAAAAAGTTTTATTAATTCAAAACAAATTTGTCCATTTGTTTCAATTCAAATCAATTCGACAAAATTGCGCAACTACGACTACTATTTATTTATTTTGTTTTTTTTTTCATAACGTTAGAATTAGTTACAAACAAACACACACTTACAATTAGAAGAAGACATAGAAAAAAAGTTGTTAATTTTTTGTTTCTCTTTTTTTTTTTAATTAAGAACAACAACAATATTGGCACACTTAATACGATGAATAGAACAACAACAAAAAAGATGTAACAGAAAAACTATGAAAAACAAAGACTTACCTCATATTGATTAAGTATTGTGCCAGAGCTACAGAATCTGGATTGCCGCTGATGGTGATAGTGCGGTCAGTGTTGCCACCCTCACGTTCCTCACAATTTGAAATGCGTATCATTGCACCAGAAATCTGACGAATTTCGGCAATTTTAGTGCCACCTTTGCCAATAATGCAACCGATCAAATCATTTGACACAGTCATTTCATGCTGCTGTTGTTGTGCACGATTTGTATTTGCGGTGCGCAGCTGTGATCCAGCTAGAGCAGCCAAAGCTACTTTTTGTAAGAGAAAACATTTGAAATTTCACATCACAAAGTTTCCCAATATGAACTGTATCTAGACTACTAACCTGTTGGATTAAGACCACCTGTGTTGGCGGGAGCCATACCGGCTAAACCTAATGCTGCCAAACTAGCCAAAGGATTTTTAGCCACCTGTATAGATGATATAAATAAACATATTCCTTTGTTAATTGATAAAATATTTATAATATTTTTTATCTCTTAATGGAAAATAAAAGACAAACAGAACAAATAAAAGTTAATAAATTATGTATATAATAAAAAGAACACAGAAATAACAACAACAAAAACAGTACAGAAAAATGCAATATAAATTTACAACATACAATTGAATTTTACAAAATGAAAAAAAAAATAGATAAACAATATTGGTTACGGCAAAGTGATTAATTAATTTATTCAAAACCTTTATGTTTGTCTAAACGTGATCGGGGAAAAAAGAAAATTGTTTTGTTCGCCAGGCGGTCAACATGAATGGCACCATTTAGTGAGAAACGAGTATGACCAGCCTCTAGTATATTTTTTTTTTTTTCAAAAGCAAATCAAGTGTTATGAAAAACATAACATTGCACTTGTAGGACAATATCCTCATATTGATCGGCACAAGAGATCTGGAGAATTTCCGCTTTCAGAACGCCAGAAATACGTGCACAAATTCCATACCGGAGAGGTTTTTAGGACAATTTTTCAATTTTAAAAGTGAAAATTGAACCCAAAATTACAAAATCAAAAAACTTCCCTTTGGAAATACACTAACAAAAATTATTTAAAAAGACCAATTGGAAAAAAATCATTGTTGTTTTTTGAAACAAGCTACAAATCTTCTTAGTAATAGCAAAATCATACCAAGTTTTATTTTACACTAAATTTTTTATTTAATCACTTTGACTTCACCAACATTTGAGCGAATCAATTAGAAAAAACATATTTTTTTACAATAAAAAAATAATTGATAAAGTAAAAAATAAAGTTGTTTCAGATGTGTTTTTTTTTTTCTTTAATTGAAATGCATGTGAGATATTGTGTTAATGGTGTGTGTCTGATGAAAAAGTGTAGCTGGTTGAGTTTTGTAAATGTACAAAATGTTACGTTTAAATAGGAACAGGAACAAAAGGAAGATGTTGCAGAAATTGAGATCTGGAGGTGGCACCTTAAACGGCTGCTTACAAACAATTATTAGAACATGTATACAAGTAGAATAGAAGGGAAATCGAAACGTCTGCTAATACATAATGGAATTAATTTGGATATTGTGGAAAGTGAATTATATGTATGCAAGTATTTTCAAGGGCCATTTGAAAGGGTTTTCATTTGTACACCAATTACCTACAGCACTTTATTTTGATTATATGTCCTTTATATATGTATGTACATAGATAAATGTTTGTGCGTGTATGTGTGGTATTTTTCTTCATATGTGTAATTTTTATAAATCTTTTAATAAACATGCAAAACCAATGAAATGAAACTTAGCAGGCATGTCAAAATTGGCAACCATTTGAGGGGAATGAGTCCGCTCAAAAACAAACATTATGTGTAATAAAAAGAAAGGCAAAAATATTTACTTAATTAATTACTTAATAAAACAAAAATTAATTACTTAATAATTTCTAAACGTTTTGTAATGAAATCAGTTTTATTGTGACACAATCTAAAATGGATTCTTTTTATCTGAAAATCTCTACAAATCATCAATCGTATGTACTACGTACTAATTCAATAGCCAGCCGAATAACAATCACATGTGATTTGTTCCTCAATCGGTGGTCAGGCAGACTTCGAACACACCAATTACTTGTAGAATTACAACCCTGTCAGACATAGAGTAGTCGACTACTAAAAAGAGTCAACTTCAAGTTGAACTGCAATCGATTTGTAATGCACTGTCATTGTAAAGTAATGCGAGTTGACCAAAAATCCAAATAATAAAATATACACTTTCTACTTTGTATATTGTTGCTACATTTACTGCGATTATTGCGATCGCTGAGTGGGTATGGGTATCGAATCCAGCCAGAGGTTAACAAATGAGATCGGCAGTACAAAAACAAAGCAAGTGAAATTTTCAAAGAAAATAAGATAAAATATGCCAACTGAAAAATATAAAGCCAGCCCTGGTTTGCACGTATTTTTCTGTGAGCACTAACTTTTAAGCAGCAAGCTTTAAGTTATAGTTGGAACGTTAAATTGGTTGGTTATTGGTTATTGGTATTGAAAAGTACCCCAAGTGTTAACCAGCACCTGTTGTGAAATAGTTAGTTACGTTTACGTTTCTGACAGGGAAAGTAGCGCATTGCCCATACAAGTAAGTTCTTACGAGAAAAGTGGTTAGAGAGAATTGTAATTTCAATTTGGTTTTATAGAAACCCAAACGATCTGAAGCTGCATAAATTATGTAACTAAATCAATAAAATCAAATAAAACATAGATTGAGCTTAATTTTTTCTTTAAACATTTTGGCTCTGCTGATTTAGCCGTAACCTGTTCGTGTTGATTTGACATTGATGTAATATTAAAGTAAAATATTTTTTACAAATAACTTTGTTCAAACTCGAACTCAAACAAAGGAGAGATAAAAACTATTAACATTAATTTAACCAACCATTCGAACTACACAGAATCGACATCAAGACGTAGTTAGTAAGTACACAACATAGAATTAAGTCGTAAAGAAAAGAAATAAAGTTTAAACAAAATAAAAAAGTGGTTTTGATAAGTTCTTTTTTAAGTTTCGATTTCTTGGTTGAGTTTTCGAGGTGTATGAATTATGGTTGCCAAAGGAAAACTTTGTATAAAACTTATGTTGCATAACATTTATCGCTGGGTCTCTATGTTGGTTGATGGGGGGGGGGAGGAGTTGAGTAAGTATTAGGAAAGGGGTTACACAACACTAAACCAAACTACATTTTACTTTTTACACACAACGGGAAGAGTTTCGTTCAATAAATGCGATTGAGAAACACAAAAAACTATTGGCTGATTTATAAAATTAATAAATATTCTTCATTAAAGTAATATTCGTTAAATAAATCAAGAATTCGAAATTATCGAACAATAAAGAATGGGGTGGTGGTATACGAAATGCACTAAAAGTGTTATGTTTTTTTTTTTTCATTACAGGGGGAGGAAGGGGGAGAAAAACAAAAATAGATGCAATGCTTTCAAACAATTTCGTTCAACCAAAACTCACATCGGGCAATTGCTGTAGGTGATGGTGTGCTGGTACTGCTCCTGGTAAATGTGCGCCCTTTAATAAAGGATCCGTTAAACCCGATATACCAGCATGTAGACCACCGGTAGCCAAAGCAAGTGGAAATACTGGACAGGTCTAAAGAGGTTTATAGTTGTTTATAGATTGATTGATTTTTATTGCAAGTGTTGTAAATAGAAGTGTTGTTATTTGTTAAACAGTTTGAACAATAATTTCATAAACAATGAAGATTTTAGCAGTTCGAAAGTGAAAATATACAAAATTGATAGTTTCAAAGAAAATTTGTGTTAAATTTTTTAATTTTGGTTTTGTTGTTGTTGATGTAGAATTTATTATTTTGTGTTTTTTTATATCCAGGTAATAAGATGAGTTTGTTCCAAAAAGAAAAAAGTAAATAAATAAATAGCAAATTAATTAAGACAAGATTTAAAGTCACAAAGGTTCATATAACAAAAATTATTAAATAGAAGATAAAAAAAGAACATAAAAAACGAAAAAAAATCATAGACATATTAAAATGATAAACTATTAAATGGTATTTCAACATCAATGGAATATTGTTGGCTTGAAAAACATGAATTTGAATCATGTGGAAGTCCGTTTTTCAGTGAAATTAATAATTTTGTAAACGAACTCATACTGGGCTCGAAACGTAACATCCATGAGCACGCAAAACCAACTCCAAACAAGCGCATACGCATTGACGCTATGGCTATAACGTTCATACCAAGGCCGATTAATAAGGTCTGTGCAGCTCTACAACAACAACGTTTTATGCGCATTTTGTTTGTGTGAAAACAACGCTAGACCTGTCAAAGACAGTTGAACCATAACATGTGTATACAAGACAGGGATGAAAAATTGTACTTGCTTCCAAGAAAGAGTGCGTTTTATCAGGAGCATTGAAGTTGATTTATACCATAATCAATTTTCATATGTAGTTAAACTTAATAATATCAATGCTAATAGTTGATTTTTGCAATCCTAAATTAATCATTAGGGCAATACATATCTTATATCTTCAAAAGTTTGCATCCCTGATACGATACACGAAAATCAGAGAAGAAAATAAAAAATGGGGCGCCGTAAATGCAAACAAGCATTTTGATTAGCAAATAAAACCATTTCATTAGTTGAGGTGACTGTACTAATGGACTTTGCATCAAAGTATCTTTATACCAGGTGGCATTGCAAGAACAGCTGACTACTGCTTCTAACAGTTGAACTGTTAGAGGCTTGTTTACAAACTGCATAAACACCCAACACAAACGCGGACACAGGGTGGAGGGCAATTCTACCAACAAAATGCATGAAGTGTTTGTTGTAGTTACGTGGCTACCTGGTATTAAAATACCTTGATAGGCATATTATCACTTATACATATCAATTGTATGATTGTCAATGCGATCACAGATGTTGCAAGCTGATGGCATAAATTGTTTAGTTGTTAAAGTAAGAACATTTTTCGTACATTTTATTGGAAAAAAAAACACACACACACACACACACAATACATACATACATATATACACATGTAATTATTTGACTCATTTCAAAACACAACCATTGAAAACAGATGAAGTTTGTTTAAATATCGATTACTGTTAAGAGGTTCGGATGACAAGTACGGGCAGATTCTAGCTGAACATTTTATATTTACACACGCACTCTAAGATCAACAGTTTATGACTTTTGATAGTGAAAACTCAGTTTACAAATATTTTAGAATTAGAAAAAGTTATATTCGAAAAAATTTAAAAAAGTTGCGTTTGCGATAACATTGCATATGTAACTGGATGTCGAACAATTAAGGTTCTTTATTTTGTTTATCTATTGCTTAAACTTTATATGTAGCTGGATCTTGAAATACTTGATCTTTCTTCAATCCAAAAGAATTTACGAAAGTAAATTCCAATTGGCCAATCATCTGTTATACAGCGCTCACATTTCGGAATGCATTTATACTTTGAACAACGCTACATAACAACCAAAATGTACTTTAAAAATCAGCCACGAAATCGCTTAATTTCTAGACGATTTCGTCTAGGTCATGCAATAATACCAATTCGACAACGGATTGTTCATAACGAACGAAAAGGATATCGCCGGTGCACGCAAAAGTATGGAAGCATATTAAAATTCACGCCTTCGGGGTTAACATTGTTCACATTATACGGCCAGCAAAGATATCGGCAAAACGAATCAGAATCGGTACAAAAAGGATACAGAGCCTCTAACAAACATTTTGTTAGTGTAAAATCTTTTCGTTATATCAAATTCTGAATTCGGCTTTATAGCTCTGCTCACTCTATCTTACAGCAGAGTAGTTGGATGGCTTGTAAACAATTTTTGACATAACAACAAGATGAAAAAAACGGCAAGCAAAAAATTACCACCTTAGCTGTCAAGTTCTACACATGAAACAATTCAAAGAATTCACGACATGGTGTTGCCCGATCAGAGATGGAAAAAGCGAAAGATTGTAAGTGTAATCATCTGGCGAATTGACGCGTGTTCTCACTATCAGCCACGAACGCAATCGCATGACGACATTGCAGGAGTGTTTGTCGTTGCTCAACAGCAATGTGAACGATTGAAAACTGTTTTTTTTTCGGGTAGTGTTTGCCAGACAATTAGCACAACGGGGCCAATGCATGACCCAAATGAGCTGGTCTTAATGACTGGCAGCCTGAGAGACAACGTAAACATTGTCAGACAAGTGCTATGAACGCTGTTTGTACGGGATATAATCTACATTGACTACCTTCAGAGGGAAATAACAACCAATGAACTGATTTTACAACGTTCGCAGGTGGAAAATAGGCCCTAAATGGGAACTTGGCAAAGAATTAGAGCACCGGAGTCTACACCTGCGCCATTTCCATGACACAAATCTATTAGTTAGGGATGAAATGCTGCATAGAAATTAAAAACTTTCTCAATATCTAATATTAACTCTGTCTTAAGCGAATTCGGCGTTTATCAAATTTAAGGATGGTAATAGCGTTGTCCAGAAACTAGTATAATTAAATAAATTGCCAGACCAATTGAAACAAGTGGTGGAGGTGGAGCTTACAGCTCCTTAAAAGGTGTAAACCAGGTGCCGATTGCATAAATTCGTGTCTACCTACCAACATGTAATAATTTCTTATACATTTTGAAATTCCTAAATTATTCACTCACACATTACGGTATGCAAGATATTGATTGGATACGACAAAATGTAAATGTTTGTGATAACAACGATGTTGGGAGACGTAACTAATGTACATACATACACAAAATGTTTCTTATAAATAAAAACTCTTTTTCAAAAACTAAAAACTTTTTTTTTTTTTTGCTTAGTTGGTGAAGTGGTGAAGAGAACGAACGACATGAGTTTTGGGTTTAAGTAAATATTAATTAAAACATTTTGTTTGCTTGAAGGGAACAAAATAAACAAAATAGACAGTAGAGAGAGAAAGAGAGAGTGAGAGCAAGAGATATGTGAGGGCTCGGGCAGGGAAAGTTCAATTGTTGATATGTTTAACAATTAATTATGTAAAATTCACATTAAATTAAAGTTTTTAAGATTTTTGTGGAGGTCCTTATTGTTTGGCGTTGTGATGTGTGGTTTGGCAGGGCTTTGTTTTTCTTGTAATTAAAATGCTAGGCAAACAATCTAATATGAAACCACAACTCAAAATGTAAAAAAAAACTGTATGTAATTACATATGTTTGGATATGTACGTAATAACTAGAATTATTTTTGCTGTAAATACAATATAGAATTATATTGGCTATTACACACATATGTAAGTGACCGTTAAATTTTTAGAGGTACATTAAATTGTGTGTATGTGTGTATTGAACATTAATTTTGATTCATACATACATACGCACACACACACACATATACATACATATGTATATGTATGTATATATGCATGTACATATGTATTATAACATAAAAATTAACTTTTCAATACCCGTTTCTAAAAGAAATGTTAAAGGGGGAAGAAGGTAGAAGAAGCTGTTCATTTATGACTTGAAATCTTGGAAAGACTTTTAAAAATTTATGCGAAATATAAACAACAAAACTGATGGTTGGTTGACTGATTGGCTGGCTGGCTGGTTGATTGGTTGGTTGGTTTGGTAGTGGCGTTTTGGTGGTTGTGAATAGAGATAATTTTTATTAATTTTATTTAGACTACTTTTTAAAAATTCTGTTTGTAATTACAAGAACAATTGCAAATGTAAAATGATGGTAGACCTACTTTTATCAACCGCACACGAGCCCTCTTATCCTAGTGTGTGAAAATGATGCCCATTTTATTTTTTATTTTTTACTTATATTCTATTTTAAAGCCCACAGTACGTATAATAAAGCTGTCAGTGGAGGTAGTAGCAGTAGTGGTGCAGTAGTAGTTGAATATGGTGGTAGTAGAGTAGATAAAGCCTTAAGATTGTGTTCTTTTACTCAGCCGATTTAGAGAAGAATTTATGTTATAACATTTGAGTAGAGTGGGACGACTTCTCGTTCATCTTCAATTTTTTTTTAACCGTTTTATCGAAAACGTCTAGTTTATTTTATTTAAAATTTTTTCAACTTTTTTTTTCATTAAAACTTAACCTAAGAGAAAAAGTGCAATATATTAAAAAAATGTAAGAACTTAAAGCAAATAATTGTTATCAATACATCAACAATAACAAAAACAACAAAACTGTTATGTTGAGGAAAATAACGAACGGTTGGTAGAGGAGGTTAAAACTATAAATACTAAAGTATTTTACTACAACCAAATTTGGAAACTAACTAAAGTGAATGCTTTTCATTGTGGAAAAGAAAGAGGTAAATTGGTTGGTTCATTGATTGTTTGGCGAAAAAGATTGGGTCACTTTCGGCTTTTCCTGAGTTTATACCTGAGTAATACACATAAAATGCCAAATATCACAAAAACAATTTTTTCAAAAATTTTACATTTGCATAACGTTTACTTTGTGCGTAAGAAAGGGTCACAAAAGCTCAAACTGCGAATTATGGAAGAAAATGAATATATTCGTAATGTATTTTTTTCAGTAGATAACTTGACAAAAACGCAGTTGCAAACTTATTTGCACTCAAAGCTGCCAGAGGCAGGCAGATACCCTGAATGGATTCTGGCTCAAACACCGGTGCCTTCACTTTGTAGCTTCAGCTGGAATTAGATATTCTGAGTTCTTCAGCAACAGTGCATATACAACAGTTTCCAATCTGTCCGATCAGCCATTTAGGAGAATTGGTGTGGAAGGCCATCATGTTAGGTGCTGATGTAAATAAAATTCTACATCTGCCGGTCATGCCACTTTCATTTATGAATTCCCAGTTTTTTTTTAGAGCTGACAACAAACTTGTACAACCTGCATTTTTTATTATAGCAGGCTTACTTTCTAGTAAAAACAGAAGTTCAACTATGTTTTAGCTTCTTGGAGATTCGGATATCATATTTACTCCTAAGGATATATTTTACAAAATTATGTAACGGCTTTTTAATACAATAGATTCCCTAATGCGGTATAATCTGACCGTTAACAAGCACAAAGTAAAATAGCGGATTCTCTGAATGTCCAGCTGCCAAAATTTGCTGTCGGTACTTATGCTTTACAGCGGATTACGCTATAAATAAGACCCTGCTGAAACTAAAAACTGGAAAATTGAACATTTTGTACCCGTTTATTATGCAATTAAAAATTTTGTGAAAATTGGCATAAATGTGTGGAGTAAAAATGTGTATATTAAATACAATTTAAGGTAAAACGTGAAATTATATCAAAGTTATGTATGTGTTAACTGGTGTATGTATGTATGTTAAATACGACAATAAATTAGGAGTTGATAGAGAAAGGATCGGATAGTGTTATTAACAAATGTTAGAAGATACGGAAAGCATTCATAAATAATAAAAGGAAATGAAAAAAAGTTGATGTGGTTTCTATACGCAACACAAATATTAATCGAGATATGTATGAAGAAGAAGTAGAACAAATGTATACGGCATCTGATATTTAAAATAAGCCTAGTTGCAGAAGTTGAAGAGTAGTAGAATAATCAAGTTGAACTTTGTAAGTAGTTTAAAAAATTGGCTTTACTCGGTACTGGAAAAAAGGTTTAAAGGAGTTACAAGAATTTCATGCTGAATTACCTCTTGTGCGGGTACAGCATAATTGCCCTGTATGGTGAATGCTTGTCCATTAGCCAATATGACAGGTCCTGACACCTGTGGTTTTGGCCTATAAGGGATGGTAGCACCTCTGGGAGGCGACTATAAAAGAAACGAGAAGAAAAATTGGTTATACGTGACATTTGAACAATGCTTCAAACTCAGATTAATTCAAAGAAAACATTGTTATAAGTTTTTTTACGAAACTGTACAAAATGCATGAAAAGCATACCTCCAACATAACGAGACAAATTTGATAGATGCATTGAGTTATTTGTTCAGCAGTACCACTTAAAGTGACGGCACGTTCAGTTGAATTTGGCAACATTTCGCTGGCCACCTGAATTGAGCAGCCTGTTGTCTGACGTATTTCCTTTATTTTGGAACCACTTTTGCCTTTAGTTAAATTTAATAAAAGACAAACAAAATATTTGTAAACATAAAATACAGGCCACGAAGTTAATAAAAAAAAAAACAAGCAAATTATGACATATCATACATACCAATTAACGATCCACATTGACTGGCAGGCACAATCAAGCGTATGGGAATTTGTGTTTTACCACCTTTACTAACGTCATTATTGAATTGAGAGCACCACTGGCAAATAGATTATTACAAAAAACAGACGTTAATTAGAAAATTTATAAATGAACAATCAGCAAAACCAACCTCTTCAAATTTCTTGGTGATTAAGGTAAATGCCGAATAGATTGCACTGGTTGTACCAGACACCGTTACAATGCGTTCCGGACAAGAACCGTCAGATATATTAATTTTGGCCCCCGACTAAAAAAATAAAAATACACATAAAAAAACATAACAAACACTAGCTTAAAATCACTCAAACATATCAATTAAAATTGAGCTTTAATAGGTTTTTCATGGCTCCTGTAACGGGGAGTTCCGAGCTTAAGCTCTAGATAGCGGATAGCGGTCACGTTCTTGAAGTTGTGTGGTCGGACATAGAATTCAACAACAGGTGGGAATGATTTTATGTAGTTGAGCTAAACCTTTTTAAAAGGCTATACAATTTGTTTTATAGTTCCAGCACACACGATGTCAAACTTTTGATAGAAACAATTTGCAAACCTACATATGTATTTCAATCAAAATATTCCACAACAGAATTTGTTTATGGTTCTCTATCGTGAGCTTTGAATTCCCATGACTTAAATTTTGGTAATACTTAAACTTTTGTTTGACTTAAGGAATTTTATTTTAAGCAAATACGTCCAAACAAACAACCGAAAATGCATACAACTACATACATATCCATTCACTTGTTTGGAAAAAAAAATTAAAAAAACGTAAAAACATAAAATTTTACAAGGCATATTTGATTGTTTTATTTGCTCAACGAGTGTATATAAAATTTGGAGAAAATTTGTTTGCTTGTGTTTGATCTTGCAAAGTTTTTGTAAGATAAAATAATTGTGTGCTGTATATTTTGCTTTTGCTCATTGATGAAACAAAACATTAAAATATACTCTTCTAAAATTTTATATTTTTACGTTTTTTCAACAGCTTTTAGTTGGTGTTTGTTGATATATCCAAAAACAGAGAGTAGTGGTCCTGTTATTTGACGGCTAACATCTGATAGTCTGGCCGTACCTTAAGATATAAATGGTATCGCCAATGCCAGCGCGAATTATTTTACAAAACAAATTATTTGTAGGTTGTTCTAACTTGAATTTCAATGTAAAACTCTTATTAAATTATCCTTTTATTGTCCGATGGTGGCGAGAAAGTTTTTTAAAGTATAGAAAAAAAATATTTTTCGCTCTAAGACGGTTTTGACGGAGCTGGTGGTAATTCACCACAACTGACATGGATTTATCTACCGATCGTCTCACGAAAAGTGCAGTTTGCCATTCAAAGACCTATTGCCTAGTTAAATGGTCAAGTAGAGCTTTTAAAAATATTGCTTTTATATGGGAAGTAGCTTGAGAAAGGGAGAAAATATTTGGGAGGATAAGGGAGGAGATGATTGCATATAAAATACTAACCTCTTCACGAAACCTGTTGACGATTTCACCTTTTTTGCCGATAATACTGCCAACTTCCTGAAATTAACAAGAAAAACCACAAACTTGATTAATATCATGCATAAAGTATATATGTATGTATTTCAAGAAATAAACTTATTGAAAAAACTAATTTATGCAGCTGCAGATCGTTTTTTTTTTTTTTTTAATATAAAATTTATTAACAGTATTATTCAATATTTCACTAACAATTTGTTAACGTCTCCAGCATAATATTTGTTATTAAATCTTTTGATTTATAAAAATTCAAAAATTGAAAATTAAAAACAATATAAATAACAGTAAAAAATAACTACATTATCTTTGTGATTGATATTAATTAAATTAGACAAAGAAAACATCAAAGACATTTAGCAGGGTGGACAACTAGTTGTTTCGAAGCCGCCACACTTTCTCGTCAATCACAAAGATAATATGGAAAGAACTTGAGCCTGCTAAACTTAATACATAAATAATTATATAAGAAAAAGTTCGAATATTAGAAATTAATTAACAGTAAAAAATAACACAAGTAGAAATTAACTATTTATTATTATTATTAACTGTTATTTATATTGTTTTTATTAAAAAAACGATCTGAAGCTGCATAAATTAGCTTTTTTCCAGAATTAAAAAAATAAAAAAAAATTATATATGAAATAAACTTATAAATAAATGTCTGTTATGGTGCACCGACAATCGTTCTCTTCTGGCCATCTTAAGAAACGGGGTTTTCATTTGAAATGATTAATAGGAAAGGGGTTTCTTTGGCGTAAAAATTTAATTCAATGACAGGATTTTTTGGTATCCAGTGAAAAAAAAACGCAATAATGTTTTCTTTTTCCTAATAAGTTATTCAAGGTATATGGGGGTTTCAAACGATGCAGATTACTTTGAGGCTATATTTGTTAAGACGAGTTTGTTTAGTTAAAGCAGCTAGTGCTGTTTTATCGCCCGTCCTCTTTATTTTACTGTTTTCATATGCCTACTAATATTGATTTGGAAAGTCAAAGATCACTAAACTCAGACTGAATTAGAAATTATCAAGGGTTTACGCCAAGTATCCCGATTTTTTGTAAACAAAATTTGCTTTGAGCCAACATTAAATGTGAGAAAAGCAATTGTAAATATTAACTTTTTGTCCAAAAATTGTAGCTTTAAATTGATTTTTGTTTTCTTAATCCATGTTTGTATAAAATTATAATGATCATTTTCAGCATTCATCCGTCACCAGCAATCAGTTACAGAATTTGGCTTCGTCTTCTTCGTTTATTTCAACTTCGTGGGAACAACAATCACTGCTCAAGTGCTATAAAAATGTAACCTTTTAATATTTTCGACGATAAAGAGGAATATTTCACTTGCATCTGACAACGAACGACACATGGTAAATGATTCCTTTAGATGTGTATACAGTATTTTCAAAAAAAAAAAAAACAATTTTATATTATTAAATTCACTTTTTTTCAGCAAATGATTTTTTTGTCGTCGAGAAAACAACGACACATGTGTTGTTAATCTGTTGTTGCGACAATTGCATCGTGAATAAATCATTTAATATTTCTTTCTCTATTGTAAATTGTATGTCATGATGCATATGTACATATGTATGTATATATTTTTCTGTTTGCTTCAGTTTAAACATATGCAGTAGCAGTATTTGTAAGTCAGTTTACATATTGTATATAGATACATATATATTTACATACATACATATGTATATACCATGGCAGTGATATGGTTGTAGAAGTATAAGAAGAAAAAAAAACCAACAAAGAAAACTGAAGAAGCGACAAAAAGAATTAATGTGATTTAACTAAAAAAAAAAAAAATTATCATGGACGAAAAAACAACTACAAATAAGAACATTACACGACAATGTAAATTGAATTTCAACTGATTAACAACTGCAGCTCGAAAGCAGTCTGTGGCCAAATACGCATGCAAATAAACAGATATGCACACACGGACGACATCACTGCAGGCAGAGAGCACGCAGACAAGCACTCAAGGAGATGGATGTGAGGTGTATGAAGATAGACAGACTGTGGAGAGTGCAACTTATAGCGCGCCCGTTTGCCCTCTGGCGAAAAAAATTTTTTACAGACGTAAAATATATTTAATTTTTGCAGTTTCTTCATAAAATTTAATACAATTATGAACTATTAGCATTGTGCCCCCCACTTTTCGTTTTTTTTTTTTTTAGCACAAATCAAATATATTCAAGGTTTGATATTGTGTGAAAATTCTGTAAAACACGCTACATTTAATGAACAAAAATTGTTTGTAAGCCAGACAACACTTCGAAAACTCATAATAAGGGCAATTTTCACACGAATTCGACTGGCAGCCGTGTGATGCCAATTAAAGACCTTTGTTAAAAGCTTGCAATCGGCCAAGTTGTCAAAAACACTCTACACAATACATTTTGAGTTACAAGAAAAACAAAGCCGCTGTATTTGTTGTCCTGAAAAAATTATAAATATGCAGCAATTTTCTCTTTATTACTACTTTGAAATTTGAATCTTCTAGATGTGCGCATCAATTAACTGAACACTTTATTTTGGGGTTGAAGCCACTGAACTTTCCACCGAAAGCCAATTAGTTCTACAGGGACCAACGAGCTGAGATGCATTTCCTTTGGCACAATAGATCGCTTTGAAGTTGCTGCTGAAGGGCAACAGGAACTGTTTTGTAAGGAATTAGGAATGACGAGGATATCCGTCGTGTCGATTTAATGTCCGATACTCTTGAGGTGTTATTGAGGTGTCGGGCTATGAAATCCGGTGTCTTGAGTTTTAAGTTGTCTATGTACAGCAAGTGGGATAGAGAGATCGGACTTGTATTTCTTATCTAGATCGGTAGTTTGCCACCTGAGCGGACCTGATCTGATACTCGTAAGTGGCGATATGACGTAGTTTTGCACTACATAGGTTTTTATCTACAGCCGTAGAAAGCAAATCCACATCTGTCAGTAGAACATTTTCGGATATTTGCACCGTATATCCTGTGGTGCTTTATCCAGTTTGTTGCCTAAGTTTCAACCTGAATCACGCCACACTGATTGCATATCGTCCATTGGTACTTATTAACTGCAGTGTCGAACCATCCGGACTATTATTACGGTCTGCCACATGGACCACTTGCCAATTTCTTATTTCTCAATAATAAATTTAAAAAAAAAATGTATGAAGATTCAATTTAAAAAATCACTTATTCAACTATTTTGTTCAGTTTGTTCGTAGAATTGTCCTATGGCCTCCTGATCACCGAACTCATGGTCCCGCTGCTTGTGCCTTGGCACAAGAAGCAGCGGTTATCGTCCACAGCTTCCCTCAAACTGTCTTCCAAATACAAAAATATTGGTCAATAAGAAATAATAAAAAAAAGTAAGAAGTGTACAGGATATTTTCGGGTTTCAATTTAAAAATTATTTATTCAGTCAGTCACATGTTTGGAAAGCGTCGCGAAATAATAGTTCGCTTAATACGAGCACTTTTGTTTCTGTGAAATAAAATGCCTCTTAAGTTGGAAGTTTGAAACAGATTTTTTGGGTTAAAGACAGAACGAAGTTAAGTAATCACTCACAACAAGTACTTTTTTGTTTAAGTTTAATTTTATAATCAGTGACGTGCAGTGTTCTAGTTTTTGTGGAATCGTTTTTCAACTTCACACTTTTGTCAAGTATTTGGAAACAGAATTATTCGCAAAGTTTTGTTAATTATTTTCTGTCAAGTACAAATTTTATTAAAAAAAAAAAAAAAAAAAAAAACAAGACAAACAAACAAATTAAAAATATACTTTAATCTGAAAGATGTAGTTGTTTTCTCGTTCAACTTTTGACTTTTCTTAAGCAATAGTTTGGTTTTCATTACAATGTTTTCTCAAGTTCTGCCACTAAAACTCGCAAGGAGGTGTTGGTATTGTCGACAATAGATTAATTATTTTCTCATGCCATAAAATGTGCACGAATGAGAAGTTTGTTTTATTTCTTAAAAATCAGTACACTTAGAAAAATACTAGTGCACAAAAAAAAAAGCGTAGAAAATTAGATCGATTTCATGTTTTTATATGGCGATTTCGTACCTTGGGACTTTCATTTTAATTCAATTTGATTTTGTATTTAAAAATCAAAATCCAAATTAAATTATTTTTATTTTATTTTCCTTATTCTTATTATATTTTATTTTCTCTCATATTTCGTTTGCTCTACAAGTTTTGTTCTGAAAAGAATTTTACTTCCGCTGATTGGATTCGAACAGCGACCCCTCCGAATGGGTAAGCAACCGCTCAGCCATTACAACAATTACAACCAATGGTACAAACACGTAATTAAGTTGAAAATTAATCTTAAAATAAATAAAGCTACCGTTTAAAAATACAATGCTCCATAACTATTAGGTTTGACGAATACTAGAAGCATTGATCACTTTTGCATATAGGTTTCCAATATTAGCATCTATTGACTTACATACTTGCATATAAGTATTACGTGTGAAAAGGAAGCGCAAATGGTGGTAATATTTTTGCTATTTGCTTATTTTTATTACGCTACTAGCAATACGTTGAAACGCAGAAACGTTTTGTTTTCATTTTGTGTTGAACTATTTGCTTCTTACTGTAAAAATTTTATTTAAAAAGGCAACACTGTTCGTTAGCGAATATTCTGATTTCATTAGAAGTGTGTGTGACTCTAGACGCTGTTTGCGAATCTGACTTTTTTTTAATAATATTTTTTCTGTTACAATATTTATCTTAATAAACATCGACAGGTGGATTTGCGGCAAATAACTCAACACTAGTAAACAAATTCTTTTCAAAAAATTTATATAGCCTTTCAATACTACTATAGAAGGTGCAAAAGAACGAATGAGTGAAAACGATTGCAAAATGGAAAAACGAAAACGTTCTGTACGGAATGTCTTCTGTCGTTGTAAGAATGTTTGTCTTTGCGGTTGTACAGTATATTCTATGTTGCAATACCATTATCTCGCGAAATGAGATAATGCTGTTGCCCTGCACAACGCTGCGCTGCATCAGTATCCTTATTATACACTAAGAGCAGCATCCATTGGAAATCAGCAAAAAAGAAAACGCAAGCATATTGTATGAAGCGTAAAAATTGGCAAGTACAACACGAAATACTTAAACAACAAATGAAAAAAAATTTTTACAATAAACATTCATATGAATAAAATAAAAAAGAAAAAAAAAATACACGTAAACAGTGTGAAATGAACAAGTAACATTTACGCAGGCTGTTTTTAAGTCATTTTCAAAACCGAAACTAACTTTCCCCAGTCTCAAATTATCAATGAAGGTTTCTGATTAAGTCAACTTCCAAATAGAGGCGGCGGTTGTTTCTTAATGGTGAGTACTCTGCTCAATGTGGCAGAAAATGTTGACCAACACTGATATGGAAAATTTGTAAAAAGAGGATGTTGTTTTTCACAAAATAATTAGACTACTGATTCTGAAGCATGTTTTCACTACTAATGCCTGCATTTTGACATCATTTCACGTTAAATAATAACAGTATGTTAAACTTATTGTCTTAAAATCAGCTCTCAGTATGATTGGAATTTACTAATGCAAGAAAGACAACTGGTTTCAAAGTAATTTAGGAGAGGCCGAAAGTTTTTACGCCTCTTATTTTTACGCAGTTCAAGATTGTATTCGTTCTAAATGTTTACACTACGAAATATCCCATTATGGGCTACAACTTAGCAGGTAGTATGTACAACTGAGCTTATCCAAGGTAATAATACCTTGCCTGCATCCTCTACAAAAAGTTTTAATTTCCTAAAGCTTAATGTGATTGAAAACAAGTGCAAACTTGAATTCTTACTCTTGTTTTGGTAAAGTCGAAATCGAGCCAATTGATCTAATTTGAAATTTCGTCAAATTCTTGATCTTAAAATATCTTAACGACTTCAGAGGCTTTAGTCTTAGTTAAGATAAGCTGGATTCTCGTATGACTTGGCCTTCAAAATCAGAACAGCAACCTATTCCACGCACGTGCTTGATTCTGTATGTATTAAAATATTTTTATACGAGTTAGGAAACTAGTATGTGAACTTTTTTTTACCTACCATCTCCTTAAATTTTGTTAAGATCTAACTGTAAAGCAAAGCTATGTCTAGGAAATTACAAACACTGTTATTATTTAAAAAGGTCAGAGCCGCGCCATGTGAGAAATGCCTGGAATTTGGGATCTGCTTCAAATATACATATATAAAATAATGATGAACTTTCTCAAAGCTATTTAGCAGAGCTCTGAGGATAAAAGCACATAAATTATACTGTAGTTACAAACATTTGTTGAACTTTTTTAACAAACCTCGTTTGCCTCGTTTTATACGTTGAAGAGAATTTTGATTAGAAATTAAATAGAAATTGTGTACTTTTTGGCATTAACTCAAAAAATCTTAGGGTAAAAATATAATTAATATAAAGAAATGAAAGCAAAACTAAACAGAAAAGAAATGTTGATGGTGGGACAGTGAAATCGAAGGTAAGAACAGACACGGGGGAAGTATATTTGTCCCCATGAAAAGTGCATACACTTCTTCGAAATAATGTTAATGATGATCTGTGTCTGTGTGTTAATTTTGTCTTTCAAATGCAAACTGGGCATTCAAACGAAATTTTGTGTCTGAGTTTGTTTCAAAATTTGCACTTAAAATTTATTTACTTATGTAAATTTGTTGCTTTCGATTAGTGTGACTAATGCTGTTTTTGGTGTCCCGTCTCTTTAATACACGCGAATTATTTATGTATGTAAAAATTTTGCTTTCGAATGTGTTTTAAGCAACAACAGCAATTTTACGTTGTTTCCTTAATAAACTTTAAAGTAGAAGTAAATGGTTAAGTTCTATTCAATCTAAGTGGTGTCTGTGTATTCGCACTTTATTACAATAAGTTTTTTTCGTCTTTTATCATAATTTTTTTTTTCTTGAACATATTTGCATCAGCAGAGGAAAAAATATAACTTTCTAATAATAACACAGATACATAAACGATTCGTAATGTGTGTGAAGATAAATATGTATTTAAGTCCCCAGCCCAGACCCAAGCCACAATTTTTAGCAAAGGCTTTTCTTTCATTTATCACAATGCTGATTGATAAAGGTGCAAAACGTGTCCATACACATAACATTAATAAAGTCCGATCTAATCAGTGCAACCAATTTCAATGAAATTTTAAGTAGGCATACCTCTGACCTCATCTAAGAAGGCTTTAACTTGCATTTTTTCGTGACCGAGTTTTAGCAAGTTGTGAAGGATCTTGCACTGAAATATGTAGAAAAATCAAATTCGAGAAAAAAATGCAAGTTAGGGCTGCTTTACATGAGATCAACGATACATAGATGCAACTTTTACACCAGAGCTATGTATGTGCCAGACCTTTTGAAAAAAAAAAATTGCCAAATCGGGTTATGCTTTTTTATTAGGAAGGAGCCGTTAGCAATTACAGACTACTTTTGCAAATGTGCTATACTATCTCTTGTTGGTTGGTGCGATACCAAATTTTTGGAAGTCGATATTTTAAAAACATAGCCATATAAAAGAGTGAAAAGAGTAAAGAAAACTTACCTTTCCTTGCATAATCAGCCTTATTGTTAACGTGACCGATGGATCATCATGTTTAATTTGCGTACTTGTGTTATTGTCCTCCATTTTGTCTGTATGTATGTGTGAGGGGCTGGAGTGTTGGTGCAGGGGTTTGGGGAAGTTGGTTGGCGGTTGTAATTTAAATTTGAGTTTTAGAATAAATAAAGTTGCTTTTTAAAATGATGAGATTTTGCTTTACATATGCTCTCTGTATAAATATAAATATTTTGTTGTGTAGAATTCTTTGCTGGTTTCTCTTTAACAAGTATTCGTTTTTCCTGTTTTTGCTCCTTAAGAAAATTAAAATAGATTTTATAGCAATTGTATATTGTTTGGTGGTGGTGTCTTTTATCGTTTCATTTAAGCTCCTTATTATTTTTTTTTATTGAAATTATTCAAAATTAAAAATATTATTTGTGTCCTTCTGGTTGTCCAGATTGGTTGATTGTTTTCAGATATTGTTGTTTTTCTATGTTTTAAGTGCAAGTAACATTTACACTTTCAACAATATTATTGGAACTATCCATGTATGGAAGCTGGTATAGTTGAGGGTATAAAAAATGTGTAACAGCTGAATAATATTAAGAAAATGAAGAATGATTTTTGGTGCTGTTGTCTCCTTTCGCAAATTCTTTTGACAAGTTTTTGTGAATTGTTTTTGAAACAATTAATGTTCTTGAGACGGGCAATTTGTTGGGCGAAAACAAAAGAAAGAAAAAAACAAATTTATATTATTTTATAAGAAAATTTGTTTGTGATTTCTTTTTGTCGCTCTGTCTTATTTCGTTTTTGGCGTTAAACAACAATTAGTTGCTGTAGTTGCTGAATAATGAAACAGCAGCCTTGGTGATGTCTAAGTTTCCGTACAAACGCCGTACAAATTATGTTGGGTTTAATTGCTGCAAAGATGTACAAAAAAAAATTATAATTAATTACAATTAATAATGGCGTTGCAGATATGCATACATACATAAAAATAAATACGCTCGCGTACCACACAACGATTCTTTGTCATTACAAATTATTATTAATGCAAATTTCAAATTTGAAAAATTATTATATATGTATATATTTTTTGAATGCTTTCTTTTTGAGAAGAATTTATTTCTCAAGATTAACTAATGGATTGCGTTTTTGTTTTTATTTTCTTCGTTCACATTTTTTTTTTTTGTCAATCGATTAAAGCCGAAGTGCAATAATTAAGGCGGCATGTAATGAAAAAAAATAATCTATAAATATATACACTCAACAAAACTTCCGGCAGTCAACATTTGTTTTGAATGCTGCCTGTGTCCTCTGTTACAATTTTGGCTTGTTTTTTTTATTCCTAAATTATTTCTAATGTGAATTTGTTTAAAATGTATATTTTTTTAATTTAATGAAAACTTGTTTTTTTTTATGTAAAATTTACAAAACTTTGAATATGCGCCAAGTTTCTTTTTCGTTTTCTTTTTTTCATTTGAGATTTAAATAACTTGCACACATATTTATTTGCCCAATTGTCTCGCAAATGCGTAATGTGAATATCTTGTACTTCGAGATGAAAATGCTTTCATCGTGTCGGTATGTAAAATTACAATTTTATTACAAAATTTGGTCTTTGCGAAATATTTTATAATATACTTTAATAATTTTTCTCTACCCTTGGGTTGAAAGTGTGTACACGAGGGTGAGTAGATTTAGCAATCGATATTTTCGTATTCGAGGAGCCCAAATTTAAATATTTTTGTGTGGGAATTCTCCTAAGGCGACGTGTATCAAGGCATCGGTGTGTTCGAAAAAAAATATTGGCGAAAAAATATGTGGGGGTAGGACCGATGTATGTGCACCCTGCGAAAATCTATCGAAAAATCGATTGCACAACAAAAACAATTTTGTGTCTCTTGAAATCGACCCAACCTAGTGTGTACGCTTGTAACTGCGTATTAGAAATTTTGTTGCAGCAAATAATTTGGGGAGTAAAACATATTGAAATGACTTGAATTAGTCCTTTAGCTCCGAAAGGCATGCAAGTATGTGTGCGTTTTTATAGTAAGGAGCAACGCTGAGTCAATATCACTCGCATGGTCTGCACTGAACTACAACGAAAGGTGTAGTTTAAGGACATTCGTGTTGAAAATCTCACACCAAGCCTCGGGAAACTCTAGAGGAATTATTTTTGGAAATATTTTTCACTCTACCAAATGAATGTCGATTTCTACAGGGCGATGTGAATTCATTTACATTAGTAAATTGTGTTTCAACACAATTTCAAATTCCCAGAAGTTTCATCTATTTTTAAAGAAATACAAACAACGCACACATACAGCTACAAAAATGAACTCAAAATCGTGGCTGCTTTATTCACAATGAATTATTTGTCTCCTGTAAAATGCATGCGAAAATGCAAGGAATCTAGACGAACTTAACAAGAATAAAAAAATACATTAATGCTTTTCTCTTGCCCAGATTTGTGCAGTTCTTTGTATCTGTTTGGTAGCTCCTATCGATGAGAATAAATTTAGAATAATCTAATTTTTGTGTGCAACAAGTTTTATTTTTAAAACATGTAAATTGCTTTAAATTAAAATCATACAAAAGAATAAATGCAACGATATCTTATCGACTGGACAATTTCAGTTTTAAGAAGAGTAAGTAAGTATTCTTTAAATTTCTAAAGTTGGAGACCAGCAAAATAAATAGAAAAGGGCTGATTTAATAAAAAAAAAAGTTTAGATAAAACTAAGTGCAAAATAATAAAATTAACTGATGGATTTTGTAAAATATATACAAATTTTCATTCATCTATTTATATTCGAAACAATAACAAAATATGAACATTTGCTTTTGTTTTCAACACAAATGTGCGAAACAAAATTTATGTAAGATTTAAAAAAACCGGCAGTAAATAAATAGCTAATATTACTATTTTTTGAGCTAAAGGTCCTTTACTACATATACATATATTTTTCATATTTCTTTGAACATTTGTACCGATATTTCGCTCTCCTATATATAACTCGTCAACTCGACTCAGCTGTTTGCCATTCAATTCCTCACTTATGTCATTTAATTGAAAGGAGGGTTGCGCCTGAGACGCCCTTTTTGCACATATTGTACCTCTGCACAAAATACTCACAGTTACTTACAGGAAGCCCCAGTGCTAAAATGGAGTTTATTTCGTACTGATGATGACTTTCAATATTGTTTTAGGTGTTTGGAGTTTATTAATTTTTTTTTCTGATTCCTAGTTTTTGACGAAATTTTCTTTTCATCTTGATCTCGCTAAACTATTAAAACTCGCTAAAGAAATGCTCTCTTCTTTCTCCAAAAAGGTATCGGCATAAGAGTGGGACATAACAGCGGCACACGTTCTTGTATCCCAGAACTCTAACACACTGGAAAAAAATAACTTGTTTTTTTCTTTAAATTCTCAATGAAATTTTTACTTTGAAATATTGAAGACATCAAATATATGTATGTACATATGTATTTCGAAAATCCCAAAGCAATGCAATTTATCATGCTACCATTTTATTGATGTTTACTCAACATTTATATACACACAATGTATGTATGTAGGTATGCATATACAAAACATACATATGTACACGGTTATGAATGCACGTACTCATAAATATGCCGTCACAATATTTACCGATATGTTTTCCTATCTGTCAATTTTTAATTCAACTACAGCATCACATACATACATAAATAGCAATTTATGTGCATTTTGAGGTTTTTAAAACTTTTTCTTTGTGGAGTGTTTTCGTTTGTCCTCAGTATTACTTTTTTATCGATTAGTTTCACTTAGTTCAGAATCCTATTATCAAACTTTTTGTTGTACGGTTTTTGTTATATCAGCACTATTGTATTTGATGCCACATCAATGTTTGAATTGAATTTGTTGTTTTAAAAACCTACATTCGATTTTAAATATTTAACAATAGAATGGAAAAAAGTTGTACTTTTCGAAGAAAAGCAAACGATGTCAAGAAACGAATGGATGGATATATTTCTAATTAAATGTCATTACACTGAAATGGAAATGTTTAAAATACTAAAAAGCATGCTGAACAATAATGTACATCTCGATGTGCAAGTTACTCTGCGTTGTTGCAACACAAGCGACTAACCAGGTTTTGGCCACGAATTCTGGCAAAGTGGAACATAAAATATCACTTTATATATTCACTCTGCTACTATTTGAGACAGGATTGTGGTTAGACTAGAGTCATAGACATTACTCGCAACATTTTAATCTAAACTTATGCCCGTAGTACTACTTCTGTGGAAAGGAGGATATGATTTGCAAAAAAAAAAAAAAAAAAAACTAAACCTAAATGTTAAAATTTTTTTCATATCAACTGTTTATACATCTGTTAAATTATTACTTTTTAGGGTAATTTTTGATTCCCTAAATCCCACCAGCACGCATCTCACTTTTCTTTTGAAAATCGCTCTGGAGAAAACTTTTCACTACCCATAGAAACCACTCATGATATTTTGTGCCAATAAATTTAAAGAAAATATATGTATATGTTTAAAAAGAAAATACATACATACTCTAGTTCAGTAGGATTCTTTTATTGCTTCTGTATTTTATGTTCGCCAAAGTTAACTTGTTGTGAAATTTTCTGCAATTCTTTTGGCATAGATTTTAATAGCTTTTTCATACTTTTTTTTGCAGAAATTTTTAATAAAATTATAATAAACTCAGAAAAAAATAAACATTTCACCTAAAATAATGAGAGTTAATACAACATACTGCAACTCATGGAACGTTTGCAACAACATGCGAGAAAATGCATTGAAACAAGTTTTCTTTTCTTCATTCATGTTTACAAAAATGAAAGAAAAAAAAAGTATATTTGAAAGGAGAAGAGAACAAGTAAAACGAAAACATTTTCTTACTGCGAACTAAATTTTCCTGTAGTGCAAACTTCTTTATGAGTATTTGCAAATGTGTATGTATATTAGGGTAATAACGTTTTTCTTACAATTTTGCTGACTTAAGTCATAAAAATATTAGGAAATGCCAGCTTACACCAGCGGGTTGAAATTTATTCCAAATTTAGCATGATTTAAATATGGACTGTCCAGCAAAAAGCTGACCACAGCTTTGCTTTGTGATGAGAAACCTTAATGTTTCTTTCGGAACCTGTTTTCCGGAATTATCAAACCTTTCCTCTTGTCAGTGCTGACTAAAACGTTTACTTCAAGAGCAGTGACTCACTGCTGGTCACTTCTACTACTTTTCATTATCTAATGGTACCCAATAATTTTCATTCGGGTACTTAATACTATTCAATACTTTTAACTGATTTTTGAATATTTAAACAAAAGAAAGTTTCCTTTTTCTGCATGTGTATCTGTATGTATCTGAATTATGTGGGGAAACTTTAGAGTAAGGAGCCAGACTTTGAAAGAAATGAAGTTTACAGGGTTGTAGAGGGCATCGTAGACCTCCCAAAACTGAAGTCAAACTCTGCCAGAGGCTTATAATAGTTTGTCAACGATTCGATAAAGAAGAAATGCGGAATTTACTACGAATATTGGTTAAAGAGTGCTGCCAGAGGAAAGTTATTGCGCAGAACGTAGCATCGCGAATTGAAATGCGGTTTCATTTGGATGTAAATTCGTATTTTGTTTTAATTTCAGTTCACAAGTTTTTTCATGGCTACGAAAGAATTTCCTGATAAAAAGACCAGCAAACACGGTTTGTATTTCCAATTTATTATTGCCCATCAGGTGGTGGTGGGTAAATTTTTTTCTATAGAAAATAAGTCACCACACTAATAGACATTTTTTACACTTATTATGTTAATATTTCTCTTTTTATTTTTAATTGCCACATCTTTATGTATATTTCTCTGTATTTCACATAATTTTTGTTGTTGTCTTGAGATGTGAAAGAGTTTTGTGCTAATTTATTACAAACTCACTCATAATGAGCCTGTTAATGATCATTAGGCTGGCAGATAGAATGTGATAAACTTTGGAAAACTTACCAAGATTATATTGAAGACAATAACAGTATGAAAATAAGTACACACTTATACAGATATAAAATTACTACTGTACCATAGTAAAAATATACAATGGAATTTTATAAGTTGCACGTTGATGCTGTGTATTGGCTGTTTTAATGTTGAACGAGTTTCTGTTTGTTGATTTTTCTACTTTTTTGCTAAAAAAAAAAAAAAAGAAATAAGCCGTTGCATTTTTATTGAATTGCATTTCTTTATTAGTTCTTCTCTTTTTATGGCAACGGATCGCGTGAAATCGTTAAATACGGACTTCAAAACAAAAGATGATGAACTCTGTATTTATTATACTTTTGTTTAAAATTCTTGTCGTCATTATTACACAGTTCAAGCAGACATAAGCACCTCGTTATTAGAGTGGTGGAATCAGCACTCCAATCACGAGGAACCACAACCACAGGAGTTAAATTATGTATATTCGGTTCGATATGTTTTTCTGTTTCTGAAAGGAACAAGTTGGCCGCGTATAATATCGGTTGAACTGACTTATGTCTGCTCTGCTGTACCTGGTGCATTTTCTTGCATATCGTATACGAAATTTGAGGAAGTATTGACAGCTCCGTTTAAGTTCACATACATATATGTATATTGGTCAAGATCAAATATTTGCCAGAATTCGCTTGTTCTTGCCACATGCAGTGGTTCACTCTTTGCCAGTGGCTCTGAATGTCAGATCAGGTCACAGCAGCAGGTGTTGATGGAAATTAAATTGAAAACTGCATGTGTAAATTAACGAGGAGTTGACAACGTGCAGACATGAATTTGATGCTTAATAATGTTGCGACCTCCCATTATTTGACATTGAATGCTTTATTTGACATCTTAGTGTATGACCTGTTCGACGATGTCGAAGGCTGTCATATATAACACAAGCATTTGCATGAATCCAGTTACATAATTTGTAACCCGCCAAATGTTTTAACACTTAAAAAATGCAACGAATTTCAGATGTCCTTCCATTTTATAAGTATTTATTTTATTATTTATATTAAGACTCAAAGCAAGTCTGAGGAGTTTAGATTATGAGAGTATTTTTAAGTGTTTTTTTTTTTGTATTTTAAACTTGCATGTGTTTGCGTCAATGAAAAACATATTTGTCGGTATGTATGCATTGTTTTGAAGAGTGTATATTACGTGTGTGCTTTTTTACAAATGACAGAGCAAAACAGACTTTAACATTTTCTACTTTCGGTGTTTATCGTCTCTGTCTACAAAAAAGGTACATGTGCAAGAAAAATTAAATAATAGGCTTAATTTTTCCTTCACAGCTGTAAAAATGTTCGTTAAAACGTTTGGTGACTCAACGATCAATATTTGACGTTTATGAATACGAAACAAAACCTAAAAGATTTTCCTACAAACATTTTTTGTAATTCAGCTCAAAAATTCACAGACCTAGCGAATTATTTGGAAGTTTCCATCATTTGGCACTCACTAATTTAACAATTGCTATGAGGGATACTTAAAACGCTCGCAGTTTGCAATAAAGCCAAGAACATTTTAAATATCATTAAACTGAAACATTTTACAAAATTGAGAAAAACGTTGGAATATTAAAGTTTTTTTTTTACACTAAAGGCTCTGCGCCAAGTTTTCGGGTGGTAGCCGATACAAAATAAACTGAATCGCCTCGCGTTTCTGAATTCTGCTGACTGTTAGTTGTTGTGGTTGTGGCACAAACGCAGCACATTTATTTTCTTTTCTATTTTCATTTTAAATCTGTTGAAGTGTTGGAAGAATTTTTGTCTGTGTGTGTGAGCAATGAAAACCTGCAATTGCTATGGAACATTTTTGCACTTCTACAGTTTTAAGTAACCATTTGAAAAACTAAAATAAGCAACAAAAATAAATTTACCTTTGCCAACATAAAAACGTTCTCAGTTTGATAAACTTAACTCGATTAAAATTGATACTGTATAAATAAAATAATATTTTAAGGTACTTAAAAGCTGGCATAGGAGGAGTTCATTTCAAAACTTTGACTAGCATTTGTTACTCAAAATAGCTTTTTAAATTATTACTAAAAAATAGAAACATCTGTTCAATCAATACTTTTTGAAATCATTTACATTGGACTGCACTTTGTCGACAAATAAATGATACAAGTTTTAATTTTTACCTGTATCCGTTATGTACTCATGAATGAAAATAGAAACAAGAAATTCACAGCATAACAACAAAATCTAATAAGTCTATTAATATATAAGTACTTATATATAAAATAACTAGAACAAAGTTGAATTAAAACCTAATTCTCAAATATTTAAAAACATTTTCAACTGAGGATGTTAAGAAATTCATCAAAGTTCACAGGGGGACTGAATATTAAAAAAAAAAGTAAATCTGCAAGGGTTGAACTTGAGCGAATCAGAAATTTATGATATTTAATGTTATTTTAACATGGTCAATGATCGGTGTAGAACAAATTATTCTTACAATTAGAACCCTATTTTTGTAACAAAACAATCTATTTGGAAAAATTTTAATTCAACAATGCGACCTCAAACTGCCGCCACGGAGCACAACATCCTTGTGAACATTCTAACAAACAAATCATGTTTACAATTTTTTTACAGAACAATTTTTAATAGATAATAACAAAAGTAAACATAATTATTTTGGCACTTCCTGTTATTAGCTCCTTAGCGAAGAATATTAAAAGACATGTAAATATAACTAAAATGAGCACAAAATATTTAAACCTCTGTAATCAACTCTGTTTAGCAGCACAGATTTTCTTTCAGTGTATGAACAAATGCATAAAGAATTTTTTTATCAACTATGTTGCAGGCATTTTCATTGTTCATTTTGAAATTCATTCATGTACTTTAGGTAAAAAATTACGAAAGGTACGGAAGGAAGTTAAACATGCATGTACAAACATACATACATGCAAAGAAGTGCATTTTAAGCGCATATAAACAAATAAATTCTTTGTTTTCTACATACTCATACTCAATGCAAAGTAATATGTATTGAACAAAAGCAACTGCAAGCAAAACAATAAAAAAATACAATACAATGCAAACAACAATATACCTCGACGTATAATGAATATTAAATACATAGAATACGTTGATATTCCTCATACGCTACACCAAACCTTGTTGCATTTGAATGTTCAAAGATTAATGTAATTTTGTTGCAAAATTTAGAAGTCAATAAAAAGAATTCCAGCTTCTTAATTACAAACGATAAACTTTTAGGGTTTGAAAATGCAAAAATATTGCGACAATGTGATCGTTAAATAGACATTTTGTAAAGCGCCACAACTTTTTAATAATGACAGCATTTTCATTTATTTTAGATTTCTACGTAGAAAGTAACGTGATGCCTACATGACGTCCTCCAACACAGCCCAGCCACTTGTCAACAAAATTTATATGGAAAGCAGTTCATTTTTCGAATGATTTCATTGTCCATGTTTTACGCAACCCACATGCTTGCGTTGTGTAACAAATTTGGCCATATTTAGTACACTCACCTTTTAGATTAATTGGTGAGTGAGTACTCAATGAAAATTGAGCTTCGTAAAGTTTGCCATTAATCGGCACACGTTCAAAAATGTCTCTCTTTCCGAAATCTAAATATAAAATAGAAATTTTAACAAGTTTTCAGTGTTTACGCCAAAATCTTTTCATTATTCTTATTTTAAGGAATAAATTCGTCTAAAATATAAAAGGTCGCTATCAATGTTGCATTGCGTAGATGACAATTCTTTCGTAACGAAAGATAATTTTAAAAATCATTCCACATATGTATGTCCAAATTGTGCTATAATTAATGATAACGGATGGACAGTTTAACCAAAATACAAGGAAATTATTCAAAATCAGGAAGCGACACTATATAATTCGATTCGAATCAAGATTTTTGACCTGTTATGATAAAAAGAATAAATTCAATAAAACAAAGATACAAATGTACCACAAACATACAAATATGAACGCATATCAATTTCAATTACAGGCCACACAAATCCTCGCTTTGTATTCGTGTCAAAAGCATGCACAAATGCTACTTAAATGCAACGCAAAACTTTTAAACCAGACAACTACACTGGTTTAAATGTTTCTAAGTGGTTTCTAATGGCGGATACAAGGCTGACTTTTTCCTCAGCATCATATATGTATGACATATTTATTTATCAAAACATAAATGTAAGCTTGTGTAGGTTTCCGCAAATATTTAATAAAACAAAAACATATAAAATATGTTAACAAAAAAATGCTTACAAATATTTTCTTATGCATGTGTGTGTATGAACTTCCATGCATATACATACATATACATATATGTATGTACATACCCTTATGTACTTAAAATGTGTCATTTATTTTAAACAAGGACATTTTATCGTATGTTGTCTTATATTTTAAACAAAATTAGACATCTAAATGACTGCTAAAAGTAAGTTTTACATCTGAAATTGTTTGAAAAAAGATGGTTTAAAATAATGTATGACGTTGCGTTATAAAAGAACAAGATTTTTAGCATGAACAAATTCAAGTCTTTAATCGAGCTTCACTCAAATTATTAGACCACTATGTGTGTAGAGTACAGAAAATTTCGAAAATAAAATTCAGTGCATACAGGTCGGGCCAATCACCATTGGGATTATAAATCTATGTATAATATTTTTCATTTATTTCTTTTAGATTACATAAAGAACACTAAAAAGATAAATAATGCTATCTTCATTAGAATTTGAGGCAATAGAGTATTATTATTTAAAACAGTGATAATTTATTTTAACGCCACGCACATTTCAGCGTCAAAATTTCTCCAGAAACAATGATTCGTTTATCGATTATTGCTATTGTGGGAAATATTGAACGTGTGGAGCTAAAGCTCTAACAATACTCTAAGCTACCGTATCCAAAAGCGCGTCACTAAAGCGCCATATTTTCCTTATTTAGTGTAGAAAATTACTATTTTGTATGATTTATAATATGAAAAATGTAGTGAAGAAAAATATATTAATGTAATAATTTTGTAACGTCTTTTTTTAGTTTTGATTGTCCTGTAGAATGAAGTAAAAAAGTGGTAATGTCCATCACGTAATGGACATTACAGGCATCTTAAGCAAAAGCTTAAGTTATCGTCTCAACTAAAATATATGTAAACTGCACGCTATTCTCAGTATCGATTGGTTTTAGAGCAATTTGCAATTCTTGCTTATTACTAGTTCAGAAATGAAACCAATCAAGCAGCTAATTTTTATGGAACTTTGAACATTAATTTTAGGAAACACAGATGAACTAATTGACAGACTCGACACTCTCTCTCTCTCTCTCTCTCTCTATAGTATCTAGGCACACATACATGGATGGATAATTCCTGTATTAGCCAAGATCCCTTCAATTTGAGCATTTGTGCTTCGCTATTTTTCCCATCGCAACTTTTTCTATTCTGTGAAATTTTATGTTCTAAGAAAGGATTAAAAATACTTTAAATTGAAATTAGTGTACTTTGTTCTTGTGCGTTTGCATATGGTCCGCTGTATTGAGAGCAGGAGTTTGATTGTAAATAAATGTAAATGTTCACATGAAGTTTGTAATGCGTTCATAAATTATAACTGCAACCACTAGCCGAAATTTCATATATATATACATATGTTAGCAGAAACACTAAAAGCTATTGTCAGGAAACTGACAATAGCGACCTCGGCACCATTGCTAAGACACTTTATCAATTCTTCCACCGAGAATGAATGAAGAATACATGAAAACTGTAACCAATAATTCAAAAAATATTTAAACCACAGTTTTGGCATTTTGTTTCTTTCTAATTGGGAAAACTAAGCCAGAATTAAATTAATGTTCTTTATGCTTCAAATTGCACACAACTCTTATCACTAGAACAGATTTACTCATGGGTTTTCTTCTTTTTTTTTTTGCTAACCGCCAATTCAATTTGAATAGCAAACATTGTAAATGTGAAGTTTAATTAGTTTTTATTATTTATAACATGTCTTAAAGCATGAATACTACTTGTACCGAAATAATTAAAAAGTATGAACTAAAAAAAAATACAATTCATTATAATAACAATTAATATTAATAATGCTCTCACATTTATACTTTCATATGAATAAAAGCTATTTACATTTATAAATATTGTACGTAACATGGCCGGCCGTGTTTGTGCTGGATATGCATTGGAAATATTGGGCGTCGACAACAGGTAAGTGATGAAAAGAAATGTTTTTCATCAAATATAGTGCATCGAACATTAACGACATGGAAAATCGTTTAAAAAAATATATTAAACAAATTTATCATCCATAAAGTTGTGCATACAAGGCAAAAGAACTGCATCAAGAGTTACAGTCATCAGTAGACATTTAGTAGCAAGGAAATGTTGTTTGCATTAACATTATTATATATCTGATGATTGTGAATTGCTTGAAATAATAAGAAATTTCGTACCGAAAGGTCTGCTCATATTAAAACAAAAAACAATTTTCTTTCTTCACATATTTTTAGTCAAAGAAATCTCTAAGTCCACAATGTTATGTTCTGACTGAGATTCACGGGAAAATATCATTGACTCAACAAACACTTTTTGAAAATAATAAGTTTTTGCTCAAAAGTAGATATAGGCATTTTCCTCTTTTGTAGACCTTCGTTAAAAATAACAGTAATTCAAAAACAAGTTTCGATTTATGTTCCATTGAGAGGGTTACATATTGGAAAGGAAAAAACGAAATACTGTTTTCTAAAATATTATTGCGCAAAATAAGGATACAGTACGTGACAGACAGGCAAGGAAAATTATTTTAAATTATCAAGAAGATTCTTTTAATATTTCCACAGTAAATCAAATATTTTTCGAGCACATTTTAATAAAATTAATATAATGACTAAATAAAATCTCAAATTTCGTTTTGAAAAACTAAAACGATGTCCACATGCTTAATTATTTGCAAATGAGCGCCTGGATGGATGAGTAATTGGTAGAATGCTCCCGTAGCAGACCCGAGTTGGCAGGTTCGATACACGATTCCTGAATTTTGGATATATGATATTAATTTTGTCAGTCCAAGACATTAGTTAATTATGAACCGATTTCTTTCTTTCTTCATTTGGAGCACAGCAGCTCCATTAAAAATTTATGGTAATCGAAAGTGAGGTTTTTTGAGACAATTATTTTGAATAATATGTATTTTATTATGCTATTCTTTAAAATTTTAATTTCTAACGAACTTGAGAAAAGAACCCTTAAAAATCTATTGACATAGCGAGTTTCTTTAAATAAAGTATGTAGAAAGTATGGAAACAATGTTTAATTTTATCGCTTTATCAATAAACTATTTTCCTTTTCATTATCTACCTTAGCGTAGCCACCGCTATTTTGTTTAACGGCGAACAAATCTTTTTCGCTTCTGTTTGTAGCCGAACATGGGAAAAATATCGCTTGCAAAACATAAATTGCTCATGCAATTTCATTATAAGTTTCAAATAATTATGGAATTTTTGAAATATTGTATATAGTTATTTACTTTGAATAAAATAAAATATATCATAAAATTTTCCAAGTGTTGGAACAATAAAAATGTTTGTCGGTCATACACTGTAACACATCTTCGTACTGATGACAGGGTATCATCAGAGTTTTGACTTCAATATTATGTAAAACGACATCAAGGATTCAAAAACTAATATTAGCCTCATACTAATCTTATAGGAGCTACTAAAAAAATAAAAAAAATTGGATTGGATTGGAGGTAGAAGTTTGGTATACAAACATCGAAAAAAAAAATATCGCTAGTCGGTCATAAAATTGACGGGTAATTAAAAAAAACACATAAGAAATGGAGAACTACTTGGTATTTTCTGACAACTTTATTAAAAAAAATGAATTATTTCATCTTGTCCGGGACATTTGATTCATATGCCCAATAAATGCATCATCAATCACTTCATCTCAGTTTTTTTTTTTTAAATATATCAATCCAATCTCATGCTACTTTTCACAATTTTCCACCTTTTCTATTAAAGATACTTTAAAATATTTTCACAATCTTGGAAGACAACAAAAAAAAAAAAAAAAAAAAAAAAAAAAAAAAAAAAAAATCAGCAATACCATAATCTGAAAATCATAAAATAAAATACTATTGTTTCTACAATATTTGAACAAGCTCAACACCAAAACAGCATAAAAAGTCAAATAACCAGAGTTAAAAGCACTACCAAACAAAGTTGCTAAAAAAGACAAACAAAAAATGTGCAAAAATTGCAAAATTTTTTTTCTATTCGCAAATACTTTGCCAGTAATTCCAATGCAACAGAAATAAATTACATTTTTGTACAAACACAGGACACACACACACACACACACACACACACTCGTACAACGAGATTTTGCAGATAAAAGCAATGATTTTGCTGCAAATAAGAAGAACAAAAAATCAATAAAAGACTTGTAAAATGGATGAGAGTACAAAGATACAAAAAAAAAATGTTTTTTTACAAGACTTTGAACTTTTAAGATAAATAGAAAGAAAAAACTTGTAAAAAGTGGATTTGTACAAAAACAAAACCTTTAAATGTACAAACGCACAAATAACAGCAGTCACAAAGAAGTATTTTCTAAGAAATCAAAGTGTGGACTAAAATTTGAAAAGCAAAAGTAGGGTGACACCAAAGTTCACGAAAGCAATGAATACAACAACTAAAAAAGTTTTCAAATTTCACTTTCTTAATTAAAAGAAAATTTACAATTCAAATGACGAAAATTCATTTGAAGTGTAATTGAATAATAACGATAATTGAAATAGATGCGATGCAGCAGGATGAAAGCAGTTCAGCTCTGAAACCGTTTTTCAATTAATTTTTATATAAAATATTAAACTAGAAATTTTATAACAAAAAATAACAAAATATTGTTTCTTCGAAGTATCAACGTATGCCTCTAATATATGAAAACTGTTTCGCGCAAAAGACCGCAGCGGTCCTTCCAGGCGTCTTCCTTTGCTGTAGGCGTCGGATCTTGCCAGTGCAAAATAATTCATCCGCTACACATTTTGAATCGATAATCCAGGCAAGCCCACTGGAAACTTTGTATTTGCATGCTATAGTTGTCATGCTGATTTGGCAAATGGAACTAATGGTTCTTTTGTGGAATTGAACGAAAGCTGCTTTAGCTGCCAAGATAGAAACTACAAATTTCTAGTTGACAGAAAAGCAGCAATTACAATTGAAATCTGCATTACTCATAACTTGACTGCAGTTCGGTTGCCATCAACAATAGAAGCCTTTAAAATTGGCATTAAATTCAACAATTACAATTTTGAATCCTCCCTGAAAGGGAGCCCTGCTCTGTTTCATCATTCTGTGTAATTCTTACTGTGTAACCAATGGACCCTGGATTATATGGCGGAAAAGATCAACGATTAAACAAATAAGGAATGATTGCAAAAAAAAACAGGGTTCGTTTTTGCAAGTAAAAAAACTTAAGGGACAACCTAATATATTTGCACAGTGGCAGTAAAAGCAAAACTAAAACATGAGAGTGTGTAGGTTTGAGTATCGGATTTTCCAAATACATGTATGCTTCAAGTTTTACTTCAAAAAGAAACAACACAAAGATCAAAGATTTTTGTACTTTTTAAAAGGCTGCATATACTTGAAAAACTTATACTTGATGGACTGTTTGTCTAAACGTTTTTGACAAGATCCTGAGCAGTAAAACGAAGACGCAAATAAAAAATAAGGGAAAAATCATAGCTTAGCAAACACATACTTATGAGTTGAAGAGTGTGTTTCAAATGTAGCTAAAGCCATTAGTGAGCATTGATTAAAGCACTACAGGTAGGATAATGTAATATAATTACTTTTGCAGAGAGAAAAAAATAATTTTAATTTTTCATATGAAACTTTGCATACAAGGATAAAAAGGATCATTTTGGATTTCAGAGAAGTGCAACAATTATCGTATGGGGAATAAAAAACCAGAGAGACTAGTACAAAACCAAAATATGTAGTAAGAAAAAACAGAAAAATTTTATTTAAGATTTTCTGCCTGTTTTTCTATATGTGAACAAAATTTTCATTCGCAACATTGTATCGAAGGCTACAATAAAATTTAAGAAATTGTTATTGCTCCCGATACGTATCTATGCGAATGAAATCGTTGTTCGCATTTCGAAAAACGGGCAATTAATTTTTTTTTTCTCTCTTATTTGGTTTAGATTCTTTATGGGGTCCTGAGTTTATCAGCATCCAAATGTGCTGGAATCTCACGGACAGGCAGATAGTGCTAACATAGTAGTTTAAATCAAATTCTGAATAATCGGCAGGAACCACGAGATTCATATGTCAAACAATTCGGGAGTTTGGCTCGAAGATGTAGCCGCAAAATGTCTAATAAATGTCTAATAAATGACACAGTTCTTACGCGGCTAGAGACAATGCTCTGCACAAAAAATCAGCTCTGCGGATTATTGAATTCCGTTTTGAGCGAAAATTTGTTCGATGAAATACCGGGAGAGTTCGCTGCCGTTGTAAGGGGCGTACGCAGCCTCTAATAATGGCGATTTCATAAAGAAATTAAGAAAATTATGAAAAATTTGATCAGTTAATTCTATGAGAAAAAAAAAGGTAAGGTGAGTCATAAGAACAGTAATTGGCTTGCCGCTATTTTTGAAAAAACCTAGATGATAATTCATTTTACAATTGCAATTCAAATTTTGGAATTCCTACGCTCTGTAGGAAAAACTAAAATTGTTTGTTCAGTTGAATTAGACTGTAACCGTTGGTCAATTACAGCCATGTTATTTTTGTGTTTCTTTATGCGATGATGTTCTTGTCGTTGTAGGAATCAAATTGCACATAATCGTCTAGTTCTTGTCGCATCATGTTTTTCTTAGAGTTTGTTCGAGTGTGTTTAAACAAGTTTCAGTTAGTAAGTATTATCTGCTGTTTCTAGTTTTCTTTCGTATTCGCACACTCACACACACACACACACACACACACACATGATGCATTTAGTCAGCCATCCGTATATGCATTTACAATAGAAAATATGTTTGTCTGGTTGCTTGTTTGTATTTAGCTGCTTGGTGCAAGTATTTGCTAATACTATTGCTGGCACAAATTCGTACAAACAACAATAATGTATATTATATTGTTTATCATTGACTTGAAAGTATGACATTTAATTCCATCCGATTTCTTTTAATGCATTTAGAGATTACTTTTTCACACATGCTTGAGTTCATGCCAGATGCGTAGACTACTTTTTTCCTCTGGCATTCAAAAAGGGGTAAATCAGGGGACAATTTTAACGTTTGGTCCCTCCTTTTAAATTTTGTTTCAGCCAATGCAATTTTAGCCACGTTCAATGCGAGCCATGCAACACGTACTTAACTCTTTGTACGTTTCCATTTCTTACAAGGGGGTTTTTTTTTGTGAAAAGGAAAACGTAAAAAAAGAAGAGCAGTAGAAGTTGCTAGACAAATGTGTCAGAAAGTCAATCATTGTTTTAGCATTTTCTTTGTTCAATTGAATTTTGTCACAATAAGCAAAAATATAAAAACACATTTTTTTACAAATTGAATTTAGGTCTACTTAAAATATGCATTTGTTTTCTGTTGCTAAGTTGCATTTTATTGCAATTTGTTGTATAACAAAAAAAAAAAAAAAAAAAAAACAAATTTGTCGTTTTCAATATTTAATCGCTTTTGTCTGTGTCTGTCTGTCTAAAGTAGAGCATGAGAGGTATTAAGGTCCACTGTTTGTCCGTCCACTGATTTTTAGCATCAACATGTATTCACCTGTTCTTAAAAGTTTTTTTCATGTAATCATGTTAAAATTCGAAAAATCATAAAATTTATTTTTACATGCAAAAATGCAGGAAATAAATCGAAGCTAATGTTTTATTAGTTGAAACAATTTCTGAAACGCTTAAATAATGAATGAGTACAGCAGAAACAAAATCTTGGACAAGTTGCTTTCAATTTCACATCAAATCGACATTGACAGAAGGCGTTCAAAAGAACAACACCATCCATTGAGGAGTTGGTGCAACTGGGCACCTTAATCTATGGTTTAGACAAGCGTTGCAGCGCTGTTTGGTATTAAAAGAGTGCGACAGCATTAACTCTTGCAGAATCTGCTCACTTAAATTTATTGAGGGTTTTGCAATAAGCGAAAACTCGCCAAACTTTGCGACACATTTTATCTGTGGGCAGTGGATTGGTACCAAAAAATCGACACCTCGACAATCGACTGAATGAGCCAGTTAAATGTCTTATTTTCAAAAAAAAAAAAAAAAAAAACTGTGAATTGAATGAGACTACTTATCTTACTAAGGATACTACTAGAAAAACCTAATACTAAATTTAAGTTTTTTTTACTTGATTTCAGTAGCACACAAATGTAATGGGAAATAGCAGAGAAAGGCATTGCTTATGAAAATCAAGCCCGTAATGACTTAAAATGACAAGAAAACTCTTGAAGTGCGTTACTGAAATGCCTTCTTATTCTATATATTCTATTATATGTTAGTAACTCACTTTAAAAACAGTCTCAAGTTTTCCAGGTTCGAATCTTTGCAGAGGCAGAAAAAGAAAATCTTTGTAGTATCAAATAAAAGAGGGAGAAATAAAAGAGGAAGTAAGTAAGAAAAAGAAATATTAAAAAATAAACAGAGATGAGATGAGAATATAGAAAAGCAAAAAATGTGTGCCTAAAATTAAGTACAATTCGTACTTGAAACAAGCCCGCCTGTACTTGATTGATTTAAAGAAATCAGTATTTACAGTGTTTGTGACACCGCTTGGAATTGATTTAAGTACGCATGAATCGAATGGGTTTTCCATGAACAGCTTCATTGCAGTATCTTGCTAGTAAAAGGCAAACAACATATTGATGTTAGACCGCACTTAGCCTGAAAGTCAAAAGCGTTTTCTGTGACAGACGTGACCGTTTCTTTAGGAAACCCCATATTACATGTTACATAGTTTTAAAAACTAGCCGCTTGCTACCAAAATACAGCAGAAATTTACTTATTTCCAGATAATTTTTACTCACGAATCACTCACTTTTGACTTAAGAAACAGAATGTTAGCCGTCGGTTTTGAACAGTTGTGAAAACATAAAATTGTACAAACTCACTCACCTTATGCTGTTTGGATTTGTCTGAAATTAAATAAGAAAACATAGTGATTAATTCTCCTTGAATGGACTAGTAAAAAAAGCATTGATATTTCGATTATCTGACAACTAGAAAAATCCAAGACCAAATTATCATGCTTCAATAATGACGAGAAATTTAATCATGCATATATGTTTACATTGTCATTAACAGGCATGGAATCAGTAACGCCCACAATGACATGTTGCTAAGTACTAATTTTATTTTACTTTCAAAAAAAAAGAATGGCTTTCAAAAAAAAAAAAAAAAAAACTAACAGTATAATAAACAATAATTTGTAAGATTTGATTGGAAAATAGAAAGTGTTATTTATATGGTTGCAAATTAATGTTTGCTTTATGATACGGATGTAAACAAGAACTTTTCTGATTTGGGTTTAGTTTAAGATATAGCGTTAAAATTTCTTTTGTAATGACAAAAGAGGTGAAAGGAAACACTTTCTTAAGCGGCTTAAGGATTTTAACGTGTTGCGATGTAACTAAAGTTACATCGAGAGTTTTGTATATTGTAATGCAACGAGCTGAAATTTTTAAATCTAACATTAGTGGTCATAATGCAAAAGTAATTTAATATAAATGCATAAAATTTACTAAAATATTACATAATCGACAACATAATTTTAGCTTGAACAGAACTAACTATTCACTTCTTATCCATATATTCAGTCAATATTCATCCAGCCTGTTTTTTGTTTTTTTTTTTTTTTTTTTTGTTGCTGTTTTGTCACTTTGCCAGAGGCAGACTCGGTGTTTGGTAACACCCAAAGAATATAAAACTCTGGGAATTAAATGAATAAATGAATGAGTAAGTGAATAACTAAATACCTACAAAATAAATGTTTAAAGAAGCTGGAGCAAACATTTCTTAAACCCACCCTTCGACATTTTTCCCTCCTTTTAAGCTTATTCCACTTACACTTAAACGTATATTGTTTAAGTTTATCTTTAAAGAAGACAGGAAGTGAGGCATATAATATTTAAATTATTTTTCACCCCCGCCGCCTTTCCATTTAAGTTACAGATAAGCGAACGTACCTCGAACGAACTCAATGAGCATGAACATTAAAAACTGGACGGATGAATATGCTTACAAAGAAAAGAGGTTTAAGGAAAAATAGCCAACGATTTATTACAGAAAAATATTTAAGAGCAACATAAATGCCAGTACTTTAAAGAACTCGCTCATTTATCAAATATATGTCAGGTTTTTAAACGCTTATTTCTGTTGTAATTTGAAGAAATTTCTCAAATAAGATATTATTAAGTATGATATATTTGTCATAAATAACCGATATACTTTTCTCAGTAAAAATGTTCATTTGGTTATTTTTCCTTAAAGCTTTCTGATTTATAAATATTACATTATATTTGAATCCTTTGGAAATATCACACATTTGCCGTAAAATAATAAAAATATTCTCATTTTCGATTTTCCTTTGCAGTGACAGCACAACACTTAAAAAGGTGTCAATAAATTTAAGCTTGAAGTTTGAAAATACAGTGACTGTAAAAAGCATTCACTACAAGAGAGTTTTGCATAAAACAGTCGATTTGTTGCCGCAATGACTTGCAGAAAAAATTATCTAAAATACCTGCCGTCATAGCCATGGGGGCTACATAGTCGCAGCATGTCTTGTTAACAATCTAAAAAAATCACAACTTTCAATGAACACATGTTGTTGCTGCCGCTGGCAAAACTGAATCTGATATATTTTCTTTTCGGAGTTGATGGTTTGCGCATTTTTATTAGTATAAAGAGCACCATTTTTATTATAAATTACTCCATATTTAAGTATTTCTTAACGGGTGTGGTAACAGAATTCCGTCTAATTTGTTTCATATAATGTTAAGGCTTACTTAAGACTTAAAAAAAAGTCCCCTACATTTATAGAACATTTAAATTTAATAAAATACTTTCTCATATCGCAAAGAAGTCTCTCAAAAGTTCTTGCCAAATGTCTTTCTTGGGAATAAAAACATGAGAAATTGGCAACACCTCCTTTGAAATCTGCCGCCATTTTGCTTGCTGACTAATTGCAATATTGATTAAAAATAGAAAAATGTCTAAGATGAATATCTTGTTATATCTTGGCAGCAATCAAAATCACAAAATTTTTTAATCCAACACGCAAAATGTCCTTTTATTGAATTAATTCTTTGAAATCATGTTAAATCGAGATTATTGCTTTCAATCAACATTTATAAATGTTTCACTGTGCAACCGTTGGCGCAGTTAGTGTTGCATGAATTATAACAGGGATTTTTGTTTATTATTTGTTTTTATTGCGGTCTCTTTCTCTCTCGCTGTCAGCCATTTAGCAGGTCCCCTTGATTAAGTCAGGTTTGATTAAGTAAAATGTTTGTTTCATAATTATGTATGTATACGGCAACAACTGAATAAATTGTGTTGAGGGGATGATGGCTTCTTCAAATAAGTCCAGTAATGTGCCAGACAAACTTCCCAAGGCACGCAAATGTACAAACAGAAATTAGATTTTAAGTGGTTTAAATAAAATTGTAATACAATGAGAGGTAATCAATCATTTCATCAAATTATTTCATAAACTCAACATGCAAAGAGATATGTATTTATATACCAACACATTGTTAAAAAATACTAGGTATGCATTTATATCAAATAAAGTGATTGAACATTTTTATTCAAACTTAAGTTATCTGTAAAATAAATTTAATTTGCTTTTATTTCTTTAAATAAATTCAGCTTGCCTTCCTGTGGGTTCATTTTCAATAAATATAAAATTAACTTTTTTTGTTTTTTGCAGTTAGTTGCTGTGATTTTTATTTTTATTTTGTGTTCGTTCAAAGTTTTTCTTAATATCATTATAAATTAAAAGCTTTTTACTTAATGACAACACTGCAGCAGTCGAATCTGTGTAGAAGTAATTGAAAATTCAAAATCAATTATCGATACTTTGTTGTTTATGCTCACAAAGTCACATGCACAGCACAGAGACCCTGTATAAATTCTGTGTGTGTGTATGTGGTGAATGGAGAAAAGAGCAGAAAGCCAGCATGTATGTAGATATCCTATTAAGGAAGGACAAAATTGTGTTTACTCTTTTTATGCAGCAATGCAACAACATTAGTACTGGGTATTTCACTAAGCTCGTCGTACATTTCTATTTAAATATTAAATAAACCATTGTCACTATCCAACAGGCATCTTTGTCACTTTTCGTAACAGTTATTAGTTTTCATGACATATAAAATAACTTTTATGTGAAGAGCTATTTATTTTTCGTGACGACTGTCACTTAAGTGACGTCGGTAGTCAACATCACAAACATGTGACGGGGTGCTGATGAAGGATGTTCCTACGCAGAAACAGCCGGTTGTCCACCCAGTTATAAAATTTTACTTTCATCTACTTAATTAACATTGATAAAGATAGGGATCACCCAGGGTTTGAACTTGAGCCAATTTAGAATTATACAAATAAAGTGCATTGCAGAGTCGTAGTTCAATATAATTAAAATATAAGTAAATGTGACGTGACTAGTTTGATTGCTTCCATATTATTTTTATAGATTCTGAGAAAATTGCGCACCTTTAAATAAATGAAAAATTCCATGAATTTTCTAACAGAAGAAAAAGAAAACAGGACCAAGCAGCATATATTAAACATATATTAGCTACTAGGTCGGTTCGATTTGCATGGACAAACATTTATTGATATTGTGCCATCGATTCTTCGATAGTTTTTGGCATTAGGAAAGAAATGATTTTCGAGGCGTCCCATTTGGATTTTGGTTTTTGATAAGAGCTTCCTATAGGAGGCGTTGCACGGGGTCGGTATGTTCGAAAAAAAAAATTGGGAGAAAGTATAATTGGGGGTTGGTCACTCATTTGAGTTCTTTACGGGCACTCTGCGGCAAGCTGGTATGATGGGAGGAAAAGTGCTCGTAGAGGAGGCAAATTTATGACCAACCCCCATTATTTTTTTTTCTCTACAGTATTTTTTGCCAACACACCGACCTCGTACCACGCCTCTTTAGGGAAGCTCTCATCGAAAATGAATTTTTTAAATTTGGTATTGGATTTTTTTCCTCATGCCAAAAGCTATCGAAAAATCGATGGCACAGTAATTGCTAAAGTGACCAACCCTATTATCTACTTCAGTTTAACAGTTTTGAAATGTACATTAAACGGAATTTAAAAAAAAACATTTTCATTTCTACGGAAAAGGGGTTTTTGTAATTATTAAAATGGTTTAGCACCCTGTTTAATGTATTAAATAACACGAATGCTTTTTCATTGAAAAAGTTCACAACATTTAATTAAAAAGTAATTTAATTTAAGGAAATGAAAAGGTACTTAAATTTGCACAACCAAAATGGAGGAGAATTATATTTGAAAATGTTTTTTTTCTCTTTTAGGCTAGTTTTCAAGGGGATACTTTCTATAAACTTTATTTATACAAATAATTAAACCATCATCAATGCAATCTATGGAAAAACGTAAGAAAAAATTAAATAAAATGAAAATAATGAAGAAAAGAAAATACATCAACATCAGACAAAACCGCACCAACACATACACACGCAAATAAGCACACAATTCAGACTGAAGAGAAACTCTGTGAAAAACGTAAAGATTTTAAGCAGAAAAACTCCCATTAAGTAAATATTTAGTATGAAAATGGTACAGAAAATACATCAACCATGATAGAAAAATGCAAAAAATATAAAAAAGTAGTAAAGCAACAAAGAAAACTTTTTCTGGCCGACGTTGTTGTTTCTGTGCTTTTCCAACAGTTGAACAGAAAAAAACTTGAAAAATTCTGGCCATTCAATTTAGTGAGTCAGTCAGTCAGCCATCATGATGGTGAGATTTAAGCGCACACATAAACAAACATGTCTCACTCACTTATACCAAAAACTTTCATGCATTTGCAAGAAATGGAAGATGTAAGAATTGAAAATATTGTAAATGGAAAAAAGAAACGTTTTCTCTATTTTTCCCAGTGAGGAAAAATGAAATGATAGACGTTAAAACTTTTACCAAGAAAAAAAAAAATTGTGTAAATATGCGCAAAATAGGAGAAGTTGTGAAAAACACGAGATACGTTTTCAAAGCTGATTTTTTTTTTAAGTCTGTCAAAGCCTGGCCACTATTTTGCTAAAATTTCAAGTTGTGCTTGGAATTGTATTTACGAAACTTTAATGGATCCAATTTTTGTTATGAATTGTTCTAGGTCATCGAAGTAAATTTGTATAGCAATCTGAACTGAAGCTCAAAAAGCAATAAGAAAATTAAATAGAAGGCATTCCGAGAGTTGGTTAGATTCCAGAAAATAAGCGCATTAAAATTAAAAAACTATTTTAGTTGCATGTACTTTACTGAGTGTATTCTATGTTTGAGCTTGGACGTTAAACTTCCGCTATCCCGACAGCTTAGAGAACTGAAGATTAGTGACGAGAAAACGAATGATGGACTTGAAAATCAATACTGACTAAAATTGGTGTCTGAAACAAACATAGGTTTGAAAAGAAACAAAATTATTTGTTATTGTAGCAAAAATTCCGTGTACCCAGTTCAAAATGTTTGATATTATAGTATTATTTTTCTAATGAAGCAAGAAACTAGTGAAAGTGTATACCCCCGAATTAGAAGTGGGATATGAACCCTAAGCTGTATTGTGATAAGGTGATAGAAAGATGTCACACCACCGCTCCACACTAGTGCTCATTTATATGGGTTCGTTACGATATTTTGGTTTGTAACATAATAATATTGTTTAATAAAATTTTATTGCCACCCTTGATCTTAGCCGCAAACATGTGTATTTGTATGTGTGTAGAGAGAGAGAGAGAGAGAGACAGCGTTCAGTGTCAAAAGTGGAATTATAAAACAAACAAACTAAATTTTCCTTAAAGTTGCATCTATTTGAAAAGTAGTTTCACAAAAAATTATGTACATTAAAGAGAAAAAAGCAAAAAAGAAAAAACTACGCGCAAATAAAATTTATACAATTTGGATTAAAAATATTTATAAGAAAATATGAACAACTAATAGAACGAATGACCTTCGGTATCAGAACAAAAAGTTACTTGAGTTTACAGGGTCACGATATCTCTATTTTCACTGTAACAAGTAAGTGTGTATAACTAGATTTATGTTCAGTTTTTTTTTATCAAAAACATTTTTCAGAACGTCCTCTTACTTAGCACTGCCCTGCCCAAACCACTGACCGGCTACACAGTGTTTTCATATCAAACAATATCATTTGCCGTCATAAATACCGACCGAACAGTAGTAAACTTAAATCCTGTTCGCTGTTTGTTTGCTGTTAGTTATTTTTTCATTAGTTTTTCTCCGGTTTTTCTTATTTTGTACTTCCACTTCTGCACACTTTTTTCTCGTTAAATATTATTAAATTCTAACATCAAGAGTAAATACTGACAGTCATGGCGGAAGACCAGCCAGCCAGCTAGACCAGACCGTTATTATAAATAAGAATTATAAAAGAAATAAAACATAAAATAATAATATAAAAAAAAATCATTAAAATCCAGTAAAAATGAAAAACTCTAAATGCAACCACACAATCGTAAAAAAGAAGTTTTCTTTATAATTTTGTTTAGTTCTTTTTTATGTCTGTATTTGATGGAACATACGTACAAGAGAAGCACTTTTCGTTACAGTAATTGGCCAACAAGCAGAAAGAAAGGTGTATTTAAAATTTCGCACAGGTAAAACTCTTAAAACCGCTTTAAAACCCGATTTTTAAGGATGCGGATCCAAGACTGACATAAATCAGTGCTGCGAACAGTAGTTTGTAGGCACCGCTAAGAGATCTTCGCACCCGCTCAAACTTTGCTTTTAATTTGGTTGCCCCAACAACGTTCTGCGACGTTGTTGTTCGTTAAGAAAATATCAAAACTAAATTTTGTAAATTTATCAATGTCAATGCAAACTCTCAGAAAATTCAATTTATGGCAAATATTTCCAATACAAAAGCCATCACTATAAGATTACGTTCTTTGTTAAGATCCACTTTTATATGCTTAAGATATCCTTAACTTTTTCATTGGGATTCATTTGAGAATAGTTTTTAATGAGAGAACAGTTTCACAGCTGCAATTTTTTTGTTGCCATCAACAGCATAATGATTATGCCATCATCATTTCAAGAGCCATAAAACGGAGAAAATCATAAAAATGATACCAGCAACTTGTACTCGTAGTATTTTTATGTATCTATGTATATATTTACTTAAAAGGAAAATGTTCCACTTGCTACATTTAATTCTTCATTATTTCCTTTCCATAACAATAGAAAAAAAACGAACCAGTGAGCTTAAATGTGTGTTAAATATCCGTCTCTGCTTCCTTGAAAAGTGTAGTGGTTAGATATTTTTTAAGCCACTATATTGAGCAAACATTCTTTTTGTCGTCTTTGCAATATAAACTAAATAAAATAACAAATTAAATTGGATTTGGTTCGAAAAGTGTGTCCTCGGAGGAACTCCGTGTGTGTGTGTGTGTGTGTCGGAGGAGCAACAAATAAATTAATAGTGTGGATAATCCTAAATTTATTTTTATTCCAAATGTGATAGCGCGTTAATTGTACTTCCTTACAATTACCGGGATGCGGATAACCTCTTCGTGTTCATCCTTTTTCCTTCTAGTCAAAACGTAGAAGTTCTATTCTGTCGCAATGTTCGCACCATGTTGAGCGTATGCGTCTTGCATGCAATGTTTCGCATAGTAACACAGTTTTTTCTTTCTGTAATTTTACCAACATGCAAGCAAAAACTCAATCTCTTGCAAGTCATCAATATCTCTTGCAAGTGAGCCCACAATTTGCAGAAGTATGATAGTATTAGTAAAAAAAAATTTTTAATCTATTAAGCTACTTGCACTTGCGTGTGTAAACGTTATGTAATTCCCTGATACTGTAATTCGTTTATATTCTTAGTTAAACTAAAAAGCATTAAAAAAAACTTAGAAAGATGGATTTCAAAATCATACTCTGTACGCATGATTCAAGCGGCAACCCCAGCCGAACTTAATAAGTTTGTGTTTTGTTGGAAAATTCATCATCATGTCAAGTAAAAATACTTGTTTATGAAAACTCATTTTAATTAGGTACTTAAATCAATCTTGAGAAGCAATGAGTTTCCTGTGGCAATATTTTAGGTTGTCACTGTATAAGCAAGTTTATAAACTGAAAAAAATTTCAACGAGGCGGCCATTTTACATTTAATATTGGGGAAAATTCTACAACTTCACAAAACTTACTATATCTGAAGTCCATATACAGGATATGTACACGCATGTACATATTTGATTGACAGCAATATAAAGTTTATATGGACAATTAGGAACATCTAATGAAATGTTATGGAGACGCTTAAAATTTAATATTGAACACAACTTAGAGAAATCTGTGAATCTGGCGAACGCTATGCCCAGTTAAATATGTTCGACGTATGACACAATATAATTTTTGATTTCTAACTCATACTTGGGAATTCCTTTTGTGCTGTCATTCGAAATGTTGAAAAAAAAAACTACACTTGCTCTGTGCGAACATAAAAACAAGTTCGAAAGAAAATTTAATAAGACTTGCCCAGTAAAAATGGGGACTGCTTGGACACACATATTATTCAGTTACATTTTTTGGGTGAAACTCGACTTGTACATAAGGGGGGGAAACGCCTCTCTTTTTAAAAACACTTTTAGAAATTTTGAATTTATGAAAATCCGAAAACCTCAGAATTTTTAATGGAATTATCCTCAGATCAACATTTATAACGCGCAGCTGCGGTGTTCTGGAAATTTCGAATTGAGCGCATGAACAAGCAGGATCGTACATCATCCGTAGCTTTTCCGCTGCAAACCAATCGCGGTTATCGGGCAATTAAGCTTTTTATCATGTTTATTATATTGGAATCTTTTGCAGTCTTAAAATGTGGACGATACATTTTCTGTGTAACAATTTTTGTACGTTCTTGCGTTGAACATCAAGAGATTGTACAATTTTATTAGATTCCTTATTACAACTCAAAAGGATATTTGGACACATATGCACACACATATACTATATTCATATATTTATTTAATTTCGTTTTCGTAAGCAGAGCTGTGATAACATCAATTTTAATCAAAATCATAAAATGAAAATAATATTATTAAACTAATTAACACTCACTTTGAATTACATACACATATGTATATATAAACGTTTAACTTTAATGGTTGGATACACTGAATGCCACTAATTGGGTTTATTTGTTTTGCTATAACCAATTTCGTAATAATAATTCAAATGGAAACCGACACACACACACACACACACAGCCACTTCACATTGCCATAAATGTATACATACATACATGTAGATATGTATTTGTACATAATTACATACATATGAACTTGATTTCTAAGATAAACTTTATTTAAGTGGAGCAAGATTTTGCCATCATGTCTTCATAAGGAATAGAAATTATATATAAGGAATTGACAGCATGTATGTATGTGTGTATGTGTGTGTTAGTGGTTTTCTTGGAAACATGCTCTTTCTGCATATATGTACATACATACATATGAATCTGCGATTTACTACATACACACTGTTTTATTGAATCTAAACATGAATGATAATTGTCATATACATATATAAAATTGACAAGATATCAAGTATCTTCAGCAGTATAGTACATCTGTAAATTTTAAAACTGAATCGCTTTGAAGCTTTTTAAGCATGCTTGTCCATGTATGTGAATGGCTTTGTACGAATTACAGCTCATGTGCTCATTTATTGTTGCGAAAAGTTTCAAAAGAAATCTTTTTCATACAGAGTGAGACAAGGAAAGTACGATGACAACATACTTACGCAGATACTTATTTTTTGTAAGCAAATGCAAATGTTGTATGTAAGTACATACTTTTTTAAAAAGCAAATTTACATTATTCTGTGTACGATAATAATTTAAATCATTTAGTTCTATGGTTCATCGTTATGTGTCTGTATACATAAATATTATTTTTTACGGAGTGAAAAATAAATTTATAAAATAGCAAAGTAAAAAAGAGAAACAAACGGGGTTGGTTTATTCCCGCAACTCCTGTCTATTATCATTTTAAAATATGCCTCTAGCTATTGGGTTTAATGAACGCAACTGCAAATTGAAAAGGAAAAAATACACTCGTCTAGCAAAGGAAAAATAAGGAAAATAAAAAATAAATAAATTGCTTTTCACGACATTAAAGACAGAATCACTCAATAACCCAACAAACAAAAACCCATCAATCGGAAAAGTACTAAATTCTCCTTCCACCAAGTCGAACGGTAGAAAGGCGGAAACTAAAACTATATTCTCTATTATTTGACCAAATAAGGCAATATCACACAAGGAAACTCTCCTAGATCAGCTAAACATAAAATCTCCCAAATGAAAAGCAGACTTTTTCCTCGATAGTCGGCGCAAATAGTAAAATCTCCTTCTTTGTCTCATATCAAATGAAGTTTTCATCTGCGAAATTTTCGATCTAATCGAAGGTAATTGGCCACTGTTCGAAGCGAAATTTAAGGGGCTTTCAAATGGAATCTGGCTTACATCAATGACAACGCTTTGAAGAGCCGCATAGACGTAAACTTGATGCGTGCAGTTTATATTTGCAATATTACAAAGAAAAATTAATGAATACGACTCAAGACCAGTGGGCCATAGACAACGAAAAAGTATCTAAAAAGGTCTAAACTTAAAACCAGCAGAAGTTGTCTTTAACTTCTTTAGCAACAGCTTTGCTCAAACAAATGTCACTTTTAAATATAAAAGCTTTTTAATGTAGATTTTTGTTACCCCTTTAAATCTGGTTCAACTTAAAGCCAACTTTAATTTTGACTATAGTTAAAAAAAGTTAGCAACACTTTTTATTAAAATTTAAGTTGTTTCTAAAAAGCAGCGACTTTAATGTTTGACTATAGTTAAGGCCCAATAATTCTATAGCCACCCATAAAAATGTGTGTGGTATGTAGTGTACGAAGTAAAGATGTCATAGATGCCGTCAATATAGTTAAACAACAAAAAAAAAACGGGGCAAGAAAATCCAATTTCTATACATGGAAGCGTGAATCTTGTTGGCTGCGCTTAAAAAGCATGAACATCATTACACCAGTACTGCAACATTGTTGCAGAAGTGGCAAGATTTAACGTTGTCATGTTCGCTGAAATTAAATGCCACATTATAAAAATTGCTAAGCGATATTTTAAGTAAAATTTGTAGAAGAGAAAAACACTCACCTGAAATCATCTTAAACTTTCCCCACTGACGGTATTAATAGTTTCAGATTTCAGGAAATAAAAAATTTCTAAATATTCGAAACAAAAATATTTATGTATAAAAAAATTAAATATATTATGCAGAGAAAACTAATCGTAAATTAATTGCACATACATATTTTACACATATTATTACGTACCTGCAAATGAAACAATAAGAATGAAATGCATTAATAAAACAACTGAATGACTTAATTAAAAATTTGTCAAAGTGTAAAAAATGTGCATGAAAAATAATTATAACCACAAACAAATTCTCTACGACTACCTGCGGGGACATTGACGTTAAATATAAGAGCTTCCAACTAAATGACACACTGTCAAGCTCTAAACACATAGACGACAGCAGACAACAAGCAGCAATATGTCAAAAATAAAATGCATGTGTTTAAATGAAAACGATTATTTTGACGGCAGCAGGGCAACACGACTGCACAACAGCATATGCTGCTGCTGCCAACTTAGGCTATTTTCTATTTTGACGGGCAGCAAATAAGCAAATATAGTGTTGCCATTATATATATAAATTGGACAAATTAGAACAAAAACTTTGTTTTTGATATTAAACACAAAAGAACATTGCAAAAATACAATAAATAAATAAATGTATGTGTTTTTATAGTTTTTTCGTGATAGTATTACATTTTTCATCAATATTTTCAATTTTATTCAGTATGAAATAAGAAATACGGCATCCCTGAAATGTGCATTGCTAAAATACACAGCTGTTCATTTTCAATATCAAAACAATTTTTTTCGTTTGAGCTAATTTTTTGTGATACTTTATTTAATTTTCATCCTGGTTGCTTTGAAAAAGTGTTCTTCATCTTTTTCCTTGATTTTTCACCAGCTGATTATTATGTTGTTGCTGTCTTCAAAATAATTATGAAGCCGACTTCAGAGCAACATTTGAAGTTGGCTGCACTTAAAGTAGGCAGCATTTGCAGTCTGATGTCGTCTATGTGTTTAGAGCTTCACAAGTTACGACTACAAAACCACCTAGTTAACAACTAGTCAGCCAGTCAGTCAGACTCTCAAATACAAGACAGATACCAGCAGCAACTGTCTCTTTGCACGAATGGTTGTATGTACGAGTATGAATGAAGCAGAAAGAATTTTTTGTAGCTACATGTTCAAATTTTTTTGAATAGGAACTAAGAAAATACCCTATAAAACAAAAAGTTCACTACAACAATGCAATTGAGCTAAATGTAATTTTAAAATTATAGTTATAACAATCTATTGTGGGTTTCGGGACATTTAACTGAAATTCATCTACATACTGCCAAAAAGCAACTCCTGCATTCTTTTGCAAATTTATGCAACAAAAGACACTACTTCAGCTATATTTCTGCAATTTACGTCCCAAACTGTGAGCAAAACTATACTTAAAAGTTATCGGCATAAATTTTTACCACTGTAATATACTTTATTTCCGTACGGAACAAATATTTTGTCTCACAAAAATGTTTTTATTGACTCAAGGATGTCCACGTCACTTCAGCTAAATATTTATCTAAAAATATTTAAAGTGTTTCTTTGCCAACCTTTTTCAAAGAATCTGATAAAACTACGAAAGTTGCATTGTATATTTAAAAAAAGTTTTTTTTTTATAATCCCCCAAAGTGAGTTAAAAACATAATTTTCGTTACTACAACAGTCGACATCGCAGTCACATCAGCTCGACTTAAAAAAAGTAGTTGTTTAATATTTTCGAAAAACATATTTTAGTTTTGAAGTTCTCTTTGTGGTTAAATATGTCAAAGACACTACGAAAAAAAACTATTCCAAAAACTTGTATATTTCAGCATTAATTGATGTGGAGACGATGTCGACGGTCAATCTTAAGATTCAAATTTCTCAATTTCTCGAAATTCTCAACAAATGCGTTGACCAACAGCAATTACATTGATTTTAAGGTTGAACGAACTGAATTCGACGTCACTAGAAATAACCTCTCGAATTCGTACAAGTCAATATTAAAAAAGAAAAACAGATTTAAATCAAAAGGCTTAGTTACCCTTTCTGGTAAAAAAGAACCTGTATTCAGTTTTAAAATGCAAAGCGTATGTATGTATGTCCGCCAAGAATTGGCAAAATAATTAATAAAAAACATTACAGAATATAAGAGCAGTACGTACTTAAAATAATGACTGCAAAAACTTAAATGCTGCACATTTTTGTACTTGAAAGTTTTATAACTATAAAATATAGTGGCTGTAAAAATTAATGTCAGTTAAAATTCTCTTGCGATTATTCGATTAATTCCGCTAATGGAAAATTCAAATTACTCAAGTGCTCACTTGAATCGTAATTGTCGATCGATTTGCGATTCATACAAGGGAAACGACAAATTAAGACATTCGATCGCATTCTATTTTTCATTCCATTGTGCAAAATTGGGTGATTTTTCGTTGTGGGCGTTTTATCAAGGAAGACAAAATAACACAAACTATTCTAAAGGAAAAATTACTAAAATTTAGAAAAATGTTATTTATTATTTTAGTGTTTAATGACTAAAGTGTTTAGAGTTTAAGGCTAAATTTTCTTTTCTTACATGTAATTTAAGTATTCACTGATTTAAGGATTTATTAGATTAAACGTAAATTGAACCAAGCTCGAAAATGAGCCTTCATTGATATTTTGGCTGCCGAATAGATTCTACTACAACCACTACCGGAAATCTTAATTTACAATATTCGACCAAAATAGTATATTGTTATTTTATTTATGTATTTTGCGTTGGTATTATATTTTTGAAAATAAAACACAATTTCACAATTTCCATGCCAAGCAAATATACAAATTTTTTTTTGTAAATTCTTAAATGTTCTGTGGCAATATGGACGTACTTTGTAAAATTTTGCATACCTTGGGGCATTTACAAATTTGTTTTGATTGTCTTCTCATGCTATTTTGTTGGGTGAGTCGCTAATATGGTCATTTTGACAAGTGGTTATGCTAATTAGTGTTTCTTACTTGGGGACTTTTCCACATTTGGAGCGTTATTTCGTTCATGCCTTTAAAAATGGTTACATTTCGCATAAGCTTTTTTTTTCGGTTTTGAAAGAACCAGCCGCGGACTCGGACTTTGAGTAATGTGAAATATATATGGCTAACTCATCAGTATTTGGTACAATCAAAACTTTAATTATTCCATTAATTGAGATTAAATTAACCAAAAATTTAAATTTAGTCGATTATTCGTACCTCCTTTCGTGCACGAAACCTAAATGTTTGCGATTGTTGTTTAGTGTCTGGATAGTTTTTTTTTTTTTTTTTGCTTTTTTTTATAATAACCGAAATGTGAGGAATATAGTTTGAATGCAACCAAGTTGTTGCTGGTAGTGTATTGAATGTGGCATACAAAGCTATTACTATTTCGACAGGGATTCTAAGTGTAGGTACGTAATCGTCATAAGTGCTGCAGCAACCTATTTAGTTTTTTTATTTTTTATTTCAGCACAAGTAGTTTAGTGCGATGATAACAGACTCTTTTAACGTTCATTTGATTTTTTTGATGAATATTTGTAGACAATTCTAAATCATAATTTTAATATTTTATTCAAAACAAACAAAAAATATTCCAGACAAAAAAACTTCAACGAGTTCTATTTTATTTCATACATAAAAAATTTGAATAAAATGAATTTTTTGTTTTATTTTATGTCTACTAATTAAAGTTTAATCTGCTTTAAAGGCGCATAATGAATTTTTTGCTTTTTACACACAAAATTGTTAAACCAAAATACCTACCTAGTTCATTCAAATGTTTCGTTTGCGAAATATCTGCATAGATACCTACATATGTATGTACATACACAGGTATGTTGGCATATACATACATATGTACATACATATGTATCTATGTAGGTACTTAGAGATTGAAAATAGACAATTTTCTTTTAAAACCCCAAAAGTCAAAGATAAGAAAGAACATCCAACGATTAGTTCTATCGCACTATGTTCATTTTTAAGTGGATTAACACCACAGCAACATCCATTCATGAGTGTTAAAGCAACAACACAAGAAATACCGTATACGACATACATAAATTTAACTTGAGTGTGTTGTTGTTGTTGCCCAGCAAACGATCCGATGCGAACGGTGTTCAACAAAAATTGTCGCTGGCTAGGTCGGGAATAGCTACAACCGCAATAGTTGTGTTGCTTGTTTACTTTATTTACGTTGTTGTTGCCGTTGCTGCAATAGTATGTAGTAGTGACGATAGCATTAGTCAACGTTATTGCTAGAGAGTTGTTCGCACTGGCTGTTTTATGCATACATTCTCGTACATTTTTTAATCGGTCGCAATAATTCCAGTAGAGGTTAATACACGTTCAAGTCTACACAGGGAAGAAACCAAACAGAAAATACCACAACAAAAACAATATTCAAACTTCTACAAAAACAACCACTGCAAGCTCCAGAACAAAATATAATAAACCACACAAGCAAAACACAAACATGAAAATAATGCGATAACAATTTGAAAACAAGATGCAAAAAAAAAAAATAACCAAGTGAAAGAAGCAAAAGCAGAAAAATCAACGTAAAAAGCATAAGAAAAGCCAACGAACGCAAGTGCACACTCCCCCCCGCCCCGCCCCGACCATAAATACACACACACAAACACACCATTTTACGAACTCAAAACAAGCAAGCATAAAAAGAAGTGTAAAAGAATCAATTTATGTTTGAATTAACAAACGAGGAGGACGTAAAACTTTTTCAACGAACATCTGTCGGGTTTTTTCTTTTTTGGTGAGTTTCTTCGGTTCGGTTTAATTCAGTTAATTTTTGTTGTTTGGCTCTTTCTTTTCGATAATGAGAATGCAAAACTGCGCGCGCGTTTATGAAATCGAAAGCACAAATTAGTTTAGTAAAAATTTAAATGAGACACGACAGAAGGGCGTTTTGCAGCGGAGACCAAAATGGGGAATAAATGTTGCAACTACAGAATACACAGCCAAAACTTTTACAGTTGTACAGACATATTAAATTTATGTGTCGTTCAAAGTGCGACTGAACTTATTCCTTTTTAGTATCTTTGTTGGTTTTTGCAATATAATTCTGAAATGTTAATGTCTACAAAGAAAAGTACACATCAACGGCGGACGATTTATAGAGTTTTATGTAGAACGGCAATTAACTTTGAAACAACTGACTGTGGAGTCACCACAGTAGTACCAGCAGGAGTAACTCATATTTTATGCCGGCCATACGTTACACAAGTTCAGTGGTCAAGTCTGGCGCTACGTAAATAATATTTGTGACCCATATTATTGTATAATCTGCAGAAGATTTTAAAATTATGACCGAAGAACTCACATGCCTGAATACTGCGCTTATTAATATAATTTTTTTCTTTTACTAAATATACCTACTATTACTACAAATTTATTGCTATGACCACAGCTTTTAAAAAGAAACTTTGTAGGGCATTTTCTCTGTTCTAACAATTCGTTGCTGGCTCTGCAAAACAGCCAAAAAAATTTCGACAGTTCACTGCAGTTTTACAAACTTAGTCATAAATAGAAACCAGCTTTTTACTCAGCTCCAGTGTAAACGTAAAATGTAAAAGCCTCCGTACACCACACAGACGCAGTGTTTATGTGGTATGCGGCTAGACTTGAGCACTGAACTTGTGTAGTGTATGGGCGACATTACTTTCTAAAAGCCTATTTTTAAACTTCAACGACGAAACATAATTTTTAGCCAACTCTTGTTACAGCTGAATTGCGAAAAATGTGGTTGTTTTTAGTTAGAAGTACAAATTACTCAGAACACAGCGTATTCAAAGCCGGCCAAAGGCCTATTAAGAATATAGTGCGAAGCCGAATTACGACATACACGAAAGAAAGTCAGTCCGGGGCAAACTTCTCACCTGGTGATAACCCAACATTAATCCCCTAATTCGAGCCACACCGGTAGCGATACTATAACAGCCATTTTCAAGATTGTAATTAATAAAATTGTTTTTAAAATGTGGATTTTAATTAATCATTCTGAGTTTTACTTAACTATTGGTTAACCAATGACGGTGAATGGTGGGCTCAAGTCTTTTATAAAAGTTTATAATATTTTTATAGTGATTCTAACTGACTGACACTGATAACAAATGATTAGTATTGCATGACTAAGAGAACATATGTATGTATTAAACAGCTCGTCTTCAATCGCTTGTAAGAAAAGCGTTAGCATAAATTTATAAACTTATGTGGATTACAAATAAATTTCTTCTTTGCATTAAGAGAGATATAAAAAACTAGTAATTATTGGCGCAGCGAAACAAGATTTGAAAGACGGGGAAATAATATGTTTGCACAACAATGAGTGCTGCGAACAGTTTAATTTATTCATTTTTTTATTCTAACGTAGAAAAATACACAGTAGCAAAATATGTCATTCACTCGATGCAAAAATTTAGAAAAAACAATAAACACGAGCACAACAACAACTTGAAAAATTCTATAAATACTTACAAATTGAAGTGAATGCGATTTAAAACACTCAACCACATAACAAAGTTTCATTTGCTCTCTCAATACTATCAGATACTGAAAACGCTGATCGGTCAATGAACGGTACAAAGAGAAAATAGAAATATAAAAAATAAAGCAGATAACACATAAGCGGTTGGACAAAAAAAAAAAAAAAACAAGTACACATATTAAATAAACAATTTTTCTATTAAAAGCAGAGTTGATATTTTATAAAATTAATTATTAGAATTTTTGTGGACAAGATTTGTTACCTACATATGCGTGTAGGTAACAAACCGCCCAATTTTAAATCACTTTGCGTAAAATTTCGTTTTCTACATAATTAATCGTTTTCGGTTTATCAGCTTAGACCACAAAAAAAATTATACGAAGGTGGCAAGATTCACAGGTTTATATCATGATACAATTTGATCAGAAATTCGGTGAAAAAATGGGGCTCTATACCATATTGCACCGCCTTGTTGGAACTATTTCTCCTCGAAATGATTTGCGGTAACATGATGTATTCAAAAATCAGGAATCCTTTGTCGATCGCATTCGCCATACATGGTGAAGAGGGCTCCAGTTTCGGACATTTCTGAAAGGGTAAATAAATCAGTGCCGCAAAATAGGGTTTCCTCCAAAACTATTGTTCTCATAATTTAGTTTAGCTTATTGCATAACCTCATTGGCTGGTAGAGTAAAATTGCATGAGGTATTTTTTCCTTAGATCAATGAGTTAAGGTGAAATTCAATTGCGTCTTTTTGTTCTTTGCATAATCAACCAATAAACAAATAAATTTTAGTAAATAACAAAATACTATGAAACAATTTCAATACAGTCTAAAAATATTTTATTTCTGTAGATAAACCTATTACCTCTATTCAATTTTCCTGTTCCTTCGCTTATATTACAAAATTCATTTAACATTAAACCCTTAAAAAGTTGACAAGTAGAAGCCAAGTGCATATATTTCCAGAAAAAAAAGAAAATAGCAATACAGTAATTTAGTTAATAATTTGCCAACAGCAAATCATTTACCGAAGATTTTAGTTTCAAGCCAAACAACAGACAGACGGAGAGACATGAAGAACATACCAGCAGGTCATGCATAAATAAATAATGTACAAAATTGGTCATTATTCACACAACATCATCGTCATCGGTTTATCTCTTGTTCCAGCACTGTGTACTATACTGCTCTTTTTTTAATTTTTCAAGATTAAAATCGGCAGACCAATAGATTGAATGGTAGAATACTGTGAGAAGAAACAACACTTGTGGATGAATTTGAATCAAATAACCTGAAAACATTTTGTTTTCTTATTTTTCAAATCACTTTTAGTCCATGCATCCATTCATCAGTCCAGACCGTAAGACACAACACATGTGACACACGACATAAATCTCTTTTGCCAATAAATAAATTAAATTATTGGCAAAAGAGTAGAAGTTGGACAACAACAAAAAAAAACTATGTACATATACATGTTAAAATACGATTTGCATGTATTGATTTAATATTTATAGAAAACAGTTACAATATTTTATAATTACTTTTTACGCTCAACAGCGTCTGTTGCTTTTTTATATACATATGTACATACATATAAATATTCTTGCCACCGACTTTTCAATAGATTTTGTTATGAGGAAATAAATGGCGCATCAAAATGTCAACGTGTTCGAAAAAAAATATTGGAGAGAAAAAGTTATTACCGGTTGGTGAAACATTTTGCTCCTCTATGGGCACCCTGGGAATGTTAATGCAATGGGGGGGAAAATTTTCTAGGTGCGCCAAATACCAATCAGTTAGAGTGCCCGTAGAGCAGTCAAATATATATTTTTTTCAAACGCCGGCCCCGTACCACAACTCCTCAAATACAAAAATACAAAAAAAAAAAAAAATGTTGAAAATAGGAAATGATTTTTTTGATGTGTCGTAGTGCAACTAGTTCTCCTCATGCCGCAAAATCGATCGCATAATACGAATGCTAAATCGAAAACATACATGCAATGGATATTTGCAACTTTATTGTTGATTATTAGATAATTTAAAAAAGTTATTTTATTATTACCAAATCGTTTATCAAATCATTATATTGACAGCAGTTTCCGCCAAAATGTGTTGAACTGAGTTTTGAGGGGAACATTTTTAAAACTAAGCATGAGGTATTTGGATTTATTAGAAAGTTTTGCATGTAGAATAATAGTTAAACTTCTCACTTGCCTGATGTACCGAATTTATGTTGCACTCTTCTACCGATTTTTAATATTCTGAAAAATTTCATTGAAAATATCGACCCAATTAAAAGTTACAAGCAGTTCAAATTAAAATTTGTTATTCCCCTTTTTTTATTTAATTTATTAAAACAAGCCTCGATCTCTGTATCGGGGTAACGCCTGCAATAATTGTGTAAACTAAAAATGCTTTATTTCTCTAATGAATTTGGAATAAGTATTTAGGGCTGATTACCACTCAAATGTTCTTATGTTATTTGATGCGATGAAGCATAAAAAAATCTATTAGAATCACCCTGTCGCTGTTAAAAACTGCAGATTTATTTTATTTTAGTTCTTTTTCTCCAAATCTAACTCTGAAGATCGATTAAAAAAATCGCATAAACGTAAGACATAATATTCAATTCTTACCCGCATTTGCATTGTTGAGAGAAAAGTATCAAAATGTTTTACATTCACAAGTAAATAAATACCTGTAAAGAAAATAATAAGTAAAAAAACCCATTAAAACCAATAATTTAATTTCTTAGTTGCTGTTCAATAACACGATTGAATCGTTAAAGTAGAAACAGAGATTAATAGTTTTTAAACACGCACCGCACCGTATTAGAAATGAAAATCATGAAGCCAAAAACTACCTTAGACGTTTAGACAGATTATGTTGAAAATTTGAAAAAATGTTGCCCAGGAAAAAGATTTTTCTTTAAAAGTAATTTTTTTTACAAAAATTCTCGAAAGAAAACGTTGAAATACATAATTTTTTTTTAACTTATAGAACTAGTCACAATATTTATTTTGTTAGACAAATTGAATAAAAACAGTATTTTAAAATAATATTTAGAGTTACTAGAATAATCTTTAGCTTTTTCCATCAATTTAATTAGTTTGTTAAACAATATTAAAATATTACATTGTCAAAACACAACCACCATATAGTGCTTCCAGCTACACAGAAATTATAGCATTATAATATTCGTACTTTTTTTTTAACAGAAAAATAACATATATGTATGTATATATATACATATACATATGTATACCTATAGTTTTTTTCAATTATTTAACACATGTTACTTCTAAAAAAAGAGCACAAAATATAAATAACAGAGTGTGAGATTACAAGTGATTTTGTATAGAGAAAAAATGTATATAAAGCACTTTTTACTGCCAACCTGCGTGGCCATTTTAGAATTTTTACCGCGAAATTGTGCAGTGTGTGAAATTTGTTCAGCACAAATTTTCACTTTTAACATTTAGCAATCGTTAGGAATTAGGAATTTTTTTTAGCATTTTGTAATATTTTTTTACTCGTACCGCATGATATCTACATATATAAGTAAAAAGCAATATACATTTCGCACTAAAGAGCTTCTGCATAAGTGATACACAGAGTAATTTCTAAGAACAGTGGAATTTCGACAATTGAAGCACAGCCGCGAATAGTGTTTTACTCACAAAAAAAAATCATAGCTACTACAGGAGATTAAATAAACATTTTGCTAACAAGCAGTGATATTTTTCGTTGATTTCGCGTTTGCATTTTAAAAATAATCATAGCAAAAAGATTTGTTGAACAAATCTAGGAATTTTAATTTTAAATTACATGTTTGCAGCTCCGTTAAATTTATGCAATTGGTTTCGTCGTTCTTCCACTAACCGAAATTTTTTTAATTACATTTACAGCTATTTTCACAGTGTAGGATTAAGACTTAACGTTAACCTTAACGACAACGTTAAGGTGCACGTTAATTTTTAATCGTACATTATGAAAAAAAAGAACCGTTAGTTAATTTTGGCTATTTAGTTTTCTAAGAGTAATTAAAAAAAGTCCATTCAATTCACTTAATTCGAAAAAATTATCAAATATTTTTATTATTTTGATATTGAATTTTATTTCCAGGTCTCTGCAATTTGAGTTTCGCTTGGGTTATTAACTCATCTTGCCACCAGTTCTCACTTTGAATAAATTATTTTCTTTAACAAATTTATATTGAAAAATCAAGACTTTTATTGTTTTACATAGTATTTGCCAAACAGAAAATTTGTCAAATTTCTTCATATCTGATGTACAGCCACCATTTGGCTTCAGCATCTGGCCACACTGCCACTAACAGATCAAAAAATAATTAATGATTCACAGCAAATTATTGTATTTCAGAGAACAAAAAATCAAATAAAAACTGGCAAAAACAAACATTCCGGTTTTTGGAGAATTGTTTACTTTTGAGCCAGATGTTCGCTAGAAACTTACTTAAAAGCAAACAATGAAGCAAAAAGCGGATACATTCAGTTTATAATAATTCTTCATTCGATAAAAATTAAACCACAAAAAAAAAAAATAACCAAACTTGGCAGGCAGCTAGACTTGTTTCGACAGACATTTGCTTCTGATCTTAATCCTGCTAAAGTAAAAACACTTGTATTTTAAGAAAATAGCAAAATGATACGAAGTCAGCATTATTATTTCCAAAAATTTTGTTAGTTTGTCTAGAAAATTAAAGTTTTTCAATGCCACAGAATATGCAACGATGGGTTTTGAGGTTTCATTTTCATATTATTATACATATATGGAAAAGAATAAAAAAAAATTTAAACCACTTCAATCTTCTTATTGATTTCTACCGCCAATTCTGGAGCTGCGCTGTGAATTCTAATATTATGGCATACATTTTACCCACCCTTTTTTTTTACTAAAACAGTATAGATTAATTATTTTAGGTCTGAAAAGATACCGTATTAATTGTTTTCTGTCCTTTTCGGCCGTCTATACGCCGCCGACATTTCGCTGATGCTACTCAACTTGTCAATAGACCCGAAAAAACTTAAAATAATGTTTGAAACTTTACTACATAGTTATTCCATGTACACAATGAGCATCACAAATGCTCAAACAAATCTTTAATACAGAAAACAATTTCATCGTTTCGCAACTCGTTTTTTTTTTCTTCAAATTTTGAATGCTATCGATTAATCAATAATAATGCAATTCAATTTCATTTTTATTCTATTTGCTGTTATTTAATCATTGTTTACCATATTTTTTTTAGAAAACAAATGGCTTCAAAAGAAATTATGTGCTGATCAGATTTTTTTTGTTCATTCTGAGTTGGTATCATTTCAGTAAAATATGAAGTTTGGCCTCCCCCCTGAGTTTTTAACAGCATTTGACAATCATGAACCAAACAATGATTAAAATAAAATTAATTCATTCATTTATGTTAAGTGTAAGTAAGCACAATACTGTTCGAAATCAGTTCAGTTATGTAAAAATAAGTGGAAAAATATTAACAATCAATTGTATTGAGCTTTGGTATGTCAAAAATTCACACACAACAAGTAGCAACAGCAAAATTAAAACAAAATTAACGTTTTAATTTAAAATCTTGATAAGAAAAGTGCCAATTAGTCAGAAACGATGGAGTCCCCTTCCCTACAATTTGTTGGAAGAATCGTTTCAAATTATTGATGCAATTTTCATGAACTGAAAACGAAATATGAACTGGAAAATGTTCAACAAATTTCTAGTTGCTTTTAAACAAACAAACTCATGAAATTTTAGGTAAATTAAGATGTAGATTAATTAGCAACAGACGCCAACGTAGCGCGCCGTAAAACAGATTGCATACGTCTGGCGTTTGGCGCTTTTTCATTTTTTTTTTAAATTTTTTCTATTTGCATTTTTTATTATTGCAAATAAAACAAATATGTATATGCGTACATATGTTAATGAACTTTAAAAAATACAATAAATATAGATATAAAACAGCAAAAGGCAGAGAAAAAAAACATTATTTATACAAAAACAAAAACGCAATAAGAAACAACATAAACGCAGTGAACAAATAAAAAAAAAATAAAGTCAACTCATTCCGTTGCCACAAATTAAATGATTACAGAACAAAACATTTTATTTCTTCTCTGTTGATTTGAATGAAATAAATTTAAATGTTTATTGTTATTATTGTTGCTGTTATATTATTATCATTGTTGGGCAGAAAAAAAAACTGCCAGTCTAAAAATGAAAACAGAAATAAAAAATGGAATAAAAAGCAAGTGTTCATCGATATCATTGTTGTTGCTTTCACAATTTCATTGCCATTGAAAATTCCCATTGAAAATTAAATTTCAAGTATTTGAAAAGGAGTTGAAATTGTTAGAAAAAATGCTTAATTTAGACAAATCATGGGAAGAAAAATATAACTTAATTTTGTTGCAGTATATAATCTGTGAAAAACAGAAGCCTATGAAAGAGTTGGTAAGAGTGGTTTATTCGACAGCCGATTTAACAGCTGCTTGTTGGTTTTATTTACTTTGGCGTGGTCCCTTTATTATAAAAATGGACTTGTATGAGAGTAACCGCATTCAGCTTTGTGAAAGCTTTGTATCAGTGTAATGATTCTGCTCTCCAAACTTATCGCATATACTTCGAATGGACAAAGCTCGTTTTCGCATTACGCATACTCTTAACCACAGTGAGCATTTCTTAAGAAGCCCAGCAGGCGCTGTTGACTAGACATTTTTACATTTTTAATCTTTTGTAAAAGAAAAAAATAGTTTTGTCAAAAAGGACGATCAATTAAACGCACTAAAGTTTTTCTATAAATAGAATTGTGTATTCAATCCAATTGTTATGGAAACAAGATCTTGAACGATTTCTAAATCAAGCGCTAATGACCGAAAGGTGTTGGAATGCAATCAATTTAAAGCTGGTGTCATATTTAAACAAGAAACTATGAGAAATACTGCAGAGAGAAAAAACAAACTTCCTATATAAAGTAGAACGACAAGAAATTCACCAAATATAAATTACTATTCTTGAGATTATTGAACAATAATGCGAAACCAGTTCGTGGCATTTAAACAAATTAGTCAGAGTGGTGGGTTGTAGGAATCTTAGTGTATTATCATAAAATAAAATAAAATAGAACACACATGTTGGTTAAACAAGCATAGATAAATTAAATAATCGAATTAAAAATTAAAACATTTTGATGATAAACCTGCTTTCTAAATTCTTAAGTAAAAATCAATAAAGAAAGAAATGCCCCCAGAATTCGTCAAACACTTTGACATGACAGGAGAGCTTTTGTCTGTGTGTGCATGTGTGTGAATATTAGAATATTTGAAAACAATTTAAAATCAATGTTTTTAAAGTGATGACAACACACCGCAAGTCTAGAATGTTAAAGACTTTTTTTTAATTAAAAAAAGATGACGAAAGAGATAAATGAGTCTTTAAATTTTTTGCAAATATTACGAATTAATTTTGTAACATTCTTTAGTCTTAAAATAAATAATATTTCTTTTAAAGTTCTACCGCAAGTTTGTTTTTATAGCATATTTTTTCCTCCAAAATAATAAAATATTTAACAACTTTTTTCTTTTTTAGACACGTCTTGCAATTATAAATGGTATTTTGAACCTGTTTGGTCTCCGAATGTAAATGTATTTGCAAATTGTCAAGCAAATACCAAACCATTAGAGCGGTTCATGTTAAATAAAAATAATGAATAAAGTATAAATTACTTAATACTCTATTTGATGAGGGTCTAACAATAAGCCCTTAGGACCAGGACAAAAAGCCATCTTATTGAAGAAAACCTGCAATTTTCCTTATTTTTCTTGTTCATAGAAAATTAGAATATGGAACTTTTAAAAAGGGTTGCGTTATTCGAAAGAGGACACTTTTCACACAACTTTTGTTTAGAGCTCTTTTCCAAATGCCATTCTGTAATCCGTGACCACAACGTAATATCAAGCGACAAAAATTTTTTTTTTTCAAACGTGTTAAAAATGTTGTTAGATATAAAAGTTTGACATCACAAACAAATAACCTTTGTTATTTAAAAACGTATTTTTAGATTTCGCATTATTTAAAATGAGAGCTGCTTAAAATTATTTGTAAAGTTGTGTTTGATTCATGGTCATATTCTCAACATTTTAATAGTTCCAAAGCATAACATTTATTTATAGTGTTATTAGAGACGAGAATGTTTGGATTTGCATACAAGTGGTACTTGTTACCAGTTTTTGAGATATGTACATTGAAAGAATTTCGTTCATAAGTCCAATGAATCCTGACATTAATTTGATGAAATAGTTCATTAATTTTCAATCATTGCAGAGATTATATGAATCAATGAATCCTGATTCATTAAATTCATATTATTGTTCGTTTCATTAAATATTACAATTTGTTTCATCTTTCATCATTTATCAACAAGAAATCATGAACTAAATGGGTAAAATATTTTACATATCCAATTTTCTCTACAGATAAAATGAGAATTGAAAAGTCAATGAACAATTATTATTCTAGGGCTATGTAGAGCTTATTAATTGCTATCTCTCTTTTTTAGCTGTCGATATTTCGTTGATGCTACTCAACTCGTCAGTAGACGCGGAAAAACTTAAATTAATGTTTGAAACTTAACAAATTATTGTACTATTGCCATGAACACAATGAGAACCACAAACGTTCAAATGTTTTGGGTTAATGAACAACTTCATTGGCTTAATGAAAACGTCCACTGATTTAATGAACATTTTTCATAGGTACAATGATCATTCATTAAATCTATGAAAATTCATTGCCGCAATGAACCTGTTCATTGGATTAATAGAAAAATATTATTGAAATAAATACATATTGAAATAGATTTTTTCGTTGCAAAAATAGTATAGAATTAAAAAGTTTTAGACCTAAAATTATCATTCGTGTTTTTTATAGAGCTTATAGAGCATATATAGGAGAATCAATAATCGTTTTTAAAAGTCCCCGATTGGCACCAAACATTGTTCAGAAACGTTATGCGAAGCGATGATACAACTTTTGGGATAGGGAGGAATAAATCATTCGATCTTATTCTATATCAAAATATAATTGCTTTGACACGCTTCGTTGGCAAAAATGGACACTTAAGACAATTGATAGAGCAGTTGACAACGGATAATTTAGCATCTGGTGGAGAGACAGGAACGCAGACAAGATGGCGAGCAGTTAGTGCTAGAGCTGCTTTCTGTAAATGTTTATTTTTACTGAGTTGCTCTAATGTACAAACATTTCTTGTTTTTCATTTTTAGCGCAATTCATCATTATCTTCCAAGGCTGTTCGCTGTAGTAGTAATGTTGCTGCTGTACAGTCTCGGAGCAGACTCAAATATACCTGGTTAATTATTTTAAAGATTTGACAGTTTTATTTATTAAAATAAACGCACTTTAATTTGGGATTTTTTTTTTTAGGAGAAATAAAGTTATTTAGATATCGCCTCAGACGAATTCCTAAAACACCTGCACTAAAAGTATTTATCACGAAACCGTACGTACCACAGTTTCTAAAGCAAAATTGTACAAAAAAAAAAAACTTTTCCATTGCAGTCAGCAAAAAGAAAACAAATACAAGTGTAACTTGCTATGAAGCAAGTTAGCTTGAGTCTGTAAGCCAGTAACGCATCTTGTTGCAGCAATAAATAAATCTACTGCAGCTTGTTTAACAGGGAATTTATCAGATATTGAATATTTTCTACTTTAAAGATTTGCATTATTTGAATAAAAAATAAATTAGTTTGTTATATTTGCAGGTAAAAATGTTTGCGTACAGTGGCTCCAAGAATATTGAGTTTGGCCGAATTAAAGGACCGACGACACTAGATAATAAAATTAATACCGCATTTTAAGTTTTCAGTAGTGTTTAAACTGTTAAATGGTTTAGTAAGGCCACTTGAACAATTCATAACTTCGTGGTAAATTTATAAAATACACAGATGTTGCTTGTGTAGCAAATCTGTGATACTGTAAATATATTTTGAAAACAAAAACAAATTTTAACAAATCCAGAGCAAAACCTTCAACGAGATAAAAAATCAATGAGCTGAAGTCTTTCATAGTCCTTACTCATATATGGCTTGAATGATTGCTTACTTTTCAATCAAGCATTACGGCTTCAGAGCAGCTGTACCTCAACTAAAATCTTAATTTTAATCAATATATTTAATTTAATTAATTTAACTTTGTCTCGATTAAATTCGATGAATTCGGTGAAACAAGTTTAGATTATGTTGATCGCTGCGACAAAGTTGAAATTAAAGTTATAACTTTCTCGTAGCTCACTGAGAGAAATTTGCTTTTAAACGTATAATACCTGCACCATCAAAATCCGGAAGCAAAAACCTGTGAAGGATGTCTAGAGAGCCTTCTATTCAGAGAATAAATACCTAGAACAACAGAAACATAAAAATATACATACATATGTACGTAACAATCCTGCCTTGTTAAAATCTAGTCAACTACCGTAACACTTTTGACGTTTTTTGCCTTTAATTGTTATATTTAGGGCTGCCGTTGTTACTCATTATGCTAGGAGCAAGGAACACAATATACATACACTCTTTGTGGGCTATTACCATCACACAAATACGTATACTACTACTGTATACTACACATTTATTAAAATGTTATATGTTAATGCTTTTTATTTATTCGTTGACCAATTCATATATATTTTTTACAAAAAAAAAGCAGTTTATTAAAACAAGTGTTGGGGTTTTTAAAGAAGATTTTGGTAGAAAAATGTTTATTTTCATAACAGCTCTGGTTGTGAAATTAACACCCAGGTTATGAAGTTTTTTCGGGTATTTTCTTATACCCGAAAAAACTTCATAACCTGGGTGAACCGGTGCCTGACAGTACCATAAACAATGATTTTTCGACGCGCGACGGCTGACTTTTGGAAGCACCTAAAAACCAATCTCACGCTGCCTAAAAGGAAATTGCAATACTTTTAGTAGCATGATGTAGAAGATAATCGATTTGAATTAATGAAAGTATCATCATCGTCAAAAAATAATTTTTGTAATGTAGCACCAGCACGACGACAAATTTACATTATCTGGCAACACTAATTGCATAGGCTTGAAATTTCAACTTGCAAGGGAATCATGATTTAAACAGTGAACAAATATTAATAAATAATAAAAAACGAGCATACAAGCATACAAGCATACACACACACATACACATTGACGCTAACTTCACCACTCAGACATTTGTTAAACAAAAAGCGGAAGGCGGTTATGTACCACAGTACTAAAGTAAAGTTTATATAAAAAATAAATTACACTCCCATGCACACACACACACACACACATACGAGATACACTTTTCAACTCTCTAAAGAGGAGCAGCAGAATTTCACTAAACAACAACAGCGAAATGCAGAAAATAAAGAAAAAATGCTCATAATCACACAAACAGCGTATATACACACGTATGTATGTATGAAAGTGTGTACATTTAACTGGAAAAAAAGTGTTTGCTGCAGAGAATTGCTGAGGCTTCATTTGATAAATACATGGAACAACTTTTAATACAGGCAGACAGACCTTTTGTACAAATTGAACATAATATTCTAAAATGTTGCATATGTACGTACACTAAGCACACTGCCACAAAACACCACACAGAAATGCATGCATACACACATAGCAGATGTGAATGAATTCTTTCAAGTAGTTGGTATAGAGTATTGGCCGCAGCCACAGAAGACCGCTGCTGCCAGAACCACCCATTAAAGCAGTCAAAACTCAATTTGCAACAGCAACAGCAGCAACAACAACAACAACACCACCACACTCGCCCATAACATGCAACTTCGTAAACAAATGCACATACATATGTATGTATGTATATTTTGCACAGATACTACAACAACAAGCATGCACAAAAAGTGCAAAAAATAAACTTCTGCTTTTCTAATGGTGGCTGGCTGGATGGCTGTTTTGTCTGTTGTTCATCTGATGAAAAGTGCATGAATACAAATATGGTTGAGATGCATGTATGCATGCATGCATGAAACAAACCAAACACGTTAAAGAAGAAAAACCAGAAAACATTGTATAGAAACTCAAATAACATCAAGAAAAACAAAAGAAAACGAGAACAACAACAACACAATAACAAGTGGTACACAGGGTCAGCATACATACAAACATGCAATTTCTCAAGCATTGAGAAGTCGGTTGCATTCAGTATTATTTTTTATTTGTCTTCATTTTTCTTATTACCGATTGTGTGTTGTAGCTGTCGTTGTCTAAGCCAACTAGAGTTAGATGAGGTGTTTGCCACCACAGACTTACAACAACGCCAACAACAAGCGCAAAAGACAGAACGAAAAAATAAGAGTTTGTATTGACGGCGTTGTTAATTGTTGTTGTTGTTCACACAGTGTTGATGTCGTTGTTAAATTGTGTGTTGCTGCAACGCAAAGTCGTTGGCCTACAAAATCTTTAGAGTACGTTTGTTAAATAAGCACGTATTTTGTGTGTGTGTGTAACTGAACCTTTGCGTGTGTTTTCAGCTTAGACAGCTTTACTTTGGCAAAGAGGATGAAGTAGGCTGGCAGCCACTATATGCCAAAGCCAACTAAAGTAATAGACATACACAACGTCTACGAAAACGGCAACGACATCGTAGACAAACAAACGACAATGAACGTAAACTGCAGTAAGCAAAGAAACTGTGTGGCAATAGAAGTCACCAAAGAATGTTTGTATGTATGTATATGAAAAAGTGCAACATGATAGAACACGAAAAAAAAGGAAAAAGAAACATTATATCCACTTCACACCGACTAAGTCGCCAAACGACATGCAAAGACTCTCTTTAAGCTCCCACTAATGCAGACAACGTTAAAGTCTGTCAGCTTTATTAAAATGTCAGATTGTCTTATTCAATGACAATCAGTCAGTCAGCCAGTCAGTTCTTGGAAAGAGTTTGAAGTCCGTCCGTGTGCTTGTGTGTAAAGTATGTATGCCACAGAAGTCATTTAAGAAGAAGCAGCCATATTTGGCAATCCAGCAAGGTTTCTCTCTATTTTCAGTTGTTGTTTGTTTAGTTGGCAATAACGCGTGTACAATGCACACACACACATACACACACACACACACACACACAAACACACCATCGAACGAACGAACATCAGCTAACAACTAACCAAACATTAACAATCATCATATTCCAATGTTTTCCACCATCTCGTGCTTTTAAGCACAACGTTCAAGTAGCAAAATGGAAAATCTATTTTCCAACCACTACAGAATAGAAAAAAAGCATAACTACCTACATTCGCATTCCCCAAGCAGACTGCGCTTGACGTGTATGTGAATGTGGCGAGATGAGAAATTTAATCAGTAGCTGCAGTATAGTTTTTCCGGGAGGGCGAAAACCTTACAATTCATAAATGATACAGAACACTAGCTAAGTATTTACGTGTGTATTTAACCGTAAGTTGTGGCTTCTTCATAACGGTAGAGCTAAATAGCAAATTCTTACAATCCATAAAGCCAGAAAGAAGATGCAGAAGATGAATTTCACAAACCTTGGGAATTTTAAAGAACTGTTATAAGCTCCTGCTAATTTTAGGTTGTCAGTGACAGTTGCCATTGCAGAAATGAAATGTTTTAAAATTGAAAAAAAAAAATTATAAGGGATTTTATTTACAGTTCGTTCATACAGCAAAATGGACTAACTTGGGACACACCATTTGATTGCCCTAAACGCCAATTTCAACATACATACATACGTAATCCGCCAACAACATACAAAGTCTTTGGATCGTCTGTGTGCTCTAGTGTTGCTTTACAACACAAGTGTTTATTTGTTGCTAGTAGTTTCTATTGAAAACTTGCTGATTTCCAAAAATTAATTTAATTATTTATTTGCTTTAAGAGAGAGCCAATTGAAATGTATTATTTTATTTCTAAAAATAAACCTTAACAATGTTTTCTGCGAATTTTGTAATAAGTTATTGGATTTCAAACATTCCTTGAAGATTTTTCAAGTCTACTGATGAGTTGATTTGCATCAACGAAATGTCGGCGGCATATAGACGGCTGTCTATATTGGACCTATACATTTCCAACGAATGACACACTTTAATAAACATATTCGCATTTCGTTCAGCCATAAAAAATTTTCCAAATTCGAGAAAACAGTTTATTAAAATATTCCAATTTTTACACTTGTCGTTTTTAGGGTTTCGTATTCATCAGAGTGAAACGGAACCCTATTAACGAGACTTCTACGCCCGTCCGTCTGTCCATTCTCCGAAACGGTAAGAGCTAGAAATAAGTCGAAAGCCGTAACAAATCGAAAACTACCAGGTGTCCCCATACAACGAAAAGTAACAATTAGCTATAACTCTCGAGCCGTAAAAGATAGAGCTGAAATTCGCACAGTGTATGTATTTACAGATGCTCTACAACAAGAAATGCTAAAAAAAACAACAACAAGTCGGAAACTACCAGGTGTCCCCATATAACGTAGAGTAACAGTTAAACATAACACTCAAGCTGTAAGCTTATACTCTTTGAAAATCAATGTGACAAACCGTCGTGTTTATTCCCAAATCATATAAATACAAATAGATAAAGCCATTTCTAAAAACTCGTAAGCGCCCAAAAGCTATTAGGTATTTTTCTTTTCTGAAAAATTTGTAGTGGATGCTTACGTGATTTAAAAATAGACAATACAAAATAAAAATATTGTTATCAACTGTCGAAATTCGTATTGCAATACTCTTTACTTTTATTTTTAATGCTCACGCACCAACACAAGTAAAACATCCATCTAGTTGTTTAGTCCAAAGATTGTTAAATAAAAGAAAAATCTGTTTTTCAAGATTTTCTATTGGGAATGTAAAATTGAAATATTATCGCTGTTCATTGAGAAACACCTTTTAAAACGCATATGAACTTTTGCAAGTACAGTCAAAGCCCGGTATAGCGAATACTCAGTTTAACGAAAATCCGATATAACGAATGGCGAAATTTTTACATTAACTGCCTTATATAGCGAATGTCAAAAAAAAAAAAGAATCTCGATTTAACGAATAAAAAAGCAAAATACATTAAAAAATCGTTACATAATCGTAAGATTGTGGGTGTTTTTGGCTTCTTTGCTTTGTATTGCAAGAACGCGTGTGATGCGTTGCTTTTATCCTTAAAATTTCAGTAGTTTTGTTTGGTTCATTGTGAAAACGAGATGTCGATTCATTAAGAAATTAATAATATGTATGAAATGTAATAATAAACCTACAACATATGCACCTATGTACATTTATGATTTTTAATGAATTTACATATTAGAAATAAAAACAGTTCTTAAATAAACGTTAAAATATCATTTAAAGTTTTATTTCTACACTAAGTTATCAATACAATTCAATTTTGATTTTTTTAAAACTGCGGACAACCGTCTTTTATACAATTTTAAGATAAAAAATTACTGATCGATATAACGAATATCTCGGTATAACGAAAGGTCTGAACATTATATCATTCGTTAAACCGGGCTTTGACTGTACAAATTTATGCTTTGGAAACTAGAAATATCTCAACACAAGAAAACAAAGGGCAGAAAAAAGAAAATGTAATGTGTGATAATGTGTGTGTTCAGACTGAGAAGTTGATAATAAAGTCACAATGCGAGAAAACGTCAAAATGCACCGAGTATTAGATGTCACCCAGTATTTCTATCGCAAATTACAATAATAAAGGCAGGCAAAGTTTGTATAGCTGTAAAAATACATTCATACATACCATGTGTATGCCTAATGCAGGTACAAGTAGCACTGACACTAATGCAGAAAAGAAATCTCACGCACACATGTGTCAGCAGAACAGGCTGGTATTGTATGAATGAATGCGGCAGAGGGAAGTGGGGCAGGCAGGCAGAAGAGAGTAAACTGACATGAATTGAAATTTCACTATATAATAGAATCAGGGTGACAGATATAATGCCAGTTAGTCAGCCAACCAGTCAGTCAATATGCATACACACACACACATGTATGTATATGCACCTACCTTCTCGGAAAACGAGTTACCAACAGATACTGTTTGACTATTTGAATATTGTGCTGTCCCAGGCACAATCATCAGTTGACTTAAGGCTAGTTAAGGCTACTTAAAAGTTAGTGCACACAGAGATAATGTGGATGACATAATACATATGTATGTAATTTCATTTCTTCTTACTTCGTTTATTTTATTTTTGTACTACCAAGATCTGGAATCGTTCACTAAACCCCACAACTGATCAGCAGCCATCGCAACAATTAGAGCAAATGCAACAACAAGAAATATAGTAAAAGTCAACCAAGTATGCCTGTGTGTGTTGTTATTTGGATTTTGGTTCAACTCGGTCTTACTTTTTAGTTATGTAGCTTATAGACATAACTAAAAAAGGCAACTTAAAATTAATTATTTTTGTAGTTGATGTCCGACGGGGTACCTGCATATTCGAACGAGAAATGCACCTACCTATGAACACACACACACACATACATGCATAGCCAACGTGTTTATGCACTTAAAATGCATATAAATTGATATGCATGTACGCAAGTTTGCTTGTAGATGTGTCGGTACAGTGAGTGCAGTTGCAATTGCAGTGTAAATGAAGTAAGTACGTACTAGATATTAAAACAAATGGCAACTCGTGCGCAGCGAGGCAATGAAATGTAATGACAATTCAATTCAAAACTTTGCAATGAAAACAATCTAAAGACAAGACGACACAACTGCCAATAACAAAGAAAATCTTGTGGAAGTGTACAAAAGCAACACCAGCAGCAACAACAACAACAAATTCATATGAATATAAAAGAAGAAATAAGAAAAAAAAAATAGCAGTAAGTAGCAACTAAAGAGCAGGAGACGTGACGTATGCAGAAAATAAGATTCATACATGTATGTGTGTGTGTGTGTGTGTGTGTGTGTGTGTGTAACTGTGTTCGTGTGACTGTATGTGTTAGGAAAAATTCATTAAACAGCAACAACAAGAAAACAAAAATGGTGGAAGAAAGCACTTCAAGTGCAATTCCACCAGCCAACAATAGAAAAATGCATTCGTTTTTGTTGTAAATTTTCTTTGAAACAAGAAAAAATTAAGAAAATGAATTTTTTTTATTTTTTCTCCTGCATTTCGTTTGCACAAATACACAAAAACAAAAGAAGATTATTTACTAATACGTTCGTCTAACTATAAGCATACATGCTAGACAGAAGTTTAACAATATATGTACATGTGTACATACATATCCATACATACATACATGCAATGTATGTACTTGCAGGCATACTTATTTGCGATTACATGTTTACCTTCTTGAAAGTTTACTTGTTAAGCTTAACACTTGGCGCTACTTGCGACCATTGTGCAGAGCTGGAATAACCGAGTGAGAAGTTAGAGTTTTCCAAAATATATGGACAGAAGTCCATATGTGGGGAGGCATACTATCTTTTCAGCATGTTTCGGGTGATTTAGATGTATACTACTCATTCTGATTTTGCTATTCGAGTCACACAACTCCTGAGCTCAATACGTTGAATTATTTGCCGCGCCCAGCTACATAGTCCAATTTGTGAGTGAGCTATAATAGTTGTCACTTAAGCGACTGACGCCCAAAACATGAGGGCAAGTTCATCTTTGAGTTTGTTTTAATTTACGTTTAAACTAGTACATCTTTAAATCAGTGAACACTTAAACGAAGAAAAATTGGCGTTTAAATTTTAGTCATTAAACAGTGCAAAACATCAGCCGATTGACATTTTTTGCAACGTTGCCAAGTTTCCACCGATTTGTTACACTCACGTTTAAACTGCTTTTGTTAAACTAGAGTTTTATTTCTAAGTGATTATGTAGGCATAAGGGAACCAACCTCTGCCTCGTTTTAGTTTTTCAAGAGTTTAAAACACAAATGTATACGAAAAAACCCGCTGTCTGGACGTTTTATAATTGGAAACTTTGTTTTCTAGATAACGACAGCGATGTCTCAGCGAAATAGCATCTTCTTGAACGAAATCCAGGAATAATTGCAAGGGGTAAAGGTATGACGGAACCCTACTCATTTTTCAAATATGCCATTCACCTAAAAGTGTCAAAGCCTGACTTCACTGCTTAGAGGGACTTTCTTACAACAATATTCGTTTACATTTTTCTCCCATCTTTATAACTAAATCTATAACAGACCAAATTTATTTTTTCCTTCTCGTCATTTTTCTGGAACTCCAATCATGGGAGATTGGTGTGTTTTTATACATTTTCTGCCACCGTTCTAATCAGGCTCAGAGTAATATTGGAGGAATCGAATGTAAGACCGACCCTCAGTAGTTTTTTCTTCGCTGGCAACACACCCGCGTTCCCTACCTTGCCACCTTACGGGTACTCACACACTCTGTCTTTATAAATACATACATATATATATATAGAACAAAGCAAGCCTAAGATTACCCACCACTATTAACTTTTTTCATCGACATTTTTCAGCAACAAAAATCTCTTCTCTGGTTCTTAGAGGAACTATCATACAAAAATGTTTCCAAAAATAACTCTCAGCTAGTGCCAAGGTGCCTCTGGACAAATGAAATGCTTGATTTGATTAAAAAAATAGGTTTTCGTCCTTCCAATGCGACTTTTCAAGGGAATCTTGAAAATTGATAATAGAAGGATCGGAGCTTAAATATCACTCTCATTATTACTTAAGTCGTATATGAGCCTCGAATTTGATAAAGCGTTTAGTAAAGTGTTGGCTGGCTAAAGATACGTACATAAATGTTTACGTATGTACGTACAAAAATAGTGCTTTAAAATCTACTAAATATTTATTTAACTGTCACATTGTTGATATGTCTGCCTCGTTGTTGGAAGTCTGTAGTGCATATGTTAGTATGTATGCATGTATGTCTGTATTAGCATACATTTATAAGTGGATAAACGAGAAAAAGAAAACTAGAGAAAGCGAAGGCTACAGAGCATCTGTAAGAATTTATGTTAATTAAGCCTTTTGTCGATAGTGAACAAAACAGACAAATTTCTAGACTTCTTATTCTAAATGCATACATATACATACATACGTGTATATATGTACATACATGCATATGTTTATGTACCATGTTCGTTTTCTTAAGTAATTTTGCTTCTTTAAAATTGTCATTATTTTTTTTTTTTCATTTAGCTTTTTTCTGTAGAACCATCTTATTTTTCGTCCAATTTAGTGTTTGGTATTTCGCCTGCAGTACACAGCTACTAACTTGCAGATTTGCATTTGGTTTGCAAAGAAGATTTCAATTTGAAATAAGCATGTTAATGTGAATGTGCATACATATTTATAAATAGAAGCGGGGTCTAATGCTAATTTTGTTTGTACTTAGTGAAAGAATTTTTAATAAAATTAGAACAACATGGCAAATTATAATTTTCAAAACGACAAAAAAAAAGCAGAAAGCAAAAAAAGAAGAAACCTTAACGAAACATTAATGCTAAATATATTGCACATGAGTATAGACCATTTTGTTATTAAATATACATATTACACAATTAAAAATAATCCTATGGGTAAATGGGCGCACATACATACAAATAATTGTGTGTATGTAGACGTGTTTAACATGTTGGTTTAATAAAAATATTTTGATTTATATCTGCCAATAGCTGCAAAGTTAGGGCCATAAATGGATGAAAAGAGGCTAAATATTTTTGAGCTGGCACCAATAAAAAATGTATTTAGGTATTTATGTATTTAAAAGAGAAAACGACTTTACAAAGTTTATGAATAGCCTGCTCACTGTCACAGACTGCCTGCTTTGCAAACAAATTTTTTTTTGTATTTTGGAATACACATTTTATGAACTGCCTTCAGAAAAAAAAAGAGAATAAAAAGGAGGAGGTTATCAATTCGAGTGTTTCGCACGTTGCCCGAGTTTATGGTTTCGTTTGCATTTTCCTCAATTTTCATATCCGACCCCCTAAAGTATATATACATTTACACATACATACATATATTCTGGACCAGTATGGATAGAAAATTGGATTAAGCCATGCTCGTCTGTCTGTAGGCTGTTGAAATACCGTTTCCGAGAAATACTACTTGCCTTAGGACATTTTTTGAAGCCAATCTGTTCATATATCTATCGTATAATTGGTTTGTTATTGAGATTCGGCGAGCGAAATCACTTTGGGAATAGTTCAGATACATACACATACATACGTACATATGCATCTATAAAACCTAATTTTAAGAAGAAAGAAATTGGAATTTTCTTAAGTAAAAATTTTGATTATCGTTCCCATCTTCATTTGAAGCCAAAAAATAAAAATTTTCGACATTGGTTTATATAAGTATGAACATACGTAGCCGAGGTATAGAGAAGACAATTTTTCAGAAATTGCTCGTATATGCAAGCCAAAACATTACTCGTTACTAAAATGTAAACCTGGTGATAAATAAAATGTTATTAAGTGCAGGAAAAATGTTTTCGTAGTTTTGAGGAAGTTTGTTCTACATGCCAACGGAAAAAAGCTCTGGTTACCACCAGAAGATGGTAACCAGGTTCTTTAAAAGCGTTGCATACTCCTGTATATACAAATTGAATAATAATAATTGAGTAAATGAAAAAGTACAAATTTAAATTTTGTTTGTATAATATCTCCTAATAGCGGATTTACATTTACTCACATCTTTGAGATGTGTGTTGAAGATGTTGAAAATTTAAAAAAGCTGTTTACATTACTTTTCAAGATCTTTCATCTGTCAAATATTATTTCACGTGTAAAATTTACTTACATACATTATTCGTTCACGCTCATTGTAAAAATGTTTGACACTTGTATATTTTCTAGTGATGGTATGAGTTTTTATAATTTTTTTCAACTTCTTTTTAGTGATGACATTAAAATAATCGAAAGATGTTGAATACAGCAAAATGAGAAATGTTCATCTTGTAAAGATGTTGAGAGATGTTGAGTTTTTTTTTCATATAGAATTTGTATAGGAAGATGTTAACATCTTGCCAAAATAATGAAAGATGTAAGTGTAAAAAGCCTATAAGCTGCAAATTAAAACCCTAAACCTCTTGATTAGTGGAATCTATACGCAAACACTCATTATGTATTATTTTTTAGTATATTTTATAATATATTTTTTATATTGGCATAGTCTGTAAGGATTCTTTTGTCTGTAGACTGAAACTATAATAAACAACAATATGCAGATCAAAATCATCAGCTTGATATAGGCACAAATTGTTCATATAGCCGAGGTAACACACTTTGGATATAATTTTGGAAATAACACCCTCATTCATAAAAATGATTTCAGCTTTATAAAACTCTTATTTGGCAAATTTGTATGGAGCATTTGTCAAATAAGAGTTTAATAAAACAATAATATTTTTTATGAATAAGGCCGTAAAGGTATTAAATTTAATTTAAATACGATCACTCGTTAAGAAACTACAGATTGAATTAAATTTTTTCAAGACACCCACTTTGTGTCGGTAAACCTTTTTTTCATCACGCGTCCGTTAAAATAAACAAAAAGAATACCTATATTAAAAAAGGTGCCATAAAGAATGTCACAAACATCAAAAATAAGTCAAATTGACACTTCAGTACCAGAAGGGCAACGCTGGTTGTTCCTATCATAGCAACATATCGACGATACTTACGGTATCGGTACAAGTACCTGCTATGATTTGATTGTTTGAATGTTCTGCTCAAACATTGTCACATTCTACCTTTGATATTTGTCTAAGTATGTTCCTATTTTAAGTTAACTGACTTTGTAAAATACCTACATGCGAAAATTATTGCTTTGCCTTTTGTTGTTGTTGTTGTTGTTGCTGTGTTGTGTTTTTTTTTTTTAATTTTATAGGCATTTGTGCATCTTATTAATTCACTAATTTCATTCAATTGCTAAAAAACATTTGAGAAACTCAGTAACTCAACATGAAATCATAGCTGCCAGATAAAATGGTTCGAAAATCGTTCAGGCTAGCGGATAAATCGTCAAACCACTTCATTATGATTGTCACGAAAAAGTAAAAAATCGTATTTTTTTTACTTTTAAAACCAAACATCTTTCATTGGGTAAAATACCAATTGACGCTGTTTTCATCTCTCATAATTGGCGAAACAAGTTTGTATACTAATTATATTAGTCTAGCTAAAATAGTTGTATTTTTACATCAATTATTAGCCAATAAAGCGAATTGTTATTGTGGAAAATTTTTACTAAATAGTATATTTATTTTATGGGAAAAAACAAAATTCCCAGGATATCCCACAAATTGTGAAATTTTTTACTGTAATTCTGTGTTTTGCCATCCCAGGAAATCCTGCAAAATTAATACCAGTCTGTATCGATGATATTAGCAATTTGTTTTTTTTTTTTTTTTTTTTTGAGTGAATCAACTGACCCATAGGAGTAGGTGTCGATATTTTATAACAGATACTGTATTGAGTAAAAGTATGGATAAATAGATAGTACCGTTTGTTTCATCCCTAGCAGATGTACATATGTAAAAACATGATTTCTGGAATATTTTTATGTTAAAAATGCACAATTGTAACAATGTGATAGATTTATCCTTCTCACTCTCTGTTATTGACAACTACAAAAGCAATCGATTCCAATTATTTTTATTATAATTTAAAGTTCATTTAATATGAATGAAAATTACGTCTGCTTGAGTTCTTAAAAATCGTCAAAGTCGGGTATAAATCGTTCAGTCTGGCAGCTATGCCTCAAATACGTCAGTGCACTCGGCTCTTTTTCTCTCATCTAAAGAACTCAGAAACAGCAGAAAAGCAACGACAACAACAAGCAGCGCGAAAAGAAACAGAAAAAAATACACAAAAACAGAAATAAAAAAGAGATAGGTATGCAGAAGAAAATACAAACGCATAAAGAACACTGAAATAATGTTGACTGCTGAACTGGAGACTAGTGTTGTTAACAATTATTTAGAAATACATTAATAAAACAGCCTGAGCCTTTCAGAGCTTTAAGCGTCTAATGTACTATAAAGTGCCGACTGAGAACAGGGGTTCTTGGTTTGTCGGTCGCGCCATGAATATATCAAAAAATTTGTGATATTTTGCGTTTAGTATCACCATGAGACAAGTGTAATAACTATGCCGTCAAACATAGTAGACATTTTACATTTGTGTTTGATAGTGAAGAGCAAAGGTTGCTCATTTGCAGGAGTTCACTGAAAGTCATTACCATTGGTAGAGGTAAATAAAAAATATAATTCTTTACTTTTTTTTCTTTTTTGAATATTTTAACTTTAAGGTTTTCCCTATACCTTGTATATACTTGTATAGTGTTCTTTTACCTTTTCTTCTTCTTTGTAAATATTTTACCACCACAACCAAAGTTAAATCGAAACTATAGCATAAAAAAATTATGCACAAAATTTAGGAAACTTGACAAGTTTTTAAGCAAGTGTACTTTTTGTCTGTTCAAAAATTTCGGCCTTTCAAGTTAAATCGAAGCTGTGATAAAAATGCTTTTTCCCCTCATATTGTTCAAATCATTTGTTCGATAATCAGATTGAAGTCGAATATTGATAGAAAAATCACTGAAATCGCAGCACTGTTTTGCACTGCACAAAAACTACTGCAAAAAAGAGATAAATCTGCACATTTGGCAACGCTGAGTACAACAGGAATACAAAGAAAATAAATAATTTAAAGAGTAGAACAAAAAAACATGTAAAGAAAATCAATTCCAACGAGACGACATGAATGCAGAAAAATTTACAAGACGAAGTCGGGAAAAATTTATTTTTTTCCCTTGCAAATGTGTTTGTTTGGTTGTGTTAGATTCGATTTAGCTTATTTTTTCTTCAAATTAAAAATACATACAGCCAGCAACAACGACAAAAATAATTAAAGTAATAAGAAAAAAAAAATTTAAACGCACGAGAAATACGTGTGTGTGTACTTATAAAAAAGTTGTGCAAAATTATTTGCCGGTTGTTGTTGTTGCAAATAAACTGGAATCGTGAACAAATTGTTACTTGGCAGCGGCGAACTCCCCGCCAAGTTATACTTTTCGAAGCAGTTTTTATTTTGTAGGTAATTAAAAAAAAGTCTTGTGGGGGAAAAAATCACTGTTCACCCTTTGTTGTTGATGCACCAGTGTGTGTTGTAAATTCCAATTGCAAATACACATTGGAGACATTTTAGCACGATTTTAATAAACTCAAATGAAAATGTGGCGTCTCATGTTATTGCTTGAATTGATAATTATTTAAATGAATAGACAAAAAATTACCTTTTGTTCAATGCTGATAATTGTTAGAAAACTTTTTGTACTAGTTTTCATTTACTTCAGATTTATTTGCTTGCACTTTTTTTTGTTAGTTTTAGAGTGAAAACAATTTAATTTTAATAAGTCGATATCACTTGATTTATTTGTTTCAATTGCTTTTATTTTTTCAAAAACAATAAAAATTCAATTCTGTTCTTGGTTTATAAAACTCTAAAAAATATCACTGTTTTGCACTTCGATTTATATTTTTTTACTGAACCCTTCTTTTTGCGTTTTTATTGGCAGATAATTATTTTTCTTTTTGCAGATATTTTTTAATGCAAGTCGTTTTTTTGTAATGAACGTCTGTCTGTCTGGCAGATTGACTTGTACAAATTCACTCTGTTTAAAGCCTCCCTTTTAATTATTAGTGAAACAATATAAAATACACTTTTCTTCCTAAATGAAATTGTTGTATTAGATCTTTTGTTTGTTGAAAAAACACTTTTCTGATGAAATATAATTTGGCAAATATACAGCACTCTACTTTTTGTATAACAATTTTATGTAAACCGTCATTAATAAATAATTTACTTTGTATTCCTTTTCAATATTTTTGTATTTGCTTTCTTACTGTGCTTTTTAAATAATTAAGTAAAAATTATTTGTTAACTTGCGCCACAGATTTCCAATGAAACGCACACCACCATTAACTTTTCTTGAGTGAATTTACATGTTCGTTTTCACTGTTTTGTAGCCGACGTTCAATATAATTATTTCCTTGATTTTGTTTTGTGCTGCTAATTCTTCCCATTGCATTTATTTCAGTACAGTATCGTTCTCTTTCTTACTCCCACAGGCTGCTTACGAGGTTTTTTCATAATGCAATTTTGCTTTTGCGTTCTAACTTTTTGTCTTCAAAATGAAAAAATTTCTCTCTCTCTCTCTTATCAATTTCTCAGCGTACTAATTTTCTAAGTGGAAAAAAAAATGAATGAGTGGTTTTCGACACTCAATAAGAGAATGTGCTGCCAGACAAACTTTGTTAAACAAAGTAAGAATTAGACTGATACGAAGCCTTACAAAAACCGCCTATGTGACCAGTATGGCCATATCTCCAAGACAGATTGAACAAATTTTCATATTTTGTTGTTGTTTTGAATATGGATTAAAGAATGGAAATTTGCGTATGTTTTTGAAAAATCGGCAGTATTTCGGCTTTGGAATTATGGCAGATATGAAAAATATTTATCTTTTTAGACCTATACCAAACATCATACCAGATTTTCAACTTTAGTCCTGCTGATTTGCTAGATACTGTTGATTTGATATTGTGTGCTAGCCAAAATATAAGAAAAAAATTCCTTTTGCATCACCCTGTTTTCATTACTATGGGTGTGATAAAGCTGTATATTTTTCACAATGTCAAATACTTTCATATGAGGGAAATATCTTGTTACATGCATGTTTTACACAAAATCGACTGAGCACTAGCTAAGAAATTCAATTTTTTTATCGTATAATTTTACAACATTTTCATTAAAATACATAATCCCAAATCAAGTGCATACTGGCAGAAAATGACGCTACAAAAATATTTTTTTACGTCGGCTTGCATAATTTTTAATTTTTTGTTGATGAATTTCCAAAATTTAAAATTTATAATTTATTTTCTATTATATTAAAATGTTTATGCACGAATATGCGCATTCTAAAAGAAGTTTTCCATACTTTTTACAATTTTAGTTTTGTATTCAACAGGGTTTTTACTAATCTAATTTGGAAAGGAGAGATTTAACTCAAATCGGTAGAATACCAATACACCCACCATGAGTTCTTGTCGTGCATATTTTTTTATGCCTGAAAGCATGCTTTGGGTTTTTTCCATTGCAATGTCTTCATTTAAAGTTGTTTGCGGGGCTGCCATGTAGCTTTTATTTTCTGCCCGAAATTTTGCCCCTGTGAAACGTCAGCATTTTGGTATTGCAAACATATATACATTTCAAAATTTTCACTACAGCCGGTGAAAGGAGGTTTATTCCATTTTTGAATTTGAATTTGTATTCATATTCCGATACCTGATTGACTAGAGTAAAGTTTGAATGAGTTGTATGTTTTCATTCAATTTGATACACAAAGAAACTCAAATACGGATTTTTCTAAATACTGCAGACAGTTTTTTATTGCATTTACAGTCTCCAAGAAGAAATTAATCAAAATTAGGCTTTAAAGAGGTAGTTTCCATCGATATGAAAAATTTATATGATACTCCATAAAAAATTTCACATATCGTCATCGTTGTCACTTCAATTTAACATTGAGTATGGATTTCTCCAAGTATTGCTGACAGTTTTCCCTTAGTTTGAAATTTTACCGACAATTGGAATATGGACGATTCTGTATAAGTATTTTATATTAGTCCATACTCCAAATCTCTCATCTCTCCCTATTTTGGAGAGAGAACCCGAAGTCTGGCATCCCTGGTTATGATAGCAAAAAGTTTTCTATATGTACTCTAAGGAAATTATTAATTATTGTCTGTACAAGAAATAAATTAATTGTTACTTCCTTGAACTATAGCATATTTTATATTCAGACTTAAACGCTTTATATATATATATTTATTTTGTTATTCACTATAGAATGCTTTAAGTCAGTGTTTCTCACAAGCTCTTTATTCGCGACCCCCTTAGGAATTTTTGTGCATTAATTTTATCAAGGCCCTCCACTTCTGTAAAATATATGTTCATATTTTCGATTGTGTAAATGTAAGAGCGCAAAACTGCAGTGTCTATACCCAGAAATAAGCTCCTAACAAATTAACCAAAAGTGTAAAAGTCAAGTTTGTATACAAAAGCAGAAAAGTTTATTCACTCCATTATAATTATAAAATGAATTCACTTTCGAAGAAAGGAAAAATTATAACATAGTGTTTAATGTGCTCAAAAAGTTTTATGTTCAGAAAGGTTGGGATCAAAAATGTTTATTTAGCAGAGTATAAAAATTTTTTTTTAAAGTAGAACTTTTCTATATACTAATATTTGGATTATATAATTTAATAAGTGGTGCATTATTTTCTGAAGAGGAATGCTACCTTTTAACACCATAATATTCGTGTAAAGACTTGTACAGCAGCTGTGTGGAAAATTCACTATATCCACTATATCCATATATTGCTTGTTCACCTGGTTTTATGTGCAACATATTTAGAGAGGAAATTGATGCCCTTCATAACGGTATCATATTTTTTAAAAAAGCACATGATTATCAGCGAAGATGACATTTTGTCAGAAAAGAAACCGCCATTAGAGTAAACTCTTTAAAATTCAATATTTGATGCTGTTTCGCTTATGCTACAGAAACAGTAGTATGAGGAGCTTTTATTTTTCGTTCCGATTCCCATAGATTTTCTGCCAATTTGAAGGTTGTTTCATTGTGAAAAGTTTCCCCAAGAAAGTTACACACATAGAAACGAGGCAGTGCAGAAGGAGGCGGAAAGCATACTTAATTAAATATTTCAGTCGCTTCTTAGCACCTATTTTTGTAACTCTTGTAATTACATTGTTAATCAGAAAAATTACTTTAGCCGTTAGCAGGGGGTCCGCCACCCACATTTGGGAACCGTTGCTTTAGATGAAAGTGTATTCTATTTATAGATTTGGTATTTTGTATTACTTTAACCATTCATTTTGCAAAGCATTATGTATAATAAGCTTTAATAATAAATTAATTTAAGGGTTTGCTAAAACAGGTGGTTGAATACAATGTTGGACTAACAGAATAACCAAATATTATAGAACTCAACATTTTTATTAAATTTTTCATTAATGTTCTCGGTGAGAGCAAACGCAAGACAAACCTTTTTCAAATCTGAAGTACGTATGAAGAAATGTGTATGTTCGTATGTATGTATGAATGTGTACACACACATACGTACACACACATTAATTATGCACAACTTAATTTAAATTTAAGCCATTAAGTAATAAAATTATAACAAGATGTTAACATTTGTAAGGCTGTGTGTGTAGACTGTATTAAAGTGATTTAGGAGACAATGCTGTTTAAATAAAGCCTTTTATTTAGCTTGTAGCTTTTGAGGTGTATTCTAAGTCTTTTTCAAAGGGGATCCATTTATTTTGAGGGAATTTATTTATAATGAAAAATGTATTTTTGAAAAAAAGTTTTTGAAAATGTCTTTAAAATCTTTCTGTTTTTAAATTGAAATCAAGTACGAATTTAATTTTTCTGCATACATACATATAAAAAATCAATAATAATTCTTACCACAATTAACGACCCGGAAACCAAGCCACCGATGCTGCTGACATGATTAAGAATTTGCTCAAGATTTCATTTACGCACTTGGCCTGAAAACAGTTTGTTTTAACAATTTACTGCCTGTTTTTCGAAATGCGAACCTGTATTGTGTGTATGTTGGTGTGAACAACTAACTGCCTGTTTTTCTAAATGCGAAAGAAGTTTTCATGCGCATACCTGTATTGAAAACAATAACAATTTTTTGATTTTTATTGTTGTTTTCAATGCGTGTGTGCGAATGAAAACTTCTTTCGCATTTAGAAAAACAGGCAGAGGGGATTTTTGTTTTCTTTATGAGGTGGTAGGCAACCCTGCTAGACTTCGCGAAGTTTTAAAAAGTAACACAAAAAGTCGCTTTAAAAAAGGAAACTTATTAAAAAAAAAAATTTTGTTTTTAAAAAACACTTCGAAAGAAAATATAATTTCAAACAAAATATTCCTTGTCAAAAAAAAAAGGAGCAGGATTTCATGCTTTTTGCTACTGGAAATTTCTGTCTCAATGGCCATTTTCTCTTTATGGGCAATAGAATATAAAAGTTGAAAGTTTTCAACTCTACAGCCGATTTGTTTGGCACTAACGAAATTTCGACATACAGAAAGCAAGAAAACGGGCAAGAATCTTTTTGATTTGTATTAATTCGTTGGCTCTTAGAACAAACAATAAACTTTTGTATTGCTTAATGTACTTTTTAGATTTTTTATTTTATATAATATAAGCTATTCGCTTCTATTTCTCTACACATATGTACTAAATTACTGGCATAAACTTTGCAAGGCTTTGCATCACTTGTCTTCAGTTTTTTCTCAATGCTGCCAAAACACATAAAAAATTCTGCCTGAAGTTTGATGTAACACAATGCTCGGTTGATGATTTTTTAATGAAATTTGAGTAGGTTTACATAAAACAAGGTGAAGAAGTATCAATGAAGCAAAAAAAAAAAACGCCACGCAAAATGTCACAGGCCACCAAAGGAGTCAAATTGCGACCTTAGCCGCAGGGAGGTAGGGAGGCAACTGTGGGTGGTAGTCGTGCAACTAAAAGCTGTAATTCGTCTTTTTGACTATATAAGATCTAATAATTATAAACCCTTGAGATCCTGTTGTGAAAAAAGGTTGCGTGCCATTCCGATCGAAAAGGTTATTCGGTGCGTAGTTTGGTTTTTTTAAACAGAAAGCGATAAAATTTCTAGAAATAAAATCATTTTTGCTGTCATGGGCGGACTTTTTAGTTCGGATATGAAGTTTCTATTTCAACATTCTTCGATACTCGAACTGAAACAACTTCAATCATATTAAATTGTACCTGAATGCATGTATGTACATATGTAGTGTGACTAGTGCGAGTCGATTTAACAATCGATATTGAGCCATCGATTTTTCGATAGTTTTTGCCATGAGGAAAAAAATCATATTCCAGGCTTCCGAATTAAAATTTCTTTTATTATTTTATTTTTTTCTCATGCCGAAAGCTATCGAAAAATCGATGGCACAGTATTGTCCCTAAGAACCGACCTCCTATCATGTATACACTGACACTATTATTTCGCTTTTGTACTACCGATAAAAAATGCTGCAAAAAGTATATTAATATTTTCGATTTTAATCTTTTATTTAAAAATGTTGTTTGAACGCACATTTCCACACATGTAACAGCAAAAAACATTTTTATAAACATTATTAATTTGCAATATTGACCTATTTAAATACACACATGCATACTTAATTATTTCAAAGATTGAAAAATTATAAACTGCAAAAATGGCCCGTAGAAGTAAAAGTTGATAAATTGACATTTACAATACTGTATAAAAAACAAAAAAAAAAAAAAAAAAAAAACACTACCATGAAACTTCAATTTCGATGGAGTTTAATAATTTGGAATTGCTTTCAATAAGTTCATGCCAAATTATATTTTTGTTTTAAATGACATTACTTTAAGTCTAAAAATAGACCTTATTAATTGTTTTCTGTCTTTCTCGGCCGCCGACATTTCGTTGATATTGAGTAGCATCAACGAAATGTCATCAGTTGGTTTACTCAACCGTGTGCAGGAGAGAGCGCGGGAGCTTATCGGTGACAGTAGGTAGGGGTCGTCCCCTGAGTGCTGGTCCAAATAAAAAAAAAAAATAATTTATACCATTTTAACATTTATACCATTCGTGAACAAAATCATTGCAATCAAAGCTATAAATTAATAATCTTTAAGCATGGCTGTTAAGTATTGAAAGTTAATCAGATATTTTGTTCGTATTAATTTTGTACTTGTAATATGTGAAAAACGCAAACACTTCCTGATTTCGTTTTTGTTTGCCAACCTAATGTTTCTTCAATTGTTTTCGGTTCTAGCCTCGTAAAAGCAACGTTGCTCCACATGTTATAGATTCATAGCAACTTACTTGTTTTGTTTTACTAAATGCATGTGTGTGTACATTTTATAAATTTAATTTTAATAGTTTCAGTGAAAAAAGTATGCACATCCTGTTCAATCAAAAAGCATTTACATACAGGGTTTTGCCAATCAACTTCCGCTTTTTCTAATGACGTGTGTGGACACACAATATTTAATATTTGGTACAACACAAGTACATCGTATTTGGTTCAGGTTTCGAGTTCTCTTCTCAAAATGTACACAACGTTTTCCGGAAATAGACCTTATTAATAATTCCATATAAGCTCGCTGCCAATTGTTGCAATTCATAAAGGTATTCAGAAACTTATTTGCTCGTATTGCAACACTTGTACGTACGTATGGATGTATGTATGGGTGAATAAATAAATGTAGGTTAAACTTGTGTCTGAACGAGTGTAAATCACGTATATTTCTATTGTTCATACAATTGGTAAGAACCCTAGAATTGTAAGCACGTGTTATTGAACGGACATAAAGCCTCTGTCTGTATGTCCTTTGAACTCGGTGGATGAACAAACAAGTTACAAATAAATTTTTCATTCATGCAGTTGTTTTTCTAACTGGTTAACATTCCGACAGGTGAAATATTTTCTGCTTCAGTGATTTTAAGACAAACCAACCAGCTGCTGCTTTCGACCATGGTCGTCCTTAAAACTGCCAAAACATAAATGATTCCTCCACTTAACCATCCACACAAAGGGTCACATATTGAGAGTTTGTCCTTTTCGTTTGCTGTTGCACACAAATGAAAATGCACTTGTGGCTAAAGCTTTTCTCAAAACAAAACCGGCAAAATAATCCATTCATATTGTCTGACAACCGGAAATAAAACCTAGTTTATCACAGCAAAATTCCAGCTGCCTGACAGCATGTCAGCACTTCTGTTAATAACAAAATAGATAGATAATCAGGCAAATAAGAGAAAATTTTCAATCATGACTGCTTGCTTGCGAAAACATTTTAACCTTTTCACGAACTTTTATAAATTTTATATTCCCATTTTAGCGTTCAGATGGATAACAAAGTCCTTTCGCCTTGAAACGCCTTCTGTTCTCCAGGCGAAAGTGTACACGAACGTCTAGTTGGAAGCCCTAATACTAGTTTACTTTCTTCATGGAATTATGTGAAATAAGTACAGCCGAAAGAAGTCCCACAAACCAAGTGTAGTTAAAGTTTAAAATTTTGAACGGATTTTATTTTGGACCAGCACTCAAGGGATGGACTCTACAAATTTTTTGCACTTTGTGTCAGGAATACAAGAATACGTTACGATGAGAACGCAAGTGGGAGTTGACACATTTTCATAACATAATAATAATAATAGTTTTAATTTGTTTTAAATGCTCAATAAAATTCATATTCAGTACATATTCTTTCAATTTAGAAATTTAAAAACTTGTTGCGCAATTTAAAAGTAGAATAAAAGAACTTGTGTACTTACTCTTATTTTTAAAGATTTTTTATCTTTTCACCATTTTATTGAGAAAATATCAAACCTGTCTGTCGCATTGACAGCGTGATGGAGTGAGTGGCTTACAAGTTCTAGTAGCACACTTACATGCATAATTAAAATGAACATAAGAAATGATTTAAACCTCAGAATTGAAATGTTAATAGTAAATTAAATCCAATAACAAAAAAAAAATTAAATCTTATGGCATGCAAATGTTCTCTCAGCATACTCTTACGGCAGCGTATGATTTGCTTTATTTATTACCATTTACCAATTCAATGCGAGGGTGCTACGAAAAGTTTAAGTAAATAGCATTTCTTTGCACTGGGGTTTTTGACACGTTGTAGGTACATATATCATCTCGTATCGTATCGAATGAGCTATCGAGCACAACTCATTCGACTACGAATGCAGTAATTCGGCTCCTGAATAGCGATTACTAGAGCACTTATGAGCTGAAACACCGTCTTTAAATTCCGCGCGGTTGACTAATCAGAAGGCTGATTCAAGTTCTTACATAAAAGTCATTCAGCTTTTAAGAATAATTGTATCTGGAAAGACCACTGCCAATATAATCACTTAAAACAAACACAGTTTACCAGCAATTTGCCTGTGAGCTTAATGACTGTGTTTGAAGTTGTCTTTCCAAATATAACTCTACATTATAAATCTGGGCTTGGGAATCCAGTCAATATGATTTCACGTTACTACGATCAGTTTCGTAAGCCGTAGTGTGCTGTTGGCAGAGGCAGTTGCTAAAGTGCGTGAAGAGGATACTCATTTAATGAAGAGTGGACGGACACTCAATAGTAAACCTTTGAAGAGACAAAATATACGTTTTTCTTGGTTTAAACAAATTGATTTTAAGTTATTTTAACATGCGCGAGGGAGAAATATGTACGAGTGCCACTTAAGGCCGTGATTTACTTTGCAACACAATATCACTTTGTGCCATTACATAGAGATCGCTGCAAAAAATATAACAAACTGGTGTTTTGTCACCCAAACTAAAACCAGTTTTTCTTTGCGTGGTAAAACTATTTTCCCATTTTGTTTGAATCGAAAAATTTAGGAATTTCTAAACAGAAAATAACTCAAAAGCTTCTTTCTTGGCTTTTACAAAACTGTCAAAAATATTTGCAAAAAAAAAAGAGTTGTATTCTACTTTCTAAGCATAATCTTTTTTTTCAAATTGCTCGCTCGGCTAAGTAGGACAGTGAACCACGGACTTTAAAACCAGCATTTAAAAGGCTGTCTTCCAAGCAGACAAAATAGCCAAAAAATAGCTGCCGGCTCAACTGACAAAGTGCCATTTTTCAACAAAAAGCACTGGCTGCGGCTGGGAATGTAAGAATTTTAACAGCTCAGCTGTAGCTAAACCTTGGGTTTGCATTTTGAAGCTTTTGCTGTGCTCTAGCTGGCAAAAACGAACAGCCCCTTTAAACTGTTGTGTTTGTAGTTATTCTAGCAAGCCTTGGTTTAATTTACAGTTTTGTTTTATTTTTAATTTTTCATCTTTCACAGACAGCTCAGCCATAAAAGTTTTATCAAACCTGAAGCTGAGCTGAGGCCTAGTAAATTTAGACAGCCACAGCTCAGCTTTAGCCGTATGATTTCGCCTTTCGCCTTGTGGCTGTGGCTGACTACATTTCACAGAAGTAGTTCAGTTTCAGCGTTTAAAATAAAAAATAAAAACTGGGGCCAAACTGTCGCGTTTGATCTCGAACCAGCACAAAGAACACAACAGCAACGGAGTTCGATTAATTATGCCCTTAAGAAATTTTGACTTCTGTCACATGCCACGCACTTTTTACCACTAAACTGAACAATTTTGCAAGGCTGCGAGTAAATAAAATTAAATAAAAAAAAATAAGATGAAACGAAAAGATACACCAGAACAAATCATATTTGAGTCTTCGATAAGTGAAATGATAAAAGAAAACGTTTGCTTACAATTGCGTTTGCTTAAGCATTTTTTTTTTGTAACTGCTGTTGGAATATTTTCCCTCTAATAAACACAATTTAACTACACACAAGTGTTGAAAGTATTTATTTTACGTACACACGCACAGAGATCTATAAATGTGTGTGTGTGTGTGTGTGTGTGTGAACATGAGTGTTTGAATGGAAATAAAATGTAGCAAAAATAAACGAAAGACAGACACTTGACACAAGTACCGGAACATCCGTCAGTTACTTCCTTGAGTTGTAGTCAAAAGCGTCATGTACTCTTTGGATGTAACAACTTCAGGTTCTATATGTTTGATAGAAGGATGTGTGTGTATGTGTATGAAAACATATAAATAAACGTGTTTATTAACTAACTGTACATGTAAACAATTTATAATAAACACCCAATAAGAAATTCGCTAGGTAAATTATTACTAACGTGGATGGAATCAAGACACTTCTTATTTTGCCAATAAAGACATCAGGGAAAGAAATCGCTACTTTTCAATGGCCATGCAGCAGAAACTCAGCACACAGAGCGATATATTTTTGATATCGTGGGTTTAATACTTGCATGTTGGAACCGTTTGCAGTTATTATGATTCCTGATGATTTCTATTGTGGAGAATGAAGACATTGTGCCTTGGACATACATAACTCCTCGCATTTACTCTCATTACTAGAGAACAGGTTAAAATTTACCATACACTTACGCACAATTTTGCTATGAGAAAGACAATTGAACGACACAAGCTCTTAATTTCCATTTTCAAACTCCAGCCACGATCTCAGTAAAACAAGTTATTTATTTCAGTTATCGCTTGCTTGTGTAGTTGTAAAACCTCCCACCTCCACTACCTGTTTACTGGGTTATGTGAGCATTTATGCAAACCTGTATATGTATGTATGTACATTTCGTATAGCTGAGCACTGTTTAAAGCATGAGCAACTGTTTGACACATCAGCATGTTGAGACATGAGAACATTAATATGTACATACATATGTATGTATATCTTTTTCCTCTGGTGTTCATGACAATCTCGTTTATAGAAATATACACTATATATTGTGTAGAGCGGTAACATAACAGCAGTTCAACAACAATTCATAAAGTATATAGATAAAAAGAAGAGTAGTTGTAAAATGAAAGGTGCTTGTTTTGCTATTGTTTTTCAAATGAAAATGAGCTTTTTTAAAATGTCTATGTTTCAAATACTTTAGGTGTTTGACAATTTTTAGAATTTTTTTTTTACAACTTTTATTATACAAAGCCCTTCTTAGAGCTTATGCATGGTGGAATGGGCTTTGCATTCCATTTACATTTACAGAAGGTTTATAACATTTGCTTTCACACGTTGGTCTTTGATTTTGCCTGCCAAAACTTAAATACGAAATGAGAATTATTTCTGGCATTTCCTTTTTATTCTGCTTTGTGTAGGATTTGAAAAATCAAAAACTGAAAAACTAGCAAAACTAATAAATAACTAGAAAAAAGAATTTATCCCTAGAGTTACAAACACTCCGTGGAAATTTTTCAAACTCTCGGAACTCCACACCAATTTAAGTTTATTTGCACCTTTTGCTAATTAAGACTCATTGGGCAAATCCGTTTTTATTAGACATTTGTCAAACTAAATTATTCACGAGTTTGAAGAGACGTACATATTTAGAATTAAGGTATATTCCCTCAAATCCTGAGAACTCACACTGAAATTCTGAGTGAATTTAATAGCGCTCTTAATACTTATCAGCCATTTCGTTTCGAGAATTTATAAATGAAATCATGTGGTTACACAGCAAAATTTGATTTTAGTATTAAATATACTAGTATTAAATATACTAGTTAGTAAGGAAAGAAAGAAAGAAGAAACGTATGTATGTATACAAGTTCTTAACTACAAAATGATCTAAGCCACACAGAACGAAATTTAACAAAAACTTAAACAAATAAAATCATGTAAGCACACATTAATTGAACTGACAAGCCACGTTGTATCTTCTATCTTTGCATTTCAAGAGAAAACCTCACATACAATTCCAAGATATTACTTATTGGCTTAATTATTGTGTTTGAAATTGTCACTCCAAATTCAATGATAAGCGATTCAACTTGGCTTGTGAATTCAACCAAAGTTTTATTGCAGAAACGAAATCTGCGGCATATTGAATATGTTATGTGTCTTGCAACAAAATTGCGTATGTTCTTATCGCACACCTACTTTGAGCTGAAGAGCTACTTCAAAACCTAGACCTGACGAGGTGTACTGGGTTTTCAGCTCAATACATGAAAATACTTGATCTATTAGGTCTGAGATCCGACCTAATAGAGTTCTAAAACAAATTGCATATAAAACCTGACTTTATGCAGGCTTTTTATGATTTTTCTGATGACATAAAATTTTATCCTACTCAAGTAGGGCCTAGTTTGAGAAATTGCGTGACTTCAAAGCACGTATTTTGCAGAATTTTTTTTTAAATTTTTGGTGAGAACTTGAAAACTTTCTATACTATTATTACAGATAGCGAATATTTATTTATTTAAGCAAACAATATTGCATACTTGCATATTTTTTGTTTTATTTCCTTGATTGATTTTCCGCACACAAGTTTTCACCAATTTTTCTAAACACTTTTTCTAATAACACATTTGAGATTGTTTGCCTGTCAAGAAGAAAGTACATAATTTTTCACGGCTCATCAAAAATTGTGCCAAAAGAAGCTTGATTCAAATAACAAGGAGATATTAATTAGTACTGGTAATATCATTTCAATTTCATTAACATTCACATAGCAAAACATTATGTGGAAAATAAATCAGACAATCGCAAAACTCATTAATAACGACAAAGTTCTAATACGTAGAACATTTTAATTAATTATTGTAATTTAATTTCGTAGTACTTAATTCCTTTGTTCCCTCAAGATCATTTATTGAATCTGCAACAATTGGTACATATATGTATTTCAGTTTATGGTTCGAGATCGCTTTGAATCCCTTCGTTTTTCTTATCGCCTGCCAAAGAGTCAATTGGTCCCAAAAACAAGAAGTTCATATTAACTCTTAACATTTTAATCTGTTTGGTAAACGCTTTTGAATATTTTAATTTGTGTATTTTAAGCAGAATTTAACATTCTTATTGCCCTTTTTATTACAACTTGCATATTTATCGTTGTGAATAGTAGTGTATGAATGCAATTTTCAATGGCATTTAAATAAATAATAACGAACAAATAATTTAATACTTTCCCAGTGCTTCACTCGGCCAGTTTATTCTTTCCTTTTTTTGTGATTGCATTAAAAAAGGAATAAATTAAATTACAAGTAAATAGATTAATAAAAATATACATACTGGTTGCAAATAAGTGAAGCACTGATACTGGATTAAACAACGTAAAAGGGATTATAAATAATTCAATTAAAAACAGTATAAAATTAATTTAGATCAAAGCAATTTTTAAACAGAGAACAATAAATGTAAAAATGTATTGTATATGTATTAATACATATGTATGCGCGCGTGTGTGTGTGTGTGTGTGTGTGTGTGTGTGCGTGTGATGGAAGGTAAACAATTTAAATAATTTGTTTTTCTTTGTTATTGCATTAAACTGATTTTTTTTATATACAAAGAGTGTAAATAGTTGCGGCTTAAATGCAATAAATGTTAAAAACTGCTTGTCTTGCACTAAAAATAGGATGCTGAAAATTGACTAATGGACTTTGATATACACAAGTGTACCAGCTGCTGTTTGTTGTTGTTCTCTTTGGAGAAAAAGAACTACACATGATCTAAGAGAATCGCACCAGAAAAGCAAACCAGAGAGACCAGCTTTGTTTGGCTGCCCAAAATGATCATGCCAATAGAAAATGTATGCAGCAAGCTTGAAAGCGAAGTTGGTGGCGGCAACTTCTATTTTCCTTCGTTTTCGCAAAAAGTAATGCCGTTTCAGCTATTTTTAACTCACACTAGCGATTTAGTGTTTTTTGTTTGTTGTTCTTATACTGTTTTTGGACAAAGTGCTGATACTTTTACTCCTATATGCCAGTGAAAAGATAACGCTAGCCAGCGCCGCATTCAACGCTCAATTTAAATATAACTCTAAGAGTTCTAATGTAAGTTTCTGGTTGAAATTCAAAATGGTTTACTTTATTGACCTTCTGTGTTATTATAATTTTCATTGCTGTTCTGTTTTAGAGTGTATACCTGAAGTCTGATTAGAACAGCAGCGAAATATAGAAATATTTTAATGTGTGTGAAGATAAAGTTAACTTTAACTAGCGGAGACATACACCACTTTACAAATTTTATGGTTAACAGAGCTCTGTTAACTACTTAACAGACACTGCCAAATAGATGGATTATTTTCTTGGAGGGATATCTACCAATCTGAGTAACATCCTGGGAAGATATGAAGTGGAAACTGTTCTCTGGAATATGTATTTTGTAGTTTTGACTATAAAGTATATTAAAAACTTTTCCCAAGGACAAAAAACACTATTTGAATAATGTTATTTTCTAGGAAAGACAAGCGGTCGTACTGGAAAATTGGGAGATGGTACACATATCCCACCATATACAAAAGGTGCTCCAAGGAGTCCACTAAAGTCCACACTTAGTAGCATTTCTGAAATAATTTTGGAAAAAAAGTTTTGCGCAAAATAATTTTTTTTTTAAATTTCTTGAGAGGAAAAGTGGATTTTTTGGAAAAATATGGAATGGTACAAACATGCCACTATATGGAAAAGGTGCTCCAAGAGGTCCACTAAGGTGCACAGTTAGTGGCATTTCTGAAATAATTTTGAAAATAAAATTATGAGCAAAATAATTTTTTTTCGAAATTTCTTGGGAGGAAAAGTGGATTTTTTGGAAAAATATGGAATGGTACAAACATGCCACTATATGGAAAAGGTGCTCCAAGAGGTCCACTAAGGTGCACAGTTAGTGGCATTTCTGAAATAATTTTGAAAATAAAATTATGAGCAAAATAATTTTTTTTCGAAATTTCTTGGGAGGAAAAGTGGATTTTTTGGAAAAATATGGAATGGTACAAACATGCCACTATATGGAAAAGGTGCTCCAAGAGGTCCACTAAGGTGCACAGTTAGTGGCATTTCTGAAATAATTTTGAAAATAAAATTATGAGCAAAATAATTTTTTTTCGAAATTTCTTGGGAGGAAAAGTGGATTTTTTGGAAAAATATGGAATGGTACAAACATGCCACTATATGGAAAAGGTGCTCCAAGAGGTCCACTAAGGTGCACAGTTAGTGGCATTTCTGAAATAATTTTGGAAATAAAATTATGAGCAAAATAATTTTTTTTCGAAATTTCTTGGGAGGAAAAGTGGATTTTTTGGAAAAATATGGAATGGTACAAACATGCCACTATATGGAAAAGGTGCTCCAAGAGGTCCACTAAGGTGCACAGTTAGTGGCATTTCTGAAATAATTTTGAAAATAAAATTATGAGCAAAATAATTTTTTTTCGAAATTTCTTGGGAGGAAAAGTGGATTTTTTGGAAAAATATGGAATGGTACAAACATGCCACTATATAGAGAAGGTGCTCCAAGAGGTCCACTAAGGTGCAGAGTTAGTGGCATTTCTGAAATAATTTTGAAAATAAAATTATGAGCAAAATAATTTTTTTTCGAAATTTCTTGGGAGGAAAAGTGGATTTTTTGGAAAAATATGAAATGGTACAAACATGCCACTATATGGAAAAGGTGCTCCAAGAGGTCCACTAAGGTGCACAGTTAGTGGCATTTCTGAAATAATTTTGAAAATAAAATTATGAGCAAAATAATTTTTTTTCGAAATTTCTTGGGAGGAAAAGTGGATTTTTTGGAAAAATATGGAATGGTACAAACATGCCACTATATGGAAAAGGTGCTCCAAGAGGTCCACTAAGGTGCACAGTTAGTGGCATTTCTGAAATAATTTTGAAAATAAAATTATGAGCAAAATAATTTTTTTTCGAAATTTCTTGGGAGGAAAAGTGGATTTTTTGGAAAAATATGGAATGGTACAAACATGCCACTATATGGAAAAGGTGCTCCAAGAGGTCCACTAAGGTGCACAGTTAGTGGCATTTCTGAAATAATTTTGGAAATAAAATTATGAGCAAAATAATTTTTTTTCGAAATTTCTTAAGAGGAAAAGTGGATTTTTTGGAAAAATATGGAATGGTACAAACATGCCACTATATAGAGAAGGTGCTCCAAGAGGTCCACTAAGGTGCAGAGTTAGTGGCATTTCTGAAATAATTTTGAAAATAAAATTATGAGCAAAATAATTTTTTTTCGAAATTTCTTGGGAGGAAAAGTGGATTTTTTGGAAAAATATGGAATGGTACAAACATGCCACTATATGGAAAAGGTGCTCCAAGAGGTCCACTAAGGTGCACAGTTAGTGGCATTTCTGAAATAATTTTGGAAATAAAATTATGAGCAAAATAATTTTTTTTCGAAATTTCTTGGGAGGAAAAGTGGATTTTTTGGAAAAATATGGAATGGTACAAACATGCCACTATATGGAAAAGGTGCTCCAAGAGGTCCACTAAGGTGCACAGTTAGTGGCATTTCTGAAATAATTTTGGAAATAAAATTATGAGCAAAATAATTTTTTTTCGAAATTTCTTAAGAGGAAAAGTGGATTTTTTGGAAAAATATGGAATGGTACAAACATGCCACTATATAGAGAAGGTGCTCCAAGAGGTCCACTAAGGTGCAGAGTTAGTGGCATTTCTGAAATAATTTTGAAAATAAAATTATGAGCAAAATAATTTTTTTTCGAAATTTCTTGGGAGGAAAAGTGGATTTTTTGGAAAAATATGGAATGGTACAAACATGCCACTATATGGAAAAGGTGCTCCAAGAGGTCCACTAAGGTGCACAGTTAGTGGCATTTCTGAAATAATTTTGGAAATAAAATTATGAGCAAAATAATTTTTTTTCGAAATTTCTTGGGAGGAAAAGTGGATTTTTTGGAAAAATATGGAATGGTACAAACATGCCACTATATGGAAAAGGTGCTCCAAGAGGTCCACTAAGGTGCACAGTTAGTGGCATTTCTGAAATGCCAAATTAATAGCAGAGAAATGAAAAGGGCGATACATATGTCTCTCTCTTACATACAGGAATCGACTACTTCAATAATTGTATGCTCTCTCTGTATATGACAGCAGCGCCTTTTCTTGTTAACAGAAAAAGGCGCAACAAACATAAAATCAGAATGTAGTATATTTACATTGCTGTTAGCGATTTCAATCAACTTAACATTGATTTCGGATGTTTTGCTCATAATTTTATTTTCAAAATTATTTCAGAATTGCCACTAACTGTGCACCTTAGTGGACCTCTTGGAGCACCTTCTCCATATAGTGGCATGTTTGTACCATTCCATATTTTTCCAAAAAATCCACTTTTCCTCTTAAGAAATTTCGAAAAAAAATTATTTTGCTCATAATTTTATTTCCAAAATTATTTCAGAAATGCCACTAACTTTGCACCTTAGTGGACCTCTTGGAGCACCTTTTCCATATAGTGGCATGTTTGTACCATTCCATATTTTTCCAAAAAATCCACTTTTCCTCCCAAGAAATTTCGAAAAAAAATTATTTTGCTCATAATTTTATTTTCAAAATTATTTCAGAAATGCCACTAACTGTGCACCTTAGTGGACCTCTTGGAGCACCTTTTCCATATAGTGGCATGTTTGTACCATTTCATATTTTTCCAAAAAATCCACTTTTCCTCCCAAGAAATTTCGAAAAAAAATTATTTTGCTCATAATTTTATTTTCAAAATTATTTCAGAAATGCCACTAACTGTGCACCTTAGTGGACCTCTTGGAGCACCTTTTCCATATAGTGGCATGTTTGTACCATTCCATATTTTTCCAAAAAATCCACTTTTCCTCCCAAGAAATTTCGAAAAAAATTATTTTGCTCATAATTTTATTTCCAAAATTATTTCAGAAATGCCACTAACTGTGCACCTTAGTGGACCTCTTGGAGCACCTTTTCCATATAGTGGCATGTTTGTACCATTCCATATTTTTCCAAAAAATCCACTTTTCCTCCCAAGAAATTTCGAAAAAAAATTATTTTGCTCATAATTTTATTTTCAAAATTATTTCAGAAATGCCACTAACTCTGCACCTTAGTGGACCTCTTAGAGCACCTTCTCTATATAGTGGCATGTTTGTACCATTCCATATTTTTCCAAAAAATCCACTTTTCCTCTTAAGAAATTTCGAAAAAAAATTATTTTGCTCATAATTTGATTTCCAAAATTATTTCAAAAATGCCCCACTAACTCTGCCCTTCAGTGGACCCTAGGGGACAGCTTTTGCATACAGTAGGATATCAGCACATTTTATTACATTTTTATATGAGAAAAGAATTTTTTTTTAATTTGAAGAGTTAATTCATTTAAGTTTTCCGCCTGGAATGTAAAATACCAAAATCAGCAGTAAAAAAGCCGCCAAATTAATAGCAGAGAAATGAAAAGGGCGATACATATGTCTCTCTCTTACATACAGGAATCAACTACTTCAATAATTGTATGCTCTCTCTGTATATGACAGCAGCGCCTTTTCTTGTTAACAGAAAAAGGCGCAACAAACATAAAATCAGAATGTAGTATATTTACATTGCTGTTAGCGATTTCAATCAACTTAACATTGATTTCGGATGTTTTGCTCATAATTTTATTTTCAAAATTATTTCAGAATTGCCACTAACTGTGCACCTTAGTGGACCTCTTGGAGCACCTTCTCTATATAGTGGCATGTTTGTACCATTCCATATTTTTCCAAAAAATCCACTTTTCCTCCCAAGAAATTTCGAAAAAAAATTATTTTGCTCATAATTTTATTTCCAAAATTATTTCAGAAATGCCACTAACTGTGCACCTTAGTGGACCTCTTGGAGCACCTTTTCCATATAGTGGCATGTTTGTACCATTCCATATTTTTCCAAAAAATCCACTTTTCCTCCCAAGAAATTTCGAAAAAAAATTATTTTGCTCATAATTTTATTTTCAAAATTATTTCAGAAATGCCACTAACTGTGCACCTTAGTGGACCTCTTGGAGCACCTTTTCCATATAGTGGCATGTTTGTACCATTCCATATTTTTCCAAAAAATCCACTTTTCCTCCCAAGAAATTTCGAAAAAAAATTATTTTGCTCATAATTTTATTTCCAAAATTATTTCAGAAATGCCACTAACTGTGCACCTTAGTGGACCTCTTGGAGCACCTTTTCCATATAGTGGCATGTTTGTACCATTCCATATTTTTCCAAAAAATCCACTTTTCCTCCCAAGAAATTTCGAAAAAAAATTATTTTGCTCATAATTTTATTTTCAAAATTATTTCAGAAATGCCACTAACTCTGCACCTTAGTGGACCTCTTGGAGCACCTTCTCTATATAGTGGCATGTTTGTACCATTCCATATTTTTCCAAAAAATCCACTTTTCCTCTCAAGAAATTTAAAAAAAAAATAATTTTGCGCAAAACTTTTTTTCCAAAATTATTTCAGAAATGCTACTAAGTGTGGACTTTAGTGGACTCCTTGGAGCACCTGTTGTATATGGTGGGATATGTGTACCATCTCCCAATTTTCCAGTACGACCGCTTGTCTTTCCTAGAAAATAACATTATTCAAATAGTGTTTTTTGTCCTTGGGAAAAGTTTTTAATATACTTTATAGTCAAAACTACAAAATACATATTCCAGAGAACAGTTTCCACTTCATATCTTCCCAGGATGTTACTCAGATTGGTAGATATCCCTCCAAGAAAATAATCCATCTATTTGGCAGTGTCTGTTAAGTAGTTAACAGAGCTCTGTTAACCATAAAATTTGTAAAGTGGTGTATGTCTCCGCTAGTTAAAGTTAACTTTATCTTCACACACATAATATTTTAAGGCTAAGAAAACGCAAATATCATTTTGTGGCAGATCACAATTGTAACGAATATAGTATACAGACGATGAAACAAATCAACTCCATTTAGCAATGATGAAAATATCCATCAGTACAGGAGTTTCAAAACAAAAGACTAATGCTTACACTGAAAGAATTTTCGATGAGAATTCTAAAAAATTTCTTTCATTTATCAGAATTATAATTTAGTCTTATAGGTTTTGATTCTTAATGTATTTAATAAATAAATAACTAAATAAATGATATTTTTTCATTGATGTAATGAAAGCATTCATTGCGGTAATATATTTTCGCAGATCTAATGAATTAATTTCATCATAACCTGTTCAAAAGTTTCTATATTTTGGTCCAAAAATATCATTGGATTTGTGAATTTCATCAACTCAATGTAATCATTGACTAAATTAAATTCTCATTTGGTTTGTCAAGGAAACTTAATATAGATAAAATATGTTAACATTTCGCTAAGGTTTCGAAGTCTACGTACGAGCAGCAGCTAAAAAATATCGTGGTGCATAAAACGTTATTTTATCTTTTTGCCTTTTAAGTTATACATGCTATTAAAATTATCAGCAACCTTAGTCATATATAATTCATGAAAAGATGCATGTATTTAATGAATCGTTTTACTTCGTTGATGATTTTTGTCATTTGGCAAATGAAATACATACTTCTTCAGCTTAATGACCAAAACTCATATATTTAATGAAAAAAATTTTAAAATGAATTTAATGAAGTCTTTAAAATGAATGAATTAGGAATCCTAATGTTGGTTGAAAATTATGAGTTGTTAAATTAATGTCGAAATTCTTTACATTTGTGAACAATATTCTTTCACTGTACTAGATGATTTTAAGTTTGTCTTTTTTTCTCAATTCCCATCGATTACAGGTGTTTCTTACGAAAAATATAGAAACCATGTGTTTCAGGGTTAATAACATCATAGTAAGAGCGTACCCCATAAAAATGTCTGCAGCCAATATCTGAAAGTCATATCGAACGCTGGGTTTTGGTTATAAATGTTTTTTAAGAAAATCTATCTTCATAAATTAACGTCTATTTAGTGGCGAGCTCTATTGTTTTTTTTATAAATATTTATTAAATATGTATTTTTATATTGATTTAGAGTAATGTAAAAAATGTTCTAATTTGATTTTGATATATCTAAAAAAAGACGTTAAAAGTATCCATAATAAAAATATTAAAAGAGAATTTTTCACTTTTGTGCCTATTAATGCAAATATGCATTAAAAGGCATGGCCGTTGTTTGCTGGACAGTTTTTTTTTTTTTTTTTTTTTGCAACATATGGAATTATATTGATATGAAACTATTGTTTGTTTCCCTTGGGCATGATTCAATTAAAACGAAATGTATCCAAAAACATATTCATACATTATATACCAATTATGAAATTGGTCTGGTTCAAAAATGTTTATTTTATTCCTATACATACATACATATATTTTTCAATTGAGGCTTTCAAATACTGGCGATAATTAAAAAATGTCCTGGACAATATAAACATTTTCTATCAAACACTCAGAACAGAGCAAAAAAAAAAAAAAACGAATACAAATGCTGAAATGCCCAACACCTGAACATGACACATATTGCCAATAAACGAATGAGTTTAAAGGCAAGTGCTTAAATAAACTCGTTTACTTTCGCACACTCTGAAGTATAAATTCAAATGTAAATATGTTAACATCCCAGAAACTTCATTGATTCGCTCACATTCAAACAAAAATGTTGTGCTTCCACACATGCAAATGTTCGGACACACAGATGTACTTGCACACACATACACACATTTATGTGTTTGCCAAACATGAGAGTCCTCAAGTGTTGGATTCTATTGGATTTTTTGTTTTTCAATTCAATAGAAATTCAAAAGGATTTTAAATCAAAAACAGAATATGAATGCTGAAAGTGTCGATGATGCGAACATATGGCGTTTGAAAGAGTCCATGTATTTCAATTTACCTTTGTCTGGAAATGAAATTTAAATTTACACATACATATGTGATTTTTTCTTGCAACAAAAAAGGGTTGATTGGAGAAAACTTTTACTTTTGGCAAAAATGTACGGACCATTTAACTTTGAACTCATAAATTGTATAAAATTATGGCAAAGAACACTGTATTGGGTAGGAGCAGTAAGTCTGATCTTAATAAAATAAAAAATTAAGCAGATTTAGCTGATGCCAAAAAATGTAATAAAGTACTCTCATCCTGTGACTGATCTATAGGTGGGAACACAAATGAGTGCATGTCAGTGCAGATGAGGCTGCTCAATACACAATTGGTCCTACTATCTCCAGCAGTTACGTCAATTAGAGAAAATTTTAACAAAATATAAATACTTCAAATCCTTAAATGAATGCAAAAAGTCTTAAAATCTACATTTATTCTGTATCTGGCAGGAAAGCAGGTTTTATTCATCTCATTGCAATTTATTACATACAAATGTGCATGCAAGTATGTACAAATAGTAATTACAATTTTGAAGCGAATGTAAAAAAGGTTTATTTCTTTAAAACTTAAATTTATGAACTTAGATTGTCTTTGCCAAAACAAAAACGATTTTGCGTGCATGTTTTTGCAGAAGGAGATTAAACCAGACTCATTATAGCAGCAAAAAAAAAAAAAAAAAGAAATGTTCGTACATTTAATAACTAATACCAACAGCTTACAATGTCCTAACCAATAAAATGGTATACCTGTGCGTTTAGCAATCTACATTTGAGAACAAATGTCTCTTTTGCCATAGAGATTTTAAGTGCTGCCTGAAAAAAACTGGGAAAGCTAAAAGTACATACTGTGTCATCGATTTTTCGATAGTTTTTGTGCCGCAAGGAAACAAAAACTATCACTACCACATATCGACAAAAATCAATTTCATTTGTTTTTTCTTTTATATGGTATGTCCCTTTAAGTGCGGGGGGTTGTCATACATTTGACTTTAAAAGAATTTTATTCTCGACTCCTGAGATTAAGAGTTATATGTAATGTAGAACTATTTTGTATCGAACTGCCTTAATTTTATAATATTGTTGCTAACCGCTTTTGCAGGTAGCATTCTTATGCCATTTACTTTGAGAGTTCGGATCATTTGTTTTTGTTGTAACATTTTACAATTGTATTATGTTCACTTGTATGTAAACTACAATTGTAAGCTTCACTTATTAATTAACGTTGTTACTAAGTGCAAGTTTGTATGATGATCGGGAATTCAGAATGTTTTATATATTTTGTCTTCTTATGCATAAAGCATATAAAGACTTAAATAATTAAAATTCCAAGAATGAATACTCATCATCGACATAAAGCAGATTTTTAAAAAAGGCATTCTGTTTTGAGCATTTAAGGCGAACGCACGCACAGAAACCGGACAATTAATAAATATAAATTAAAAATAAGTATTTAATGTTAATAAGAACTAATATTAACTTTGAATTAAATAAATAAAATAAAATAATAAAAAAAAACAATAGAAAGTAAAGCTTTTTTCTTTCATTAAAAAGGAAAACACAAAACTGGCGCAGTCGGTAGGATGCCCAGATATGTTTTGATAAGTGAAAATTATAAAAAACATATTTAACATTTTAATGTTGAAATGGGCTAATATTCTACAAAGATTTAAATGACAATGTTTAAACCAAAATTTTGTAATACTATAAAATAAAAGAAAAACTGAATTAAAAATTAAGTAAATTTATGAACAGATACAATACTATTATAGTATTTAAGGTGACAAAAACAAAAAAAAAGTTTATATATGTACCAGTAAAGTTAATAAACTTTAAAATTGCTGAAAAATTGAAAAAAAACTTTAAAATTGCTGAAAAATTGCCAAGTTGAACTGCAACTCAAATAACTATTTTTCAAGAGAACAATAAAAGACAGAACAACAAATCTGTGTAAACAATTTACAAATTTAAAGAAAATAAAGGCTAGAGGAAAATTAAAGTGCGTATTTTAAAAAGCCAAGATAAAGAATAAAATATTACAGAAGTTGCTGCTGTTAAAAACGCATAAAAACAAAGGAGTTGTGCCCAAGTAAAAAAGAAAATTTTGAAGGAACAAGATATTTTTAAGCCCTAACCGTAATGCAGAGGACATCAGATCAACCAAAAGGCTGAGTGTCATCAAAATAAGTATTGTGTTTATATATAAATATATAATTAATTTTTGAAATACACTTAATTTATTGTACGTAATGTAAATCGAGGGTTCTATTATATCATTATATAGTTTCTGTATATCTCACATCAGAAAAGTGATAAATATACATAAGTGCATACGTATATAAGTACATATGTGCGTAAGAGTAAAATTTGTGCTCTTTTCAACTTTTTGTTACAAATACATACATACATTTTGTTTAAATTAAACTTTAGAATGGCACACGAAAATACTTCCTTACCATTGGATCCGCTTAAATTTATTGAAAATTTACCAGAATTTTCAGGTAGAAAAGATGATTTATACACCTTTATATCTTTAGTTGAGAGAATCCAACCTCTTTTCGTTCAATATGATGAAATGTCTCAGCAATTATTTTTTGACTTAATTAAAAGCAAATTTAAAGGTAAAGCCAAGGAGGCAATGGAAATAAACTTCCATGCCCAAACCTGGTGTGAAATAAAAATAGTCTTATTAAATTATTTTGGAGAAAGGCAGAGCGTGGAACAACTGTATGACAAGCTACGATCTGTTGTCTTTAGAACAAACGTAACTGATTTTTATAATGATATTAAGGACCGACTCCGTACATTAAATAACAAGACAGCATCAGACTTAGGAGTGAATGTTAATAGCGAACAAATTGCCAGAAATAATATGAGAACTTCCCTCAATATTTTTAAGGCTAAAATACCAGAGCCTATGAAGACCATACTGGCATGTAGGAATCCAGGCTCTCTTGAAGAGGCTATGAACATACTCTTTACATCGGGTTATGGTGACTACGGGAGTAACGGTGGGAAAGAAAAAATTGAAAATAAGAGTACAAATTCACAAAACATCAGTTATACTGATAACAATTACAGAGGAAATAGGAAAAGTTTACATAGAAATGGGAACGGTTATACTAATACAAGCACCTCCAATAGGACTAACCAAATTTTTCCTAACAATAGTAAAAACAACAGCGGATACCAACAAAATGGTAACTTTATACATAGCCCTAACTATCCAAATTCTAACTACAATAACTATCGGAACTATAACTATAATAATCCAAACGCTCTTCAAAGTGGTTTTTCTGGACCTCCAGTTCCCGAACCAATGGATATAAATATGATCCGCGGACCCAATTCATTAATGAATTTTCAGAGCGTATCTTGCCCACAAAATACGTTAGAATCTAACCAATCAAACAATTTTTTTTGCAATTCTAACTCGCATCCATGCAACTATCCATTCACTACAGAATCACAAGGTAACATTTCTCATTTTCAGAAACAACCTTCTTATGGCACGAATCAAAAAGATTCTGTCAGACAATCTCAAAATCGGAACCAAACCGATCATTTAAATCCACAAAATTTTCTTTTACCGGCCTCTCCGAAAGGCTACCATATATAATCCTGAGAAATAACCTGAAATTTATAATCGATACTGGAGCTACACATTCGATTGTCAACCCAGGCATATGTAGTCCAGAATGGAAAATTAAATCGACAGCTATTACATTAAAAACTCTCCAGAATGATATTTTGATAGACACAATTTACCACGTGCCAATATTTTCCGAACTGGGTGAGAACAATGATAAAATATTTCTAATAGAATGTAAATTTCACGACAGTTACAGTGGAATTTTAGGAAACGATGTACTTTGCAGATATGGAGCCATTGTAGATTACGAAAATAATGAATTAAAAATAAATAATAGGGTTGTGCCAATATTATTTCCGAGTTCTCACAAAATTGAACTTACTACTAATGTCAAGAATGGCCTTATTCATATTACGGAACAACGCGATGCCGATGGTAACGTAATAATTAATGAAGGTGTTTATAATGCGCAAAATTTCAAAGTCGAAATTGAAACCTTAGCCCAATGTCCCGACTCCATATACCTTTCTGAAAAAAATTCTTGGCCGGTTACATGCGATAATTATTATTTAGTTGAGAATTTTCCGGAAGGAAACACGCAGGGCTTCCTATTAGATAGAATAAAAACAGATCACCTAAATACTGAGGAAAATCTTAATTTAAGAGCTATTTTAAATGACTATAACGAATTATTTCACGAAAGTAATTCAGGCTTGACTTTTACAAATGTAATCAAACATAGAATCATTACGAAAGATGATATTCCTGTGTTTTCAAAAACGTATAGATACCCTCATGTACATAGGGAAGAGGTGAGAAAGCAAATACAAGAAATGTTAAGCGCTGGAATCATAAGGCCATCAAACTCTGCATATTCCGCACCTATTTGGATAGTTCCAAAAAAAGAAGATTCAAGTGGGCTTAAGAAGTGGCGATTGGTTGTCGACTACAGGAAGTTAAACGAAAAAACTTTTGACGATCGTTTTCCAATTCCAAACATCGATGAGATCTTAGACAAACTTGGCAGATGTTTGTATTTCACTACATTGGATTTAGCTAAGGGTTTCCATCAAGTTGAAATTGATGAAAGAGACGTACATAAAACTGCATTTTCAGTTGAAGGAGGCCATTATGAGTTTCTCCGAATGCCGTTTGGCCTCAAAACCGCACCGGCTACTTTTCAGAGACTCATGACTAGTATTTTAGGTAATTTAATAGATAAGGTTTGTTTAGTATATCTTGACGATATTATCGTGTTTTCCACTTCTCTACAGGAGCACATTAATTCCTTACGACTTGTATTTGATAAACTGAAGGCTGCAAATTTGAAAATTCAAGTTGACAAGTGCGAGTTTTTAAGAAAAGAGACTGAATTTTTAGGCCACGTTGTTACTCAGGATGGTATAAGGCCAAATCCAAAAAAGGTTGAGTGTGTTCTTAATTATCCTTTACCCAAAACTCCAAAGCAAATAAAGCAATTTTTAGGTCTAAGCGGATACTATAGAAAATTCATTAAAGATTATTCCAGAATCGCCAAACCAATGACAGCATACTTGAAAAAAGATACCAAGATAGATACAAATAATTCTGATTATCTTGAAAGCTTTGCAACACTAAAGAAACTTCTCACCAACGATCCTATATTAGTTTATCCTAATTTTGATAAGCAATTTGTTCTGAATACCGATGCAAGCAATTTTGCATTAGGGGCTGTACTATCGCAAGATAACCACCCAGTGTGCTATGCGAGTAGAACTCTCAATCAACACGAAGTAAACTATAGTACAGTCGAAAAGGAATTGTTAGCGGTAATATGGGCAGTGACATATTTTCGCCCGTATTTATTTGGAAGAAAGTTTGTTATACAAACGGACCACCAACCATTGCAATGGCTTATGTCCATAAAGGAACCGAATTCCAAATTGATAAGGTGGAGACTGAAATTGGAAGAATATGATTATGAAATCAAGTACAAGCGAGGTATCGACAATGGAAATGCTGATGCATTGTCCAGGATAGCACCCCAAATAAATTTTATTCAAACTGAACAAAGAGATATAATATCCGATAGCACTTCTCCCCTTAATATATATAAAAAACAGGTTGTTATAGAAAAATCAAATTTCCCTTCATTGAGAATAGTGAACAAAAATATTTTTAAGAATAATAGAAAAATAATAAGCTCAAATAACTTCAGTGAAATTGACATGATTGGAATTGTAAAAGATCATTTCCATCCCTCGAGGGTTAATGGTATTTTTATCAATGACGATAACATTTATAAAATTTTTAAAGAAACGATTTTAAGACATTTTTCCCAGCGTCCAGGTCTGAAAATAGCTAAATGTAACAAGCTTCTTGAGGATGTCTTGGATGAAAATATTCTTCATGAACGTATTGAAACTGAGCACAAAAGAAATAATCATCGTGGAATCAACGAAAATTTCGAACAACTTCGGACAGAAATATACCACCCGAAACTTAAACTAAGAATCCAGCAATATATTAATAGTTGTGACATTTGTAACTTAGAAAAATATGACCGTAGGCCAGTAAAACAGAACTTTAAGATTACTGAGACCCCTGACAGGCCAGGACAGATAATACATATCGACGTATTTTATTGTTTAGAAAAAACTTTGTTTCTTACGATAATAGACAAATTTTCTAAATTTGCTCAGGCAATCAAGATTCAAAATAGGTCTTGGGTAGAGTTTAAGAGAGCACTTAGTCAATATCTCAGTATTGTGGGTAGTGTTAACAAAATCGTAACTGACAATGAGTTGGGTTTTAAAGCGCTACCATTGACAGACTTTTTAAGGCATAATAATATAGAAATTCACTTTTGTTCAAACAATAACCACAACTCAAATTCAGACGTAGAACGTCTTCATAACACTATGAACGAACATATTCGTTTACTCAGGCATGATCCTAATAGAGACAGCGATAGTGTGGAAGAAAAGATTTATAAAATTATAACATTCTATAACAACACCATCCATTCAACGATAGGTTGTAAACCTTCAGATTTTATGAAGGGCTTAATAAAAGCAGAAAACTATCCACATATAAAAGAAAAAATCCTTAAGTCAAAAAATAAATATATTTCTTTCGCAAATCTTTCTCGTGAAGAATGCGAAATTCAAACCGGTCACGTATTTTTAAAAACTGAGAGAGGAGGAAAAAATCATGCTAAATTTAGGAAAATTCATGTTGAAAAAGTAGATGATGATCATGTCATAAGCTCAACAGGACACAAATATTACAAATCCCATATAAAAAGAAAAAGAAAATTAACATAACATAATTCGCCAAATACGTTCATTCTTCGTAAAAAAATATGTATGTACATACATATTTAAAAAAAAAAAAAAAATCTAAATAAGCAATTGCACAAAACAGAAATAAATGAATTTTTTTTATACATGTAAGCACATTACATTCTTTATACACATTTCTATCTATACACACATGTATGTATATAATATTTTAATATATGTATATTAAATACCTTTTTTTTATGACTTATTATTACAAATCTTCACGGGAATTTTCATTTGTTGTAAAATTGCACTATGTACCAGAAATGTTTAAAATTTAATGTAGTAACAAAAAACTACTTACACATTACATATGTCCGTATGTATATATGTATGAAAATAAATAATAGTGTATAAGAATTAATGTTAAAGAGAAACAAGTATTAGTATTTAAAAAAAAAAAAAAAAAAAAAGATATTTCCTCGGAGCGTCAATTTAACGATGGGGGAGTTATATGTAATGTAGAACTATTTTGTATCGAACTGCCTTAATTTTATAATATTGTTGCTAACCGCTTTTGCAGGTAGCATTCTTATGCCATTTACTTTGAGAGTTCGGATCATTTGTTTTTGTTGTAACATTTTACAATTGTATTATGTTCACTTGTATGTAAACTACAATTGTAAGCTTCACTTATTAATTAACGTTGTTACTAAGTGCAAGTTTGTATGATGATCGGGAATTCAGAATGTTTTATATATTTTGTCTTCTTATGCATAAAGCATATAAAGACTTAAATAATTAAAATTCCAAGAATGAATACTCATCATCGACATAAAGCAGATTTTTAAAAAAGGCATTCTGTTTTGAGCATTTAAGGCGAACGCACGCACAGAAACCGGACAATTAATAAATATAAATTAAAAATAAGTATTTAATGTTAATAAGAACTAATATTAACTTTGAATTAAATAAATAAAATAAAATAATAAAAAAAAACAATAGAAAGTAAAGCTTTTTTCTTTCATTAAAAAGGAAAACACAAAACTATTAAGCTCACTTTGATATCCCTTTGTATCCGTTTTTGTTTTATAAACTTTTTTTTTCAAATTGAAAAAGCTGCTTTACAGTTTATATGTAGTATTTCGATGTAATGCTGTAACCAAAAATTATCGTTATAACATCCAACCAACATTGTTATGATCAGATAAGGAGGTAATCCTTTTCAACTCTCAAGGATGATATTAAAATTAAAGCTTTTCTAACTTTTGTCAGAAAGTAAAAGAAAACAAAATTTATTAATGTCCTTATTTTCCTCACGAATTCTATTTTTCGCTCTTGATTGACTGAATTCAAAAAATAAATTAACAAACATTTACACACACACGTGTATTGTATATGAGCTTGCCGCCGAGCTAACGTTCGCAAATCCTTTGATAAGTGATTAGTTATTCCCTATTAGAAAATACATAGAAAGAAATAAGAACAAACAATTTTCACATTCCTGGCACATTGGCTGACTCACGGAATTATGTGGGTGTGAGAATGAACACAACTGTTTGCCTGTGTTTATCGTACACTTAACAAGTTTGCATTCTTATTTGTTTTTTTTTTTTTTTGACATTCAAAATCGTATTAGAATCATCATTGAAATATGCTGCTCGGTAAGTGTTCTTTAAGAAAGAAAGTTAACCCCCAAAAATTCACAACGTTGGAGTTTACCATCAACTGAAAAATACTTTGGAGAATGACTTTTTTGAGTATGAGGTTGTAGAGGAAAATTTTTTGACAAGAATATGAAATTAAACTATTGTCTGGGGTAAATCATTCCAACGATTACATGCAATATACGTAAAATTAATAAAAATAATTTCAGTGATTTCTTTCAAAAAAATATTACCATCCAGAGCGCCCGAAGAAAATTCAATTGCTTAATGTATTACGTATGCTCGCAAAGAAAAAAAAAAACGTCTTAATTATGCTTGCGAAAATTTTCCAAAAAAAGAAATCCTATTTTCAGATAAAGTTCATTATTATTTTGGTGGGTACATTAAAATTGCCGTGTTGGGGGCTCGAAAAGCCCACACGTGTTCTAACAGAAACCAATACAGCCATTACAAGTAACTTTTTGGTTCGGCTTGTGCAGCGGAGGCATTATTGGCCTGCGCAACCATTACCGCCAATCAAGACGGCAGCCACTTGTATGAAAATTATTTCAGCTCTCACCGGCCGAAACAACTGTACTTCACAGCAACAAAAAATAAATTTGCCCAACATTCTTAAATTTTAGTTTTAAAATCGCCCACACGATACATACTTCTTTGCTGCAGCCGATGCAAGACAAGACAGTTACAACGGCGATAAGAAAGTTATACTGAAAAATACTGCTTCTAATCTTTGTGGGAATTTTGAAATTCCATCCCATCGCATCTTGGCATTTTTAATATTTTTTAGTTTGTAATACTGCTAGCTGCTATATGACTGCATAACGAAAAATTATAATAATGTTTTCCAATAATCTGTTTTCCTTTAAGCTTGTACATACTGCATGCATACATACATATGTATTCGGTTTGTTGGCCAGGTAATCAGGGTACAAAACCCGGGTGTAAATAAAAAGTTTATATTCCCATCAGGTTTAGCCAAGTGTATGTGTTATCGTTTTGTGACTTCATGGTTTTGAAAGAGGGTTTGTGTATTTCAGCGAGAACTGATGCCCCTTGCTTGTCAGGGCAGGTGCCTGTCAGTGTGTGTGTGTGTGTGTGTGTGTAACTCTTATGTAGGTGTATACATGTGCTTGCAAAGTGAAATTATTTTGTTAGATGTTTAAACAAGCCTGTATGAATAGTTAATGAGTGAGTTATACGATCATATGGAGTTTGGTATTATAGGTTAATTTGCCTTTGAAAATATGCTTTGTGACCATCCATCCATTCAATAGAATCAGCCAACTGGCAGCAAGCAGTTGCTTCGCTTCAATGATTCTATTTGTAGTCCATCCATCTTGCAATAAGTAACTCATATTTGTTAACGTATCTTTGTAGTCCTTTCTTCTTAAAATAAATATATATACACACACATACACACACACACACACACAAGCGCACAAGTACATGACTACACAAACCCATTAAAATGTTTTTAAATCAATGTATTGTTGGTGTGTATGTGTTTTGCATACTTGTGGGTTTTAATTGCTTGGCCAAGTATGATGTGTTTGTTACCGCTTTGGCTGTTGCTTCTGTTTCCACTACCACACTGCCAACGCTTTCGCTTCTGCTTCTGCTTTGCTCCTGCTTCTGTAGGTGATGGATGCTCTTACCACTGCCATTGTTATTTCCTTCTCTATCTTTTTGTTGTTGTTGTTGTTGTTGTTGTTATTATTATTGTTTTATATAGCCGTAGATTTATCTTTTAATAAATTCTATTTTTTAGTCGATGAATTTTTCATCGGATACACACTCGTTCAGAGTGCCACGTTTTGTAGTCATATTTAATAATAGACTTTTTTGTATGAATTAAAGCATTGTATGAAGCCAGAATCAAATGAAGTATGCAAATTGTTCTAGTAAAAACATTTTAGGATTACAGAGAGAATAGGAAGAATAAACTTTCCCGTTGAGTGTAATTCGGTTTGTAAGAACGTTTGTATGCTGGTTTTCTTTTGTGCACTTTTCTTTAAATAGGTAAAAAAAAAAGTTAATTTAAATTCAATTTTACTTTGTTTGTGGTCAGGTGAATGTTTAAATATAAATAACCAAAAGGTCATGCAAGAGATAAAATTATCACAGCGACCAAGTTTGCTTTAACGCATGAAAGACAAACATTATTAATTTATAGTTTTATAATAATTGAAATTATTTCCTTCCCCCTTAGGCTGAAGTTCACAATCAGTAGCTAGACAACAGTTAAATAAAATCCAAAGAAATACGATTGCCCAGGCTCTTATCAGTAGGTAACTACAGTTGAACCTTAAGGAAAGTGCTCTGTTCAAAACTTCGGTCGTGGAGTCAATGTTTTTATATTTAAGTTCTTGGCCAGACTCACAGAGAAACTTAAATTAAGTAGCACGTCAAGCGTTTTGTTTTGGCTGCGTAAGCCGCCCGTTTTGTATGGGACTGTTTGGTTTAGACGTGCTAATTTAGGTTGCTCTGTTTGAAGAACCACAGAAGAAGGAAAAGTAAAATTTTCGCTGGGGTCCAACTAGATGCTTCAGGACTTCCATTGCTATTGAAATCCATGGTGTTTTTCATTGAAAGTATGCTACAATGTTTTATGCTTGTGAGCAAAACTCTGTCGAAATGAATGAAATTTTCGCATCGAAAAAATGACGCTTGTCTGAATTTTTCCGTGAACTTTACCCATTACACATTATTGAGTATTTGCATATTGGCTGTAAATGAAATGATTGCTATGACCGATGTTAATAATATATAATAATATGGTATGCTTCCCTTCCTTCTTCCTTGTCTTCTTTAAAAATGTTGATTACTTTAATTTTTCAAAAATAATTTTTTTTCAAATATGAACTTAATTATTTATTTGCTTTAAGAGCCAATTGAAATGTTTTAATTTAGGTCCAAAAATGAACCTAAATTAATTAATTAAATATTTTTGAAAAAAGTTCATTTTTGGACCAAAATTAATAAAAATTTTTTTTCTTAATTACGAAGAATTAAAATCGAACTAAAGCCTGATAATGTTATTAACAATTGCTGAATGACAATTTATACTACATAATTTAGCTGGGGAACAACTAGCTCTCTCTTTCATATTTCGTAGTAAATTGCAATGTTAGCGTCTCGTTGCAGTTTAGAAAAACAGAACAACTAAAGGCTTTTTGCACTTAATGCAGTTTCATTATAATTATTAGTTATTTTATCAGCCTTTAGATCGATTTTTATTTCCTCAGAATTGAGATAAGATTTTTTTTATCGTAAAATATTTCAATTCTCAGAAAATGTGTGGATAAAGTAGATTTATTCGACGGCTTTGGCTCACTATCGTAAAGAGTTTTTGAGCTGATGGCGAAATATTTTCTTAAATTAACAACAATCGCTTGCGAGGCATAAAATTTAATTTTTATCTGATAGTGCGAAAGATATAATTCGATCCCTGTTTATATTCTTTTTTTTTAACTTTTGCTTTAACGCCAAAAACATTATTTGATAGAGCAAAATTATACAGTATACCGTAAACAGTTTTGGGCGTTTTGCTAAATGCAAAGATATGTACCCAAACATATTGCTGATTTTCTTGCAGACGTTTCTGTTGCTCCAATTCAAGTGGCTTAATTGAAAAAAAACTTTACTACCCACTGATATTTAAAACATACATCTTACAATATTGTGAAAACCAATTGATTTATCCGAGAAGTAACAGTATTCTCTATCCTGCAATTTTTTCCAAGACATTTTGCATAAAATTTCAAAGCAAAATATACTGAGATATTTTCTTCATGCTAAAGAAGTATCCAATAACACTGAGTTTAAAACTTTTGCAAATCTCAAACACTTGTGTACATATTTTCCAATGTTTATACAAGAGTTTTGGCTTTTGAGCTTATTTTTATTCCTTTGACAATTTGAAGGTGGGTACAAAAATGTTTTTTATTTTTTATTTAACACTGCACTGTGCTAAAATTCAATTTCGAGCATTTACGAAACAAAATAAGAACAACACGAAAGTATATCCTGCGACACAGGGAGGAAGTGTGAATGTTGGTGGGAGTTGCAAAAAGGTTGTAATTGAATTTTGATTTCAAGTTCTTTGAAATCAAAAGCAAAGCTGTGAGTATTATTATTGAATTTACATCAAATTGTGTGCTTGAAAACGCACAAAACCTTATACCTGTGAAAATGTGTCTGCATGGCACAGAGATAAACGTCGGAAGTTATTTCGCTTTAAGAGGCGTATGTATTCAAACATTCATCTACGACAGTAACAGCAAATTTTGTGAGGTTGCCGAAACTGAGAGCATTGTTGGCGAAGTTTCTTCATTTAATACCAATGAGGGGAAACAAATCGAACAGGAGACTAAAACGTAAGAAATTGCTTCCTTCTAACAGTTTGTTTCAAATACCGTTCCACAGTCCCAGGGACCTTTAAAGGAAATAGCGGGCTGTTTTCACTTTTGAAACATTCATGGAATTTTCGTTTCTAACAGAAATCATGTACTAATTTTTCACTTTTTTCTTAACACGGCTGCTTTAATGCTTGAAAATTAAAAGTTGATCAATGAAATTAAATATAGACAGTCAGTAATGAAGAGCTCAGGTGCTCAGGTGGTGGGATGGATATGCGCTGCTGCTTAAAGCAGTACGCAATTTCTAACCAAATTTAATAGAAAGTTCAAAGTAAAATAAGACTCTATTTGAAAATTGTTTTTCAACAATCTTGCAACATTGTTTAAAAAGCATCAGCTGCCAAATTAGGGGATAATAAAATAAAAATATACATATATTTTTCTCTTGTTAAAATAAAAAACAATTTGTGAACTACATACATACTACATACATATGTACGTATTTCAGATGCAAATGTATGTATGCAGAGAAACAAAGTTAGCTATGCTCTATGATTGTAATCATAGGGAAGCCCCGTTAAAATTATTGAGTACTCAAATGTATGTATGTATGTATGTATGCAGAGAAACAAAGTTAGCTATGCTCTATGATTCTATTCATAGGGAAACCCCGTTAAAATTATTAAGTACTTAAATGAAAAGTATTGAGTAAAATTGGGTAATGCAAACTAGTGGAGTTCAATAGCACTAGTTGTGAAAGAATGCATAAAATTATTTTTGTCTGGTAAACCTTTTGGAGTGGAAAATTAATATTATAGGAAGCGCTTTACTGGAAATCTGCTGTGCATTTTTCCCTTCGCAGGAGTCATGCAAGAGCAGGTGTAAAGAAAAAACCAAATTTGGTTTTTAATGGATTCAAGCGATTTTACCAAGGAGATCTCTAGAATTCCATTCAGGCCTTAGTGCACAAGAATAAATATTTATTTGCATATATGTTTATTTATACACATACATAAACTATGTATATACATACGCATGTAAATACATATGTATAACATCAATGTAAATTATTATTCGGATAAGGAACACAAACGGTTTCGTTTTTGTGGCGGACATAATAAATGAAGGCATGTAAAAAGTGTCATCTCTTGAACTCAAAATTATTAATCGTTAATGTGCTTCAGTCTTTGTAATTCCCTTTGGACGGTTGCTAAATCGAAAATAGTAGAACATGTCAAACGAAGGCAGAGTAAATTTTTTATATTCTGGTTGTGCAAAAATTTTGTATTCTCATCTAAAGGGAGTTGTACGCCGTACGGTTTGCCAAAGTTCTGTGTTGAAGAATACGTTGGTACTTGTCTAAGCTTGGTATACCTGTTGTCGTAAGCAATAACGGTCTAAGTCTAGTTTCGAGGAAAACCTGTTTTCAATGTAGAACATTTTTTTTTTGGAAAAATTAATATGGAGAAGAGTTTTGTGATGAAAATTTCACCAAAGATTTAATAAAAATATGTCTTTTACTTTTAGGCGCTTATTGCAAATTGTATAGACCGTCCAATTTTGTTTTGGCTTCAATATTTTAGCAAACTTCATAAGAGGCATGAAATTTCACATAAATACAAACTTTTATTACTAGAATATTGTGGTATATTTGACTCGATTTAGCCTTAAGGCGGCGATAGAATGAAACCGCGGGATATTGGAAACAAAAAAAAAACCTGCAATAATCAGACCACTTCTATATTATAATTGGAGTTATGGAGCTATGATTTGATTGGTCCCAAGCTACCTCAAAGTTTGGGAACTTATGCTGGATCAGCAGTTTAGTGATTGTCTAAATGTCATACTCTATTTTTCTTTTTTTTTTGTTACTGTGTCAAAGCATTTTTTTGACAGCTTTTCAAATATACTTTCTACTACAGCGTGATAGACAATACTTTTTTCGCACTTATGGAAGCTCCGCTCACAAAAATAATAGCCTTTTTGGTTTTCGCACTACAAACTATATTTCATAAGTACTACAGCATGATACACGTTGCTGATTCCATGCTTGTGCGATTTGTAGTACTATTTAAATTGTGATTTAAATCTGTTATCCATGAGCCTCTTAGTTTAAATTCTATTAAATCATGATTTACGGTTCTAAATACAACATTTTCAATAACACCATTAATAATGGTGTTTTAAAATGATAAACAACAATATATTCTTGGGATACATTTTAATTTTGTGCTGATTAGTAAGCTAGACTACAATTCACATTCTAGTTGTAATTACTCATTGCTATTCAGCATCAACTTCATACAAAAGTGTTTGAAATTCATGTGACTTAGTTGCATAGTAGCAGATCTATTTCAAAAAAAAAAAAAAATTTATTAATAATCTGCATTTTTATGAATTCCAATTCAGCAGCTTTTAGTCATCTCAAAGTCCGACAGGGTACATGCTTATTCACAGAGCTGCTTCGTAAATACATGTGCTTTCAGATCAGAGAAATATACATATGTATGTAAGCACATACATGCATGTGTATGTATAAAACGATTATGATGACAAGAACAGGAAAGTTGGGCATAACGACATCAAAAATGAATGAAAAATTTTTTGAGACAAAGGAAATGAGTTGAATCTTCATTTCTGAACTAAAAACGAATCTGGCTTAACGTAACGTTAAACATAATTATGTTTGACAGCCAAATACACATTTAAAAGGCGTGGAGCACAAAAATGTACAATTACACTCAAAAAGGCCGAAACACAAATTTTAGTAGATATTCATTAATTTTAATTATTTATTAGTGTACTAAATAGTTTCCATCTGAAAGCAGCGAAATTTTTTTTATTATTACTGCCATATGAACCATATAATTTTGTATCAAATGAAAACGATCAATTGTGCCATTTATTCGCATATACATAGATTCATGTTCATTGTATGAAAAACTAAGGCTTTCCTATAAATCACTGCTCTCCAAATCTCGACATTTTGTGAGATCTAAATTTAAAGTATTGTTGGCCAACGGATCACTTTTAGAAGACGTGTAAATTTAAAAGTTTTCAACAATATTAAATATGGACAGTCAGTAATGAGGAGCACAGGCACTAGAGTGGAGAACAGTGGCTGCTGCTTAAAAACATTATGTATTTATGTAAGACCTGGTGGGTTTGTAGCTACTTGGGGGCTAATGATCGTTGTGGTGGATGTGAAACAGCCATTGTATGCACCTCAGCCAATAAGTCTTCAACTTTACTTTTCTTGTCTTCTTTACAATTTTACCACAAAAACTGTTTCTCAATTATGAAGAAACTGAAATCGATAAAATATTGGAAAACTGTAAATTTAAAATTATTTAAATGAAATATTTTTTTGATTAAAATCATTTTTTGATTAAAAAAAGGTTTGAGTATTAACAGTTTTGGACATCCGGCCTTGAACTAACTGTTGCTAATATTGTTTGCCTATAACTATTCATCCATTTCTGTGAGTTATTTACTTAAATCAGTTTATTCTTGATTTCCCAAGAGCAAAACAAAAATTTAGGCATCCATATTCATTACTACGCATCTGTTTCAAACTAAAGATTCCTTACTGTGTAAAAATGTCATGGAAAGTTGCCAACAACTTTGGCTTGTCTTGCTGAGGTTTCCTTTGGTTTTTGTGTTTCTTTAAAAATACAGCAAACCCCATTCACCATGCCACCACCGGCATCTGTATGCTATTTGCATTTTAAAACTGAATGGGGCTGGAAGAGTAATCCATTATGTAGGTTGATAGTTTTGAACAGCAAAAACGAGAAAAAAACCATGAGTGTTTTGTTGCACAAACTTTCCAACTTTAGTGTTACTTATTCATAAATTCGCATACATACAAGCACACATATAAAGGCGCGAGTGCTCATGCATACCGTTTAAGTCCCAGTAAACATTTCTATGCAAAGTCATTTCGAAAATATTTTTTGCACTCCTGTTGATTACAGGAAATGTTTTAACTCTCTAAGCAGAATTGGTTGCAAGAGGCGTGATATACTTAAAAATAAGTTTTAAAAAATGTAAAAAGCCCATGAAATGTTTTTTTTTGTTAATTTAAGTGTATACTATTCATCCGTAATATATTTTATAATGTAAGGCATGCGGGGTTAAGAAACTGTCAGTATTCCATAATGATGGACAGAACGTTAATGCTAAGCAAATGGGTAGTAAGAAATACTTCAAAGGAATTGTTAATTTCCCAAAAAATATACAGTGCACTCCAAGTTTCAAAGTTTTTGAAGCGGTTTTATAGCTGAATAATTATTATATTCAACATTAAGTGATGTAAGATGCAAAACTAGCATAAGTCCATGTGAACGCTGGGAAAACTATAGTGCGTTCAGATTCTATGTTGTCAAAGCGGGTTTCCAGAGATGGGAAGCTCTTGTGTGGCCAAGCATAATGATTTGTCTCCATAGCAAAATCTTAGTCAATCCAATCACCTTTGGCAGGACAAGAAAAACAAAACTGAAAACCTTTCTACTCCATATATTCGTACTTAAAGGCAAACATTTTTTTTTGCAGGAAAGTGTTATTTTGAAAGCTTGGAGCTTTTATGCACATTAATTTAGCTTTATAGCCGAACTACATATATGATTTACAATTGTTAATAATTTTATCGGGCTTACTACGACTTTAGGTCCTCAGAGTTGAGAAAGATTGTTTCGTGATAAATTTGTAGTGGTAAAATTTTTTAAAGAAGACAAGAAATGTAAAGCTGAAGACTTATTGGCTGGGTTACATACCATGGTTGGTTCACATCCGGGTAATAGGATGGCTAAGCACTGCTGCCTACAAACAGTATACAATTAGCCGTGGGATTCGAGGCGTTTTGGGTGCTGAGGAGCGTCGTAGTGAACGTGAAACAGCCATGGAATGTCCCTAGCCCATAAGTCGTCAACTTTACTTTTCTTGTCTTTAAAAAATATCTTTCTCGATTCTGAGGGAGAAAAATCAATTTATATACAATTAATTTTGAGAGTCTTCCAGTCTTAATGTCAGTCTTCCATCCAGGACTACTGGCCACAATTAGGATGCAATTATAATATTAAGCTTTATTTGAATCTACTTTAGGTTTTGGACACTGAAGTTCATGTTTCAATATTTTCACTGTTTAATGTTTTAAAAAATAAGTTGATTGTTCTGAAAAATCTCCCTTGCTGCAATGCACGAATTCACACACTTGTCTTTTATATATGTACATGAGTATGTGTAAATATTTTGATATATGTATGTATGCACTTTGGCAGACTTTTGTGTTTGTGTTGAGCGTATTGTTGTCTCTTTTTCAAATGGCAGGTGGAAAGTCAAACAATGAATGTTTATTTTGACTGCTAATTGATTTGGTCTTAAGATGAGTTTACAAACACCAGAGTCATGTTTGTTTGTGAATAAATTTGTGTGCCACTTAACATGTTAATTTATTGATTGACCTGCTCTACCAAACTAAAGGTTTTAGATTAAATACGAAACAATCTCAAAACTTTGCTTTATTGTTAATAAAAACAAAACACTTGTCAAACTTCACAATGAAGTGCCCAGTTAAACAAATACATATAATCCACATATTTAAATTTACAAACTTGCTTATTGGTGTTTGTTTCTGTTTCCTTATTTATGGCACGAAATTAACAAGAGCTCTTAAAAACGGACTGACTGGTCTCGCCGAATTTGTCCAATAAACTAATGTGAAATGGAAAATTTTTTGGCTGCGTGTCTTAAAGTAGAATTCAGTTCTTGTTTTTTGTTTTTGGCAATGAGACTTTTGTAGTATTTTCGTATTTTTAACAAACATTTTATCTTCATCATGACCATCATCAACATCATAAATGTACGTGTGACGCTGGCTGCAAGTGCGTGAGTTCAAATGTTGATGCATTGGCGGAAATACGTATGTTTTTGTACCGATGTTTTCTGTCGGTCCCTATTTTAATACAGTTGTTGTGTTTTGGTTTGGTTTCGTCGGTTTTCCTGTTTAATAAAAATGCGCAATTTTCACTTCCATGGGAGGCTTAAGCAGTGAGAGAAGATATTGTTTTTTTTTGCTTTTTGGGTTTATTTGTTTAACTGTAGAAAGTGCTGCACTTGAGGACATTCTAATTGATTTTTTTTCGTCTTTATTCTACGGATTATATGCATGTGAACTGTGTGTATGTGTATGTGTGTGTGTGTGTATGTTAACCGAACTTTGCTGTTCATACATGGCAAAACCCAGTCAGCATTTCATTGGATGTTTTATCACATTCGAATTTCACGATTCATGACTCACATTAGTGAGAGTTAAGGTTCTTGCTTAGCAAATGTTTTATTTAATATAAATTCGCCTCAAGCTTCTTGCTTTACAGAGCTGAACTTTTCTTTTTTTTTAATTTTGAGATTTTTTGCTTAAAAATATTTTCTGTCATTTACTCAGATTTTAATTGTATTGAACAATGACATTCATTCATTGTGGTACAATTTCTTATACATATTTTGTAAGTTGTATCAAGTTCAAGTTGTTGATCATCTAGAGCTTACAATTACACTAACCAGAACACATGGCAAAGAAATTTGTAAAAAGCAATAGTCTTGTGAGATGGTAAAAAATTATTAAAGAGCACTGTTTAATGCAAATTAAGTATATATGGCGAAATCCTAGAAACAAAAAATGCAATCTCTCTATTTCGCGAAGCAAAAAGTCCGTTGAGTTGTGGTTTACAATTAAAATGTGTGTAATGGAAAAATTTTAATTGTGTTTGCTGCAAAACAAGCTTTTTTGAATTTACGATTGAAGAAATCTTTTTTCGATATTTTCCTTGGGGAAGAAAATCCGTGAGAATATTTATGATTGTTCTGATTTAATTGGGTTTTTCAAATTAAGAAGTGGAAAAGAAGTCATTCTTAATTTTGCTTTCCTTTTTTTTGCCTTAACAGACATTCAAATACTGACGGGGATTGTTTTGTCAGCAGGAGCATTATGCCAGTGCCAACAGTTATTACTGCAAGAGTAAGAGTTCTTGCTAATATGTACACACTTGCTTTGCCATGCATGTGCAAATAAAAAAAATGAAAAATAATGGAAATGTCAGTCATAACAAGAGAATTAAATGGAAGAGCGTGCAGTGCATGGCAAGAATCATAAGATTTTTTTTTAAATAAATGCAAGTCTCACACAAACAGACATGCATAAAGATGAACGAGAGCAATAGTGTTGCCAGAATTTTGAATTTTCTATATTCTCTCTCACAAACTCATTTTTATTGTTGAAATTTTTGTTATACACCAGAACATATGCCTGTACATATGTATGTAAGTAACTTATTTTGGGTTCAAAGCATTTTATGAATAGAAAACAAGAAATTTTCGCACATGCCAGTTCACTGCTTAGTGGGGCGTATGAGCAAGAAAACGAGATTGTTTGTTAAGTATTCGCTACGCTGTACTCTCAGTTATAAGTGAAAAAGAACTCGACTCGACTTTCATTGATGCAAATGAATGATATTTTTTGCAATATGTGCTACAACGGCCTTTTTTCAGGTCATGTGCGTGACAGATAAGCAAAATAATTGTCAAGCGGCTGAATGAGTGCTTACGTTGTTGCACATGTACAGTAGGCAGCAAAAATGTTTACCTGTTTCCCCTAATAAATTAATTAGGGGAAATGGGTAAATATTTTCCATTGACAATATTCGCGAATGGGTAAAATTATTTTTAACTGAGCATAGCTGAAAAAGATTTTGATCCAGCAAACAATAATCGCTAAAGGGCAGTTATATACTTGAACTTCTATATCGGATATACATATTAGCAAGCATTTTATAATAACGTGGTAGAAATCACTTTTTGAAAATCCTGTTTAATGCAAAACAATGATCTAATTCAGGTTCAAAATTGAACCTTTTCAAAAAATGTTTGTTGTATTTTTCAGCTGTCTATATGCCGACGAAATGTCAACAAAATATAACAAACATTTTTTGAAAAGGTTCATTTTTGGACCTGAATGAATACATTTCAATTGACTCTTAAAGCAAATAAATAATTAAGTTCATATTTCAAAACAATGATCGCTAAGAAGAAAACTTTATGGTAAGATTTTGAAAGAAAATAAATATAGTGGGAGGTTGAAAATAGTGAAAATATGTATATGACTGTAAAGCAAATGTTTTCAAGAACTCATTTCATGTAATCGATAAAATTCGGCACTAGTAACACGCTACATCAATCTTCTAAGAAATAATTTCATCAATATCTTCAAAACAAGTGCTTAAAAGTTGTAAAGATGATACTGGGCTTGGTTAATATTATTGGCTAAAACAAGTTTTTTGTTGAAAAAGTTGTTATAGTGCAATTACTGCATTTTGTTATGTACCTTCCTATACAAAAACAAAACTTGTTTGCTAAACTACCACATACAATGGGTGGTGTTGTGCTTTTTTTTCAACAAAAATTACACTAGCCTGCAGCGAAAATTGTGGTTTTGAATATTTCTATAAGAAACAAAAACAATTTTTTAGCAGCCAGTTTATCGACATCGAACCTGTGTTAGAGCTGACCACCGTCCGTACGTACCTTGATCAGGTTTGATTATCGAGGAGTTGGCAGTAAATAATTTCAAATGGTTTAATGTTGGGAATTACAAAGTATTGGCCTACATTTTTTGTAGTTTTATTCAATTATGAGTGTAAATCATTTGCTGCCAGTCTCATCCACATCGAATAAATCGCTCTCAAGTTATGATGAAATAAATAAGCAATATTCGGGTGATATAGGAAAAATCTGAGAATGAATCTGAATCTAGCACTTTAGAATTTCTATATATTTTTTTAAAATTTTCAAAAAATTTTTGTTTTCTGCTGACTAGTGTTATTGAAACAAGAGCTCAAAGGCAGAGTTTTGTAACACTGTGAACTATTTTATCAAAAACGTCATCTTTTCGCTGTTGCGCTTTTCGAAATAATAAAATATAATGATGATTAATGTTTGCTAATAGAAATAAATATGTACATATGTATATAGGTACGTATGTATGTATGCTACGGGTCATTTGTCGTGTCCGCTTAATGAAACTGAAAGTGGCCATTAGCTCAATACATAAAGCATCTCATGGTGATTAGTGAATGAAGTCAAATGAAGTTCGTTTCTACCATGAACGTTTATAGCGAAGGTTAATTTTGGACAGTGATATTGGAAAGTAAAGAATTATTATATGAAATGACATTCAAGTGGAAAACTTAAGCAATACGCTTATGAAAATACATATGACAATATCATTGTTAAGCCGGAACAACTTGACTGCAGAATTTTTTCTTTAAAACGGATAATGTTTATTATTTATTACTTTAGGTCGACCTTATAAATTGTTTTCTGTCTTTTTCAGCCTTCTATATGCCGCCAATAACTCGTTGATGGGAAAAATGTAATGCATTTCAATTGGCTCTAATAGCAAAAAAAAAAAAATTAATTAAATGAATTTTTGAATATTTTAATTATTTTTAACGTAACTATTTTTAAAATAATATTACCGACCGACCGATAGTCGAACATTTTGATTTTGCTGGCACCCGTGAAAAAATGCAAAATCTTCAATGATATAAAAAAGTTATATATTTTTGTATGGAAGCAATCACGGTCACTTTTTGTTAATGCTATTATCTCTAGAGCAGCTCGTACTATTATGCAAACAGAGCTGCAAGTTTCCTACTTTTTAAATTTTTAAAACTTTTATTTGCGCAATGTGGGAAGTTCTTTCGTCATTGATCGAACAAAATTTCACATAGACAACTTATGGCTTGCGAAAAGGGTCTCAATTTGCTGAAGGAAACATTAGAACCTTTAAATCAGACAAGGAATCTGTCCGAACTGGCAAAAGTCATTTGCATTGGTATACTGAGTATCAGCGTAATGAGGTGCGTGCCATACACTGGGCGAAGCCTCTCTATGGTCGGCCTTCTGTCATAGTTTACTCAGCAGTTACGTTTTATAATAAAAATATACGAAGTTGTAAATAATTAGAAGAACGTTGTGCTCACTGTGCTCTAAAGTATTTGACCGCAATTAAAACAAATTCAAACCTGAGTATTTAATTGTATGCATAAATATTGCCATGACATTGATGATCAAACAACATTGATAGACCGACCGATCAATCACTAAGTAATTGAACTCAAGAAAAACAAGGTCACCACCTGCCAAATGGTAACATTTTTCCTACATAAAGAACTAAATTTAAGTCTGAAATGTTAGATGAAACACAACGTTCAAAGCGACAATTCTGGTATAATAGTAAAGAATGAATTTGGATAAAAGAGTTTGTTTAGTATTCTGTCTTTGCCTGGCATTTACGCAACAAATAATGGCACAATTCGGTGGCTTGGGACTTTATCCAAATATGTACGGTGGCAATTTCGGAAGACCTTCATATGGTTTCTTTCCGCAGTATCCCACGTTTGGTTCTTATCCATGTTTCACCAGTGTTTTCTGCGGTTCTGGATTTGGTTTTGGTTTCGGAGGTTTTAGTAAGTGAACAGTTTTATTGAAAAATTTCAAAGTGTTTAACAAGTGCTTGGGGTATGTTTCTTTTCAGATACCGCTTTTTCCAGCAGCAGCAGCAGCAGTGGATTTTCGGGGTTTTACGGATTAAATGGTGGCTTTTTTGGTTAGCAAAAGTTTGTATTGCTACAAATAAAGAAATTCCTTTGTAAGACTTGTTATACTTGATTGTTGTTTTTTAAAAACGCTTTATCTTTTCTATAAATGCATTTTATCATTCCATATTATAAATTCAATGGGTGAACCACTTTCCCTCAGATATGCATGTAAGGTCCCCATAGTACTGGTTGAAGATAAAATATGGTTTTTAGGCGACTTTGTAGAAAATATTAAGCAAATATTCTTGTGGAGGTATTAAATCCCTATTCTCTTTATAGGCAAATTTCTATCACTAAGCATTTCAAAGATTATGCAAGTTTTATTATGACCCATTCTTTTGAGCACATTTTAACTTTTTTTGAGCAACACAGGTGAACGGTGAAAAAGTTATATTTGTGGTTATACGGACCGAAGGTTTGATAAAAAACATATTTATTAATTTAACTTGTAATCGAACTATATGATTTACAATTGTTAATTATTTTATCGGGCTTTATAGTTCGATTTTACTTCTTCAGAATTGAAAAAGATATTTTTGTGATCAACATTTTTAAAGAAAACAAAAAGCTTGTGAGAAAGTAAAATCAAACTCAAACTCGGTAAAATAACGTAAAAAATAAAAGTCCCCATTATATTGTTTGAAGAGGAAAAACAAATAAATTACCTAAAGATTATAATGTAAAAGCATTAGAATATGTGGCATATAAAATAAATGAAAACAACAAGATCACATATTTTCTAACCCTAAAGTTGAAGGCTGCATCGGAAAAAAGTAAACTTTTTCACATTTTATTCAAATTAAATACTATGACGCAGTTAGTTCTGAATGAAAATGACGTTTTTATGAAATACTAATAATATCCCAGTGTACAGACTAAGAAAAACTCTCAAAATGGCGTTACTTAAAAATTTTTTATTAACTTTGGTGTTTTTCATATCTAAAGTAATACATGCAAAAGCGTATGTATGCATTTTTAATAGAGTGCAATTACAAACATTTACTACAAATAAGTTTAATTAAATAACTTTCAATATATAATAACTGTTACTTGTTTATTTGGTAGACTAGGAAAACTTAAACAGCTCAGTGGCATCGTCGGAGCTTGTGAATTGTATGTTTAAGCAGAAATAGATAAACGTATCACAATACTTTAACAATTTTACCAAATAAACATTCAAATCAGTTGTGTACAGGTCCAAGCTATAAAATTTTTGCTGCAGAACTTTTGAGAACTGGAAAAGGGTACTTTATTTAATATACAAGATACTATTGTGGTAATGTCATAAACCGAGGAGAAGAATAATAAAGAAACACGTTCAAATCACAAAATTTCAAAACAAAATTTTCGTTGTGTATCATTTCAAAAAACAATGAAAGTTTCGCAGCAAAAAAGTTTTATAATACGGACAAGAGATTACGTACACACTCGTAAAATGTCTAAAAATACTATAGAACATTATCCTTGATGGAGGAGTAAAGAAAGATCCACTAAAACGTACAGACAAATTTTCATTTGTTTTTCTATATTTCTCCTTCAAGAACAATTTCTTTTCCCATTTTTGGTTAACAGAAAAATATTACTACATTTCATTGGCAGCTTTCCAGCCGTACCTCTGCTTCTTTCCTCTGTTATATTTGTCTCCCTCGTTATTATATTTGTAGCTGTTTTTATCTTCTCGTTGTGGTTTCGGTGGTGGACAGTAACATGTGCGTTGTTGCGAGTCCAAATATGACTTACATCCCAAAGTAAGCGTGCCGGTGAAAAGCATCTTAGCGGCCGCTTTACAACCTTTTATCATAAGATCACTGGCAATAGATTTTTCATAGCTGTCGCAGTACCTGTACAAGCAGCGTTTAAAGTCGAGGTCACATAATTCTTTATCACTATTGCATGTATCATAGCAAATATCATGCGCATTACAACAAGTTTCCATTTCAGCAGCTGGCAAATACTCTGTACTGATGCGCAACCCCAAAGAGCCGCAGCCATCAGATGTTGGGACATAAAGTTTGTTTTGCACAGCTCGAATTTCTGAAAAGAATATACATATACGTTTTATATTAATTTAAGATAATAATTTTCATTTAGATTTAGCTGTTTTGCACATGTTGTGTATTTTAGAATAATGTCTCTTGATACTTCCATTCCCTCAATCAATTCAATTTCAGATTCTTCATGATGAAAGTTATTCCTGTCAGCAGTTCCCATGGTACAATTTTACATACATTTACAGATTATTCACATGGACTTTCTACGTGCTCCTCATTTTGCATTGTCTGTTTGTGGATTTAAGCTATTTATGTATTTATACCATGGCACACAATTGCAAGAAAATACAACTTACCGATATTTTAGTTTATTTAAAATTTTTCTCTTTTCACTAAACTGAAGCCACTTTTTTGCACTAAAAATTTAGCACTATCCCGGCTACGTATGGGCCGACTACACGGTTACCACACTCTTTTTATGCACAAAAAAATTTTTTGTTCACTTATGTACATACATGACAGATTTCTGTAAATGTAATGACCGACATCGCAAGCTAGTTGTTCCCCAGCTAAAGTCAAAATGCTATTTTTACTAATTCGTTTCGTTACGATTACTGTTCAATTATAATTCTTTTCAAAATGAATCGTACTGATTACATTACCCTTTTTTAAGAACTTTCTACGAGCCAAAAATAATCAAAAAGCAACCAAAAAATATTGTAGTTGCATTATCTTTGGTTAATCTTTTCAAGGATTATATCTGATTTTGTTTTATTCTTTAAACATACATACAACAACATTTTTTTATCCTATTTAAATTACCTAAAGTATGCACGACAAGTTCTAAATTGTTTGTAATTGTAGTTTTTCTTTTTATAGAATCATAAATCACAAGAATTTTTTTATACAGTACTTCGGGGAGACCTTGTAAAATTTATATGAAGAACCGTTTCACTACAAGTCCAAAAAGGCATGATTTAAATTTAAAAAACAAATAAAACGGCTATTATTAATTATGAAAGCTTCAATAGGAAGCTTATGAAAGCTTTTATTATGGTTCGCTATTGGAACACGTCACAAATTCTTGCACAAAATCGGTAAATGGCAATGCTGGTTCAACGTGCTCTGCACAGAGCGAATGCAAAGTGTGTGGTGTGTTCGTGTGTGCAAAACCGGAGAACAGACTGGAGCTGGAACAGCTGACTGAATGCATTGTAAACAATTGATTCAAGCAACATCAATGACCGCAGCAGCAGATATACACATATGTATGTACATAAATGTATATACATAAATGTTCTTACCTACATCCATACATATGTATGTATTCACATGTAGAAATTCAACAAACATCTTTCATTGCCAGTGCTTTTAGCAAAATTAAAATGGCAAGCAATTTATGTAAAACTTTAATAAATCATGCGTTAAATTTACGTAATAAAATGTCGAAGTTGAGCAGGTATAAAGCAGACGGCACTTACCTGGTCCACCTTCCGATGTGGGGCACTTGAAAACACACTGTTCCTCTACCGCTGCATCAAAAACTTCTTGCACTGTATGAAATTTTTTCAGGACTGTAATAAGATTCTTGAAGACATCCCCAAAAATGGCTTCTGCTGCTATAATAGCGTCACGTAGATGAGCAATTGTACTGGAGCCGTAACCGGAATACGCGTAAGTTAAAAATGTCAATGCGTAAATTGCAATTTTCATATAAGAAATCTGCATTTCCGATTACTTTATTTATTGTCTTTGATAAATTTGCAAATGTTCTTTTTATTTTTTTTTCCTTGACTTTCGTCTTCTTTAATCGCCAGATTTGTTTTACTGACGGCATTTGTTTGCCACTAACAGCTGCTTACAATTTTATTAAAATTAATTTCACCACCACGAGGTGAATATGGTGAGGTGAATATGGTGAGAAAGTTGTTGGTGGATATAAAGGCGCAAAGACCGTTACAGTGTTTCTTTTTAGTTCTTGATGCATGGTTTTTATTTTGTGGAATTCTTTTTGAAATGAATGAAAAATATTTGGTTTATCATATCCTCAAAACACAAGTTGATAGCTTGAGATTTACCAGTAGGAGCGACATATTGGTTTAAACCCCCTTATTTGCACCTTAACACACTTATTTTTATTTTTTTTAGGAGAACGAAAACTATTTAGCGAAAACAGATTGTCCAATGTCTCAAATGATCGAAACAACAAACAAATTTAAAAGTGTGGGTAAGCAGATATTGAATAAGATTTATTTTTAGATTTTTTATGAATTTCTTTTATGTGTGACAAGCGCAGAGACCAATTAATTGCTCTAAATCGTCCACAATATGAGTCAATGTATTTTTGCGTTGTGAGTGAAACACTTTTCCTTCCACTTCTTAGAAATTTTGCACGTACTATGGAATTCGACTGAAGCCCAAATTATTGTGCCACAACATAAATTAAACCTTTTCAACATCAGCTGAATATTTTTTCATATATATTATAGTGGAACTTTTTTTCCGCATATCGAAAGCTAAAGAAAAATCCATTGCACAATATCGATAAATTTCGACCCGGCCTAATATACGCACAAGCATTTGCCGAGAAGACTTTGCTCCATTCAGTGAAATATATTCTGCTTAATAATTATGCAGTGCGTGAATGGAAAACCGAATTGAGTGGACTTTACAAGCCGAGTTGTTTCAGCGACTGTGCTAAAATTATCAAATTTAGTGCTGTAGTCCAGTTAAAATATTATTTTTTCCTTAACTAATGTTCACCATTATACTTAATAATTCGAATAATAAAATACACTTGATATTAAAAAAGAACTATTGTTTTTTATTTTGAAAGCCTGATGCAAAAATAGAAGTGCAGTGTTTTTTAGGCATATGTATATGTAATTAAGTTCAAACTTTTCTGCATAAAATATTAGCATTCTTGAATTTATAAATAAATCATAGATTTTTTATAAAAAACCGCTTGCAGCCCGACCAAAGTCAGGTTATGGATGTTAAGCTTTTGCAAGAGCCCAACTGGTTCAGCAGCGTGAAAATTTTGCCAATTGCAATATTTCAGTATTTCATATTTTCTATCTTCTTCCCAGCAGACTACAGTATTTTTGATATCTCTATCTCCCTCTCTGCAGATACTCTTCCCTACGATGTACGATTCAGTTCAAACTCATGGCATGAGCTGTTGCAAAAATTAAATATGTATTTTTTTTCCATTTTCAAATTTCAGACTTTTTGTTTGTTGGGTTTGTATTTAGATTAGATGTATGGATTTATTTCATGTACTCTTGTAAGAATACACATTCATTACAACCAGCAAGAGAGTTCGTCAGACGTTTTATTATTGTACGTTTATAACAGCGATTAGTTGGTTGTAAACAATCTGCAATTTCTCACATCATCATCAACAAAAACTCTCGAACAGTTTATCATAGACAAACTGGGGGAATATTGGCGGCAACATCTGTTAACCCGACTACCCGCCTGCCACCTTAGAAAAACAAAAAGCAACGAAGAAAAATAAAAATCAAATATTAATAAAATCAAGCTAGCAGGCTGCAAGCAGACAGCAGCATCCAACAAACAATTATTTCAGTTATTATTTTTTCTTTTTGGCCAACTGAGCAGCCAGCCAGCTAGCCAGCCATTCAGTCAGTTGTTGTGGCCGCACTTTTTCATATTTTTGCGTTTTAGTTTTATTTAGAACGTGCAATCGTATGGTTCACACAAACCGAACCGGGGAAAAGCGAAAAATCTTAAAGAAAATCAAAAGAAAAATTGTTGGAGAAAATTTTATATTTCGCTAAAAAATTGTGTGGCAATAGAAAAACGTTCATTTAGTTATTGTTAATTGTTGGTTGCGGTTGCAAAGTCGTGACGAACGTGAAAGTGTGCGTGAGTGTTTTCAAGAAATTGATTTGCAAGAAATAAAATATATTTTTTCATTAAGAAGTGTTGCAAATAAGCAAACAACTCATTACAACTTTTTAATGCTTAATGAAAGTTGGCTAAACCACAAGTTTCAGCCGAAGTTGCAGCAATAGAAATTACAGCCGTAATATAACAAACAAACAAATATAACAACAACACAACAACAACAACAACAACAACAACAATAACAACAAGTAATTTAACATTAAAATATGTAATATGTTTAAGAGTTTGAGAATCTTTAAGTATAGCAAATCCAAACAACAGCAGAAACAAACAAAAAACCAGACACTAAATGCTGATTAAGAGCTCCGCATGTGCACGTTTTGTTTGTGGCTCTCGTTTTTTCTAACAGATTTTAAGTTTTTTTTCGCATTAATTCTTTTTAAGTGATTATTTTGCAAAAAACCGGAAATTCTAGATCATTTGTTGGGAAAAACAAACTGCTCCGTTTGGCAACAAACTAAAACCGATCCAATATTATTGCCAGTTGTATGATAATGTAATGTAACACAAACTTTTTCTGTTGGTTACTAAATAATGTAAATAGATTTTCAAACGAAGCAAAGTTCTGATGCAGCCAAAATTGGTTCAAAGTTGAGTTTGGCAAAACAATTTCTTTTACAGAGAAAGAACAAGCATAGACAATATAACAGGCATCACATTCAGTTCTCATAAAAAAAAACTATTTGTTTCATCCATATGGACAAAAATATATTTGATTTTAAATTAACATAAATAACATTCCGCATAAAGTAAAATTATAGCCAGACACAGTAATGTAATTGTAATGTAATCATTGTAGGCGTTTAAAAAAAATGTCTTTATTTCTTGCCATGTCCTTTGTGTCGCATTTGAAGTTCGATCATTAACTGATTATATACCGCTGTTTAGGATTCTTTAATCACCACATTTCAGTCTGGAATTGATTTTGACTTTCACATCAAATTGAAGCTGTGAATTTTCCATACCTGACGAACACCCATCAACATTTTAGCTAAGCAAAGTCGCTTTTATTTTGTTATAATTTTGCATGAAAAATGTCTAGTTTTTTTAACAAACAAAAAACATTACAAAGCCTTTAAAAACATCAAAATTCATACACAGTTTTTGAGTTCGACAAGAAATAGCAAAAAGGAACAAGTTGCGAATGTGATCATTCGATCACATATTACATCAAGACATAATTATGCCTTTCATCGTTGCAATCGTTGGAACTAAGTGTGCCTGCAAGAAAGCATGATACGAAACTCTATTATGTAACTATAACTAAATATTTTTAGTTTTCCAGCTCAGAGTTTAGTTCCTTGATATTTAATACTCAATCTCGAAAAGCTATTATAAAACTTTATTCCGGCATAAAAAATTGACGTACGTACTCAGTACAATTTTAGAGAAAAAAAAGAAAAATAAACAGATTTATTGTATAATTTTTGGCAAATACTACATACATATACTACATGTATATATCTGTACACACAAACAAAATTATTTATTTTTTCTTTAAAATTGAGTTTAAAAATTTTTCTCATAAAAATATTTTGTGAATTTTCTGTTACTGAAAAATATTTTTAACAGTATCTTCGGAATATGCCGACAAAGTCTTGGTAAAATATGGAGACACATTTACATATTGTAATGAAAATGGAATACTACTCTCATGTTTGGGCTGATGCTTCAATGTCTATTTTGGGATTAGTAGGAGAAACTTCACGAGTTGTGTAGTATCAACGAAATATCGGCGGCAAAAAGAGAGAAAACAATCAATAAGGGGTATTTAGACCTAGAGTAACACATTTCAATTGACTCTTGCAATAATTAAATTAATTTTTGCATATTTAAATTAAACCATTACACAAAAATGCTTTCATTAACTCGGTTGCTAAGTTTTATTCCTTTTTGTCTCCCAGCAAATATTTTCATATAATTTATGGACGAATAACCCTTCGTTTTTAATATAAATAGAAATCCCTTAATGCAAAGACCAAAGTATAAGTATAATAAAGCGTAGGCAAGTCAACAGCTAACATATTTTTTTTTTGCCGTCTAGATTGGCGAGTTTTGCAATGTCCTTGTGATGAGTTGCATGTGATTTATTAACTATACTTTTACAAAATTTATGCAGCATATTCGGTGCTATTTTCCGTTTTTTTTTTATTAAAGGTAACATACAGGTATATATAGCATATGTATATTTAATATGTAATATATATGCTGTTTTTATCCCAGTTTCCTCTTTTTCTCTCTCTCCCTCTCCCTCTCTCAGCTGATTTGAATCATGTATCAAGTTTTATACTTTTAAAGCATATTGAAAATTAAATTAGTCCGAATACCCTGATTTGCTACTTCTATTATTATAGATCTAGTACTCAGTAAAAATGTTAGATTGGATCTAGTAACGGCATTTGAGTGGCTTTATGTGATTTGGGAGAACAAAGTCAATATATCCCACTTGAAGTGGGTGCCAAGATCGTGATAGCTGATTCCACAGGAAACTTGAAAATTAAGATCTAGATCATTAATTCACTAGGGCCCCCAGTCATAATGATATTTCTGCTTTCCAAATCAATTATATTTGCTTAACAAGAACAAATTGTTAAATAACAATCACACACTGCAGCAATAATTTAATCAAACTGGTTACAATGGCAGCAGTTTTATGTAATAAACCATTTTTTTTTTCTTTCCAAAAAATTGTTCAAAAGCCTTGAGAGTAAAAATATAAAAATTTAAATAAACAAAATAAAAAATGCAGCAAATACATTATCATATATATTTATTTTTTATTGACCAAATCATATTTAGCCAATATTTAATTTTGTTCAAATCGGTAATTTTGCGTTATTGGCCAATTACTGTAGCGATCTGTTTATTGTTCTTATTGCCATTATTATCTAACCAATTTGCAGTCTGTACTAGATCAAATTTGGCATATTTTTGCTCTTTTTTCTATTTTGTTTGGCGGGGAAATTAAAAAAAAGCATTAACTTAATGGAGTATAAAGAATTCATTTGCAAACCACCGTGAAAATGATTTTAGTGTTTTTTTTTAATGAATTTTGCTCTTTGCAAGCAGTTTAATTTTTGTTCTTTTTTTCTTTTTTTTTTGAATGAATCAATCATTTACTAAGCAATGATCAGGTTTACTTTTGGCAATTTGCTTGGATTCATTTGTTCCAGAAATATTGAAGCTTCTTGCTGTGAAAAAGTTATTCATCAATTTGAACACACACACCGTTGGCCCCATGTAAAAATGCTCTAACTCGTTTTTTTTAGCTTTAGTTTTTCTAATACTTGGATTAATTGAAATATTCTATGTCAACATATGCAAAAACCCAAGATTGGAAAACATGCCAATCGTCAATTGCCTTTCTTTATGAGACCAACAATATGTACATTAGGCATATAGTGAAAAATTTTCCCAAATGAAAAAAAGCAGGCAGCACCTACTCAAATGTGGACACAGTTCTATTTTTTATGAAGATATTTGATTCTTTTCCCAAATTGTAAAAAGAGCTTTGGCACTCAGGCCAAATCGTTTATTGCTTAAAAATCTTTTAAAATTTTCTTTTGAAACTCCATTCGTGTCCATACAGTGAAACTTTTGTTTCACCATTTTAGCAATGAATGAAATACTCAAAGAGAATGAAATGAGAATGAGATACTCAGCAAAAGCGTCATGTACATGAAACACAGTACACTTTTCTACACCTTTCAGCTGTAACACTCACACGCGCGATGTTTTTGCAGCGAATGTTTCACAGTATGGACAGGCACTAACGCAATTACTTCCTTATGAGAACTGTTTTACAAGAAAAAATATTTAACAATACTAAACAATTTCAAAATAATATTAATAACAATTAGTTAAAAGGCTTGTCGAGCCTGCTCTTGGGCATACGTAGTAAATAGCATGGCCCCTTCTTATTTTTCGTAATCCCTCTGTAAAATTGCTTGTAAGTTAAACGGCTTTGCCGATCCTGCTTTTGGCAAACTTAAATCTAAAAATTCTCATTCGAGTTCTTTCTGCTGGGACCACGTTCTATTATGGTTTTTCTTTTCATATAGTAAATCTAGTAATTTTCATTCTACTTGTATCTGTTGGGACCACTGCACTAAGGGCGAGATCGCGATTTTAGCGGCCAAAAGTCAATTTTTCAGCTTAAAGTTTTTGCAATTTTTTTGATAGTGTTCAATGCCCAACATATTGATAAGAAAAGCTAAAAAAAAAAATTTACTGCTGGCAACTCTTTTTATGTACAAACACCTGTTAATGTTTACATTTTTTTTGGCACGCGTTAACACAAGTGAAGCAGCAAAATTTTAACAAAATTAAAAACTGTTTATTTAATAAAATATTTTTGTAAAAAAACTTTTTAAATATGAGTTGTAATACCCGAGGTGAGTATTTTTATTACATATAAATAAAGTTTGCTAAATCTGTGTATTTCGTACATATTTTTGTGGTTTTTTGTGAGTATATTTTTGTGTAAATCTGAAGAATTTTGTCGTTTTTCGTGGAGTAAAACTAAAAATGTTATGAAGTGTCATTGGAACTATGTACACGTTATTGTTGGTAGAAAACTCAAGTTTTATGTCATAGTAAAATTGTATGCATTTGAGTGCTAACGAACGAATTTCAAATATTTTTGTAGAAACACTCAGGTTAAAAAATTCTGAAATATTTGAGTTTTGGTTGAGAAACAACAGAAATGTTTCGAATTACATAAAAGGAAAAATTCCACACGAAATTGACAGCGAATTAAATAAATTAATATGTACTAAAGCTCGTAACTTGTCTAATTTTATTAAACTTAAATGGGATAAACAATCCAGAAACGAGAAAGCATTTAGAAAATATAATGAGGAATGGTTGAGTCGAGAAACAATTTTTGTTATACCGAAAAAGATCAATGCTATCGGGCGACCAAAAATGAGTTATGAGGACAGCAGCGAAAGAAGTAAAAGGAGATTAGCTTCCGGATTAGCTTTCCAGCAAGGAGACAATGCGCAATTATTAGTTCACGCTGCCTCTATATCTGCTAAAAAGTCCCAGGAAACGGATTTGAAATTTGTCCTACAACAGGTTGCTAAATCTCCAAATCGGCCATCCAAAATTCGAGAGGTTCTTAATACTAGCCATAAAGAAGTTACGCCAGTATCACCTGATGAAGCTCTAATGTTTTTGTTAGAAAACGGTTTAACTAAAAAGCAATACATGAATATGCGTCAGTTAAACATAAAACACAATAGTTGTATTTATCCCACATATGATGAAGTTTACAAAAGCAAACTGAAATGTAGACCAGATGAAATCAAAGCGAATGAACCATGATTAATAAGGCCTTATATCTTTTAAGAATATGTACCCATTATTTTGTTAATTTAAGATTAATAAATATATAACCATTTACACAACTTCTTGAAAATTATAAATTTGTGAACGAAAAAATAAATTAATTTCTTGACAGCATCAAATATTTTTTAATAGTGGGCGTGGAACGCCTATTTTTTCTTAAGTTTTTTTTTTGTCAGTAGAAGTCTGTATAGCCACTTTGGTGACGGTACCTTACCAGGAAGTACCATTTTTCATTATTTTATGAAAAGGAGGCGTGGCCCGCCCATTTTTCTCAAGTACTTTACTTTAGAACTTTTTGTCGTTAGAAGTTCGTCTAACCATTTTGGTGAAGCTAGCTTGGTAGGAAGTACGTGTTGCCACCACTTTGAAAAAAAAGGGGCGTGGCCTGCCCATTTTTTCTAAAATATTTTTTTTTATTGTTAGAAGTCTATACACCAAATTTGGTTAAGCTAGCTTATCGGGAAGTATTTTTGGCCGCTAAAATCGCGATTTCGGCTATAGTGCACTGTCTACCAAAGTTTTTCTTTTCATACAGTACTATAAATGTTTGTTTATATTTTATTCGAACATACAGTAGTGAAGCGTCTTGAGACTTTTTTCATTTTAATTCTGATATTTATGCATGTGTTTATTAATGCTTTCTTTTTTTATTCGTTTCAATTTGTTTGTTGAGTCATACTGTAGAAACACACGCAATAATTTTTATTTATTGAATTGGCTGTTTTGTAATGTTGTTGCTTCAATTAAGATAGTTTTCACACAATCTTTGCCAGATCTTCGTCATTTTATTCGCTAATCTGTTCTTTCTTTCCATCTGTTATTGAGAAACGTTCTCTGACGTTAAGAAAGTCTATTATTAAATTTATATTACTATTTATTTTTATATATAATTTTGCTTTAGGTGATTAAAGTTCCCTACTTGCGATTGGAGATCAGATGTTGCAAAAGGGATTTGTAATAGTATGTGTATAATTGATTCACTATTAGTAGCCACACAAATTTATTTATAATATAATATTTGTTTATAATTGAAAAAATTTTAATAAGTTAATTTAAAAGATATTATCAACAATAGCAAAAAAAAAAAATAAGTAAATGAGAACCAATAAAAAATAATATTTGATATCCGTTCGTTTAACACAACTTCACCGCACCCATATTAATTGCAAATACTTTACAAAGTCTCAACAGGTTTTTACATGAAATTCAAATTTTTTTTTTTTTTTCAATATAAAATTCACTATTGTTTATTTCTTTGTTACATTGCACAGTGTGTTATTTCGCCCAAAAACCAATTAAAAAAAGTGCTTGAAGATTGTGTATCGACAGCTTAACATGTTTGGCACACCCCATAAATAACGTCCCTTATGAACGCAGCTCTTTGTTGCTCCAGAACAAAATTTTATATATCACAGAAAATTTCTTACGCCCCAAAAAATTAGTTACAGTTAAAACTGCAATTTAGCAAACCTTTCTGTAATTTAATTAGAGTTTAAACTTGACTGTAGTAAATCAGAGAACCATTTATTATTGATTGTTCTTAGAAATAGAAATTTGGTAAAGTTCCAAAAAATGTCGAACAGCTGTTTGATAACTGAAGTTTAAACGCTAAATCTCAAGTAATCGCTGGTTCAATGGTTTACTACTACAAACTCGAGGATGGACTTGACCTGATTTTTTGGGAATTTAGTGAGCATTTTAAGCTGGGCATAGTCTCCCATATTCGAAATGTCGTGATCGTCGTCACAGTAAGTCGATATTTGTTATTTTGTTTTTTCGCTTCGAACAATAGGTTTATCTAGCCCTTAAGACTCCATTCATTCACTGAAAATTGCTGGCTAAATTTGATAGAATTCTGTCCCACTTTTAAAAATCGCAACAAAATGGCCACACTATTGTTCGCATGGAAACAGATTAGCGTATCGGACAGATTTTTAATGCACTCTATCACATCTGTAGAGCACACACGCCACAATTATTGATAGACATACATGTGTAAGTGCGAACCTAAAAATGCACTATATTTTGAGTGCGAAAAGGTATTTTAGCGATGACTATCGACCTTGAGGTTGCAACCGAAATCCTAGAAATGGCAAAATGATCTACTCAATTCGTGTTGCAACATACCTAAACATATCTAATTTATTTTCTGCAAATTTTTATAACCGTATTATTAACTTAATTTTGTTTTTCAAATGAATAAATTTTGTGCCACACAAAGTGGCCTTAATTACCTATTATGCAAAATACAAGAACGTGTATAAGCCCTTTTGTTTTTATAGCCACTTGTAAACGTACAAGTAAATTTCAATTATTTTGCAAAGGTACAAATCGAAGCCAAACCTTTTGAAAAATACTTAACCTACAGAAGACCCAGTTTTTCAATAAACAATGTCTGCATTAGAAGAAGAAATATTTGAAAAGAAAATCTATGAAAGAATATGAAAATAGCAAATGAGTTTTAACTCATGAACTGTTTCTGTTTCCATTATCTCGTGGACGTCAGTCAGCATCATGCATATTGGAAAAGAAAACTATCACAACTGATACACACACGTTTATATGAACCTGCATTGTCTGCACATAAACGGGTGCATTCTGTGAATACAATGTATTATATGAAAGGATTTTAAGAGCACATTCAAATGTTTCTGTGCCACTAAATACACAAGTTTTGCATTGCTAAAACCAGCATCAATCATTACTTAAGCGATTGATGGGTTGTACAGAGGGCTTGTCGCAAGATATTTATGACACGAAGATCATAAATTACTCTTTGAGCTTCGCATGGCATTTTGCAACAATGGACTTCCATACAAAATTGATCGAATAATGGCTTTACCGAGTTTACTCAGCCAATTCACACCTCAAGAAAGATGGACCTAACCTTTTTTAAAATTGGGCAATCGCCAATCAAATGATTTAATCTGTGGTTATTGGCTTTAATGAACTCTAGGAAATATTCATAAGAATTCAAATATATTTCACATGATTTTTAGTTTGAAAATTAAACACGAAACTTTCTTAAAACTCAATTTCAAAAAAGATTTTATATTTTTAAGAATTCATCCTTGTTGCAATGTCACAATGATTACAATACCTCTCAAGAGGTCATAGAGTTCAATTCCTTGGGGAATTCAATACTTGTTATTGTTTTAAAAGCAACGAAAGAAAAAAATTGTAATCATATTGATTTTCATTCACTCCATTCTTGAAATTAAAATTGAATTTGTTTTTTATTTCCGCAAAAAAAAAAAAAAAAGAAAAATTAAATTCCTATTCTGGAGGAACTTGAACTCTTTTTTGCTTAACAATAGGCCCGTTAGGGGACTCTTGCAATAAGATCTAGTAACTCAGTTGCACTTGATCTTCGATTGTAAGCCATTCAAAAAGGTAAGAAATAGCAAAATATTCGAATATGCAGACTCATGTGCAATGTTGTTATTGACAACAATATGGAATCGCCAGCTGTTAAATAAACAATTTCATGATTGTGCAGAGGCCATTATATAATTAACAATACAAATGGTTTCCATATGGGAATAAGATCCCTCCAGAATGAACTCATCTTTCCTAAACATAACATGTACTTTTCAGCAGTGACGTGCCTTTTTATAGATCTGTTTTTTTTCTCTCTCTCTCTCTCTCTCTCATATTTTTTCTTCTCTGCATGCTGAAGAATTAATTTTAAGCAGAAAATTTATTATTTTATGTTTAAGTTAACATTTCGTTTTATTTGCAGAAACTTTGCGTAGAATTGATTGATATACATCAATGTCAGCAGCAACGTGCTCCCGGATATCTTCTAAAATGGCCCCAGCTTCAAGTTCCAAAAACAGTACTTCAGCGGACGTCTCGCTGACACTGAAACTGGGCAATGCTCATAAACGCCCCTGTGGTTTGTCGAATAGCTATGCGAGTCGCAATAGTGTTGCAAGCGGTAGTGTGGCTTCCAGCGAATCATCAGACCCTGTCGATTCGGACTACAGTGAAGAAGCCGATGAGGAGGAGCACACAACGCACACAAAGTCTCATACGGAGAACACTTATGAAGATATAGATGACGATAACGAAGATGATGATGATGATGATGAGGAAGACGATGATGAAGAGGATGATGAGGAAGACGATGATGAGGATGATGATGGTAATGAAACAGACGACGAGGAGGACGACACTTCGGAGGACAACAGTAGTGTGGAAACAGCCAAAGGTGTCAGAAAGTACAGCTTAGACGATTATCAAATAATTAAGACAGTTGGTAAGTTTGCTTTGAAGTAGTTTGCCAAATATTTATATGTACTTGTTTTAGAACTGCAGCCATAAATGTCATTATTAAAAAGAAAATATTACTAATACTTACATATGTATGTATGTATTGTATTATAATATTTTTCTTTCTTTATTTAGTTAGATGAACAGTTTTTCCATGAATTCGTTTAAAAATTTAACTGCGAGAACAATTTATGTGTTGTTTTTTCCAAAAGTTGTTGTGAGTTCCCCCTTGTGGATGACTCATGTTATTTTATTTGCTTTTTTGAAATTTCTCTTCACGAAATTCTTGATTATCTCCAGACTGCTGGTCTTGAGGTGTTGCGGGCCCAATAATGTAAATATTTATTCAACACAAATTTTATATACATATATATTTTATATTATTTTTGTTCATTCATTATGAGACTACCTACTCCAATTTACATTGTTACTATTTGTTAGAATATTGTATGATCTGTGGAGATTTATAAAGTCAGTTCTGGTGATGTAAACGTCACTTATATTTATAATAAACAATAAGTGCAAGATGGTTCGTAGTAAATGGACTTTTGTACAATCATTTTTTAATAATGATTTGCATTGTAAATTTAAATTTAAAATCTGTGCCATAGGAAAAAAAACTTGTCGTAAGAAATCCGGCCAATTTCATTCTAGTTTAAAGAGTACAATATATACATACATATGTGTCCTTTTTATAAGGTTTTATTAAGATTCAGCAAACCAAAAAGATTCTAACAAGCGAAAATTGTTGTTTTATAACCACCAAAATATCCTTTTTTTTTTAATAAAGTGCGATAAGTTTTAAAATATAGTTGTTCATCCAAATTATTTGAAATTTCTGTTTTCTAGAGAAATTTCCGAAGGTTGACAGTTAATATCAATCATGTTTATGAAGCCTTAAGATATTCAAATAGAGCGCCTTTATGATAAATTACAGAAAATCGAAAAGGAGTTTTAATTTCAGATAATTTTTCATGGGTTCTTTACATGTAAACGGAAATTGAAGCAACTTTTCCTAATCTAATAATTTATGTTCTAATACATGTATCTTCTGCTAATATAATTAATACGTTAGCACTTAGTGCGGACGTCAAAGGGATGAATGAACTTTTACGCACGTATCTCAGCACTGAGTTCCAAGAGTTATTATATGATTTTAAACCTGTCGCGCAGCAGATCTGCCCAATCTGAATCTCATTGATATCGGCGCAGTACTTTTGGTGTAATACGCCTATCAAATTATCTTGCTTTATTTATTTATTTATTTGTGAATTAATTGGTTGCCGCAATACAACAAGAACAAGTCTTAAATTAAAGTATTGCTTTATGATCAAATTAAATCAAACGTACGTTGTTGTATTTGTTCTTGCTGAGATAAAGAGATAAACATATGTAAGTTCTGAAGAAGCTGATAAAAATTATAAATGTCATGCCTTTGGATAGACGAGATTCAGCATAAATCCTGCAGTTGCTGGATTCTTAGCAATATACATATATAGTACATGGCTATGTTGAAATATATTTTTTGCGCAGAACTTTAATTTTTCTCAAGGTAAACATATTTTTGTCGAAAAAAGCGTGACCACTACATTTTTGTGGGGCCTAATTTTTCGTAAGTACATACAACAGTTAAAAGAATAATAGAAAAGCACAAAATTTTAGAAGAGCTTATTCTACTAAAAACAATAATTGAAAAAAATTTTTTGAGGTTTTTTATGTATTTTTTTTTCGTATTTTGTTGCTGTTTGCTTTTATACGTGTCTATTTTGGTTCGTTTGGTTGTACCTGACTAAAATAAGAGTTAATATAACTCTATATTAATAGTGGTCAAGCTGTTTCCTGCGATAATTTGTTTCACATGAATGTACCTTAAGTAAGCTATACACACACTATTTCACTGCACATATACACTCGTACATACATGTGAGTGTAGGTATTTTTATTTATTTGCTAACCACAAACTTTTGTAATATTTTTACAACCAACCACCACACATTTATAGATGCGATTACATATATTTGTATATATGTACACACATATGTATGTACATATATGTTTAGACGTGTGTATATCCCAGATATTTTTGCGTTATTGTAAATGTTTTTGTTTATTCTTTAATGCAAAAGTCTTCGTGTTTCTGTACGTTGTTGTGCCAGCGTTGACAGTTTTATTTTCAATTAACCAATTTTGGTTTTTATTAAGTTTTTCTCACTAATATTAAATAAACATTCGACCGAGATTGTGTGTATATTACCATTTGTTTTTCATTTTCTTGTTGTATTGAGACATTAAAACATAAACATCACATAATGTGGCACAAATAAAAATCTTAAAGGGAAAAGCATTTTGAAATTTTTATTGCGCTGTTTTTGTTCTGATTTTAGGTCAAGCCAATACGTACAAATGTATGAACGAACGACATTAAATGCTAAACAAGCAACCCCGTGGGAGAAATTTTTTGACTGATTAGCTATTAGCCCGTAAGGAATGAGATAAATTCTTACACTTGACCTGAATCCTTAAGAATCAATTCGGCTTTTTTATCGAAGGGAATTTTTTTTTAAAAAACATTTGCGAATGTTGAAACATAATTTCCCAAATAATTCTGAACAATTTTTATACAAATACATTTTGATACACAAACTTTTCATCTGTTGAAAGCTGGAAATGTTTGAAAATTGGGTTTATCGATATTCTTGAAATTGGTTAATTTCCATAACCTGTACGAATATTTTATAACAATTATTATACTCAACAAGCTTAATTTATTATAATCAATAAGATTAAATTTACTGTAATCTTTTCCAGGCCTATAATTTACACCTCTTGCGAATATTCTTACCGTAAATATCGGAAATAACGAATAGCTGAAAATGGCTCATTAAATATCATATTATAACATCTAAAGAAGGACTACTGCGACTCGTAGCCATTTTTTAAAAACTATATCCTCAAGAAAATGTTAACAAAAAAAATATGTCTCCGATTTTGAGTGTGAATTTCTTCAGTGTTGTTAAATCGATAACATCACTAGGATCACTTTTAAAATGTACTTTACCTTATGGAAGAAGGTAGTCTACACGATTTTTCAATTTTAATTAACACAGAAAATATTATATTCAAAAACGTATGTATATACTAGGCATATGTGTATATACAAGCAAAATAAAATCTAATGTTTTCTTTGTGGTTGCTGATCGCTAATTATCAAAAAGTGTGTATTTTCAAACAAATTCATATTTTTTTAAACATATAAATTTTACTTTATAAACAAACGCATATTCATATTTCGAACACATGTACATATGTTTGTGCTATATAAATATATGTACATATATATACACACATGGATATATGTATCTATACAGAAGCGAAAAATCAACAATGTTTAGACATGTTTGCGTGTGTGAATGTATCTGTAAAGTATATAAAGACATACATTTAATGCATTACCTTTGAAAAGCCATACGCCAAATACTACGCATACACTCTGTCAAGTATGCAAATGTGCGCAGCATCTTTTGGCTTTTAGGACGTTCTCAAAGAGGTAGAAAAGAGCTCTCGGAAGTAACATTTTGACAAATTAGAGGTGCATAAAAAACTCCATTTGTATAAATTTTGACATTAAAATAGAACTATTTTACAATCGGTAAAAATTATGATAACAGAGATTCCACCCGAACCGGCAACCGAAATTTGGCATTACCTATTTGCCTGGCGTTTTTCGTTTTTATTAATTATTTTCTGACGCTTGAGTTCGATTTTTACTTCCTCAGAATGGAGCAAGATTGTAGTAATCAAAGATGTTTTTAAAGAGGCCAAGAAAAGTAAAGTTGAAGATTTATTGACTGGGGTACATACCATGGCGGTTTCCATCGTCCACCACTACGCTCATCAGCACCCAAAAAATATTTTTTTTGAAAAGTTTCTCCTCCCAACGAATTGCAATAAGCAAGAACATATACACATACATATACACATATATATATATATATATATATATATATATATATACTCAAATTATTGAATAAAAAAGACCTTAAGCTCGAATAAATATATAAAATACAAGAGAAGAAGGGGTCGAAATAACTAAATATTAAATATATATTTTCTAATTTACCACAATATTTTTTATGAAACTGCAATACTCGGCTGATAATTAAGCCAATTATTCGCTCGGAAGACTATTGAAGAAATATATTGAAGTGCGCAAGCTGAAGTACTCGTAATACAAAATGAAAACAAAAAAGAACACTTTCCTCCTTAATAGTCTGTCTACTTATGGTGAATATTATCATGCAAAAAAAAAAACGATAGGCAAAAACTAAAAGTTTTCCAGTTTTTATTTCATTAAAAGTTACTATAATTATTCAACAGTGTGTGTAAAGATTATATGTACCAAGTATTCAAAATTCAGCGACATACAACAAACACTACGAATTATTAACTTTTAACAAAAAAAGATTTTCTTTTTGGCATATTGCCCGCTAACGGACTGGGAGTCTGTCTGTTCTTTTACCAAACGTACAAGCAATACAATGGATGTAAATCAACAGATTCATCACCCAACATTAAGAAGCAACATGGATCGCACAAAAAATAAATAATTTTCACTTCAATGGAAATTTATTAAATTTAAAATAAGCATGAGCTAAAAATGTATTTAAGAAAATATATCATCACCCCTGCTCCGACAAAATAGAATGAACAAGTTAATAACATCAGTTACGTTTTCGTCCACTGCCCTTGACTAAAAAAAGACTTTAAGACAAGAAATTTAAATGCAATAAACCTGAACCACGCGGAAACTTAAGGGTTAAAAAAAGTTGAAAAAAAATACAACAATTTGTCAAGAATTAATAAGTAAACAAATAATTAATTATTCGCCTACAAATATTTTTGCTCTTGTCACTCTGCGTTCCATTTTGCAAAACACGCTCTTTAAGTAAATACTCAATTTTATTATGAGAACTCAATTGTTTTAAGCTGTTTCAAGGATTCCGTTTTACGGCTTTTAGACGTACTTCTTTTCACCTTCAGACTAGTGTTGTCGTGACGTAATTAATTCATCGTTCGTACACCTGTACATTTTCCCAACGAATGTACTCGATTGGCCAAAAGTGCGATTGACACAATTATTTTATTTCGGCGTACAAAGGGCTTGAAAATTGCAACATTTTAAGGCCTTTAAGCGAGCAAAGATCAATAGTGCTTTTATGAGAACATGTTTGATGTTCAAGATAACTTCGGTATTTCCGAATTGCTTATTGCAAACAAGCGGATGGCATGATATACTTTTCGTGCAATTAAAAGGCTTAAATTTTCATTTCATTGTTAAGACTCTATTCTGAAATTAATTACTACACAACACAAACGCAAAATCATGTTGTAACTACTATAAAGGAAGGGCAATTAAGCAAACACTGGTAGAAATTATACTTTAGGGATTTAATTTCTTTATTATCGAAAATTAAAATTTTATCAAATAAATAAAAAAACATTCAGACTTTGTTTATATTCATGACAGATCCAAAAATTTAATCTATGAGAAAATTACCGCAAAATTTTATTATGAAAGTGAAAATGCTAAATATTTATACAAGCTTGAAATACAATTTTTACTTGAAAATGTTTAATGCTTCGCCAACCACTGGGTGGCATCATCAGGGATGGAGATATTCACCCTTATTGTGTTTGGAGTAGTTTGAAAACAACAGTTTTCGTTGTTGCTATCAATTTTAAAATTCCGCTGCTCTTACACTTTTGATAGCCGAATACGACAATCACCATTGAAATTTGATTACTTTCTAGTAGATTTTGAAAAGTTTCGCATTTTTTGGCAAATCACGGTATCACTTTTGAAAAACGCCAACCACAATTGGGGTGATTGTTTTGAAAGGAGCTTTGCAAAAAAAAGGAAAATTTATATTTTTTTATATCACAACAAACAAGAGCTTTTTCGGGTTTCTGCTCCTCAAGAAACAATAACAACTCCATCTCTGATGATGCTACCCAGTGGTTGGCGAGACATTGGATATTGTAAAATAAAAATAAAATTTGACCTTAAGCTTGAATAAATGTTTACAATTTAACATTTTTTTCTAAGATTTTATCATGCTGGTGAGTTTTGCAAATTAAATTAAATGCATATAGTTATATGTATACTTTGGTTTGGCGTATAGTTATATGCTTTGGTTTGGATCTACTTGGAGATTTTCGAATCGGAAAAAATCATTTTAGTTTAAAAGCAATCAATACCTTGATGAAGCCAAAAATTTACTGATAATTTGAATACCAGTTTAAACAAATAATTTGAAAACAACAAATCAACGTCAAAAAATTACTTTATCTGTTTTAAATAATAAAATGTTTACAAACATTTAAACAGACACAAGTTTTGTGTTTTCTTTTTGTTCCAAAAAGTACAAATATAATACATATGCATGAGTTATTTTTAATGTGGAATTTAACATTGTAATTGACATAAACAAGACATTTTTGTTTGCACTAAAGCAATGTTTTCCTATAATAAATATCGTACATTAAAATATACAATTTTCATAATTTAAGAAAACAGAATAACAAATGGCAAACAATATATACGAGTAAATAGTAAATACTCATTTAAAGAAATAATATTTATTACTTTTTCTCAGAGTCAATAAATGATATCAAATGAGTGGGAAAACAGAAGCAAATAATTGATTTCGACAATTAAATGTTAATTCTGCAGTACCACTTTCCATGGAATCGGTCGTCAGAGCAAAAAATAAATTGTATGTATAAAAAACAGCAATGAAATCAAATTGCTCTAGACATTGGACTGTTTTATTTTTTGTCTTTTTGTTTGCGCTCTATGAAATTTTGTTTTCATGCCCATTAAGAAGGTTGATGATATAAATAATTAAAATGGTTCTTGACCCGATTATGGCCATAAATTTATTTTCTATATGTAAGTAAACATATGCCTGTACTTTAAATTGAACACTTTAATACAAAAAAGAAAAATATACTTAAATCGATATTTAGTTAAACACATGCCCGTTGTTGGCGTTCGGTTGCATTTAACTCAAAGTGTTTTAGATTTTTTCTTTCTGGTTCAACCTTGTTCATTACTTACATATGTATATAAACAAGTAAATGCAGTCTTGCATTGCAGCTTATGGATATGGACAATTATTTCCTTGAAAGGAAAAAAAAACTCGATTAAGTATTAATGGCTGCTCTTTAAACGGTATAAAATTTTGCTGTCTGCTTTCAAAGCGAATACAAACTGGATTTTAGATTGATGAATGTGTAACAATTTGGGTGTACTAAATGCGATTCAATATTTTTTTAATTTTTTTTTTTTTTTGATATAGTAGTAGTATTCAAACTTATCGTGGAAAAAGCGAGTATGTTAATCATCTGCACTTTTTCTATATACATATATATGTATATATGTATATATACTTATGTATATGTTTTATTTTTTCGAATTTAGATATCCATTTAAAAAGAAGTGAATAAAACGATCAAATCTTTAAGAGATAAAAATCTTTTTTTTTATGGTTAACGTTGCTTTGTGCTCTTCTCTAAAAATACTTTTTTATGTGGAGAGAGTTCTCTTTCAATTATATTTCCCTAATAACAGTTTGAAATCTCTATACGTATCGTTGGTCTCGTGTAGAAAATCCGTGATGCGGCTGTTTTCAATCTTGGATTTTTTCATATTTTGATTAATTCAATGGTCGATTATTTGATGTGTAAAAAACTCGAGATTGAAAAAAAATGTAAGTAAGGGCCTTTTTACATGAGACCAGTGGTACTATATACATACATATAAAGCAGAAAATACTGTTCAGATTTTAGATCTTTTTGTGAAGTTTCACTAATTATGTTTGTGTTCGTTATTTATTTTTCTGCGTTTAGTAAAAGGAGTTGGCGACAGAAATAAAAATTTCACAAGGAACACGTGAACCATTTCCGAAGATTTAAGCTGCATGGGATCGCCATACGTTGCGGCGAGGGTTGTACTACTACGTAAAATAAATTTACTTTAAAATAATCACAACATCGAACCCACTAAGCAAAAATATTTACTTTCTCATCCGTGGAACAAATATGAGTTGATTTGCTAAACATGTTTACTGAGTCAAATTTGTGCTTCTTTTAAAGATTTAAGACCAAGAATTTCGGTTATTTTTAATCATTCCCAAATATAAAATTAATGGGTTTAATAAAATAAAAATCAGAAAAAGATAACACATTTTACCTTAATAAAAAACTTACCAGACAATCAGTGGCACTTTAATAAATAATTTTGCAATATTTTCTTGATTAATAAGGAGTAAAAGTTGCTGGAGAAAGTTATTGCGTAAAGCGGCGATTGTAGCAAATTCGATCAATAATAATCACAAACAGTCAATCATCTGCCAGACACCCAGTCACACAACTAATCTACACACTATTACGTGCCAGCCAGCTTTCCAGACACTTGTCGCTACAACTTCAACGTTTTTTTCTATCTTTACAGATGAGAAAAGTTTCAAAGTAATTGTCATGGTCTTTGCAAGCAGCATTACAAAGCAACTACAAAAAACTATTTACAGTAAAATTTGAAGTTAAAAAGCTAAAGAAAATATTTAATGAGCAGGCCAACAAATAGATAAATGACCAAACTCAGAAACTAATATCTACATAAGTACGTGTACGTAAGTATGTAGTGTATGTACAGATGAGACTTTGATTTTTTCTAAAGTCAGACTGTCGTAACGAATTTGTTGAGATATCTACTCCCTTCTAAACTCGTGACAATTTCGGCAGTGTTACCAAATTGGTTTTGCAATAAATCGATTACTAAGACCTGTCATAAATCAGGTCTTGTTTGAACAAAGTTTCGTTGATGATGATTAATTTTTGGATACGAAGTAACTTTGAAGTATCCCCCACATTCAAAATGGAGTAATGTTATTTGATGTATTTATTTGCTCTTTTTAATTTTATTTTATTATTTCCGTGTCTTATTAGTTCCGTCTAGTCAGTTTTTTCTCTGTATGGAATTAATATACATTTTATGATAAATTTTCATTTTATACAATAGATATTGCCTGATTAAAATGAAAACGTTCCAAGTTATTTTTTCATGGTTTAGTTTTTCGAGCATTTTGACAGCTGATTGATGTCCTGACTTGTGAGATGATTTTGAATTTTATTTTTGTTTAAAGTGTGTATCGAATTGGCAGTAATCCAAGCGTTTGTTGACTTTGAAAAAATAATAAAATATAAATAAATTTGTTGTGGATCAACTAAAAAATATGAGACGTTTTTTAATTTTTGTTTTGTTTTTCAAACATGGATTCTTTTCCACGAGCGTGTACAAATGTACTGGCATCATTAATTTAGTTTGATCATTAAAAACCAGATTTACATGTGTATGGCAGCAGTAGGTGAAAAATTTCGTGCGAAATTAATTTCGTCATAACGCAGGAAACTTGGAGGAATTATTGGAAAACATATCATTGGCATATTGCGAACTTCTCCAAAATGTTTATTTTAAATTCAACTCAAACATTTCAAGCGAAAAAAAAGTCTTTAAAATGGTCTTTTAATCTCAATTAATTTTTCGAAAACAAAATTAGTTCAGAAAAACCATGTTGCTTAAATTTGTATGCATGTGTATGTGTCTGTGTGTGTAGTATATACATATGTATTTTTAATGGATAAATGCCAAATTTAAATAGTTGAAGAATTTGTGTCACTTAAAAAACATGTACTTTTTTCAAAGTATTTAAAGCTGTCAATATTTATAATTGATTTTATTGATACGTACATATGTATTTACGTTCTTTTAGTTCCGCTCGTGGCCAACAATTGGATAATGATTTAGAACAATTCGAGCCAGACACTCGTAACGAGTTCTTTATGACAAAATTAATTATGTCACGAGAAGACGACATTTCGTCAACATTAGTGGCACATATTTTTTCTGTTTGCTAATTATGACTGCAGGGGTCAATCCCATTTAAATTGTAAATTTATCAATGCAATTTGATTTCTGCCAGAACCTCTATACTAATGATAAAAGCTACATTTAGTTTTAAAGCCTCTTCAGCAACTGCCTTACAAAATCTTCCATACGATTTTCTTTTAAAAACACACTTTCTTTTGCTGAGCTTCTTTCATATACGAGCACAGTTTTATTCAATAAACAAAATAATGAACTAATTCTGTTTAATTTCTTTACAATTTATTTGAAATCACATAAACAGTTGAAAGTCTATTAATCTTATTTTTATTTCAATATACATACATATTTATATGTAGATAATTTTGAGCACATTAAGTTTTTATTTTACCATAAAATCACCAATGGCTGCAATAAAAAAATTATTTTGAAAATAATATTAGTTTCAATTAGTTTTAATGATTTTTTTCAACATTAAATTCAAAAAGTTTCCAATTCTTTCGAAAATGAATTGATTTTTATTTAATGATAGAAAAAGAAAAAAATGAAAACTATTCAGCGGAAAAACTGTCCAGGCCCTTACAAGTCATGGCTTCTATAACTTATGATTTAATATTTGCTTTTATTTCATATCCTTTTTTATTTTATACAATTATTTTCTTGAGTTTAAGTTTTTTTATATTTCTTCAAATATTTTTTGCTGCAAAAAAGCCAATCCAAAATCTATCCTAAGAAGAGCGAAATATCGACAAAACATTGGAAGAAATATAAAAAGTATATACATATAACAGAAAGACCTTTAGCTCAAAAAATACGAATATAAAATTTGTGATATATGTATGTATCTTGCTGATAAGACACTGATTAAAAAAAAGTAAAGTGCAGGCTGCAACGGCAACTTTCACACAGAAATAATTTTGAAATTGTTTTGAAACCAGAGCAAAAATTAGGTTTTGACTGATGGCGTTCTGTTGTAAGCTGCTGGTTCGTGGATATCGAATCTGAGCGTCTGTTCGAATAATTATCCAGGCAGAAATTGCCAGCCGTACAAAAATTCTAGTAATGGTAAAACCATTTCGCCCTTACAGTCTTCGATCTGAGAAATAATTTGTCGATACTTTTTTTAATGGTAAATACTTTTTTTGTTTCAATGAGTAGTCAAAAAAATATTATGACCTTTTGTGAAAATATTCTCTTTTAGGTAAACTACAACTTTTGTACTCAGAAAATTTCTGCTTAATATTGCTCTAACTTAATAACCATATCGCTGGTCTCATGTAGAAAGACCCTGACTGGAATTTCATCAATCTCAGAATTTGTTCATATTGTGATTAATTGAAGGATTTTTTATTGAAGAATGTATGCCCAAATGAGACCAACTACATGCTATCCTGGGTATGCTAGTACCCGTAAAAAAAGAATAATATGTTTCTAAAAAGCATTTTCGATTGCGTCTGCAATTCTCTATTCTCAACAAGGATACTACAGGGATATTATTTAAAAGAGATATGCAAAACCATTAGGAATATGTTGTGTTAAACTAACAAATTTCGTTTGAAAGTCTTAATTGTAAAGTAATGAAGGAAAAAACAATTGGAAAACCATATGAAGAAGATATCATTTATGTAACTTCTCAACTGACAGTTAGTTCTTGTGAAGCGGAAGTATTTATTTATGCATATTTTTGCTCACAAAAATAATTTTGTAGAGAAGCTTATGTGTAGGTTCAAATCTTTAATCGTGTTGTATTAATATGCCAAGCGAACATTGAGTAGGTTCCCTACAAGCTCCCCAAAATTGGACATACTATGTATATACTCTTGTCTTTAGAAAGAGAATGAAGTAAAAAGGCCTGCTAGAAATGCCATTTAACTGCTGGGCATAATTAAGGCAGAAACTGCAAGGTGTTCAAACAAACATTTGTATACTTCACACCTCAAAATTAATAGTGAACGCGATGGCAACCATTGAACTAGTTAAACGTTCAAGGTTGAGGAAATATGGTGTGTAAAATTATAATTGCAGATCTGCAAGAAAATATGAGCAATTGTATTCAACATTTGCTTAAAACAGAATGTTATTAAATAATGCGAAGAAAACTTAATTTATTCGACAGCGTGCCTACCAGTGATAAAAATTAACTAGAATTAATATTTTTATTTTTATCTAAATAATATGTATAAGTATTGGAGAAGAAAGCGTGCCAGATGAATCGGTAGCAGAAGTAAAAACTTGATCCCAAATTATGAAAATTAAGATCCCAAAAACTCGTATTATGATTTTTTTTTCGTTATATTTTACTCACAATTTAATTATATTGTGTTACAGCATAGTTCAATATAATTAAAAACTCATATTATGAGTTTTTGGGCTCTCGATTTGTGCCTCTCTTTCACGATTTCGGATCAAGTTTTTGCTTCTGCTGCTGATTCATCTGGAACGCTTTCTTCCAAAATTTATTTATGCATACAAATTGAGCCAATTCCGAATTATACAAAATTAAATAAATTTATGGAATTGCTTCATAAAGTATTTTTATTTTTTCATTTTTTTTATTTTCAGGAACTGGAACATTCGGCCGAGTGTGCCTGTGCCGTGATCGTATAACAGATAAATATTGTGCCATGAAGCTTTTAGCGATGGCTGATGTAATTCGTTTAAAACAAGTAGAACATGTCAAAAATGAACGAAATATATTGCGAGAAATTAGGCACCCGTTCGTGATAAGTTTGTAAGTATAATTTGCAATAACAAAGACTATAAAAAATGCAACAGCTGCTAAAACATCACCACAATAATGTGTCCTATGCAGGCGCTGTTCAGGTTTTGCTTTAGTTCTGTACTTCTATTTATGTAAAGCTACGACGTTTTAGTGTCCTTTAGATCACGTTAACTTTTGCATAGTACCCATAATGTAGGCTCAACGTGGCTCTACGCTTATTAGGTCATGACAATTAGCATCAACAACCATGATAGCAAAAAAGAAATCATTTTCAAGGCATTCGATTTTAATTTTTTTTGCGTTCCCCTAAGTAGGTGTGGTACCAAGCCTATGGGCTTGAAAAAAATATTGGAGAAAAATTGTTGAAGGTTGGTCAAACATTTGACTTCTCTAAAGGCACCCTGGGGCAATTCGATATGATGGTGGGAAGTTTCATTTTCAAGGCGTCCAAATACGGGCCCACACCGGCCCTTTAGCACGCCTCCTTAGAGGAGCTTCCATACAAAAATATTGAAATTCCTATGCCTCGAAAATAATTTTTTTGATATGTCGTAGAGGAAGTTTTTCCTGAAGCTCGATTGCTAAAACGACGAACCCTCATGTTTATTGTGCAGTATTTTTGTTTTTGTTGCAGCAACACAAAGCTAAGCTCTAATTAAAGTAAATAATTTTCCCATATACTTAATGATGGCTTTCTATTTTTTATATTTTTCAGAGAATGGTCAACAAAAGATGACTGCTGTTTGTACATGATTTTCGAATACGTCTGTGGTGGTGAATTATTCACATATTTAAGAAATGCTGGTAGATTTAGTAGGGCGACATGTAAGTATCTATTTAAATTTTAAATATAAACGAACTCTTAAGTAGACTGTCCAGAATTCATTATGTATTAACTTGCCAATGGAACTAGTAGACACCCTTCTTTTTTTTTCTATATTTAAGCAGGCCTTAAAATATTTCTTCGTTTGCGTTCCTGGTGCGAAATAAACTACACAATATTTCGATTTAGAAATCTTACAAAAAGGCAAAAATGTGTGCTACAAATCTCCTGAGTTTTTATGGAATTGTACAGTTTTACTCTCAACTTACTTTAAAAAATAATTAGCATCTTGTTTTCTGACTAAAGTGTTACACCTATGCTACACTTTGCTAACCAGCACGTACTCATTCGTTACGTTTCCCTCTAACAATCTTATTTATGACAAATATTTTATGTTTATTAAACTCTTATTTGACAACTATTTCTCGGAAATTTTTCAAATAACAACTTAATACACATAGATTATTTTTAATAAATAAGACTATAAATATACTGCTCAACTTGGCAAAACATGAGACACATGTTCTACACTCTACTTGGAATTGAGGTGGAGATGCTGCCCTTTTTACATCATCTCTTTATAAAAATATTGCGTACTCAACTCTTGTTAAGAACCATGAACACAGTTTTCGTTAAAAGCGTGCCACCACTTGAGGGCGCTGTTGTACATATGGCATTTGCTTCGAATGCAGCATTTTTGGTTCAGAAAAGAAACGTTGTGTTATCAGTTTTAAAGAAGTGAAAGCGAACTTAAGTCCAAGAAATAAATTAAAAATTTTGAATAATGACTGTTTTAGGTCTAAATATACCTTTTCGAGGATTTTGTGTATTTTTCTTCTCTCGAGTCTACTGACGAGTTGAGCAGCATCAACGAAGACGGCTGACAAAAGACAGCAAGAAGTTAAAAAGTTTTATTTATGCTTAAAATGTTAAATTTTAGTTGGCTTTTGCAACATATACTAAACTAATTTTTGAATAAATATTAAAGATTTAATAATTTTTTATTTTTCAGCAAATTTTTTTGCCGCTGAAATTGTTTTGGCTTTAGAATATTTACACTCACTGCAGATCGTTTATAGAGATTTGAAACCTGAAAACTTATTAATTAACCGTGATGGCCATTTAAAAATCACAGATTTTGGCTTTGCGAAAAAATTGCGAGACCGCACCTGGACACTTTGCGGTACGCCGGAGTATTTAGCACCTGAAATTATACAATCCAAAGGCCACAATAGAGCGGTGGACTGGTGGGCTTTAGGTGAGTTTTAAGCTCAAGCACTTCTCTTATATAAATGTTTATTAAATATATTTTTGTTCTCTGAACGTTAGGTATCTTGATCTATGAAATGATCGTCGGCTATCCACCGTTTTATGACGAAAACCCTTTTGGTATTTACGAAAAGATTTTAAGCGGTAAAATTGAATGGCCTCGCCACATGGATCCCATAGCGAAAGACTTAGTTAAGAAATTGTTAACGAATGATCGTACAAAACGATTGGGAAATATGAAAGTGAGTAGAGCCTATTGTCTGATTTGTAACAAGGACTAGATTACTACACTGCTAGACATTTGGGGGTCCTAAGAACTGGAACTGAAATTTCAAACATGTAACAATTTATTTTGAACCGGCATTCGTGAAGTAGTAGAGCAGGTATAGCAACAGCTGGTATATGCTGGACTTACCTCCCCCATCTCAGTTCAGAAATTTTGCGGGAACTTTCTTACACAAACAACTCATCATCGATTTAAGATCGTTGCCTGTAAATACATGCGCATGTATGTACATATGTCTGTACATATGTATACTCCTCTAATACATATACAATTATAATGGCATTTTTTCGGAAATTCATATTTTCTTTAAATATTTGTATGGTACATACATACATACATACATGCATACATATACAAAATACAGATTTATTAAAATAAATATGAGTTATTTGCAGCAAATGGCCGCATACGAATGGGGGCAAAAGCAATAAATATGATTTTCTAAATCTTTCTGCTTGCTCAAGCACTGAGCGGTAGAGAATGTACTTACAAGCATGTCTACATACGTACATGGGATGGGAATTTGTATTTTTCATAATTATTGCATTATGCGATTATAAGAAAGCCATATGGAAAAAATTGAGGAATAGTTTTTAAATTTGTAAATAATATTTCGATTACAGCATGTTTTGCGAAAGTAAAAGTACTTGTCGATTTGCATTCTGAATAGCAGAAAACATTCGTTATAAAATAAAACAAACAAAAGAAATGTTACGCACAGAGTATTGAGTCATTAGAAAAAAGTTGTGAACGAGTACAATGTCAGTTTCGCAATATCGAAATAGCTGCCAAATACGTAAACATTTTCCCACTTTTAACTCCAGTTTGACCCAGGCCATTAGTCTGCTAAGGGTTTTATCATAGAAATATAGTTTATTTGTTTATTGTTTTAAAATATTAATGTGTGCTATTTGTTTTTATTTTAGAATGGGGCTGATGACGTTAAAAGGCATCGATGGTTTAAAGATTTGAATTGGAATGACGTCTACAACAAAAAGCTGAAGGTATGTACATACGTACACGTCGAAAGCGAAAAGACTTTTAATGTTTTCAAAGGCAAAAGAAAACAACAAATATTGTCGAAAGTATTAAAACGTTAAAAAAGAAAATTCACTTTCTTAAAAACTGATGACAGCAGTGTTGATGATAAATTAAACGGTACATACATACATATATCCCTACGTATGTGTACACAAATGTTAATGGTAAAATTTCATCTCACATGTTGTGATAGAAAAGAGATTCAGAAGATTGATGGACTAGATTTGTCAAGAAAAAGTTGCTGTTGCATAAATTGTTATTTTCGTTTTTGGAATTTTTGTAGCTAACAAAATATTTTGTTATATCTAAATTAAATAATCAGTAGCATTGTATTCAACTTTATCAGCTTTGCAAAAGTTTGTCGACACAACAGGGAAACCCGGGCCGGCGCAATAACCACGAAAAGCTCTATTACAAATATACAGATGCAAGGGATTACAAAAAAGACGTCCGATTAAAAGATATATTATATTGTGTAATGCTGTTTTGAGACAGCTTGAAAATTACACATCCAGCTGATGAGCAAAACTGATGAAATACGGTTATTCCCCCATAAATAACATTAAATCATGTTAAATGATCACGAATTGCTTGTGAAGCAAAATCATTGAAACTTTCAGCAATACCTTCATAATTTATTATTTTTTCAAACGCTATGGTTGCAAATCAAAATGTGAAGAGCTGTTTTCTGTCCCTAAGTTTTCAGCATTTCGTTGGTGCCTACCACCTCGTCCGTAGACTTGAAACACGTATTCTACTTCATATTCTATTATTTGTATTAATACATGTATTTTACTTTCTAATCAACATGCTGAAAACTTAAAGACAGCTCTAAACTTTTTTTTTTTTTTTTTTTTTGAGAATGTACTCTGGCCTTTAACATCAAATAATAAACTGTTATTTGAGATTTATAATTATTTTGAAATTAAATTAATCTTTTGTTAACTTTCATGGAGGTTGTTCAAAGGGTTCTATTTAGTCATTGTTCATAAGTCGAGCTATAAGATAAGAATTGCATAAGCTTCCTCACTCTGGAGTTGAAATCAATGGCTGAACTTCCAGCCAATTTGTATCGCTTGTCGTGGTATTTGGAGAGATACTTTCAAACACAAAAACAAGCATTGAAATGGTTTTTGTTTTTGGGGTTTGGCATTTAAGATTCTGTGTTCAAATACAATGATAAACGTTATGACACGGACTCAGCCATTGTCTATTATTTATTTGCCGTTGTAACGCAGATACTCGTGCTCTTCTTTAGACGAGTACTAGGCGCTTACGGAATGGAACAACATTTCCAATTAAAAAAAAAACATTATTAATCACCTTCTGATGAAAAGATTCCGATAATTCTCTTGTCTAATTAAATTTCGATTTGTTGAAAATGTGCATTAAACAAATCAATAAATAATTTCTAATTGTTTACATAAAGTTTTTCGATATGTTGTTTAATTTCTTTTAAGTTTTGAATAGCATTTTTATTTTTATAATTATTATTAACATTTAATTATATTTTTATTAAAAAATTTCTCTTTTTGACCGAAGGCAACCTACGCTTTTGTTTCTTCTAAATTTTGCTAACGTTTCGTAAAGCAAATTATAAAATAATTTTTTTTCACAATTTATTCAAGAAAACAAAAGCGATGAAAATGAGCGAAATGAAATATTGCAAAAATAAAAAACTTTTTTAAATTATTCATCAAAGAACAAAAAGCAAATAATAAATGAACATACATACATACGAGTATAAACGTACTTACACATTCAAATGTAAGTGTGTTTGTAAAAAGGGGGGAATGTTTGCATTGAAATCTAAACAAAATCATATTTGATTACAGACATAAATTATTTTAAAACAATTTAATTTGTTAATAATTCAACAGAGTCTAGTACCAGAGCCAATACAATAAAAAAAAAATTGCTCGCCATTGCAGTTGTTAAGAAAATTGTTAGAAATTTCGGCCCCGATCAGCAATGCGCCATCATTGACACCATCCTCAGTTTGCACGGAAAAGAAATATCGATGTTTGAATTTAATTTCGTGCTTTTTAATTATACGTTTATTATGGGATCTTTAACATTTGGTATAATAAATCAAACATCTTTGGTTTCCCCCCCAAGTATTTCTTTTTTTCACAAATACCGATGCAAAAGTTTTCCGTCCGTGCAAATTTACACATTTGTATTTATGGCAACAAATTGCTGCGATGGCGTTACCAGATTCGACTGTGGCAAATTGTTATCGGACAGAATGATTTTCTATGTTAAATTGCTTACGTGAAGAATAATTATTGCTTTTACAGTACACATGCTTCAACTTGGAAAACAGAATATTATATTTATCTAAATTAAAATTTGTTGAAAATTCAAAACAATTTTTGATTTTTATTTGGCACATCTAGTACCATTTGTAAATTATTTAATGGTCGTTCAGCTTTTGATATATTTCCTTATTTGCGTACATTGTGCTTTTTTATTATTAGTTTATGAATTAGTTCGTAAATTTTCCTAAGAAAAATATTCTTGCTTTAAATTTTTTTTCACTATACATACTCGTATGCACAATGGGTCAGAACAACAAGCCAGGCCACAACTGGTTTCTACCCATTCTGTTTGTAATTCCTTTGACGTCTGTGTGCGCTAGTGCAATTATTTTGGACGTGCATGTGTAACATATGATGAATAGATTGATAGGTGAATTGGTGGGGTGCCCTACCAAGAATTCCGAATCGCATGATATTAATTAAATGAGCTTGGCATGCAAAATAAATGATCAACTTTCACTCTCTCAAGTTTGAGCACGTAGAAACGAAGGGCAACTGAAACTCTTTCGAAACTGAAACTGAGATTAAAGTTTCTTAGCTATAGAGGTTGCTCACCTTAACAACTTAGAAGTCGGTAAATGGTGAACCTTTTTAACGAGAATGGCTGCTGATGCCTGATATTATGAAAAACCTTTTTGAGAGTTTATTCAGCCTTCTTTTATGCAAACTGGGTCACAGGTTCACCAAAACGAAGCATGTATGTTCTGTAAGCTATGTTTATTGGGTCTAATGAGAAAGGTATTTTAAACTTCTGGTATGTAAAAACGTTGTAGTAAGAAGACCTAAACTGATGGCGTATCAAGTCCGAAGTTGTACAAAGTAGATGTTGCAGCAATGCCCTTGGCAATGTATTAGACTGCTCGGTTAGCAACACTTAGATTTAGATTTACTTTTGCCCTCCTAGAACCCACAGAACGGTTTGGAGTTGTCTAATCCATTGTGCCAGAATTTAGAGGCCTTGTGATATCTCCAAAAATATAAAAGCCAATACATTTCTAACAAGTCTCAATGACTCCTTTCAATCCAGTTTCAGCAAACACACGTTCTGTTGGAAGCCACAAATATCTTGAAAGATAAAACATTCCAGCGGAGATGACTACCCAACAGCTAATCCTGAAGATCACTGTATAATTGACTAAGCTTTAGTGAAGCAGCTAGGAGGTCTTTCCATCAAATATGCATTTAACAATTTAGTTGTTTCAAGGAAGGGTGCCTGAAGTTCTTAATAGAATAATTCAATTAACATACGAGTACAAATGCATGTACACTATCGTTACAGTTTTTCTCTAAATATTAATACCTATACATATGTATTATTCCCAAATGGTTTTATATGCATAAATATGTACTACGTGAATGTTTTATTATTATCCCAAAACCTATTCTTATGGGCAATTAATTTCATTTTTATGTGGCATAAAATAAATTTATATTATTTTTATATGATTTTATCTGAAATTGCTTTGAAAAGAAAAATTCTTTCTATAGGCCAAATCGGCGTTTTTTTATTGTTAAATAAATCAAATGTTTACATATGTTGAATTTTCGAACATTTGTTTAAAGAGAAGGAAAACTTTTAGTTCTGTTTTATAACTAATTATTTATGCTGTTTTTTTTCTTCAATCTTTTTACAGCCACCCATAATTCCAGAGGTACAGTGTGACGGTGACACCAGTAATTTTGACGATTATCCCGAAAGCGAATGGAAGCCCGCCAGAGCAGTGGACCAAAGTGATTTACAGTTGTTCAAAGATTTCTAGAAACCCACATATTTCATATGTAGTAGTGTAACACATTTAATTGATATGCATTAATTTATTTATTTGCTAATTTTATCAATTGTTAAGGTATGAATGATATTTGAAAAAATGAAGAAATAAAAATTAGGAAGAAAATGCATTAAATTATATAAAAGTTTTAAGCGAAACCAAATCATATAACGTTATATACAAAAAACTATATTCAATAAATATCAAATACTTTAATCATATCGTTTTTATGAAGAGAGTCCGGTAAAGGAATATGTCAGCCGGAAATGATGATCCACACAGCTGTGTAGCAAAATAATTTATGCATGAGTTAGTTTGATGGCTTGTTTCTACATTTGTTTTCAAACTTAGCAGCTTTTTTGAGCTGAATGTGGCAAAGTTTTCGCAAGCTATGCTAATATATACCAGAGAGCTGCAACTGGCTCAGCTGTTCAAAAACATATTTTTCATTAAATTGCTTTTTCAGCCACAAGTTTGGTTTGTCACTTTTTAAATCAATGTTAATTAAGTAAAGAACTCAGTCCTCGTTGTGTTGGCAAAGCCACTCAAAAAACAAAAGAAATGCTGAAGATCGTTTATGCTTCCGAACTAAAAAAAAAAAAAAAATTATATGTATGTATTTGGTAGTCGACTGCAGGCCATATGTTTTAAATAAAACAACAGGAATTTTATATCGCTATACAAATGACAGAGTGTTATTCAAACCAACTCCGAAAAAGAAAAAGTGCACAGGCACAAATTGGTAACCTCGTTTTTTTAAATTATTTGAATTTTACAACTAATGATAATTGTATGAATAACCAACCACCAGCATTCATGTTCTGGCAATGCCAGTCTATTTCAATTAAATTTCAACTTTTTTGTTAGTTGTTTCATGAACCGGAAGCACAACAAAATTTTATTCAACTCTTGTCGACTGAGAAACACAGGCAAATTTAGTTTTGTCAAAATACAGCAGCGCGTACATGTGCACTAACAATCATGAACGCATTAAAATCACCCCTTGTAAAATATATACAATGTTTATAAAATTTGAGTAACATTTGTAATGACGTCACTCCGTTGGAATGTCTGACTGAATACGCTTGTTTTATGTTTCATACATACATCTACCTGATTTAAATCACAAACTTTTGGATTAAAAGTGGCAGTCTGCGCTTATACGAGTACGTACTTTACAACAAAATGTACGTTATATGTGCAGGCGTTCAAAATACTTCAATACAGAGTGCTGTGTAAATATTTTAATATACAATTTTATTTAAAGGCGCATACTCAACCAAAAATCTGACAGCAATCCTTAAATCAAATGTCAGTTGCAAAGCTTTTGCTTCCTTGCAACACCAACACCTTTACGACTACACTTGAAAGAAGACTCGTAGTTACCCTTAACCGTGGGCTTACCAGCAATTCAGTTTCAACTCATTTGTCTTGTAAACCACTTGCCTCTCCCTAGTAACGTGTAGAGTGTTAATTATATTAACAAATTAAATGTAAAGTGAAAACTTGTAAGCCAGAAAAAAAGAAGCAAATCAATGAAAATATTATTTGAAGAAAATAAAATGTAAATCAGTTTTAATGTGGCAAAATATTGAAACAAAAAATCGAAAAGAAAATGTTTTCTACTTAAATTGTATGCAGTAGAAAAATACAAGAAAAGTGAAAAAAGATTTTTGTGAGAGGAAGAAGAAAAAATCGAATATGTCGAAATGTCTGCATATCGAAAATGTATATTGAAGTGTTTGAGAAAAAAGTAAGTGCTGGGCTCTTGTGATACAAAAATCAATGACGAAGTTTAAATACTATTAAAACCGCTTTTAATAGAAATTAAAAAGCAAAATATGTTTTGTAACTTAAGGAATATTAAAGCAATAAAGTGCTGTTGATGGATGCACTCAGGAAATACTCGTACACCGTGCATTTCGCTTACATACATATACATTTTTCAACAATCGATTTTCAACCAAACCAACAAAACAGAACAGGAAAAGAACAAAAAAATGAAATAAAATTCTGTTTAATGTCTGTGCGAGAGCTTGTGAATATGTGTGAGTGTGTGTGTGTGTGTTTGTGTAGATAAAAACTCTTCATGGACAACCAACTTGCAAACTGAACACTAGATATTTAGCGCCGTCATAGAAGTAAAAGCCCCAACATAAAATGCGGACGGACCATCATCGTCTTCAACATCTGCATTTTAAGTACCATTGTTGTCATTGTCATTATTTGTTCTCATATCGTACACTAAACAAGCCGACCCAGCAAACAACCCATCCGACAAACAAATATTGTGTTGGTTATAATTCAGTCAACCAAATTGCAAGAGAAGCAAACAAAAAAGAAAAACATGTTACATAAATTGTATTCAGTGAACAAAAGATTTAATTGTTGTAGCTTGAACTGTAGAGGATGACAAAATCCCATCCATCTACTATATAATGAGGGAAAATTGTGAATTAAATTGAATATGGCGGATGTAAATAGTGCAGGAAGTAGAAAAAACAAATGCTCGCGAGACTTAGGACTTGGAGCAGGCACCAAGTTTCTATTGTTTTTCTGTTTTAAATTAACCTAATAAAGTATGCCACAGTGCATGTGTTTCTTTCTTAACCCATAGGAAAGGATTATTATTTTCTAAAATATATGTATCCACATAAATCAATCAGGCGGCTATTTCGCAATTTATTAATTTGTTACTTAAAATTTTACGTCTGATTTGCCAGCAGCTGTGTTTTAAACTTGTTTCAATTCAAGGGGGCGTATGGAACGCGCGGGGTGGTTGGCTGAGAAGCAGGCAAATGTCACACAAACTACCCCTCCATGTGATTGTCAATGTTTTTTCGTAGTTCGCTTTTTTTAATTGCCCATTGGGTGTGTTTTGTGTAGTCTACTAAATGATGTTGTTGTTTGTTTGCGTTTGAGTACAAAAGAGTTTCCGCATTTGGTGCTGTTTGTAAATGTTATTTATGTTTCTCATACGAATTTCACCAGACTTAATAAATGGCTCTTCTCAATACTCTCAGAGCAAAACATGCCAAATCTCTTTTGCCTTCGTTTCATTTCCTGCTCTCTTTCTCTTTCAGTGGTGAATTTAAGCAGACGTTTATCACAATTTACCTTAAATAACTCCCGCCTTAGGTCTTGAAAAACTGACACATAAAAACATTCCTACGCGTTATAATTGTTATAGATTTTGTTGTCCATTCATACGTACGTCAATACTTGTTATAGCCCTATAATACGCATGGATATATATGTATGTATAAATTAACGTTTTACGCGTTCATATTTAAGTGCTTCATTCCCCGAGATGGGTTCTTAATGAATTTCTTATACAAAATCACAATACGGCCATATTAGCAAACTTGAATAATTTTTCATGCTAACACTGAAAATAAGAACAGTAACAGTCCTGCAGTAAGAACAGGCACCGAGTTCGAATGAAACTGGGATCAAATGCTGTATGTTTTTTTTGCTTATTTGGCTTTTGCTTTTTACATTATTTTTACTACCGAGATCATACGATCACGAATACCGGTGTCTAACGGATGCTATCGATCAAGTCCCCTCATTATGCCCTTATGTCTTGCTTTTTATTGAGTTTTTTTTATACAAACATTTTCATAAATTTAACAGAGTCATCTTTATACATAGAAGCCGTTTTTAGAGATTCGTACTCATAGAGCGTAAACGTAAATTTATTACTGAGACTTCGCTTTCCGTTCGCAATAGCACCCATTCTCCTATAAGCGAAGGGCTGGGAGACTAACATTTTCACAGCATATGTAGTTACCCAGCCACTACAATAGCAAATACTAAAAACAACCAGAAGTTTCAAATAAAGGGTGTCGCCATGCAAAAAGGGGAAAATTAGCAGAATGTGGGCAGATGTAAGTTCAATAAAATCAAATGCTCGTAAAAACAACAGAGTTAAGTACAAATCTAAAAGGCTATTTTTATTCGCTATTTCATTCGATAACGATTCAGGATAATATTCTGCTTTTTACAAATGTCTCTTGAAATGGACCAGAGCAATTTCAACCTTGCCAAGCTTCTAGCTGGGCCAACAAACAAAAGACTCTGATTGAACTGCACAGGTACGCTTTCAGAAACTTCTTCATGCACATTTTTAGGTGATCACGCTGAGAATCTAAATAACATTTCCATATCTTGGATCAGTACTCTTTTCGTGTCAACCATATTCGAGCTGTATTTGATTACACATTAGTTTTATCATAATCTTTAACTATTCTTCAAAAAAATATCTTCACTCAAACATTTAGGAATATGGGCCAATTGCTACTTTAACCAACAAAAAAAAAAAAAAATAACAATTTGTGAATCGAAATTGATGTCAAAGCAAATAATGGCAAAAAACACAATAGATTTTTTTAATAATCTTTAGATGACAATTTTTATTTATTCCATTATATTAACATCGATAAGGGTTGCTTGCAACAAATCATTGAACTTGGATTGCATCATCAATAAAACTGAACCTGTTAAGATTAAATAAGTATTTTCTAGTGGTTGCAAAAAGTATGAAGTGTGTCATGTTTCAATGAAAAATAAGTTAATAATGAAAAAAGTGATTGAAATTTAAGTTTTCGTGCAAGGACTTCTGCAAAAAATAAAGTAATTAAAAATCAAAATGATAGATGAAATAAGAAATAAGAAACGACATACATACATATTGGATAAGTAGCATTTTCTTGAAATCACAAATCGAAGGATGTTTTATTTTATTAGAATTTTATTTGTGTGAGTTTAACATGATTTCCAAATGAATCGACGAATCGATTGTAAAATTTTTCGAACCTGTAATCACTTGACGTAAGCAATTATTTCCAAACAATTCACATATGACATGGCGTTAGAATTAAGAAAAAATTAAAGAATTGTAATGCGGTTTTCAAATAGCTTAAAATAAATATTTTCCGCACAAAGCGTAACCACTACTTTTGTACGATTTCAGACAAATAAATATGCATATACTTTTGATAGCAAGGAACGACCAAAGCAACGAAACAACTGAAAAAAGGTTGTAACATTAAATTTTAAAATAGTGTGTCAAATAAATATTCACTCCGAATTGATATAGAAGTCGGCGTAACAAACAAATCTCTTTAAAATGGGTAAATAGTTTTCACAAACAAATAACAAATTCAGCATTTATTAGTTTATTTAAACAATAGCTTTAAATATGCTCATATCAGACTTATGCCTCAGACAATTTTCTGTTTTCTCTTCTAGTTTTTGCTATTGTTTATGTGCAGATGCATTTTATTTATTTTTTTTTTATTTTTTTTTTTTTTTGAATGGATATACTTGCGAAAAAGAAGATCTTACAAGAATGCAGTGGTCACGCTTCTTGCTGCACATATTTGCTTAATGTCAACACACCTTTAGTAATGGGAAAGCAGTAAAATTGGTTCTAAATTGTATTCAGTTTCAGATATTGGAAAATTTTTTATACATATCGTTTTTTGCGATCCCAGTCGAACTTAGATTGTCATTGATTTCGGATAACAAATGAGTGAAACTAAAGGGAGTCTTCATGGTTGAAATGGTTAGTCAATTTGTGTATTTTGATATGAAATTGTGTGGGAATCGGTCATCACCCCTGCAATTTCATTGCTAATAAAGTCTCATATGAGCCCACGCTGTCTAGATTTGTCAAATGTTTGAGGTTGAATTTGAAATATATCCAAAGTGTTTTGCTTATCAAAGAATACATACATACATATGTTTCTTAAATTTATGTAGCTTTCATTCCACATCAACATGAAATACATATACATAATTACATTTGTATTTTTTAAATATTTCAAATACTACAAAAAATGATGGCATGTAAACGTAAATGTTGTAACACCAAGAAAGAGATTGATGGCAGTAATTGATTTTAAGTTGCCTACAAGTAGCCGACAGGTGTTCTATTTTATATGAAATCATGTTTCTCTTTTGATATGTTCTTCCTTTTCTTCTTTTGCTGGCACATTCCTTTCTTGTCCGCTTAACGGATAAATGTCAATTCATCAAAGTGTGAACGTTGCATTGAGAAATGAGTTTGTGTTTTTGTATTTAAATATTTCATTTCCATATTGATTTCCCTTTCTGTGACCAATGGGGCTTTGCAAGTGGTCTTCTAACTCTCATTGCGTGCCGGAGTAACGTTACTATGAGAAGCAGTTCTATGAACTTAATGTTGAATTCATGTCAACACTGTTTAACACAATTGCACACATAAAATTAAATTCATGTGATTGCGGCCAGAAAAATTTGTTTAATAATTTAGTAAATTTTGTGCCGGTGTTCTACGTATATAAATATGTGTGTAGCTTATATACACACATATGTGTATAAAAATATGTGTATTTTAATTACATTTAAACTCAGCCTGGTTGTACATCCGTTTTTTTTCATATAACGAGCCACATATATTTTTGCCGACAGCTGTGGGTCGTATGACCCAACTAGTTCTTTTGTACACAGTTGGCATACTAGTATTCTTTACACCTCTTGTGTGGTTGATGAGAGCAAAAAATTTAGTTTTCCTAAATTTTTGTTTTATTTATTTACTTTAATTTGTTTTTATATCTCACAATTCGGATAAACAGGGATATTCTTAGCACAGAATTTGAGAGCATTTCTTGAAACAAAAAACACGAACAGTTGTATACCAACATTTTGAAATGATAATATTTGATATTTTTAATTATTCTAGCAAGTACAATTTGTAAAAATCTGAGTTAAACATTGGTGTATGATAAATTTTGCAAGGCGCTTTTAAAAGGTCAGTGTAACATTGAAATTGTTGAAAATGAAAGTATGTATACTGTACACGGTATCGGTATATTGTAGACGGTATCGGTACAGGTTCAATACACTAAATTTTCTTCCACTGGGTTCTTCTTCAAATTGGTTGCGAAGCTGTTATGATGCCGGTTTTTCTTAGCTGTCTTCCTTTTATTACAACAATTTACTCAAGCACTAATTCCTGAATACATACATATACAAGAAGCACTGCAACACGATTAGTTCTAGGTTGAATTAAAACTACTATTCTGTGGTGCAAAATCACTATCGAAAACATAAAATGAACCTTGTTTTCCTTGATTTATTTTTCTGTGTGTATGAATTATACTGGAAAGTATGCAAGTATATAACTCTAATTTAAGGAGTGAAAGCTCCAGTTCTGGTATACAAGTATACAACTTCTATTGGAAGTGCCAAAATAAATTGAAAGCTTGCAAACGATTTCACTGCTGCTGGATGTTTAATCTGTAAAATTTCTACGACGCTTCCTTTCCAAGCTCCAAAAAAAATTCATTAAGCACAATGCAGGGAAACCAAATTAGTTTCTACTATTTTATCATGAATTAAAGGACGATTTCATAAAAATATTCCGCTAAATCATACACATGTTCTGTAAATGGTTTTGCGTGTGATGACACAGTAATATTTAATTATGCATTTATACTATGTTTATTCGTATTGCTGATTTACTAATTTTAGATTCTCAAATATTCTTGCTGTTGAAATGTATGCATATGCATGTGAGTTTGTATGTGCAGTTCTAACAGTGAATTGGCTTAAAAGATAATACGAATGTGGGCCTTCACTCAGGCACTTTTTTTTTTGCCGAATATTATATTTCCAGTCTTTTGAGTCGAACATTATCCGCAGGCAATTGCAACCCTGCCTCAGATTTGCTCTGTCTTATAAGCCTTTGCCGGCTAGTTTATACTAAAAGTTAGCTCTTACTTGCATTGTACTAGCTGCAAATTGAGTTAAAATGAGCTAGCTAAAATTAATTAGGCCTCTATAACGTTACTGCGTTAGGATGTGCCAAAAATAGTAAGTAAGTAAATGAGCTTTCTTATATTAGTGGCATCTATTCTATAAAAGTTTTTGAGAAGACATGATATGAAGTTGTTTATACATAACAAAGTTTTCATTATAAATTACTAACAACATCCGTGTAAAGTAATAAAACAATTCAGCCAATACTATTGCATCAGGAGCTTGTGAAAAGAGCAAATATTGTATGTACTTTAATATTAAAAAAAATAACTATGTAAATAAATTTTACAAAGATACCTAAAAATGTGTGTATATTTAAATGCCCGTAGGTGTACAGGCGTGGTGCTTAAAAACATATGTATACACATTTATATACATGTGTTGTTATAAGTGACATGTGGGCGTAAAAGTGAGCACTCAATTTCTCGACAAATGTCCTCACAGTTGGAAAAGAAATATTCTTGATAGATTTTTGATTTAGTCCTGACAAACGTTGGTTCTGGGGAAAGCATCCGTACAATTTTCCGACAATAGTTTTGGGTCGTTCCTTATATTATTAAGTGTTGGGTTGATGGAGGATTGGAAAAAACATACAAATCAAAAATTAAAAGAATGGCTGCACAGCCGCCCTATATTTGCACCAGATCAAATAGTTAAAAAAGTAAATTTATATTTATTTGGCCTGAACGGCTTTTTGTATTACAAATGATATGAATAAATAAATAAATAAATTTAAAATTAACCCCAAAAGCAGGCAATTTTTTAATTTAATTTTTCATTTCGGATTCAGTGGCATTTTTCATTTTGCGATATAATGACCACAATTTCCAGTATATTTTTTCGAGTCAACTTAATAACTTGAATATGACCAGTCCAAAGGGAATAATATACCTACATATCAACAATGTACATACATTTTATCAGCATTTTTGATATTCGAATGCATTGAGAAACCAACGAGAAATATGAATTTTTGCTAATAACCTTGTGGGTATTTGGCATTTATATTTTTGTAACGTTTTATTACAAACATTTAAGAATGAAGCGCTCCTTCAAAGAAATACCTTTAAGTATCTTAAATTTATGAACCTTATTGTATCCGATGAAAGCTTGTTATGATGCAGACATGAAGTTTTCACAAAACATGTCAATAAAATTATAATTCGACTGAACAAGTTCAAAAAAAAATACAATACCAAAAACGAAATTGTTAAACATGTTTGTATGTTTCCTTCAAGAACCAAAACTGAATAAAAGGAAAAAGTAGGACACACAAAATAGTCGTACCAAAAAAGAAGCACATTTGATTGCAATAGTTCAAACCGAAAACATGCTTATACATATTAGTGATATTATTAGCAATCGAAAAATTGAATGGACAGTAGGAAAATAATTGAAAATTAGTATATGTTTTATTTATAATAGTTATTGTACGGTATATATCAAAGCAAAAAGTAAATAAAATGTATTTATTCTATAGAGCAACCAAGGAAGCTTTGTACGGGGTGGCTGTGTTAAAAAAACCGGCTAGAAAAAATTAGTGGGTATTGTTCATAAGCTTGATCACTCTAGGGGCAAGTTAGTTTGATGGTGGTACAATTTTCTTTTATAGGCGCACAAATATGGGCCCCTGGAACAAAACACTCACAGGTGAGTGATATTTTTTCCACCAATATTATTTTTCGAGCACACCGATGCCGTACCACAATTTCTAAAGAGCGTTCCCATACAAAAAAAAAATCGGACGCCGCAAAGAACTATAAATGAAGTATGTAGTGGTAGAACTGTTGTTTCCTCATGCCAAAAGTTATCGAAAAATCGATGACAAAATATCGATTGCTAATGTAAACAATTAAGGCATGCAATATACTTGGGAAATAAAATAGAAAGAAATGCAATAGAACATTAAATACATATTTGCAATTATCTTAAAGTTTCTTAGGAAAGGCTTTTGTTAATGTAACAAACGAACGCTGAAATTTATGAGCTTCACTCTAAATGGGTATCTAACATCGGATCAACGCCAGACTGCTTTGCTTACAATTTAATAAAACCACATGATTTATGAACAATTTCTGTATTTTTCATTTCATTTTAGGTGCTAATTCATGCTTTCCGTTCGTTCTCCTTTAACCAGATATTTTCATGAGGAGAATAAAACAGTACATTGTGAAAATCCCAAGAATACACTTTGTTTGTATCCCCCCACTAGACAGACATACATTAAATATCTACGATAATTCATGAATAAAACAACAACCGGCACTTGGAATTTCAGCGAATTGCCAACAACAGCATAAATTGTTTTATCCTGGAGAAATGGTAGGCGGGCATCGGGCAAATGCCAACTGACAAACAGATGGTGTTTAAAAAGCAGCAACTGGCACTTGCAACACCAGCTCGTAACAACTTTAAAAAAGCAATAAAACTTTCATAAACACGCCAAAGTAATTAGAAGGAAAAACTTTAACCCAATTTGCTTGCACTGGATAATACGGCAACAGCAAAAGCAGCAACTGCTTTGTACATTACATGGATGTTCGAGCATACATAAACGAAGGAAAGCATCTACAAAAATAAAGGAGCAAAACTACAAGTGCACCGTCGAACACATACAAACAATTTTTGATACTTATTATAAACTTTCGAAACGAAGCAAAGGAGTAGGAAGAAGCTGTGCAGCTGAAGCAAAACGTGTAAATAGATTTTGGGTTAACCCCTGCAGGCTAAAGTGCATGGACTTGTTTTCATGTAATTTAGGAAGTGCAAAAGCGGGCCGCAGCCAGAGATAACAAAATGCAAAAGGAAAACAACACAACTATAGAAAATTGCCAATATGTGGGGCCATATCGTCTGGAAAAAACACTTGGGAAAGGACAAACGGGTATGTTGGTTGTTTAAACTTGATAATTACTTAAAAACCTAATGGAAGAAACATGAACAAGAAAATGCATTCGAAAATAATGAACTTTAAATAATATTGCTTGCAGAGGTATTGAAAAGCCTTGCCACAATTTTCGTGGGACGAACCTCAAATACCCTTCACAGTAGTCAGGTCAATCATTTTAACTAAAGCTCTTGTGGAATAAACCGTAAACATATTTTGGCTTACTTATTCGCCTTTTAAAAACCTAGCTGTAGTGATACCAAAAATTATATTACTTTATTCACAGGGTATTATTCACACGGTAATCCCTGCTCAAGAGTTCCTTAGAACTCTTTTGGACCAGCAACAAAAATATAAAAGCATCCGCAACATTCCAACTTTGTGTAAATGTAGTCAACTACTGGAGCAATTTTAATGCTTTTATATGTAATAGTTTTATTTAGGGCTGCCATTGTTGCTATTTGTACTAGAAACAAGGAATACGTGACGTTCTATTTGCGGGCAGCAGTAAATTTAGTATAACTACCATCACGCAAATACGTACACGTGATAGAAAACAAGTTTTTTCCAATTTTTATTTCAATGTAAAAATTCTTTTATTTTTGATTGTTGTTAAGCTTGATTGGTAGCTACTTTTATTTATTTGTTGATTAATTCATACTCATATATGTATATCTGAAATTGTTAATAATTTTATCAGGCTTTCTAGTTCGAATTTTACTTTCTCAAAACCTCTTTTTGTCTTATGGACTGATCAAAATTGCAAACAAAAAAACAACAACAAAAGTAAAGTTGAAGACTTACTGGCTGAGGTACCTACCATGGCTGTTTCTCGATCACCATGTCGCTGAACAATTTTCAGCCAGTAAAAACCGAACTAGAAGGCCTTATAGAATTATTAGCAATTGTAAATCATATAGGTTGGCTATAAAACTAATATTAATCATATATATTTGTTTTAAGTGAAAAATCTGTCTAGTAAAACAAGTGTATGGATTGTTTTAGAGATTTTTAAAAACCTTTTAGTAGGAAAATGTTTGCTTAGTTGTAAAATAAACACGAAGAGCATAACAAAACATCCGAACAATTTCGTAACGCGGGTGCAGCGATGCCCACCAATGTTTTGGACCGAATATAGACCGAATGTATATGGACTGCTGGCCGAAAACTTTACTTGATGCCTTTTGTAGCTTTTCTATATTACCAGCATAACGGTTTGGCACCAAAAATTATTTCAGTCCGTTTTTAACTCTCCGACTTTAATTTTTCGTTCTAAGACGAGAAATTGTTGTCTCAGAAACCATAATTAATTTTTACGATTGACAGTAACGCAACATTTTATATTTTGTAGTTAAAGTCTTGAAGCTTTCTTGTTCACAGCCACTTACTCGTATACAATAACCTTAGCAAGTTCAGTAATTTTTTATTTTTCCTTTTAGGTCTGGTTAAATTGGGAGTACATTGTGTTACTGGAAAGAAGGTGGCCATAAAAATAATTAATCGCGAGAAATTAAGCGAATCTGTGTTAATGAAGGTAAGAACAATAAAACCGCATTTAAAAATGTAAAAAAAAAATTAGCTTTCTTGGGAAACAACATGTGTCTGCTCTTTCAAGCCAATACGTTTTGGCTGGCATTTCGTCACTAAATATTGGCACTCTATGCGTGAGAGTATAAAATAAATGTTTGAAATATATTATTTTTATCACGCAATCCAATCACAACTTGCATAATTCACCTCGTCCTCTATTAGAAAATAGTGCCACAACACTCGTCTGTTATTGTGAGCCTTCATTCTACTACTGCTTGTTGAAATATGTATGTACATGTTGTGCTGCTGCCTCTTGAAGTAAATGGATTGAATTTTCTTGCTTTAAGATGTTTTCATTTTCGATAAATTTTAACACTTTATTTTCGTTCGAACACTAATTGACTTTATAATTAGTTTTGATCAAAGTAAAATTTATTATCGGAAGCAATTAAAGTTGTATGTGTTCATCTGTAGAACTAAATAGAATACATTCCAGCCTCATAAGCTGTGTGTCTACACACATACAATAAATCCGTTGAATCAGGCATTTATAGAATGAGATTTTCTGTTATTTATCTGACATTAAGATTGTGTTTGAATTCCTGTAATTGTTTTCAACCAGTAAATTATGTCAGGCATATTGCTTGATCTCAATATACCATCTGTGGTGTCTAGTCAGTTGAAAGAATACTTTTCGAACATATTTAGGCTCAAAGTAAATACGATGTGGTATTTTTTGTGTGTGGGCATGTAAAAGAGTTAATTTTTGCACCTTTCCATGTTCCGCAAAAAGATGCATTTTTTAAATATCCAATAAACTAAAAATCAAAAGACAGGTTCGCGTCTGAGTTTCAGGTCTACCAAGATGCCGGCATTACAGCTTTTGTCTTGTTTAGTGGATATTAATAACATGCAAGCAATAATTTAAACTGAGCCCATAAAAGTGAAATGATTATTAACTCGGGTTTCTCCGTCTATTTCAAACTGTAGAGTTAAAAAACTGGACAGCACAGCCCTTGCGCCACTTCTATAGTAATCTGAATTAAGAAACGATTCTCATGAAAAAAAAAATCTAAGCAAGAAGCAAACGCAAAATTACAAAATTTTTTTGCTTTTATTGCATAAATTTCCTAGAGAAATTCGTCTTTGGCTTAGTTCCTACGGGTTCTTTGCATTTTGACTTCTGCAGCACAAATTTTTAGCACACGAATGTGTAAATTATCATATTTTGAGGCTACATACGTGCACACCCACACAAGCATATGTATGTTATTTTGATTCCTTACTCTACTTTGTATTTCTTAGGTTGAACGTGAAATAGCAATAATGAAACTAATTGATCATCCGCATGTCCTCGGCCTGAGTGATGTCTATGAAAATAAAAAATATTTATACTTAATACTTGAGCACGTGTCTGGGGGTGAACTGTTTGATTATTTGGTGAAAAAAGGTCGCTTAACACCCAAAGAAGCCAGAAAATTTTTTCGCCAAATAATCTCCGCTCTAGATTTTTGTCATTCGCACTCAATATGGTGAGCATTTGTTCTTTTTTTTTTTTTTTTTTTTTTTTTTTTTGAATAAAGAAATCAATAAATGTTAATATTATCAATGATTTTTTAATGGATTAAATTTCAGCCACCGGGATTTGAAACCCGAAAATTTATTACTAGATGAGAAAAACAATATAAAAATCGCTGATTTTGGCATGGCCTCCCTGCAACCGGCTGGCTCCATGCTGGAAACATCATGTGGATCTCCTCACTATGCCTGTCCAGAGGTCATCAGGGTACGCAAACATTTATCACTTTAAGCGCTTACGGGTTGCATGAATGAGTTGTAATGCATTGAAGAACCAAAGAAGCGTTGACACGATACAAATAGACAAACATTTTATTCATACAAATATTGACCTCAATTCAGTACAGAAACAACAAACGAGTTGATTTTCAATTTGTTTCCTTTTTTATAGAGTGTTTGATAGTAAAGTGTTGTCTGTGTGGTGTGGCATGCCGCTGATAGGCAATCGAACGCACAAAAGTTGTAATAAAATATATTTCTGTTTTAACTTTTAAGGGTGAAAAATATGATGGACGTAGAGCGGATGTGTGGTCTTGCGGTGTCATCCTCTATGCACTTCTAGTCGGTGCTCTGCCATTCGATGATGACAATTTGCGACAGCTATTGGAAAAAGTTAAGAGGGGTGTATTTCATATACCACATTTTGTACCACCCGATTGTCAAAGTTTGCTGCGTGGCATGATTGAAGTAAATCCAGAACGACGTCTGACGGTGAGTCATTCGAACAATGGGAACATTACGACTAATATTGAGGAGTGTTTTATTGTGCTAAGAGTTTAACGACTTTTACAACTAATACTAGACTCTTTTCTGCCTGCTATTATGTCTTCCCACAAAAGGTTTACTACATTTTTTAAATTTAAATTAGAAACAAGTAACGGTAGATGCTAAAAAATAACTTTTCAAGAAACATTAGCGAAAATCTCTTGAACAATTTTGCAGCTTTAGGACGCTGTAAGGAGAAGGTATTAGCAGGAATATTATATACTACGATCATGACTGGTTTACTTATTTGACTTACAAATGCCGACAGCGGCAATGACAGTTTTAATTTTTAAACTACGCCAAACACAATCAAGGTGATTAGCACAAAATCTCCCAGAAAAATTCAGAAGCAGTTTGTTTATTTACACTTTATATTAAATTTGGCAGGGAAACAATAACAGATAGTGAATGGTTTTACCCATCACCGTTAAATTCTATGATTTAATCAGGTTTCAAATTTTTCTTTGGTAGTTGGCTGAAATAAATCGTCATCCATGGGTCACAGCTGGTGGTAAGGGCGAATTAGAACTGGAGCTGCCCATGATGGAAGTCGTTCAGACGCATGTTATACCTGCTGCTTCGGCTGTGGATCCTGATGTTTTAAATGCCATTTGTTCCTTGGGTTGCTTTAAGGAAAAAGATAAACTAATACAAGAACTTCTAAGTTCAACGTAAGTTTCAGATAAATACACCGAAACTAAAACTATCTTTTTTAATTGTTGTCTATTGCAGACACAATACCGAAAAGGTTATTTATTTTTTGTTGTTGGATCGCAAACGAAGACGTCCGGCTTTAGAAGATGAAGAAGAAATCGCTCAAAAATCTCGCAGTGAACTGGAGGCAGCCGATCCTCCCCGAAAACGTTTAGATACATGTCGCATAAATGGCACAAACTCCACAAGTTATGGCCAAATATCTGAAGGCTCTCCGCTCACGCCTAGGAGACAAGCGTTCAAGTAAGTTTGCTATGACGTTTGTTATTTGTAAGCTTCTTAGATTGCAATTTTTGTCAATGGTTTGTTCAAATTCATCGCTGACTGTTTTCTTGCTTTATTCATACTTATACTTAAACTTTATCTTTAGCTATTAGAGATGAAGAAAAATGTGTGGATCATACACTTTTCTTTTGGACAGAAGCAAACACTTTAAATAAATATAAATTTCCATTTAAATGCATTCTCATACAGTAAATAGACATCCTGGGGTTCTCTAGATATTTTTCAAATATTTTCAGAGCAACACTTTTTCTCTAGAACTTTGTTGGAAATATTGCAACCGCTGACCGATTACAAGCTAGAATTTTGCCACTTTTTCACATTTACCGCTTTCACTTAAATTTAAACCAATTTGAGCTCGTTATTGTATATTAAACAAGTACAGTTGGATGCATGTAAATCCCTTGTGATTCATATACCAAAACTTCCTTTCCTCACTCCACACACGACTCTGGTCCCCTGCAGTTTCCAGTACGACCAGCCTAAAATATTGCAAATTAAAAAAAAAATCTATGTGCTTCTTGCACCACCCGCTTTCAGTAAGCACCAAAGCTTTTGTTGAACCAGGCAAACGTCTGAGATAATTTGTAAGACATAGAGTTCATCTAGAGTTTTCGAATCAAAGCAAGTGGTAGAGTTGTGTGAACCTGAGATTGTGACCTTAAAGTTCTACCAAATTTCTGACAGAAATCATAATTCTCAACTAGACAAGTCATGCCGTCTCTCAGGAGCCAGACATGTTTTGACAATTTTACTAAACACACAAACTTCAGTATCCTTAATGCAATTTGCTAAAAATAAGAGCAAAATCGTTATTGTAGCGATATATACAGGTTACTACTTCAGTATTTAAACATTATTTAAACTCAGCTAATACTGAAACAGCACAACTGAGTAACTAGCTTGCAAGTCTGGTGTAGGCTATTCTTCAGCAGTGCACAGCTCACAAGATATAATTTTATAAAACCATTTCTTTGTAACTACTCATTTGTTTGTATTCACCAACATGTATCTAAATGTTATTTTCTCAATATTTTCATGCTTTAAAACTCATTGCCACTCGCACATGTTGTTATAAACTGTATGTTAAATGGTATACAAAACCAAACGCAAACGTAAAAATTATTTCTTGATGTGTGCTTGTGCCTCTATCATCCGCTTTTAACACAACGAAACATCTTCAATATACCAATCGAACACACACTAACAGCTTTCGATCCTATAGCAGTACACGTAATCACCAACAGAGACGTTCTCCCACATCGGTTTCTTCGATGCGTTCTTCGTCATATCATAGTCCAACACGTTGTAATTCACCAATTAGTTCGACCCAACAGCAGGCCAATGTATTGTCCAGACCATCGTCGCCTGCCTCTTCGTCAAGCCATTCATCGCGCCATTCGACGTATAGCGATAGAGAGCGATCTTCGTCGGTGCATCATCCCACTAGCAATCGAACATCTTCGCACTCCGCCCAGGTAGGTAGTGTTGATGGTCATGGCAGTGTCGGCAATAATGAGGTTGTGTCTCGTGAGCTGCGAGAGCGAAGAGAATCACGCAACGAACGTTCATCTACAGTACAAACTAGTTGTGTTCCCGGCAGTCCCGGTGCCAATTCTGCTACAGTTCACCAGAGGGCGAATTCTGGCCCCACAATTGCTATAAGCATGTTCCACGACCCGGAAGCCAATAACGGTGAGTTTGATCAACTTCAGATAAGCAAGGCAGACTTTAAATCTGGCTTTATTCACTAGTTATGAATCCCACACCGTCGCCATTAATGAACAATAGCACTGCTGTAATGTCGGGCTCACCTTGTAATGCACCTGGTGGCCAGTTATGGAAAACGCGGCTTACTAATATTAAAAACAGCTTCTTGGGCAGTCCCCGCTTTCATCGAAGAAAAATGCAAGGTAAGATATATCGGTCTGGTTTTAGTCTCTATTAAAATAATGGGATTGTGCATCTTTTGCTTTCAGCGTCCGCTGATGAGGTTCATTTAACACCAGAATCGTCCCCAGAATTGACCAAACGCTCATGGTTTGGTAATCTCATTACAACAGAAAAAGATGAAATTTTTACGATCTTGGTGAAAGGAAAACCCATTGCCACGGTCAAAGCTCACTTGATTCATGCATTTTTGTCGGTAAGATTGATCGATATATTCAGGCCCGCGCCTGTGAACTGTGTCGTGTTTAAAAACGTGTTCTTTTTTTTCTAGATGGCGGAACTGTCACACAGCGTGGTTTCCCCAACATCATTCCGCGTCGAATACAAACGTAACGGCAACGGTCCAGTCATGTTCCAAAGACATGTTAAGTTTCAGGTAAATCTTTCTGATTAAAAATGTGGAAATTAACTTGAATACTAGAACTTAAAGAAAACGGTTTCTGAGAATGTCTACAAGCTGATTCTTTTGTAACAAATTTGATTACCATTTCTTTTCGTTTTAGGTTGATATAAGTGCTATTTGTAAACAAGGTGATGTAGCCGACATGCTGTTCGCGCTTACGTTTACGCTGTTATCGGGTAAGTTTTAAATGGAGTGAAAAGTTTTTGCTAATTATAACAATAAAACCATGTTCACATTTTAGGTAATATACGACGATTCCGTCGCATTTGTGAACACATACAATCTCAGGTATGTTCAAAGCGTTTTCCCGGACCCAGCAGTCCGCCCACAGTACCAACTGTAACACAAGCAGTGTCAGAGAGTTCATCATGTGGCTCTGTGTCCAGCGAACGGTTATCTTACAAGCGACAGGTAAAGTTTAAAATAATTAATGGCCTTGAAGAAAGAACTCAAATATAAATACATTGTTGATCTCTCATTTAGCAAATTGAAAACGATACAGAAAACGACTCAATATTTACGTACAAATCTGGCAACAGTCGCCGTTCATCGGCTACAAATAACAATAATGCCAATCCTATCGAAATTCCAGGCAGTCCGATAGCAGTTAGATCCAAGTAAGTCCACTACCTCCCACTCACTCCCTCTCTCACTGAACACACATACACTAATAAAGTAAAGCCAAAAGTGGTGCTTAGAATTGAGCCACAGGTCGCACAAACACTCAAAACAAATTATGTATGTGTTTATTTTGTTAGTTCTGAATCAGCCGAACAGGAGCGGCCATGTGACATGCAGAGTGAACGTCAGGCGACAACAATGTCCGGGAGTGCAATAGCATGAGAATTATTTCTCTGATTTGGTTCAAGTTTTATTCAAATTGTTTATTTTCAACAACTCTACCAACTTTTACTCCAGTCTTAAGTATTAGAAATATCCACACATACAAATTCTAACACACAGTCTTATAAGAAGAATTTTGAAAGTAATAAATTTATTAAAAAGTCTTAACCATTAAAAGTATTCAACTAAAACCAAAAAAAAAAAAAACAAATGAAAAAACAAATATAAAAAATGAATAAGATAATAAGAAGCAATAAATAACTATCCAAATTTTCTTTAACCCCCACACAATAAATAACATAAAGCCCCAAAAAGTCAAAATAAAAATGCATTTAGAACAACCTGTGTTTTAGAAAACCAAATTTTCGTCACTCAACCCCGAGGAACATAAATTAGGAGAAAACGAATTGCATTAAAATATTTTTACAGTTAAAGTTCTCAAAAAAAACAAACAAAAAAAGATTATAATAATAAAATTAGAAAACACATTTCATTTTAAAGCTTGATAGGAAATAGTCAGTTGGTCACCACAAAATCATTATTGCTTCTATCCGAAAATTACAACTCACGAATACTTATTGCTTTTCACATCTTCTGGGTTTCAATTATGGAATTATTTTCAAAATATCTCAATATTGTTGCCGCCGAGCCGAACAAGTTTACAAAACTTAAAAATTATGTACGGAAGGATAATCAGAACAAGCTTTTATTAGTCGTCTTTCCTTTATCGAAGACCAGCGATCTTATAATCAATTAAAATAGATTAAAAATTAATGAAGAGAAAACAAGGATTTTCAATATGTTGCTGTATACATACATTGATTGATTGATACTCATATGTAAGTGTTAAAAATCTATATTTTTTTTAAAAGATTAATAAAATGTATAAAATTTGTAAATGAAAAATAAAGAAAGCTTAAGAACTCCAGGCATTATACTAGTAATATCAAAAATATTTAAAATAAACAAAATTTATCAGAAGTTATAATAATTTCTGTGATTAAATTGTCAATATAATTAATTATATTCATTTCAGTTTAGTTTGTCTCGAAAACTTTTTAAAACACCACTCGGAACGTGTGTCCGAGTGAATGATAAGTGGCATGAGTTTGTTTAAGTCAAAGTGAGTGTTTGTTTAAAAATTAAAGAAAAAACTTTTTTTGCGGAAAATTTCCTTTCTTTCTTTTAGTTGTATGTATGTTTTTGTTAAAATAATTTGTATAAATTGCATGAATGAACTGTGTTTTATTCACAACTCATATATAATTTTTAAATAAGTACAAGAAACCAGTCCAGTCTGAATATTGGTTGTTAAGAGCATTTAGCTAAAGCTGCAAACTCTGGCATAAAATGTAAAACTTCAGTAGATGAAGCCATTATATTTTTTTTAGTTCATAGCCATATTTATCTGATATGGTCCTTAAATATATTTGCAACTTAAAGCGAGAGTGTGGGTAGGTATTTAATCTTGAGTCTAGTAAGCAAAGTAAACAACACTCACTATAGGAAAAAATATGATAATTTCTATAAAAATTTGGACCGGATATACTCAATATGTACTGACACACCACCGAAAAAAAAAACAGTCAAGCAAAATCGAAAAGATTCTGCTTTGAACGAAAGACGCTACCGATTAAATGGAATTATCCTTTACATCGCAATGTAAATTTTGGTCTTTGAACTAGATTCAGTGTTCAGCTTGAGATAGCCCAACATGTCACTGAGCTCACACCTAGAGTGGACGCCAAGGCTTCAAATCATACAGTTGCCCAGAAATACGGTCCCCTTGACAGCCAGAGCGGGTCGATCACGGAGAAAATGGAAGATCGTTTTCTCTTCCTCCCTGTTATTGCAACTTCAATCATATTTGTTTTCAGGAAGGGAAGCCAATTTGAAAGCTTTGCTAGGGCCTATACTTTTTGTACTAAATTTTGCCTTCATCTGTACGGTAACAAAAAAACCAACACAAATCCTTTTTATGTTAAGCCAACGATATCTATATACATATTTACACCAACGTCTTGCAGGATGCAACAAGTTGAAGGTTTTCCTGGTAACCATTGACACTAAACACCTGAACACTTCAATTGTTATTATTCATCCTTCTGGCAACAATGAATATCAAACCAAAAAATGTTTACATTTCACTGCAAAGCTTTTTTTTTTTTGAACAAAAAGAAGTTCTAGTAACATTTTTTACGGAAGTTTTTCGCCATGCGGCAACTTTCAATACCAATCCACGGCAATTTACATTTTTAGCAAACAATATTCTTTTGCTAGCATTTCTTAAATCATGCAGCGCAACCAAATAAAATGCAAAGTGTAAACGGTTTCCCTTACTTTTTTCCCTAAAAACCAAAATATCAAAAGAAAAAAAAAACTGTTTTCATGTCACTTATTTTAGAAATATTTTCAAAACTTTACATTGATAGAATAAAAAAAAAACTATAATGAATAAAATACTCAAATATAAAGACACTTAAAAATGATCCAATCATTATACCGTCCATTTTTATATCAGTTTTTCACAAAAAAAAAGAAAAAAAAAAACAAAACGAAAAATGTCCCCTAACCAAACACACACACACACACACGCATAAACAAGCACTTTCCCCTTAAAAATAAAAACACTAAACAATTCTCTTTCCAAATTTAAAGAAAGTAGTAAAACCCTTGAAGACAATTTATACAAATTATTTTGCTTTAAGTACTTTAAGCTCGCATTAACTTGTTGGTTCTTCTTTTCCGAAATTAAGTTCATCCTAAAGGCTAAAGTAGCTTAAAATACAGCTACAACACAAATATTATAAAAACAAAACAAATAGAAATTAAATTAAAAAAACAATTTAAAAGAAATACACTAACAAATACAAATACCAAAGAAATTTGCAAAATTATTAGAAATTCTATGGAGAGATGCATATAAGAAATACAAAAAATTTTTCAAAGATAAATTCAGAATTTTTTTGCAAAAATTATCTTTTGTTTCATTTGACATAAGATGTTTATTTTTTTGAATATTTTTTTGATTGTTCCATTACATACATACATGAGTACATAAACGGCTACTGAGGGACAAATGGGAGGCAATACACATAGAAAGCTGGTGCTTTTTCGGTCGGCACCCAATTTGTCTGTTGGTGCGCCTTACTTACTGGTTTTATTTGCTCGATAGGTTTAATTTAACATTCTGCTTGGGTTATCAGATGAGCTGGATTTGGCAGAGTTATTTAGCAAAACTAAAATTTCCATTTTATTTAACTGACACAGGTTTCTATTTTTATAACTAAAAACGTATAAAAAGTAGGCTCAAATCCAATAAAGATCGAAACCCCTAGTTGTTAGTACCTTTAACGCCATTTGTATTCATAATTTATATTATTGTCTACAATAATTTTAACATATAAAATAAATCAAATAAATATTTGCTGAGGAAACCATGACCACTAAATATGTGTGGTTTATACCAATAATGTGTTATATAAGCTTTGAACAGGGTGACAAAAGCCAGTGTTCCTTCTGGCCAAACTCCAGCCTTTAGGACTCAAATGTCTTTGCTGCCTGTGAACCCATTTGGCCCAGAGCCACATCCAAACAAAAAACAAACGAAACAAATTTTATATTTATATTTTTGAAAAGAACATTTTCATAAAATAAATTGCAAGTTACATTCAAAACGTATAATTTTCAAATTATTTTCAATATATTCTGTTTCACAAAGCAAAGCTCACCGAACGAAGTAATATGTTGCATCATTAACAAGTAATTATTGACAAAATGCATTTATTCATTAATACATAAAATCAACATAGTACTATTTAATGACAATTTATCAATTTCCATCGTATTTAGATAAAACAAGAATATACTACATAACAAACTTATTTACTCGAATATCAAATCATCTTTAACATAATGCTATCTCATTTATACATACATACATACATACGTGCATGCATGTAAACATAGTTGCATACATACTATACATGCATACATACATATATTTACCAATTATAATGCAAGAACTATATTTATGCATAACCATACATACATTTAACTATTACAGTATTTATTTAAAATACGACATGAGCCCACTCATAACTGCATACCCACATACATACATCCATACGACCATTTACAGGTGCATGACTCTTGTACACAAACTCTGTCTGACAGCTCATGATTGGTGATTACCATCACCAACTGAGGTGCACCTTGATAACTACTGTTCTCCTTTTGTTTATATTCTTATAAAAATGTACAATATTTATGCTTAAGTAAAAAAATTGATATACAAAATTTTGCCACAAAATAAAACCAAAAAACAAAACAAAAACAATTTATATAAATTTGTATTTAATTGAAAGAATGAAAATTTACATACTCTATATTTACATAAATAGCAAAAATCTTTAACAATAAATTGACTTACAAAAAAAAAGCAACAACAAAAATAATTTATGTACATTGTTATTATCTGCAGAAAGACGCAAAATATTGAACAAGGAAATAAATAATATTTTTTAACTATAAAAAAATATGAAAAATACGCTTTATACTGAAAATTTGCTAATTATTTGACAATTGATTAATCCCATCTTTGGTATACCTTTACAATTGAATCGCTTATGCAACGAGTTTTAATATCATGTTTAACAACGGTTCGCTACTTTGTGTTTCTAATTCTAGTTTTGAAGTATTCCTGGTATTTCTTTTATAAAACTGTATATTTTCAGTTTATGAAATGAAATATTGAATTATTTCGATTTTCTTCTTCAGGATTTTTTTTGTTTCCAACTGAATATCGAAATAAATCAGTTTTTTTTTTAAACAAGATTGACCTTAAGCTCAGTGTATAAACGGAAAAAATAATAAACAATAAAATTCGAAAACCTAGCATCAACAATACTCATAATACTATTATACTTGAAACTATTTTTCAGAATTTGAGTTCAGAGTAGGAATTTTTACCACCGAAAAGTAGTTAGTAAGAGGCAGTACTTCAATTTGTATTACTTTGCTTCAACGCCCTACATTTAATTTTTTTTATGCCTGTCGTCTGCAACACTAAGAGATATTGTGCACTATTACGTGACCAATAAGGGCACAAGTGGCCTGGTTTCACAGCTGCCAGACAGGGAGATATTTGCAGACTTGGTATTTATTTGCTTCTGTTACTCCAATATGTGTTACTGGACCTGAGTGCCCCGTCAGCATCATACTTTTGAGTAAAAATTGCCAAGTATGAAATTGTTTAAATTGTGCAAACTTTATAGCCACGTTTTGAAAGAAATAATTTGTATATGGCTTTTGTTCTTGACAGCCGGACTGGTCTGTCATACAACCAACACCGATTTCACGTAAAAAATCTGAAATTTTGCTACATAAAACACCTGAGATCTATGTAACCTCGCATTTTTCATTGGTAGATAAATTTATTGCCAGTCAATTGTCTGGCAATGAAAGTGCAAGAATTCCCCACAATTACCTGAACGGACTATTTTCTTATTGCCAACGATTTTTCATTTCCAGTTTTCATTTGTCAGCACGTTTTTAGGTGTTAAAATATGTTACGCTCTGGGTACCGTCTATTTGTTGCCTTAGTTTCGTAAGCCTTTGCATTGTTAAACAGGATATTAAACTCTCATTTTTATGACAAACAAATATAAAAATATAGACTCGAGCAAATACTTGCTGATTCATAAAACTAATCTTAACTGAATTTCTACTTATGGTACAACAAGCTTTTCATCAATCACACATTCATTAATCACCTCATTCATTAAACTCACTCTTAACTATTGCATTAATCCCACAAATTAAACATTACTCAACTTAAAGTCGTTAAAAATCTAAAAACGTCTCATGCAATGTTTTATTCATAACGATAAATTGGTATCAAACATAAAACCGCATAAAACACACCTTATCACGATTTTTGCACTCATCATCATTATCTAGATTAAAAGTATTTTTCAATGAAAATTTTAAAGCTGAAACTCGATTAAAGCTTTTAGTTTATCCATCATAATTAAGCACAAAATAAGAAGAAAATATAAAACATATATATTTTTTGTTATCATGTTTAAAACAAAAAACTAACTGTATAATTTTATAAAATCATAATTTATATCCATTCGTGCTTCATCTTTACTCTTTAGAGTTGTATCGTCAGTGTCATTAATCATCATTATCAAGGATAGATAAGTTCTATGAACAATTATGATCGGCTTTCTTTTTTTTATTAATTATTTAAGTAAGAATTTGCTTTATTAGATGATAACTGTATTATGATTGTAAGTAAACAAACCCACTTATTTGTGTATTTAGTCATTTAGGTTTCAGATTTATGCAAAAGCATCATTCTACGATCAATTAACTGTTTAATTAACGATAACTTATTTAAACTGGCAGCGACTAGTACCAAAACATTTGTGTTTCCATTCCTTCTGATTTGTGTGTTTTGTTTCGTTTTTGTAAAATGATTTGTTAAACATATTTAAGATTAAGTAAGTAGTTAAAAAATTAATAATTTATATTGTTTGCAATAAATAATGAAAATCATTGAAATGAATATAATTTAAGAACTATGAAAATAATTTACTAAATATATTTGCAAATAAATAACAATACCATGATAAGCAAATAAATCTTATTAAAATATGAAATGTGTGTTTTATTTCGCAAAATGTTGCTGGTAAGAAGTGATAAAAAAGAAAAAACAAAAACAAAAACAAGCGTTTCTAGTATGTCACGTTATTTGTGCAAAGTTCAGGTGTCTGCTACTACTACTACTCCTACTCACAGAGCACCATAACAAAATAAAGGCCGAATACACATAAGAACCTTCCACTTGGTGTTGACTTCTCTTTTCATAGAAAATTTCAAAAACACAAATTGTTCACACAATTCACAGAACTTCGTTTACACACACATACACACTGCAACTTCTTTTTGTTTAACACAGATTACGGTGGCGTATGATTATTATTAAGTGACAAATTGTGTTGAATCTCTGGTAAGTATACGAGGAGGCGGGCAAATGTATGGGTGAAAGTAATTATGAGTCAGTGTATAATTATATGCTATTTATACTATTATTTTGTTTATTTTCTAGTAATTATAATAAACAGTTTCTTTAAATAAACAAAAAAAAGAGTAATTATTTCTTAATTGCCCTGCAAGCTCTCGTAACGAATCTAACCAGTGATGTCCAACTTGCACGGCCAAGGAATCAAGACAATTTTAAGAAAAATACACACACTGCGTGAAAACACATGTCTTTTTTGCGTTTTTCTATTGTTGTTATATGAACTTTCCATTTATCACTAAGCCAAATGTTATACCGGTAGCTAAAGTTAGGATTTTATCGGCTAGATAAATCATTTTTCATTATTGCAATGCTCTTTTAACACGAAAGTTAAGTTGGCAGAAACATTATTCAATCTGTAACTTAACGGGATGTTTCGCTTTGAAAATTTCTCTATTTTTCCATGTCTGTGCTGTATCACGTTGAAATGGTTGATTAATTTGATAAGTTCTTTTGAAAAATTATTAAATTTCGCAGCGAAATGATGTTGATGAGAACCCTAGTGGCTGCGAAATGGCTTGCTCTACCGCAATTCAAGTGATACTATTGCTTTATTTCTTTCTATTCAGTTGTTTCCAAAATGAATCTAAGCGTTTTGCACAAAAAAAAAAAATATTTGGCATACTTAACACTCAAAACATTTGATAAGTCGTTTCAAAAATAATGGATTGCTGTCGTAAGTAACTAGATAGTGAAAATATTTTAATGTAAAGTTGATTTGACAGGTATGTCGACTTTTTTTTTTGCCTAAAAGTTACATAATGTATCGCAGATCTGGTTCAATATAAGGACTATTTTCATACTAATAATGAGTTCTTCATTAGAAAACTTATTTAAGACTTTTTCTATTTCAAGAAAACTACCGCAAGGCTCTTATCCCCTAAAAAAAAGTGGCATATAGAAAGCAGATGTTTTCTGTGAAATTCTCACGGTATCAAGAACAAATTATTAGTTTTGAGTGTAGAAAGCATATAAGTGCATGCTTTCAGAAAATTGACAACATTGTCATTATCAAGCTGTCTATATAAGATGCATAGAACACATGTAGATATGTATATTAGGGTAGGTCGATCTAGCAATTGATATTGAACCATGGATTTTTCGGTAGCTTGTCCCACTAAAAATATAAAAAAAAAACTCCTTTTCTGGGCCTCCGATTTTCAGTTTCATTTTATGTTTTCGTATCGTACGGCGGGGAGAAAAGGTTACTGGGGGGTTGATCAAGCGTTTGACTCCTCTATGGGCGTCTCGAAAATAAAATGTTCTCCCTTACAGTGTCTTGCCCCTGGGTGCCCTCAGAGCAGTCAAGCTTGTTACCAGCCCCAATAATTTTTTCAAGCGCTTAGTACCAGGCTTCCTAAGGGAGCTCCTATATACAAGTACAAAATAATATATATAGGGATTTTTCTTCTTCCCTCTAAAAGCTATTGAAACATCAATTATACGATATCGACAAAAGTTTCATCACAGAAATTGAGCCGACCTAGCGTATACACTAATAAAATTACAAATACCTGTTCACCTTGTGCCTTCAAAAGCTCAACACAATTTGTGAATTTTGTTAAGAAATCAATATTGAAAAGTTATTTGCAGCAGAGGATTGCCACTTAACATGTACCAGGTAATAAATTCATAAGATAGTTTAATATTTGTGATTTTCCAAGATGGTAATTGCTTGTATTAAATGCGTTTATTCATTCTGAAAATCCCCTTTGAACTATTTTAATGGTTTAGTTGTTCTGCATAACAACATTATTTTCACTTGCCACTTAATTTAAATTTCTTTAACCTCTTTGCCGGAGCGTAGACAGATAGAAAGTTTTTTGTTGTTGATTTGCAGTTTCTTTTTAATATTTTGATATTATTGTATTGCAGTTTTGTTGTTGTTTTCATTGAATCTGGTTTGTTTTCTATTCTGTGACATTTGTTTTAATTGTAGCCATTTGTGTGCGTTTTGTTTATCATATTTGCACAATGCGGCAGAACAAGCACATGTTTCGTTATGAAGAAATAAAATCCCAAAACAAATTCATATGCAATAATGTGGTAGAAAGCTTTAAGCTTCAAAACACGCACAAAAGCTTTACAAGGGAATTTTCGTTAGACATTTCGAAAAAGCTTTTATCATTTGCAGCAAAAAAGTACCAAAAGTGCGTGCTGCACTGTATGAAAAGAAAACTTGGTCATTTTCCTTTTCAGTTCGGGACGGGTTTGCAATTCAACAGCACTTCAAAACGGAAAACTATTAAATTGTGAAAAAGAGGAAGAAGCAAGAGGAAAAAAATTTAAAATCAGAAGAAAAAAGAATAGAAATATTATCATCATTATATGTTCTCTAGTGACATAGCATATATTATTTGAAATGAAAAAATTCAACTGATTTCTATAATATATGCAGTAAATTTTTCGAAAATTACAGAAAAATTTAATATTATTCATGCACAAACTTGAAGCGAATAAAAGTTAAGCAAAAGGTGCTACAAACGGAAACGAGTTATTAACGAAATTAATTTTAAAAAATAATGAAACGAGTGTGTGGAAATATACATATACATATGTATGTATAAAATAAACCAGAAAAATATAAATAAAGTTAATCGAAGTAGATGAGCTTCGGGCGGTTATGTAAAGTGTGAAAAATAACGAACTCCTTTTCTGAAGAGAAAAACCAAATAAAAAACTATTCGTTGGCTAATTATTGACAAAAAATTGTAGTTAAAAGAAAACCAAAAAAAAAGTAAATAAAGTCGAGAGGAAATTAAGTGTAAATTTATATTTAAAAATGTAATTTGTTGGGCTTTTCGCACATTGTTTTATGCAAAACGAAATTTACAAACAAAAAGTGCTAAAAATAAATTTTTTGATTTCAAGAATTTGTGCCAAGGCTTCAATTAAAAATAATAACAACGAATTCTACCAACAAACCAATTCGACTGTAAAAAATATAGTAATTTTAATTTTAGGAGTTCCCCGCTAAGCCTTAAAGTGTCTGTTCGTGTGTGTCTGTGTCTGCGTTTTTTTTTTGTGTGCGTGAGCCTAACTAAATTACTACGAAAAGAAAAAGAACTCACACACAAATTATAAACATTTTAGTTCAATTCTGATTATGAATCACTTGTACAACTCGGCGATTTTTCTTTTTTGTTTTTTTACCAAACAACAAATAACCATATCAGATTGTTGAGTTTTGTTGTTTCAGCTGCTTTTGTTGTTGGAGTTATCCTTGTTGTCCATGTTGTCGTCACCATGCCTATTCTGGTGTCCACTCCACATCATTCAAACTAAGCAACATACATATGTGCACATGTACGACAACACGTTTTAAATCTTCGTTTCGCTTTTGCTTTAACGATTTCGTTTTAGACCACGAGCTCTAAATGGTAGCCGAATCTAGCCACTCGCCAACAGCAACACTTTCGTGTGTGTGCATGTAGTTACTCCACATAGTAGTTGAGCGTGTTCAACTTTCAGTTAGAGCATGTGAGGTTTATTGTTTCTATTCAATATTGAGGAATAAGCGGTATCAAGGTTTCCCAGTCGCGACCCATATTTACTTCAAACTACCAGTTACACGCAATGTTCGTTCTCTTAGTACTTTCACCACACACAATCCGATAATAAGCATATATGTATGTATATAAACAGTACACATACAAATAAAGACACCAGGAATGATTCTAACAAATAAAAATAACCCTAGACATGCCAATGCAAAGTTCTGCATAGTTCAACTATACAACATGCCTTTTTTAATATTTACATGCCACACAACAACGACTACAAAGGCTTAGTGTTTGTTGTGTATGTGTGTGTGTGTGTGTGTGTGTGTGTGTGTGTGTGCGACTGTTTAGTTTCTCTTCTTTGTGTTTTATTTCATACATACAAGAACTTGGTTTTGAATGTTTTGTAGATGTGAAAAACTTGGCACAATTGTACCTTTTTTTTGGTACAATGGCAAAGAAATTTCACTATCAACAAACTTAAATGTTTTGTGGAACAAACTGACAACGATCGGAATGCTAAAATAAATCTTTATGGAAGCCAGCAAACACATCATCAATTAATTTCGTTCTATAACGCAAAGATAGCGTTTTAAATGATTTATAACCGGAACAAGGAAATATGTTTAATGTGCTGCAATTATTACAATTATATTGCAGTGCAGCACTGTTTTTGCCAGAGAGCTCTCCTCATCGAAAGTAGTGGTGACGATTTGTTGTCTCCTAGAATTCTCTAGCTGTTAAAACTAACAAACACATGACCGTGTGTAGAAATAAATCATATTTGAGTTAAGAGGGTGTTCAAAATAGAATAAACATTATAAAAGCGTATAATTATAATGAATGGATACATACAGTATGCGAATAACAGCACCAGCAATGTAAGTTCAATAGCTGCGCTCTACACTGAGACAATTACATAGAAAAAATACTTCATGCGGGCTGAGAACATTTTATATACAACAAGCTAAATTTCCCTTTAGCAAGAAAACAAATTTTCAACTCAAAAGTCCATACAATATTTTGTTCACGCTCATGGCAAATACATTTAATTTTTCTACGAATATACCCACTAAAATTTAGATAAATAAGTACTAAAAACTATTCAATGTGCCATAAGTTCTGTAAAAAAAACAAACATGTTTTTGGTACCAAGTGTAGCTTGCAAGTGCCACCACTGATTTTGCTTTGTTCTACCTTTTCGTGCTTAGAACACAATGAAAAGGATTTAATATACTTCAATACAAGAATTAGTTAAAGAAAATTTGGTTTTGTATTAAAATCGTCAATGCAAATAAAAATATTAAAGTTAAAAAATTAAATATTCTAATGATGACATTGAACATTGGGTCTAATGGTTTGCATTATAATTTTAGCGAATTGCCTCTTGGAAACGCCTAAAATCTGCCAGTTTTTTGTAAGTAACAGCTATTGACTGTTGTTTTTGAAAGCAATTCTTACTATATCCCAGCAAGTATTATTACCCATTGGGGCCTTACTGTTCAAAATCTTTCTAAAGTATTATGCAAGTAAAATGCGCATTCACAAAAATGTATTTGTATTTCTCATAATCAAAATAAAAATTATGATTTTTTGCAAGACATCCTTTACTTGTAATACAAATTTGTAAGTTTAGAGAAACTGGGCCCATGAAAATATTATATAAAAAAGACACTGGTTTTGGTTTACAGTCAGCCGCTGAGAAGCAATCGAAGATGCGTAACGTTTGGTACTTTTAGCGTTTGAAGTATTTGGGAATATAAACATAATAGTGCATTCACTTCTTTTACTAAGCTTTATATACATTTTTTTTGCTACCAAAAGCTTACATGAATTAAAAAGAGCATTTAGCACAATTTTGCTGGATTCAGTAGTGCCTTTCCTCTAACTACAAGAATGAAATAGAAACATTCCAGCATTAATATAATGTATACAAATTTTATATAATTTTAACTTTTTACAAAAAAGAATTTTAAATTAATTAGTGAGCAATTTTTTTACTGTTTCGCAAAAGCTGACATTAGATACGAATATCAGTTGCAATATCTGCATTATAACAACCGCAATTGTGCAGAGTCCCAACATTAAAAAATCAATCAACCGATTTTAGCTAAGAAAATATTTTCACGCAACAAAAAAATTAACGTTCGTAAAAGCTGATAGTTTATCAATAAATTTCAAAATACCAGACAGAAAGTCATCAACAGCTCAAGTAATATTTTATTTCACGTTACTCTTGAAAACACTGGGCAATTTGGCTATGAGCTGTGTTCTAAGCTATTGGCTGCTTAGTGTTTAATCCACTCATATGGGAAAGAGTGAACGTTAAGAGAAAGGTGTGAAAATATGTTAGGTTTTCTAAAATGATATGAACTGAAGGTGCCGTTTGAAAGCTCCGTCACTCAAACATTTTCGTATTATAGTTTAGCTCAAGTGCTTGTGAATTTTACTTACTCATGTGCCTGCATGTTTCGCTTTGCATTTCTTTCATATACGAGTTCATATTTGTTTACTACACAGAGAGTTTTCTTATTTTTCTTTTTTGATTCCACATGCAAACGAAAAATAACCACAAACTCACACATGCACTTGAATATCGCATAAAGTGTACCAAACACATGGTTGTATTGAGAGCTCACTGATAGAGGGTCATGCATGTTGATTTCTCTACTTAACGGCCACTTAATGGCAGGCAGGCAGGCAAGGTACGATAATTTTGTATGTTCGCTGTACATATGTATATACCTACATATGCATATAAAAATACTTTTCAATTTGTCGTTTTTCTTGTTGTTGGTTTGTTGGCAACAGCCGAATGAATGATTTTGTGGCGTATGAGTATTTTTATTACACATTTGATTTTTCGTTAAACCAAGAAACTTGCCAAACAACACATTTTTACACCCTGTGTTTTTATTAAAATTTTTGTTTAACAAAAGATTTTTTTTTTTTTTTTTTGGGAAATTATTTAAGTGAATGTCATGAGGTTTTTTTGTGAAAATTACTACATGCAAGATTATTTCCTCAATGTCATTGCTTCAAGAAAACATGCAAGCAACATGTTTTGCTGCACACACTTAGAAATTGGTTATTTTAATTGCGAAAAAATTATATATTACAACATGAATATTTGCTCAATAGATTTTCAGCCGCTGGATTCTGTTTAGTAATTTTAACTTTACATTGTTTTAAGAATCGCCGTTTTGATCCTACGAAAAATGTTACGACATTTATTTGATAAATATTCTATTCGATTAACACGCCTTCATTCATTCCCCTATACCTAAATCGGTTGGTTATCACGAGATTCCAAAATGTATTGCATCTCTTAGTTTTCAGCCATGTCTTCAATTAGTTCATGCTTTTAGAGCCAAATTCTGCCACTGTACACTATTCAAAGCAATGTGAGCCCTGAAATACGAGTACACCCTTCATCTTTTTGGCAACACTATCAATTAACCTCAACGTGTATATCTTTTATGCGCCAACACATTTTGTAGTGTTTTCTTTTTAATTTGACCCATTTGTAGTACGTTGTTTTCTCTCAATGTTAAGGATGGATTTTTTTTACAAATTAAACGAACAAATAGCTTACACACATTTGATAAATACAATGAAGAAACCAAAAAATTAAAAACAGCAAACCAAATATAAATAGAAAAAACTTAAATCTGCAACAACAAAAACTATAAATAAAAATAAAAGATAACAAAAAATAAACACCAAAATAGAAAAGATTTCAAAAACAACAACTTTTATTACATTCTATGGTCACGAAAAATTTCTATTTTCCTTTTTTATTTTTATTTTCAAACATCTCAGACATGCTTTCGCATTAAATACACGCAACAACGCTTGATGCTAAAAAGAGGGACACAAATAGAATTAATAGCAATGTTTTTAGGAGAACGTAATTGTTTTAAATACGTAAATATTTAATGATTTCGACAATTTTGTCACAATCGAAGTTTTGAGAGAACTACAAATGAATTTACAAAAAGCAAAATTACTTTTAAAATTGTTTTTTCTAAATATATTGTCATATTGATTCTCCACCTTCCTGTATGAAATATCTTGACTTTTGCTAATTATTTTATCGGGTTTGAGTTCGACTTTTACTTCCCCAAAATAGGAAAAGATTTTTTGTGATAAATCTTCACTTTTGTTTGCTCCGTGTTTTTGGACTGTACGCTTTTAATTACAGACGGAAATGAAGGTTCCATTTGTTTATAAAGTTACTTAGGATCTATTTATTACAATAACTTCTTCTTCTTCTTCTATATTTTATACATATAAAAAAGAATTCCTGTTTACATGTTTGGGAGCTATGGAGTCACCATAGATCTTTGCTACTCTCTCGCTCTCTCTCTCTCTGCGGAGAATTTGCCCATATTTTGGCTCAAATTAAATATTTAAGTAAATATATAGTAAGAGTCCTTACGTTTACAGCGCCAAATGTGACTCTTCTAATACCACATTAAAATATTCATTCACTATAAAACAATACAATCTTATTATAATTTTTTCATTGTTTATTTTTGAAAAGTTTTCTTTTATTTAACGTTTAGCATTTTTACACATTAAATTTGCGTTTTTATATTGGGTTTTGATTTGAAAATTTAAAATTAAATATGCAAACATGAAAGTACACACAGGTGCATGCATATTTGCATGAATGAGCAAGTATATACTTAGATAAATGTGTGTAAGTTTTAAACGAATTTGAAAAGGAATGTTAAAAATATTTACAGATGTATTTGCGTGTATGCGGTTAAATACATGTGGTTCGGCAAATCAAAATGCATTTGAATACGTTTGGAGGACTAAATAGTTGGCGGCAATAATTGACATCATTTGCACACAACATGTCATTTTTCGCCCATAATTTCCAACAGACATAAATATCAATTTATTGGCATGCAGACATAAAAACTCGATTTTTATGTGAAACTGTGAGTGTGGCATGCAGAAAAAAAATAAATAAAGATTGGAATAATTGAGAACAGGCGAAAAAAGTAATTTTTGGAAATCGCATGCTTATTAGTCATCTAATTTTTTGGTCGCCTTTCATCTTTGTACGTCTTGTGCCACTTTGACGATCTTCAATTTTTAAATTGTACCAGCAAAAGCCATTCAATTAATAGTGTTGTACTCAAATGCTGCTCTGCTTCTCCTTAGCCGAGAACAAACTCTGAAATTGAGAATGTTGCTGGCTAGGGAAGTGGGGCACATATTCAGTTTCTTTCATGCTCGTATATTCTCACATATTTACAGTCTTTATCACTGAAACTACTTAATCTTTCTGAATACACGAGGCATGCTAGATAGCTGATGTAAAAGAGGCACAAAGTTTTTTTTTAATTTTTTTCTATTTCATAGAAAAGCAGTACCTCATAGTTCTTCATCCTAAAATCATATTCGTTTTAATATGGGATAGTATGGCAAAAATTTACAACCTACGCTTAGTGTAAAATTTCTACCAAGAAAACAATTAACTTGAACCACTTGCAATTTAAGTTGTTGATCAGCTGTGAGTTTATGTTAGATAACTAACTAAGCTGAACGTGCTCAGGTATAATTCGATTGTCAAGAATTCTACATGTAAACGCAATATATCGATTTATTTGGATGGCAAAAAATCTACAATTTTCCAGGGAAATTGTATCGAGAAATCATGGCTATTAAATGAAACCACGTCTTATGGAAACAACATGTATGAATTAACTAGGAAATTGACAAAATTTCCTTCATTTGTAATATTTGATAGTTCGTTCAGTCCATACTTAATAAAATGTTAACGATTGAAACATTTACGAAGCGAACTGCATTTGTTTAGAATTTTGTTAATAAAAAAAAAAAAAAAAAAAAAATACATAAAAATACAAGTATTTTCAAACATATTTGTCAACTCATTATTTTTGTTGTAAAAGACGCCATCATTAATGTTAAACACTTTTCAAACCGAAAGTCTGTTAAATGTGCTGCTCATAAAATTTTTATATTTTGTAATTTCAAATTACATTTTAATAGAAAACGTTTTCTGATTTGTCAGACTTGCACTTATTTTTTAATTTTATTTTTTTTTTAATTTTAGAAACACAAATTACAATATTTAATATTTTGATTATAGCAAAATGTAAGACATTGTTTTTAATTCACACATGCACACAAAAAACAAAGGAAAAGTAATGTACATTTGCACAATATTGTATTTGCCTTCATAAACAAAAAGTTTTAGTCGGTGGAAAGCTGAAGAATTTTGTCCGCCAATTTCAAATTTGCATTCTTATTGGCTTGAGTTTGAGAAGCCAATGTTTTTATTTTCTCAAATGATTAATCATCGTCAAAAGGAACTAGAAATGCACTTGTCTGAAAAGTATAGATTATCAAAAATGTCTGTGTAAAAATAATAAATTGCTATTGTGCTGACTACGAATATATAGTAGACACATGTGCATGTTCAACTTTAGCAGATTGTAAAAACCTTACCTGAGGCCTGCGTCTTAAATCAAAGAATAATTTAATAAAGCTGCTTCCATAAAGCTTAAAAATTTTTCCAAACCCTTTTAGGCCACTTGTGCTCTACTCAATGTTAATTATTGAGCTAATTAAAAAAACCTTTTATTTAAGTTGTGACGCTGATTAGGGGAGAAGAGAATTTTAAGTGCGCTGTAAGCATTTTCTGTATCAATCAACAAACGTCTGTTTGAAGTCTCAAAGGAAGTTTTGAATTTTGTTGTTTTTAAATCGGCCAAACTAACAACATTGTGACAATAGCACTTTTTGCTTGTATTGTTTTCATCAAAGCTGTTGAAGTAGGATTGTGTGGCAACAGCAACAACAAAAATTACTGGCCTCCTGTAGACTCAAAAGAAATCATTTTTGAAGTGGAAACTGTTTTAAAGCGCAACACAAGTGTTCTTAAATGGAATAGAAACACAACTTTAATACAAAGACGCAACAACGACGACAAAAGTGACATTAAAGGAAATAAAAACGACGTACTCAACGTATGTAATTCATCAACGTCACGTAAATGCAGATTTCTGCTAAAAAAAAAAAAGAAACGCAAACATTATTGTTTGCAACAAGGAAACTACAACCCCAGCAACTGATGCAACAAATTCACAGCCAGCCTCATCCGCAACATTTATTATTTTTTACATACAATTTCATTTACACGCATGCACACACACACACACACACACACACGCACACACACACTTTAACATTAATAGCAGTTTTCTTTCTCATTTAGGGGAAAACGTGTTTAGCAAAAGAAAAAACAAATAATAATAAACAAATAAATTGTTTCAGTGTATTCCTTAACTGCTGCTTTGTACAGCAACTGCTCTCGTATGCATTTATCTTCTTTCAATTGTAGATATTTACTTGCATGCAAACTGCTGTTGTAAAGAAAAAAGAAATAGAGAAAAAAAAAAACACTCACACTGGGGTTTGTGCAAATGACAGTGTTTGTTTGTCGTTCATGCGAGTCTGCCGGCCGGCCTGCCTGCCTGCCTGCCTACCTCAGGCAATTTGGACAAACAATTGCTTTAAGGATCTTTTATAACAACTCAATTGCTGCAATTGTGTAAATAACTTGATAGCGACAACAATAACAACAACCACCACTACAAAATAACTTTTATATTATTTGTATGTGTTAACTGGAAAATTTTGTTGTTAATTAGGTAAGTAGCAATTTATTTTATTTAACAGTATTTGTCCCTTCAAACACTGAGAGAAATTATGAAAAAAAATTTTTTTTTCTTAATTGACTCTTAATTTAATAGAATGTCAATGCCTTGTTGATTTGAAAAAAAAAGCCCTACTTTGTTAATTTTAGTTTTGTTAATTTTAGAAGATTTTCGTGTGCTATTTTGTGATAATTTCCAATAGTTTATTTTCACAAAAGGATTTGGGCACTAGCTCAAAGTTTTTGATGTTTTCTTTGTTTGCTTTAGTTAAATCAATCACAAAAACAATGTTCTAGAACGAACTTGAGCCCGATAAACGTAATACTAAATAATTATAGAAGAAAAAGTTCGATTAATAAAAATTAATTGCTTTTTATCTTTGCCACACAATTTCCTTTTTTTTCTTTTTAAAAATTTTCTCTCTAATACTTATATAATATAAGCTCATATGTATGTTTATGAACTGTTTGATATCTAATGTTGAAGCAGAAAAGAATAAATCAATCCAAGCCCCTTAAGAAAAGACTATTATAATATAAATACGAATGATATCTATATGTAAAGAATTGAATTGAAAAAGTGAAATAAAACCCATCAAAATACGTTAAAAGTATGCTATTAAAGATAATTGAAAATTATTATTCTAAGTCTAAATATACCTTTTTGATTGTTTGTCGTCCAGCTCTTCAGCCATAAATTGACAAGTGCAGTTGTTTAAAACTAGACAGAGAATGATTAAGGAGAATATATTAGTCGTACAGTGAAAAAAGAGAAGAGAAAAAATGCTCTTTCTCATTTTTTTCTAAACGCTATCAAAATATGTTACCTATGGCAGAAAATAGCACAGCATAAAACACACATTAAATATTTTTGAATATATTTAACTTCTATGGCCCACGCCAAATAGTTTTATTCACATTAAATAATTAATTTACAGATTTAGTCTATTTTTACAGTGTATTCCACTTCAGAAGATTTATTGCTCCGCAAGTAATTGGCAGAAAAATATCTTGTCAAAAAGCACAGAAAATACGACAGTGTTGACCTTCCAGTGTATTTTAACTATACCCTCGTATGCCAAGTGTCATATTCGTTGCCACTTGTACTTGTAGTTGTCATAAAAAATTTACGCTTGAGCACTTGCTCTTGATAAAATGTACATAATTAGTATTGTCACATATACATATTTATCATATCCAGCGTTCGATACAGCTAATGAAATCAAAAATATTAGGTTACATGTCTACAAACATTTTCATAAAAGAGGCAGCTAGTGCTTGATTTATGCTTTTGTTGGTATTGCAAAAATTTCGCAATATTCGGTTTCTGAAGCGGATCATGCTATTAGTTGGCGTTTCAAATAAAATATTTAATGAATAAATATTGATGTTTTTGCATAATTTTTAATTGGCTCCAGTTCCACTCCAGGGTGACCATTATTTTTATTGATATTAATTAAGTAAGAAAAAGTAAAATTGTAAAGACGGACAGACAAACAAACGGCTGCTTCTATGAATTTTGGAGAGACTAAATTACACAGTTTTAGCACTGCTGCTCTAAACACGTGGCACGCAATTTGGCTTAATTGACACGGAATCCGGTTTGTTGTCTTGTACAAATTTCTTTATTTTATGATGACGTTTATTATATTAATAAAACTTAAGCGCCTACACAATGCCTGACCATATTTGCCAACTTTTCTTACATTTCAACTGCATTGTAAACATTTCATTTGAATAACCCTTAATTGGCTCCAATGCAACTCCTGGCTGATACCTATTATTGTTTTCTGTTTTTGCATATTCAAAAAAAAATATTCACGGCCAGGATGTTAACAACCATTTAGCATATAGCACACATGTTTGTCAGTGTTGCGTCCACTAAAGCCAGCAAGCAAAGCGGTTTAGAATCTTTTCTTTAAATTGAGGTTGTGCATCGAACTCTTGAATATTGCACTTATACATGCATATAACAGTTTCTGTTTCTTATGAAATTTCATTATTTTTCATTTTTGACCACTCATTATATAAAGAGGCAACACTGTGCAAATGTGTGGTGGGCGGTAATTATTTTCTTTAAGCGTTTATATGCTCATAAATACATGTATGTACATGTACATTGAAAAAGTATGGCACTCAGTAAATAAAGGATGTCTCTATGACCGTAAATAATAAAATTGCCACAAAATTTAACAAACAAGTACTCAAGTATGCATTGCGAAATTGTGTGTGTGTGTGTGTGTGTGTGCGTGCTCTTTCAAGGTGCAAAAGAGCGTAGAACGTGTGTAAACTTTCACCGGATGCTTTAAGATCCTTTTTGTACTCGTTTCATTTTCCACATAATTAAAATAAAATTAACCCCAACATTTAAAATTATAAAAAAGTAAGAGTTGAGAAAAGTTTAAGGTTAAAATCCAATTATTTCTGCGATTTGCAAAGTCCTGTTGTGGATTTAATTGCACAAATTTTGACAAGTTTTATTTAACAACATAGCAAAGTGTACTTGAAGCTGTTCTCAGAACATCTAACTAAAGTAACACAGCAAACAAAAACTTTTCAAAATCCTGCACAGTGCGTTTTAGAGAAGTACTTCTTATGTGCAGTTTCTTAATTAGGAATTTGAAACTTGCGCGTAAGTTTTCTCGTTAAACGAAATTTTTTGTTATACTCTCATTAAAAAAGAAAAACTTGGCAGAAAGGTTTTAATTTTAATATCTTTTTTCACATTATGAATTCATACATAAAGTTTTATAATGAATATATTTACTAAGCGATTAGATTCAAGCAAAAACAATTATATTTTTATGTAAATAAAATAAAAGAAACTTGAAAGAAAAGAAAACAAGATTTCAAGTGCGAATATACACACATTATTGTAATTATGACAGCAAAACATTCTTTGTGTTTTCTTAATAAAGGAATAAATTAACAAGAAAATAGAATAATTAAGCAAAGCACAACCATTGCTTTTAATGATCACAAACGGCCGATGATAATGTCGTTAGAAATTTAAATTTGTATATGAGGAGTTGAAAGCCGGCCACCATGATTTTGCATCTACTTTCGGCACCTTCCGCTCATCGGATACTAGAGATCAATTCAATTCGCTATGTTATTTTATCATTCTTCCCTACAAAAAACGCCGACTGTGTGGTCTAGAATTTTGGGTTTATACTTAATATGTCCATAGCTAAGGTCATCGATTGCATTAAGCCAAGCCCCGTACGAATTAAGCCTTGATATTAAGCCCCTAACGAAATTGTCACAGGCACGTTAAACGTAGATTATCTCCCATGATATTCACTCCACCTAAATGATGCCAATCTTGACTACGATTAGTGCTTGATACTATGGAAAAATTTACGAGTGAACTTATCAGTGCCTCTCCACCACCCAAGTTCACACAGGTGACTATTTCTGCTAAATTATGATTTTCAGTCATTTATTTGGGAACTCGCTGGGGGAGCCCTCAATTGCTGGTGCCGTACATCAGCTATGCTCTGGACAGCAAAGTACAACCTGTGAGGATGGCTGCGCAAAATCGTAAACCACATGAATCCTTAAAGCAACTGGCTTTTTCTCATTAAAGCAGATATCATTTGCAAGATTAATATGCTTAAAAAACATTTCACTCAGCATGTTTTTACTTTTTTTTATTCTTTACTACTGATATATCAAAGTGTTACTTCATTAAGATGTTCAAAATTTAAATGTTTGGGCTGACGCTTACAAAATTATTTTTCTTTCTTCTGTTTGTATACATTTTACAGTGGGACATTTTAAGAACACATCCTGAATTACATACTGCTTAACAGCACTTGCTGATATTGCTATGAAACAAAATATTCCGTCAGCCTTAGAAAATTATCCTGTAGTGCGTTGCTACACTTCTAAGCAACTACACAAACACCTATCCACAGTATATTCAACAGCACTGTACATGGTAATGCAAATTTCTTCATTAGCATTTAAAACAAATAATGTTTTATTTAAAACGTGACCATGCATCAAATCATGCTTATGATAACCGTGGTCCTTACTCAACTGTGAACAGATTTGGAAACGCAAAATCTGTAAGAAAAAAAATTTTTTTTCATCAATTATGCAAATTTATTTATTAAGCACAAACTACACTTGAACAAACCTAAAAATGTATGCAAATACAAAGGTTATAAGCAGTTTAATAACAACGAATAATTCTTTGGGCTAATGGCAGACAATATCTGTATACATATTGGAATAATACTGGTACATTGGAGCTGCTTCGAAGGCAAAAGCATGTTTTCGGACCCAGTCGCATATTAAAAATTGATTTTCTTATTAAATTTCTCGAAATATAGTTGTGCAGATTGTTTAAAATACGTCTGAAATATTTTTTGCGTCTCCTTTTCAGTTCTGCATTTTGCTGAAATACGAAACCATATTTTCTCCCATTTCGCAAACAGATAAAGAACTTTACTTTAATATGTTTTGCCAAATTCGGTATCAAAAACCTTAAATTCATTTGTGCTTTTCTAGTTTTGTGTTGCTAATACATACATATATGTATATCAATGTCTGTTTCTTAACCGTCTAATTCATAAAAATTATAACAGGTTTATAAAGCTCTTATTTGACAGATTTTCCATACAAATATGTCAAATAACAGTCTTATAAGCCTGTAATAATTTTTATGAATTAGGGGGGTAAGTCTATAACATATTTTTTAATAAGTCATCAAACAAAACTTTAGCAAGATTCAATAAAATTGTTCACACCCGATTTTCAGCTGTATTAAACTGTATTGAACAAAGAAAATCTTGTATAGTCTCATTATAAAAACCAGAAATAATGCTAGAGCAAACATGCTGATAACCAACGAGGGATGTTGGTTAACATGTTAACCGATATCTATAATTTGTTTCCTGCGCCTTGTTTTCTTACCAGCAAACGTTTCAAAATGCTGTTTCCTAAATTAGACATGAAATGAGGTAACATTAAAAATTCTTTGCAACATCTAAAAAGTCACTGCCAACTTATGCTGAATGCTATTTTTTATACGCAATGCTGGTCAAGAAAAAACTTAAAACGATGTGTCTTTGTCTTATTTGGACTGTTTTCCAGGCTATATAAACGTAGAGAAATCAACACGACTTCAAGCATCTATATGTAAATAATAATATGTTAAAAAAAGGACTACTTATTTCTAGTTGCACAGCAGTTTTTTGTAAGGTGAAATGATGCCTGTGAATTTATGGGTCAAAATATAATTTATGCAACAAGCGTTGCAGCACTTATACTCTGCAGACCAATGCAAATTAAGCGAATGCAAAAAAAAACTACAGAAAAATCCAATGGTATGTGTTAACACTTCAGATCAATTCTTATGAAATGGGACTACCAGAAATGGAAAATGAAAAAGCAACATTGCAAAATTGTGCAAAAAGAAAGGAAAACTTACCCATACTGCAATTACGGCAAATAAAAGTTTGGAAACTTATTGTTTGCATTTGCTCCAATGGAGAGCATAAAACAATGCTGCAGTATCGAAAGTAAAAAGATTTTAATGTTCCACATAACACACACACACAGCGACATCAAGGTAAATAAGAGAAAATTCAATTTTAAAAATTCTACGTTTGCACGTATAATAAAAAAGTGGAAGTTGGTTCCTCGTTATACGAAGTATAAAAGAAGCCTTGAGATTTTTTTTTACAAGTAAAATGACGCATTAAAATATGAATGAATATTTTTACAGTTGTGTGATGTTGACACGCATCATACATGCCGAGGTAACAATTCGATGCAATTTTCGTAAAACTAAAATTTTAAATTAAAATTTCTAGCCTGCAATTTCAATGTTCAAGTAATATGACAAAAAGAATTGTTCAACGGCATGACGTCAGCCGCCATCGGTGGCGAGATGATGGTAGTATACACAGAAAGAGCTTCTTTTCAATGGGATTCACTATGTATAATTTTTCGTGTGATTGAGTGGCAAAAATGGGAACAAAGGTTATCAGCGTATGAGTAATAAAATTTAAGTTCTTGTACCTTCTGGGCATTTTATTACTCATTCGCATGCCAGTTAATTGAGTTATTCTCAATTCTTTCCTCCTTTGGAACGGTGATGTTAACCGTGCGGTATCGTGAATTTCAACCTCCCAAAAAAAAAAAAGAAAAAAAAAATAGGAGGATATAGTGATTATTTGTACAGAGATTTTCGAAACTATTTTTAAAACTTCTACAAATACAATTGGCTTATCATGGAAAAAGAAATAGATTCATCACAACTATGCTAAAATTTGGAAAGGTATTAAGCTGTGAGCTTGTGAGATATAAAGTATTCAAAAATAGCACCTCTTTTCGAAAACAATTAGATATGTGACAGCGCTTATTTTCGTACCTTTTTCTATAGGACCTTGCCTTTGTAAAAACAAAATAGTTTTTAGACAAAGCTATATTCCGTTTTTATGTTTTAAATACTCTTTCTGGAAAAATTTTATCTATCATTTTCAAAACCTTGAATTTGGGTTACTACTTTCAATGAACTTTTAAAATACGTATTAGCACTCGTGCAGCATTAGTACTTTGAAAATAAAAGTTAGCATCACTGGTTTGGAGCATGGTTATTTTGTTGATGCTTTTATTCTTGGTATTAAAAAGAACATCATAGAAACTGTTATTTTAGCAGCAAAAATTTTTGCGGTTACGTAAACATTTGCTTAGATATACGAGTTTTATTACTTCTAGCAAAATATTAACTTCGCTTTGATTTGCAATGCTAATATTTGAAAAAGCTTTTATTTTACTAAATTAAGCAGTTATGATTCACCCAAAAGTTATTCAAATCACGTTTCTTGAGCATAAAAAGGCTTCAGACTTCTGTTGCGACTCCAACTAATGTTGAGCAAAGTGTGATTGTCACCTCGTATTCGAAAATATTACTTTTTAGGCGCCTACAGTATGAAAGTTTACTTTGCAATGCAAAGGGGACCTCATGGCGAATCTTCGCAAAGGGTTTTTGATAAAATTATTAATTATGGCACTGGTAGGTAGATTTTTCATAGCGCAAGAAAGCACTCATGCACAAAAAAATAACATTAAGAACCAAAAATGTTATTACACATACTCAGATGTTTCAAAATTGTCATATAACGAGCTCTGAGAAAAAGTACAGAAATATGTCCATGCATGCACGTGTCTATGTAATTTTTAATGCCAACAAAACATCTGATAATGGTTTTTTCTTGTAAATGTCTTTAAACATTTCCTGTGAATATAATGCGATTACAATGTAAGCATCGTTGCCACCAGCATCATTTTACATCTTAATAAGTATCACTTTGCACTCCATGAATAAATGTTGCAAAAAGTGAGGCCATAGAACACCTCTTTCGCTTCCAACGAGTGACAGTCCAATCAGTACCAGCAAATTAGCATTTTGACTTATTTAACCAAGCGTGTGTTTCCTATCATTTTGTCTGAGGCTGGCTGGCTAAAGGATGAGAGATATACACACACATACATACTTGTGTACATACAAAACGTAATACTGATCTGTATGGTTATAAATGAATGTCATACGAACAAGTAAAGACACTCATTCTAATGTGGTTTTTATAAATGTGAACTGTGTAAACTGCGTTTGTGTCAATATGTACATACGAACATTTGCACTTGCCAAAATAAAGATGTTCAGACGTTTACTACAGCATCTCATTCAAAGCGAAATCCCATACACACACTCAGTATTAAACTAACAACATAAAAAGAAACCTGATGAAAACAAAATTGGTGTGTTTTCTTTTTTGCTCTTCTGTCGAAAATTATAAGAGAAACATCAATAACAGCAACAACAAGCAGCTTGTTTTTGATGAGGGCATACAAGCGAGTATGTATTTACATAAACAAGTGCATATGTATGTATGTATGTAAGTATGTAAGATTGCAAGAATTTTGTTTTTATTTACATTTCCTGTGCGACACTCTTTAGCGGAGTACGAGAGTGTGTTTGAATGTTTTGTTTTTATACTCTTATCTTTACATAATTTTGTTTTTGTTTTTATTTTCATTTTTGTTCTTGTTTTTGTTACGTTTGTGTGTTTTTCTTTTTGCAGTTAGAATAGAAATAGGTTTTTATTCAGACAAATGTGTGAGTGTTTGTATTTTTATAATAAAATCTGGGTCAAGTTAGAATAATATAAAAATAAGTTTCATATAAATATACCTGAGTATATAGATTCTGGGATCAGAAACACAGTTTTAAAAACTAATCCATAAAATTTTTGATAATCATTTTTTTGAAAATAAGAAGAGCACGAGATTTTATAAAACTCATACGAAAATCTCTAAAAAAAAAATGCCTTAGATTACGTGTGTATCAGCATTTTAATTTGAAATTCGGATGATGATTTACAGAAAATCTGTAGATGCCAAGGCAAATGCTATTCCATTTTACGTCACTTGAAATTTTATACTAATGCAAATGGCTGCGAAATGGCATTTCCCATGACTTGAATAGGTTGCGTTTTTTTAAAGTTAATATTAAATTTATCTATGAACAGTTAAAATTGTTTTACTACAGCTAACAGTTGTTTTACTACAGCTTTTCCAGCATCTAAACATATAAACTTTTAATATTCATAATGTTAGTAAAATGTACGCCTATTCATTTATGTAAATATAGTTGAGTAGTTTAATATTTTTTCTCTAACTTTCACAGGAGACTGAGCACTCAAGTGAGGCATCAACTCATATGCACAAATGTATTAATGGCTTTGTGGAATAAAACTGTAACAGAATGGCTGCAAAACTTGATATTGTTTATTTTCCTTCACAACACGCACATTATTTAATACTTCCGACAGCACAAAACGTGAAAGATCTTATAATAAATCCTTTTTCCAGTTTTCTTACACATTTAAGCGACGTGTGTGCAATAGAAATGCGGTCATTTATTATTTATAAACAGTTGCCATACTACGCATAAACTCAATAGCATACGAATAAAATATTCTCTTTCACATGGAAAATACAGAAGCATGTGAATGGATTAAATAAGTATATCAGAGGTGAAAAAAGGAATATTTTTTAAAATTTTATATGCGTTACATGTCTTTAACAATATTTGGATTTACTAAAGATAAAAGATAAAATAGAGTGTCTGGTTTGAGGTCATACATTACAACAAGACTTTCAACACTGGCGGAAACTCATAAAAAAGTGCACTAAGTTGGCCAAAATTCAATATCAAATTTTTGATGTATTATGATGCATGCACCTGTTAAATTTTACAATCCTGCAGCTAAAACCGATATTTTTATCAATAAATTTATGAAAGTCTTTCTGACGATTGTTGATCCTTTTCGTAAGACTTACTTTTCTTTTACTATGAGCTATTACAAATATCCATGACTTGTTCATGCACATACATAGATAACATTTAAAAAAACCGATTTCTCAACTGCGAACTATACTGAAAAGAAAAATATAAATTTGAATGTTGCTTTTGAAAATGTTTGCAGTTGAGAAGTTGGCCTCAAGAGTACAAAAAATGTATATTCAAGAATGTTTTGAATCAAAATTTGTTTAATGTAAGTGAGAGCTTTTATGAATTTCTGTCAATGTTCATTGTATTCACTGTGCTTGTTCGCAGCCACTGAGGTTTAGCTCTGTTTCAAAGTGCACACACTCTTTTATAAATATGTGCATACATGCATATGTATGTATAAATTCTTGCTAATTTGTATGATTTATTGCGCACTTATTTCAATAAGTGCATTTAAAAATTGTCAAACAACAACAACAACATTTTTACAAAATACTGATGTTTTAATACTTTAGCGGTGTAGCCGTGATTATTATTATATATCTTTAGTTATTCTTTCTTAATAAAACTCAAATATTCTTTCATTCGATTTTAGCAGTCATACAATAAAGTTGAATTTATTTGGAAACTTAAACTTGATTTCGTTTCATTTTTATTGCATTTTCGATAGCCTGTGAAAACTGTTACAGGCTCAAACAGTCAATATGACTGGTAGTATTTGTTCCATGAATTTTTTACAAGCAATTCGTTTATTACTTTCACTATATCAATTTGTAAAATCAACTGTTTTCAAAATAAATAAATCGGCTTTTTTAAACTTTCTGTTTTCTACAAAACGCTATTCATATTGACACACAAAAAACTAAGTTTTATTGAATTTTTCTTGAGATAAAACGAAGTAAAAAATCCAGATTTTGAGCTAGAAAAAAGATGTGAAAAATAAATCGAAGTTTTCGTTCATTCACGTCGTATTTCCAAATTCTAGCAAAAGGATGCTGTCTAACTCACATTAAAAAAAATATTAGATGTACTTGCAAGCCATTTCATGTTCAATTTATTAAAACGAAATAAATATTTTTTTGATGCTAATTTTTCGACCTTTGTTTTTTAGTATTTTAATTGTTCAAGCTTTAGGTCCCTTTGTTTTTTTTTTTAAAGGTGTTTATTAAATTCAATATTTCGATATCACAATGGATATCTTCTTCAGGAGAAAAAAAAAATTTTTTTTTTTGAAAAAACACCAAAACATTCCTGAAGAAGATATCCATTGTGATATCGAAATATTGAATTTAACAAATACTTTTTAAAAAAAAACAAGGGACCTAAAGCTTGAACAAATTGGTAAAATGACCGCAGACTTTTTGTAACCACCACACAGTGGCTCAGAATCGTTTTCGCTTAACCAACTATTTGTGAACTGATAGATTTTTAAATAAGAGAAACTGCGTGTTGCTTATTTCCTAAGTACACATTTTTTGTACTTCTAACTCATTGTCAGGGCAAGTTTTTCATGGAATATGGCATTGTTTAAAATGTATAAAATCTAGAAAAAAAAAATCGCATTAAATCAAGTGTCTTTCTCTTACAAGAACAGCGCTACTAAAATCGACAATTCTTCAAATGTTTTTTAATTTGTTGCAAACATTCCAGCTTGTATTAAAACATCTGAAACTAAAGTCCAAGAATATAACGAAAGTGCCAGTTTATTTTGGTAATGAAAGGGGACATATGAAACAGATGGGGCATATGTACATACGCATATACTCTTGCAATTTGTGTTGCTGTCTCATTTGTAATGTAAAAAATGTTGACACTACTCGCACATGTACATGCACATTAATAAGAAACTACTACTAGGGAAATCGGACAATGTAGTGCAAGTTTAAAGAGCAACCGACCAAAATCGCAGCAGCAAACCTGGTGTAAAATAAATCGGTAATTATTGTGCTATGCAATCGAAAGTTTATAAAATGCATGGAAGCATGTATCTGGAAAGGAATAACATGTTTTATTTTTGTCTCTTACTAGGTTTTGCAATTTATTTTATTTTTTCCTTAATATTTGGAGCAATTTTATGGCTGTAATAAGCAGCGAAAGTGCTTATTACATATTTTTATATCAATTTACATAAAACTTACGTATTTCGTAATACCAAAATATTCTAGATAAATGAATTAACATGATACGATTTGCTACCCGTTCTTATTATGTTTTAAATTAAGGGCTATATAAACTTCATCTTCACTTTCGCTTCATTTTCATTTGGTAAAACACCTCTAAAATGATTTCAGAGGTAAATTAACTGGAAGTTTGTATTCATAGTTTTCGATCATTTACATACATAATAAATATATGAAACAAACAAAATTGCCTTGCAGGTGGAACGAAATAATTTAGGTTTTTGGCCAACCAGATATGAATCTGAGCCACTGTGCATTTGTGGTAAAAGTCCTTGTAAAAAAATCTCGGGAGTAAATTGACTACAACAAGTGAAAAATGTTGTGGTAGAATACATATACTATTATTTTGAATGTCTATTACATTTTATTTTCTCTCTTAAATTTTGGTATTTATTTTAATTTTGTTACATGTTTCGTTTTTATTGCTAAACAAAATACATATTTGTTTTTTCTATATAAATATTAGTGTGTGCAATGAGTGAGATTCGATAAGTGTATGTGTGTGTGTGTGTGTGTGTTTTTAAGGTTTCGCACAAGGTAATGTTATATGTCCTTAGGTGTCCTTGTGATAATACCATTTTAACCAAACACTCTCATCTTATTTTACAATATGTATGATATTGAATAAAAAAAAACTCTCTGTTTACTAACCTGCTGCTATAAAATGCTGTATGTATGTATGTATTTGTTTTAAATGCATTTGTTTGTTTCTTTTTTTTTTTTTTTTGGTGAAGAGTCTTTCAAAGCAAAGGTAAAAATAGTTTTTAACAAAAGCATGGCGGCTTAAAAAGCACTATAAGTTTGATTTCCATTTTTGTATTTCTTGTAGTATTTGTTCTCTTTTTATTACAAAACGTGGGGCTGAAATAAAAAATCTCGGCATTTAATTTTTGTTTTTTGGAAGTTAAATTGAAAATTAGTTCCTTCTCTGTGACAAAAATACATGCATGACCTTGTTGCATTTTTCAAAAATAACACTATTAGGTGTGGATTTTTGTTTTTTCTGACTAATAGGTGCTTATTTGTTTTCGATAATACTTTTTATGGATTTAATTATTTGATTAAATACAATTTTTGTCCCACTTACAAAAACCGCATATTCCACACAAATAAAATATGGAGAGATGAATACAACAAAGAGGCAACTTCTAAGGGAATAAGAAAACTTTTCTATGGGACAATTGTGTACCTTATAAATCGACAAACTGTTTAATTGTTTTTGAGGTATTTGTTGACATAAGTACGCAGGGCTGTCGATCAGTCAGTTTGTTTAAAACTCTTCTCTTTTCGAAAAAGTAGCAACACTGATGAAAGGAAAAGCCTCATCACTACTAATTATTGCCTTAAATGACTTTAAACTCAAGGTATGAACTATGTTTGCAATGGAATTGCCGATGTAATTTTGGATCCACCACCATGCTTTTCATTACCCAAATCGGACTCGAACTCAACTCATGGCAAACATGCACTGTTTTATAGCAGCGACCACTCAACTACCTGAGTTTTCGATCTACTTTGGTCCTATTTTTATCTTATTAATAACTTCGAATTTTTCTTAATGTTCCTTTGGTCAATATTTTTGTAAGTTGGAAGTAATTTTATATCTCCCAGAGCAACTTAGTATTTTGTTTCAACTGTGTGTGTGCTTATTTTATTGCTTAAACGAAATTATGATTATGTGTTGCAACGTATTCAATTGCTCACCAGTAGTGCTATTCAGTAACTTTTATTACGATAATCGTATCGTTAAAATAATTATAGCGATATTTTATCGAATTTGCTATTCAGTGGCACTTTTTAACGATATTCGCTGTGGACTACAATCAGCTATTGCATTTTGTAAAATATCTTCGATATTTAACCGACAAAAAATTTCTTGTTGTTTATTTTAACGACACATTATTGTGTTTTGTTGTACTTTGTGGTGTTTTGTGTTGGAAATGGGTTTTGAATATTTGTCGTATGATTTTGCAAGAGATGAGCATGGTTTTGACCCTCCAACAGTTGATGGGCGTACTCTTCGGGACTTGAACAATCCTTTTGAGTTGACAATCGCTGAGTTCCATCCAATCATCCATAAGCCGTTGCATTTAAAATATATTGCAGGGCGCGAAACAAATTGTTTTTTTCTATTCCTCTTCATGGTTTTCGCTTATTTTGACATTTTGTGGGCAGAGTTACGATATGAAATGAATTTGGGAGAATAGAAAACTATCGATATATACTATCGTTAAAAATAAGCTACAGAATGAAACTATCGTTACTGCAAGCGACAAAAGGTATCGACGAGAACAACGATTGTCGGATCGATAAAAGTTACTGAATAGCATAAAAGTTTTCTCAAATAGATTGCAAGTGCGAATCGAAATTTCCCCAAAGACCTTTAAAAACGTTTTCGCTTATATGTGGTTTCCACAATACAAAGAAGCGACTCGTCTCAAAGAAGTTGTACAGAATCTACTCAAAACACAGCACATTTTCCATATACCATTTCTGGACAAGTTGCTTTTCTGTGCTATGGAAACTACAGCTTAGAAACAAATTTTTGATCACCACGATCCGGCACCTGGCGTTCTTATGTATTCAAATATTTTGTTTTGTGTGGCTTTGTTAACGTATTGGAAAAGCAAACGAAGTCTTGTTGCAATTCGAAATGAAATATTTAGTCGTAATTTTTCATTAATTTTTTGACACGCCATTAAATTTTAGTGCCTAAATTATTCTCTAGTGTTTTCAAAATAGTGACCGAAGGTCTTCAAAAGAATATGCATGGCATATTCATCGAACATCAAAATGTAAAAATATAAAAACATTAATTTCAAAATAGTTGAGCTCAAACATATTTTGCATAATTTAAGTAATATACTACTCTATTTATTTTCTTTTTTTCGTTTCAGAATGAACCCAGTATAATATTAGTGAAGAAAATTGTCAGCATTGTACGATAAATTTTCTGGAAATAAGGCAAGTACGAGCAATTTGTTATAATAGAAAATCACATGTAAGAGAGTAAAACGAAAGCATTTTTTTGTTTTTCTAACGAAATTTATTCTTCTTTACTACGCAGCCGCATATAATTTGTAAAATTTGTAAATAAAACAAAACAACACTTGCAAACAACACGTTTGCAACTTGACTCATTAGCCGTATTTTATTTTTGATTCTTCAAACTCGAACTCATTTGTGAGTTTTGTTTTGTCAGCTCATGAAATCAAAAATAAACGTTTTTTTTTTCATATAGAAAATAAAACTGAGTTGCAGCATTCGAGATCAAAAAACCTATCGAGTAAAATGGATATAAAACAAAAACAAACTAAGCAAACTATTCGATGACGAATACCGTAATGCGGCCTCTGGCTCAATTGGAGTCGCTAGCAAGCGAGTTCAGCTCCAACCCTCTTCATACTCTGGCAATTACTTAAGCATCGCATGCCTTCTACTGCTCGTATGCCATACAATATACATACAGACATACCCATGTGTGGTTGTGCCCATAGTAGAACAATGCATGCAGTAATCAGCAATACATACACACATATGACCTTAACATATTGAGTCATGCCACACAGTCTCTCTCTCTCTCTCTCTCTCTCTCTCTCTCTCTCTCTCTCTCTCTATAAATATCAGCTGCACTTAATGCTTGTTTTCTTATAAACTTTAATTGCACGTAAACGTTCATTTGTGAATTAATTTGCAAGTGCTTTTTATGCATATTCGTTGTAGTTTCTGCAGTAATCCTCCGTGGTGTTGCTGTGCTATTTATTTGTTTCACAAGCATGCTGTAAATCTTTGTAAAATTTATAAAGTACATTGTTGCAGTTTTATTTAATTTGATTTCATGCCATTAATCTTTTCTCTTTTGTCCTTTCTAGTTCCGCAAACATTTGGTGTGATTTTGTTGCACTTTCTTTTTATGCTTAATTAATTTCCATTAACTTTGATTTTTGCAAGTCTTTTGGCTTTGGTTCCCTTTTCCCTTTTCAGTTTTCTTTTAATCGATAACAATATTACCCTTTTCAACATTTTGCAATTCATGGATTTGTGTTATTTTTTTCTTTCTTAGAAGAAATGAAAAAGGACTTATTTATTTTGTCAACATTTCTTCTACTCAATACACTTCTTTGTAAAACATATTTGTTGTATATATACATACATATTTGGTAGAGATTTAATGATGACGATATTCGTTGCAAGTTGACTTCGGTTTTGGCTTTTGCAACAACATTTTATATATAATTTTATCTATATACTCGGTAACATGTATGTATATTAAATAGAATTTTGTGTTTGAAATTGTCGAAAACGAATCGTTGTCTAAAAATAGCATGAAGGCTGTTGGGTCAGGGGGTTCAAGCAGATAGAGTTGTTGGTGCTGTTGCAGCCAGTAAATGATTTCTGCACTCCCTGTGAAACATCAATGGAGAAAATAAAGCTCTTCTTTGCTTTAAATCTTCAAAATAAAAAGAATTAAGAAAATCTGATAATTTTGTAACATTTTTGTTATTCTAGGGTAGCAATTTCATCAGCTCACTTTTCGTTTCTGGGTCAACATAGTTTATATTGAAATGTAAAAAGAAGGAAATGGCAACAAAGCTGAACGAAGCCAAATTGTCCGAATGTAAAACAGTTGGAGCTGCACCAGCAAGGTAGAAAAACAATACAACATGCTTCCTCTCTGTAACACTTGTTTGCATTTATAAAAAGAAAGAAATCATAGTTCTTGGATGTGTATTTATTTTATTTTCTATGCCCTTGGTAATTGGCTGCAAATTCCCTGTCTGTTTTACTTAAATAAACTATAATATTCTAACTGTTCAGCAAATAGAGTAGAAGCATTTTTATAAATGAAGAAATATACATAAATAAAAGAACTAATCAAAGCGTTGGATCAGTACACAAGTTGCATGAAAGCAAAATGCAAGATTAAAAATTATAGAAAGTTATGACAATCCCATTTGCCTGGTCATTATTTCAAAAAAATAAATTTCAAATTCATTTTATTGCAAATTTCGTCCACTCAATATCAAAGTTCATGACTGGTGACAAAGTATTTCGCAGTTATACCGAAAATAAAAAAATGTACGTATTGTGTTTTCTAATCGGTAATATTGTGGTTTCTGGCTGGGAGGTCACCGCAACTGCTCTTCAGTTAAATGCATGATTTTTTGCTCCAACAGTATTTTGTGCACGAAAAAATTTAAATTTTTAGTACGTCTCTTACTTAAAAGAACGTTTTCTTTAAAATCAAAAACCTAAAACTTTCTTATGCCTGAGGGATGGTATTTACAGTGAAGAAGAACAATAAAAAATAGTAATCATAAATCCTTTGGAAACAAGCAAATCATTTTATTTCACAAACAAAGTGTAGTAAAACTCAAACTTCACACGTTTGAAACAAATCTCTGGTTTTAATTAATTTAATTCAGCCAACTTATGGCTTAGCATTTCCCCAGAGAAGAGACTAAGTTAAACAATGTGCACCATTTGATAAATTTTGCAAAAGGGTAGCAGCATACTAATTCACATTTTCGTTTCATTTGCTTGGCAAATCTTCATCTCAAATTCAGTCATTAGTTTAGTAAACCTAAAAATACTTTTATGCCCTACAGTTTACTTTACACATCATGCCTTTAATAAATTCCAGCAAACATCTGCACAAGAGAGCGAGGAGGAGGAAGAGGTATGCAAGTTATGGAGTAGAACAAGAATGCGTCAAGCAAGAATATACTTAAAACACTTGTCACATTTGCCACATTAGTTGGCACAGTTAATTTGTCATGTGCTGTTGGTGCCTCACGATTTGAAGCAAATAACGAGAAAAAGAAAATAAATAAAAATGAGCTCAAGAAGGAGCACAGCTTCATTTGTTCTCACTTGTACAAGTAGTACCAGTCCAGTAGTAAGGACGTTTTTGTTCTATTCTTCTTCTGTGTGTTCCCAGTAGAGCTGTAAATATTATTAGCCCAGTTTAGTTCCCATTCAGCTGCTGCAACTATTTATAACTTCTGTGTTATCGTTTTATACATTTGTTTGCTTCTAACAATTTATGCAAGCTCTTTTTTTTTTTTAGTTTTGCCTACAGGTTTAATTAAACCGTTTTTGCAAAAGCGTACTTTAAAGAAAACATTGTGACACTACACTCACTACACAACACAATTGCAAGTCTGCAGCAAAATTTTATGTCGATGCTGTTGCTAAAAATAGATGAAAATCTGGAACAACTTTTTCTCTAGTGTAAATTTATGTTTTTATTGCTCCGTTAAATTAATTTATCACTTCTTATGAGCGAATGTGTCTCATTTACCTGCTTGTAGTCGGGCATATCACAAAATTAAAAATGTTTGAAATATTAGAAAACTTTTTCAAACCATTAGAGGAACAATTTAGATGCATATCGTTTTATTTAAAACTAGCACTTATGCGGCGTGTGCACATACATACATATGTATCTTATTTGTATTGTATGTTGTAATGGTTGTATTTTTAATATTATTAAAATTGTTTTCGTTCAGGTAGATTTACTAAAAAAATCAGTTTGTGCCACATGTTCGCTATAAATCTTGTCTTATTACCAGAACCTTCAAAGTGATTCCGGCTTTCACAGGCCTTATAAGGCAAATGAGATAATAAGAGAGAAATAAGCAACAGCTGGTACATTACACTTGCTTGTTCCAGGCAATTGGCTTTGGCTTATCATTCGCAGCGTTAGAAAAAAATTCATTTGCTTCATGAAAGCTCTGAAAGTTGCTCAAGTGAACTTAATCTGTGTGAATATGAGCGTAAGTTCTATAGATGATAACTTACTAAAACTTGCGCAAGTAAGCTCTCCCTGTGAAATTTCAAACATTTAGTTCGCCGGCTTCTGGCTGGAAGAATATCACAATCTCTAGTTTTGTTCCCCTTTAACTACTTTCTAGGATCAGAAATTATTATATTTCGCCTGCAGGGCAAATTTCTTGAAAACAGGTTTGCGTTATATTTTAGATGTTTTAGATGGAGAGATTTCGAAATTTTTTGTTTTTGCCTGGCAATTTCAGTTAACTTCGTCTTTTGCTTTGGGAACATCTTTATAAAATCACTTTATTCCGTTTTTTTTTTTTCATGTATTTGTGGGCTACGTTTTCTTTGAGTACTCGTAGTAACTTTATTATTTTCCTCACAGGCCCCATTTTATTGCTTATATACTAATCGGGAGTAAATTAACTACGAGTATATACATACATGCAGGGTCACAAGAGCCAAATGTCGAACAGACAACATACTGCAAGTGTTTGGTTTGAATGATCTTTGCAAAATGGCGGCCATTTGAATTTTAAAGTATTATAATATTTTCTTTATAGAGAGCAAAATTATTTTTCAATTTTATTTAGTCTGATATGCATAATATTTACGAACATAAAAAAACAAACTTTTGATGCTCATGTGCCTAAAACAAATTTAAAAGCAAACCTTCAAAAATTTTTATCCGTTTCTATCCCGGCCGTAGAACAATTATTCCCCTGAAAAAAACTAGTACAAAATCCTTCAGCAATCTGAATACGAATGTTCGTAACATCACCAATAAGTACGCATATTCATAGTTATTTTTACTGGATCGATAAAAGGCAAACTCATTTTTAAACAACTATTACAACCGGTTTTTTTTATTGTTGTGTCAATGCGGGTCGACCACCAGCACACCCACAGACACACATACATATTTACGTGCAATATTAACCTAATTATTCATCTACATATATATATATATATACATTCGTCTATTTGACGTACATTAACAATGAGGGTATATTAAACAAGAACTACGCAAACAGTCGTGAAAGTGCCCAGTTGATACAATGGACACCAAAGACAAGATAGTTTCAATTACTTTTAACCTGTTGTAAAATACAGAACACAAAATATGTATAAGGCCAGTAAGGTAATTGCCCGACACTTACACTTGTATCAATGAATAGGAGTGAACATTGCTGGTTAACCATCCTGATAAATCACTTCTTTTTAGTCAGTGTACAGGACAACTTGGCAAAAAAAAAAACTATGTGTAGGCTAAGGACAAGAGAGAGTGTAACCAATATTTTAGTTTTAATGGATCTTGTTGAACTTAATGGTTAAGAAAATTATTTCATGACTACAACTTTGGCATTGACCAGATAAAAATACACGATTTGCAGAACCTGCTTTATGTGTTTATACATTTACATGTCTTTAGGGTGGCATCACATTCATGATTTAATATGTAGCAGAGCAGATACAATAAAAGTAACAAAAGCGCTGAAAATACATTTTCTGCAAGGCGCTCAAACGTTTTACTATCATTGTCAGTTTTGAGACAAAACAAAAAAGTTTCTCTCCTAAAATCGGTTCTTACAATTTGAAAAGCAAAGCGGACAATTTGCTAAGATGTCAATGTTTATAACTGATGTCCGCTAAAGGCGCTTTCACTGTACATTGCATTTTTAGAGCACATTATTTATTAACCTGCTTTGACCTGTAATGAAATATTTAAAGGATGCCTGATTGAAGGGTTGTTCAGCAGAATATGTTTTTATTCGCTTCTTATTTTTACATTTTGCCATTCATTACCAGTATTCTATTATATTGTATTGATTGACAGTAAAATTGTATTCCAGAAATATTAAATTAACTTAATATTATTAAAAGTATCAATAAGCTAATTGTTGTAGTTGTCAGGTGCCGTTTTAATAATTTTCTATAACAATATTTTTGGCATTCTTTGACATACTTTTAGTTCAAATTTTTCTTTTGGTTTTTCTTCTTCACATTCATTTTACGAGAGCAAAAGCAGCCACAAATTCAGGCATAATTTTAAGGCGTCCTCCTTTTGTAAAAACTTATTTATACCGATGTCCGCTGAGATGCTCGAAGTATAACGGCTAATTTATAGGTTATGAACCAAATACTCGTTAAGTAAGAGCAACTAACTCAAAGGCAGCAAAAAAACATTTGACTCAAGCTTTTGAAAATACGCGTTAGCATACAAAACAAAAACCCGGCTTGGAAATGGAAGCTCTCAACTCAAAATGCAGGGAGATTATTGAAACTCTGTTAATATTATTTATTTTATTTATTTCAAAATTAGACACGAGGGCGTGATTCAATTTATATACAGTTAATAGCGTGGCGAACCATATCGACTTTAAGCAATTTTTTTTTTACAAAAATTAAATTATTTCTTCTGGAAAATGTACAAGTGTACAAATTGGTTAGGATTTGTTTAAATGGTCGTTTATTGTAACGTACATATGTATGCTTGCGTGTTCAGTAACGTCGGAGTTGTGGCCCGTGCCAGTACAAAATTTGAGTTGATTTACTAAGCTGACTTTATTAAAAACGATTATGTCGTTATTCTTTGCATGCTTTTATTTTAAAACCTGCAACAACTAAGAATTACATGCAAAAAAAAATGGAGTAAATTTCTAACATAATATACTGAAATGTCTATCATGTACATATATGCTGACTTAAGAAAAAATCTCACGAAGATATTTTTATGAAACTCATGTCTAAGTACGCAAAGTCAGACAAATTCTCACGAAGATGTTTCTATGACACTCATGTTTAAGTCAGAGACTCAAGCCAGGTATAGAACACAGCCCAAAGGCCCAAGAAATCTGCAGCAAATTATCTGTCTTTTCAGTTTAATTTATGTTTAATCTAGTAAGTTTTTAAGTAATGAGCACTAAACTACTTATAGCAAAGAAAATTGTACGTTTAAACAGCAGTTATAATTATAGTGTAAACACGCACTCTACTTGGCTATAGCGCCATTATTGCCAACCATTATTTCGAAAAGCATGTAGGATACATTGATTTACTGATGCAAAGTTTAAACTGAGCTTAAACAAAAGCTTTGTTTTAACGCTGGCGGATTTTTTGAACACAAGTTCATCTTGGTATGGGCTATCGGGGAGTTTCTCTTACGGCTTGTCGTAAAGCATTGAATCTTTTGAGCTACAATTGGGCGACTTCAGGAAACTATTAGAAAATGCTACCATAGTACAAAGATACCTTAATACCCGATGTATTTGATTACTTTATAATCTAATTATGTGGGCAACAAGCAAAAAACCCAATATAATCTGAGTAGTTGTAATAGAAATTTTCAACTTCAATGACATTCTTGAACTCTACTTAAACTATTTCTGTAACTTAAACAGCTAAATATTAAACTATTGAAATTGCTCAATCTACAAACTATGACGTTCCTTTATAAAAAGAAAAGACGCGTAAAGCTTCCACACCAAATTAGACCTGTGTTAAAGGAATGCTGCGTTTCGTCCAACCGACGTGGTTGGCCATTTCTGGTGTAATTGATTTCCAACACAGTATGACTTGTGTTTCATAAGGTAAATTATCTTCTAGTCGTACACGTCCAAACATACGTACACACATTTACACCAGAGTGAGTGCTTGTTTATGCGCACAAATATAAATAATTTTTATTACAATACACCTTAAGGCAATTTTTCAGTGGTTGTACCTAAATGAACAATTTATGTTGTGGTTGGCAAATTGTATGGGAAATACCATATATACATACATACATACATAGATAACCACCAAAGTGGAGAGAGCTAAAATGAGTTAAACTATCACCACTGAGCCACAAATTGACCATCGATAGAAATATAGTTATACGAGTATTGAAGTGGCTGACTTTAAATGTCACTCACATTTGCAATACGGTGAAGACTAAAGTAATATGACATATTTATATCCATGAGGACACATTTTGTATCACATGCTTTAAACGTTTTGAAATATTAATTAATTAATTTCGAGTTGGGAAAATAATTGCTGCTTTTTTGGAGAAATTTTCATTAAGTTGATGTACTTTAGATTATATTTTGAAATTTATTTAATAAACAATTGTGTGTATTAAAGATACGTACGAACACAAATGTGAGTACGTGGGCGAAAGTATAAAACAAGAACGCTACAACTTGTAAAATCCAATATGGAACGCTTCCTATATTTAGAACAAAGTCCAGCTAGATAACGGTCATAAGAAAAGTCCATATTATCGACTAGTGATTGCTGTACAATGGACTCAAACGATACCAATCACATCCCCAATTACCCGTCGGCAAACTCACTGAACACACACACACACACACACACACAGGTGGCATGATCAGCTAAAACATTTTATATGACACCTACACAGAAACAAGTAAAAGCTAATGGTGGCCTGGACCATAAGAAACCACAAGCGGCTGGCATTCTACAAGAATAATAGGTCAGGGGCAAAAGCGAAGGTGAAAGTCGTCTCACGAAATAAACTGTTGATGTTTTGAAATTTAGTTCTACATTTAAAATATAATATGGTGTAGATTATTAGAACATATTTTCATCACTGTTTGCAAGCCTATAGCATATAGACATGCTGAAAACTTAAGGGCAGAAAGCTGCTTTAAACTTTCTGTGATTTCAAGTACTGTGAGAAAAGGTGTATTTAAATTTCAAACGAGCTCATGCGTTGAGTCAAGGAAAATCATAAACCAGTTTTAGAAGAAAAAATATGAAACGGAAGCAAAATAAATGTAAACTCAATAATTAAGTTTCGCTGTGAAGCAATTGATCTGCAACACGACCATTTTTGAGACATGCCTTGGGCAGCTCTTATAATCAATTAAATTTTGCTAGTAAATTACAAAAATTCACTATGAATACGTTTGACGGATAAAGTCTGCGACATTCCCAAAATTATGCGATAGTTTTCGTTATTATAATAATTTTTGCGAAAAAATTAAAAATTTAAAAAAGAAAACTTACAATTCGTGCGCCAAGAGATAGAATGTTGATGTACATACATATGTAGACGGCTGAAAATAGAAAGAAAATAGTTGTAAGGAGATCTTTGTCTGTTATATAAAAATGTTAGTGGGCTTAAATAACAAATAATAATGAACTTAAGGCGCTTTCGTTTCTACAGCAGAGGGTAACATTATTTTTCTATGGCAACCAACGATCTGAAGAGCATTGTTTTATTAAACATTTTCACATGACATTTTCTTTTCATCTGAATTTCACTAAAATCTTAAAAATGGCATTTTCGAGAAGAAGTGCAAAATAAATGCGTAATTTTGTGTAGAAACGAAAGCGGCATAAGTTTTCGTCAAGGACATGTAAGTTTTTGCAAATTCCTCATAAGATTTCACAATTTCATTCTTAATCGTTTGCACAAATTACACCCTGCACTATACTTAATATGTATTCAACTTTGAAGAGCAGTTTACCAGGTGTTTTTTGTTTTAAGTGCAGTAAAGAAAATATTAAAGTTTTTAAATTCGCTTTACCTACACAAGCATTTGTTACCATATGCTAAATTTCCTTTTAATAATTAATAAGTATTGACAAAATAATAAAAACACTGGTATGCGACGCCACGATACACGTATTTGCCCTGTAAAAGTTTTCAATTTTTTTTTTCTGATATTTTAAAGAGAGTCCGCCAACTTGGAAAATACAACAAGCAAATGTATTCACATCGAAAGTTTTGTATTTATTATTTTCTTAACAGAATTATAATAAATACTAAAATGCTAATTTTATTTTAATTAAAATAATAACAATGGCAAAAACGTTATTTGGTTTTTTTATGTCTTCAAGTACCAACAAATCATGTGAGAAAAATCAAATATGTAGCAAAACGCTTAAGCTGTTTTCTGTATTGAAATTTTATTTGATATTTTTTTTGCTGCATTTACCATGAGTCATTAATTTTCGCGAAGATGTGTTTCACTGACACCCACTAAAACTAAAACTTTTGCTTACACATAAATTTTGCTTAAAACAAAAACATCAACTCATCTTTCACAGAACTTTAATGTCACCAACTAAATTGCAGTAAAAACTTCCTTAGCTGCTCACTCCAACCGAAAAAAATAAAAGAACATTTTGTAAAATTACGTCAAGCTGCTAGTTTCAAATTGCATGAATTCGTGCTTGAAAAAGCTGTGGGGCATACTTAAATTTGCAGTTACGTAAGCTACACAGAATGAAAAAAAAACAGATATTTTCTCTGCAAAAAATTATTTTAAATTGCAGAATAGCAAGCAACTGAAAAAATATTGTTTAGCGTATCTAAAAAGTTGTTACTGCGGTCAAATTAAAAGTTAAAAATGCCATCTCCGCTGGGATACAAGTTCACAGATGTTGTCAACACCGTCAACCCGTAATGACAATTTTTCTGAGCACAATGTCATTTGGGTGCATACAAATATTTGCGTCTGCTAAAATTCTCAAAATATTTCTGTCGTTGTCATTTATTTGAAATTTTTCTTAAACCTTAAAACTTAAAACTAAGAACACTTTGCCGCTAAATTATTTGCTTTCTTTAATCTTTTTGAAGTGAAATTCAAAATCTTTATTATCCTTTTCATATGGCACTAATTTCCAAACACACAACTTTGTTTTAAGAATACGATAGAGGCATTTGTTTGCATTTAAGCTTAATTATTTTATTGTTGAAATCTTTTGATGTGCATGAATTAAATTTTACAAGGAATGTCTGAGAAGTTTTGGCATGTTTTAAACATAGCAAGCAAATAAATTTGCAGTAAAAATAACATCTTTATGTTCACATGCCGTCATTTGCTGCAGTATCATTAGATAGAAAATCAAACCCTGTTGTCTAGATCAAATCCAATTCAAAAGTGCAAAAGTTAAATAATGATAAAAATTAAAAAAAAAAATTAAATTTTTTCTTCATCAAACTAATGTCACTTTTACTTTTTCTGCTAATTAGGGTTTTTATGTACTGTGTATTATATAAATTGCTGATTTGCGGAAACGAAAAAAAAAATCCACTGATTTGTTGCGAAACAAACTCACTTTTTATTCCAGAAACTTTTGTCATTTTGCCGGGAGGTGAAAAAGTTGTATTGCAACCGTCGTTTATACAAATATATTTTACAAACAAGCATTAAGCTACAAAAATGTTTGCAAGCTAAACACACACATTCAAATTATTTGCGACATTTATTTACGCAAAGATTATCTTTTAACCGACATTGCAACATTATCAAATATTTGGGTTAAACATCGTTTGCTCTCGCATTCGTTTGGTTTGTAGACAATTTCATAAAATATTTGTAATGCCACAAAATGTTTATTTAGATGTT